>JAHNUO010000010.1:0-1200000 GCA_019787685.1 Chiua virens | reverse complement strand
CTCACTCCCGCCGTCCAAGTGCATTAGGCCAGGGCGTGCCTATAAAAGAAGGTGTCAGTATCCCCCGGAGTAACGTGGGTTCTGTCAGACAAGGTCTGTCGTCTTCTCTATCTCTGTATTTATTCTGACACTTGTTTATCCCCAAGGTTCCGCAGTCACTTTTGGTTCCATAGACGATGCCTCCCCTCCCTTGTCATCTTCACCTGCACCCACACCCGTGGTCAAAACCGAAAGCGTAAAGTCCTTCGGATCTGTTCCCGCTACCCCTTCTACCCATGTTAACGGCAAACTTCCCGCTTCGGTCTCGGCCGCTGGCTCTTCGAAGCTCTCCGCTCGCCCAATCTCCTCGTCAATATCAACACCGACACCCTCAAGGGTGACGTCACCGACCACGTCCGCCTCGTCGACGACTCTTGCTCCGTCGAAACCCGCACTTGGTAAAGCCGACATTGCGAAGTTATTCCAGGGTTCTTCTTCTGCACCTTCACAACCGTCATCCGACACGTCCTCTCCTTCAACTCGCACGTCCAATTTGCCCTCGCATCACCAACCCTCCTCGTCTGGCCAGCATCCTCTACAACCTCCTGTGCAACCTTCCCAACTAGGTGCGCACCAATTTCCGCCATTCGTACCCGGGATGCGGCCACAGCAGGGCGCTGGCGGCCCGCGCTCACCAGCTTTCTCTCGTGCTGTGCCCAATGGCACTGGTGCTCCTCCTAGACCTATGGGGGGCCCTGGTGGACCCGGTGGCCCTCCCATCCCTGCCAGTCCGCGACTTGCTCCTCATCCTCCGCATGTACACCAACCTCCTCCTGTGGGGGTTCCTACTCAACAGGTTCCCATGCAACCGATGTCTTGGAGTCCTTATTATGTACGTATCTCCCTATAGTGATTCGCCTTTTCCTAAGTGTGTATGTCTTCAGTACCCTGTAGATGCCTATGGGCAATCCTCCCCTCACTGGTTCTATCATCACCCAATGCAAGGCCCATCCTTCGCACACACCTCACCCTCCAGTTACGGCTACACAGGGACCACCTCACTCCGCCATGCCTCTATCACCCCGAAATCCGCCTCCCAACCTACCTCCTGGTACTCCTACCATGACTCACGCCGTTCCGCACCCACCACATACCCCCCAGCCGCCGCCCTCACACACACACCAGCCTTCAAGTAGTATCAACATATCATCGCCTCCTCCCACACCATCGACGACTACCGGCCCCTCTGCTCGTTCCCTCAACACCAGTGCCTCCGCTTTTGTCCCTACTTCGCGCCCACCCAAGGCGATCACGATTAAGAATGAAGATGGCACGGAGGTAAATATAGAAGCGTTGAAGAAACACAGTCCTCAACCCCCAACCGTGCCGATTCCACCACCTTCGCCGGTGACTAGTAGTCGCCGCACTGCATCAGTTAGAATCGAGAGTGAGGAGTCAAAACGGAAACGAGAGGAGCAGGCGCGATTAGAGCAGGAGAAGAAGGAGGCTGAGGAACAGGCAAAAAGAGATGAGGAGGAGCAAAAGCGAAGGGAAGAGGAAGAAGCAAGGCGGCGGGTGGAGGAGGAGGTTAAGAGAAAAGAGGAAGAGGAAAGGGAACAAGAAATAGAACGGCTACGAAAGGAAGAGGAGCAAGAACGGTTACGACTTGAGGAAGAGGAACGAAGACGCAAGGAGGTGGCCAGGCTTGAGGAGGAACGGAAGAAGGCTGAGAAGGAGGAGCAAGAGCGCGCCGATCGGGAAGCTGAGGAACGGCGGCAGCAAGAAGAGATACGGCGTGAGGAGGCTCAGTTGGAAGCCGAGGAATCTCAGGACGTTGTCGAGTCACCCATCCAAGAGTCCAAGGAACCTGAGGAGGGCGAAGTTGTCGAAAACGGCGAGATCGTGGAGACCCACGTTAATGGCGATTCTACCAGCAAGCCTTCAAAGGCTCCAAAGGAGGGTCTGCGGATAGATACATCTTCCATGCCACCGCCCTTAGAGATCCCAAGACGGCGCCCCGGTCCTCTTGATATTAATGCGGCAAAGAGGGACATGTCCGCTCCTCCTCTCTCGGCTTTGGTAACGGCAAAAAACATCGAGAGACTGCAGGACATTGAGTATCCCGAAGGCGTTAAGAGTCCTAGGGAGGACCTCAACAAGGACGCGAAGGACGGCAAGTTCAGGTATTCAATTTTTTTTTGTGTCGTTGGTCCAGTTGTTCACCTTTCCATAGGTATGACCGCGATTTCCTCATGCAATTTATGCAACTCTGCAAGGAGAAGCCACCGAATCTTCCACCACTGGACATTCTGGGGATTGAACCTGTGGATCAAGCAGCCTTTAGCATGGCTCGTGGTGGCTCTGGTCGCCATCGCCAAGTATCAAATACGATTACGCCGACTGTCCGGCAAAGTTCAGTCGGGCTCGGGATCACCACTGGCTTCGGCACCAAATCAGGTGCTGCCCCTAGTCCTTTCGCCATGGGTCAGTTCCAACCCCCAACGAACAAGCTTACAAGCGAGGAACGATTCATGATCTCGGCTAACACGCGTTCTGCTTCCGCCAGCGGTGGACCTGCCGCTTTACAATTCGGTCGACCGGCTATGACGCGGACAGCTTCTCAAGGTGGTCCGGGATACCCTATGGGTAACAACCGTGTTCGCAGCAAACGTGGCGAGAAGCGACCAGACTCGAACAAGGTCCACCATGGGGATGTAGCTGGCTTTGGTGCTCCAGGTGCTGTTCCCATTCTTGGCGCTGCCTTCGAGCCTGTTGCCCCCCTCGAAATGTCTGCCAACCGCTGGGTCGCCTCGAGTACCGTTCGCAAACCAGGCGTCACCGATACCGAATCTCCAGAGCTCGTTGATCGTAGAGTCAGGTCTCTCCTCAACAAACTCACCATGGAGAAGTTCGATTCCATCTCCGACCAAATCATTGCATGGGCGAATAAGAGCGAGAACGAAAAGGACGGACGGACGCTCATTCAGGTCATCAGGCTTGTCTTCGAGAAGGCGACCGACGAAGCCGCGTGGAGCGAGATGTATGCGCGCCTCTGTCGCAAAATGATGGAGACGATCAGCCCCGAAGTCCAGGACGATGGTATCAGGAACACAGAGGGCAAGCCTATCGCTGGTGGTCAGCTGTTCAGAAAGTATCTTCTCAATCGCTGTCAAGAAGACTTTGAGCGTGGTTGGGTTGCTAAAGAGACGACGGCTGCGGCCGCTGCAGCCAAAGCCTCTGATGATCAAGCTATAAAGGCTGCCAACGAGAAAAAGGGCGAGGAGAGCGAGCTCTATTCGGACGAGTATTACGCCGCTCAAAAGGCAAAACGTCAGGGTCTTGGTCTCATCAAGTTCATCGGTGAACTTTTCAAGCTCCAGATGCTCACGGAACGTATCATGCACGAGTGTGTCAAGAAACTCCTGGGCAACGTCGAGAATCCCGAAGAGGAAGAGATTGAGAGTTTATGCCAATTGTTGAAAACAGTTGGTCAACTTCTTGACGTTCCCAAGGCGAGAGCGCATATGGACGTGTACTTTACGCGGATGAAGGAACTTTGCAAGAGCCTGAACGTCAGCCCACGCATGCAGTTCATGCTTCAGGTACCAACTGAATTTCGTCTGTTGCATGTGCAGTTCCTGACTTAGTTTCTGTGTAGGATGTGATTGAACTTCGCGATCGGAAATGGGTCGCACGCGGTGCTGTTATTGCACCCACCACTATATCTGCTGTTCATGAAGCTGTACGTGTCATGATTCGCGTTTTTTTTTTCCTGTGGCGAATGATTAAACTGGGTTTAGGCTGCGAAGGAGAAAGCAGCCGCTGAGGCCCAGAGTTACCAACGTCAGATCAGCATGTCTAGGGGTGGATCAAGACGCGGTGGCGAGCGAAATATGGAATCTGGCCCTGATGGTTGGACTACGGCTGGAGGTTCTGTCGCTCGACCGCAACCAAAGGTGGGCGATCTATCACAATTCGGCAAGATCAGCAAGGCTGCACCGATGGTTATGGGTCCCAGTAGTGTCTTCACTAACAAGAAGGAGACCAAACGTGAATCGTTAGTTCGGGTGAACTCGAGTTCCAACATGTTCTCCATGCTTCTCCAAAACCCTGAGCCAGTGGTCGATACTACTGTTAAATCCAGTCGACCTCCCAGTCGGAAGCCTTCGGTGGACTTGGGTCAGGGTGGGGCGCCAGAACCTCAGCAACGGAAGAAGCTGCAACTTCTACCTCGCACAATTTCAACTCCCGCCGAGGAAACTCCCCCTCTTCCTTCTGAAGATGAGCCCGAGACACCTGTTCAGATGTCAGAAGCTGACGCGAAGAAGAAGGTTGATGAGGACGTGAAGGAATTCTTCGCTGTTCGGAGTCTGGTCGAAGCAGATGTTTACTTTACGGCCCTTCCCGACGAGCACCGCTTCCACCTTGTCGACAAGTTGGTGTCCACCGCTCTGGAGGGCAAGGAGGCCGACGCCACTCTCGTCTCGGAATTCTTTACCCAAGCGGCATCGAAGAGCCAGAGTTCCCCCGAGATATTTGAGGCTGGGTTCATGCCTATGGCGGAATTGTTGGACGATATTGCTATCGACGCGCCGAATGCATTCAAGTTTATGGCGATCATGCTCAAGGGTGCGGGATTCGACAAGGACGAGGACAGTCTTGGCCGGATTGCCAGTAAATCCATGGACAGCGACAAATTACTCCAGCTAGTGACATCATGACGAACACGGTTCTTACCATGCATTTTGCACTCTCATATTCGCATCTTTTTTTTATTCTGGGGCCCACCTGGTTGGGGTCTATTTTCTTCTTCGCTTCCTCATTATCGTCATTTGCAGGTGACGCGTGACGCATGATTCGTTCTCTGACGCTGTTCGCGTGTTCTGGATGTTCTGCACTAATATCTGTACATCGCACGGTTCCCTTTCTACTAGTACTATTTTTGTGTTTCCCTACATCTACAGCATATGCTACAGCCGACGGTACACCAGGTACTTCGCGAGCAATACACTCAGATGACGAGCATGCTCAAGACGGATCGAATGAGTGCACGAGTTGAGACTAGCACGTGAGTTGCAGTGCAAGTATGTACGTACCCCTACATTGGGTGACTCACACCCATGTCTGATCCGAGCGCGAGCCCTGGCCTCTGGACCACACTCCGGAGGAACCTCAATTTCTTTCGCATACATCTCCTCTTCTTGTGCGCACATTCCAACTGAATCTAACGATCCCTGTCTGACCTGCGGCTCTTCCAGTACATTCGCCCCCTTGATCTTCTCCGCCATCCTATACGCGTCCAACGGAAGATACCCTATTTCTTACATCGATGCGTTATTCAACTCGGTCAGCGCCATAACCGTCTGTGGTCTTGCGACGGTCAACATGAGCCAGTTGACACCCTGGCAGCAAGTCCTCTTGTTCATCCAGATGTGCGTAGGAAGCCCAGTGAGTGACATTCATCGTGATACAAAGCGAAAACGGGAATAAAAAGGACCTTCAAAGGTTGTCGTGTCATGGTTCATGGTCTACATCCGGAGGTCGGTTCGAACTTGCTGGCTCACCCGTGCCATCATACTGAGTTTCTTTCTATAGGAATTTCTTTGCAAAAAAGTTTGAGTACATCGTGCAGGCTGAAGCGGCGCGCCGCGCGAGGTCGTCCAAGACGCAACCGCAGCCGTCCTCTTCCGAATTGGCTACCGCGAGCGGGAGGCCCAGATTTGGATGGCCTGTGACGTCACTTCTTCGTCGTCGAACCAGATTGAGCCCTATTCCGGAATTTGAGGAGGGGTCGTCGACACCAAAGGCGAAGGAAATGCCCAAGAAAGTGAGGACGGATATGATCCGGAGGATGGATGCGCCGCCGAAGAGGGTCGACCCGAATGGATGGATCACTGAAGGGCTGACAGTCCCGCTGAAACGGTTATCGCTCAAGATCGGAAGTGATGGAGGGCAGGAGAAGGGAAAACAACAGCCGTCGTCCCCCAATCGGATTGAGCATTCGATGGAATCGCCGCGCAGTCCTGGACCGCTCGCAAAAGACACTTTTGTACAGGGAGAGGACACTCAGGTACAATCACATGCGTACGTCATTCCAAGGGTCGACCTGTTCTAGGCTAACATCTCACAGTCCGGGAGGCAATCAGCCACCCTCTAGTCAGTCAGCTCATTGATGTTTTGGATTAAGTTGATTTTTTTCTTCTAGTCGGATTTAGTTCGCTCGACCAGACCAACCCACAACACATCTCTCCCTCTGCCACCGGAATGCCTCGTAATACGACCGTAGAATTTGCTCCGACCGTTACTCGCCATTATGTACCCCTGGCGACTGTTGCAAACAGGCGCAGTGGTGTCAGCCGAGATGCCCCCACCGATGAACGGCTTGCAAGGCAAATTTCGCGTGATAGTTCGTATTCTCGCAGACACCCCAGCATCGGAGGACTTTCGCAGACCTCATTGACGCGGGTCCCTTCTCAGCACACGTTCCAATCGATCGTAATCATTGATCATGTGGACCACGAGCCAGAACAAACTAGTCAGACTGGCTTTGGGGGATTCCCCATGCCACATAAATTATTAGGTATACTTTTCCGGCGATGGTTTCCTGGGGCAGCGAGACGCCTTCGAAGGACCGTCACGATCCCGACTACACAAGCCCTCTCGGGCGGAGAGCTGGGCAGGACCGCATCCATCTCTGGAGGGACCGGGGGAACTATTGGGAACATGCCCGAGGGTTCTAAACCGGTTCCCTATATCTCTTTTGACGCAACCGTGGGGCGCAACTCTAGCTTCCAGATGCTCACCAACGAACAGTTGGAAGAACTAGGCGGGGTAGAGTATCGCGGGTTGAACGCGCTGTTATGGTTGGTTGCACTGGTAAGGATCGCAATGATGCGCAATACATGTCGACTGACGACTCCCGATGCCACGATAGTACCACATTGGGAGCCAGTTGGTCGCGTTCGTTGTTATTGCCCCCTATATGACAATGCCGAAGTGGGCGAGTAATTTCGTTCCACCCGCACAGATTCGACCAGTGGCGACCCCGTGGTGAGTTCAGTTTGAAGCTCCCGTGTCAGAGTAATTATATGTATGCTGGCGTTTGGTCCCACAGGTTCTCCCTCTTCCAAGTTGTTTCCTCTTACACCAATACTGGATTCTCCCTTGTGGATCAGTCTATGATTCCGTTCCAGACAGCCTATCCGATGATATTCTTTATGATCTTTTTGATCTTGGCCGGAAACACATCTTTCGTGAGTCCTCTCGATCTTGTTCTACAAGGGATTGAAGTAACCTCGTGCATTGTTCTTATTTTTGCGAAGCCTATCTTGTACGTAATGGTTCTTTTCCATGGACATCTGGATTAACCGTTCGTACGCAGCTTGCGGTTTATGATGTGAGCATACTCTTTCCTGTCGTTGTCGCACATTCAGAGGCTCGGCGTAGCTGGATTATTTCAAAATCGATACCCACCAACTCTCGCCTCTACGAGACCTTACGCTTTCTCCTCGATCATCCACGACGTTGCTTTGTGTATCTGTTCCCGTCCCATCAAACTTGGTTTCTCTTCCTTATCGTGTCACTGCTGAAGTGATTTTTTGATTATCCATGTCAAAAGCTTGACTAACCTAGTATCACGCAGCTTCGTTGACTTCTTCTGTTTCATGGTCCTTGACATCGGGAACCCAGAAATCGCGTCAATTCCACTAGGGACTCGGTTTGCAGCAGGATTGCTACAAGCAGCTAATGTTCGTGCGTCAGGATTCAGCGTCGTCCCGCTCTCTGCACTGGCTCCAGCCGTCAAGTACGTATCCTGTACGTGCAATAGTTCCATGAATTCATTGCTTTCCCAGGGTCTTATATGTGATCACGATGTACATTAGCGTATGTGCGTACATCTTCGCTCATTTAGCCTCCGTGTATTTCTGACGCTGACCTGCCTGTGAAGACCCAATAGCGATGAGGTAAGTCGCCACACCCTTGGTAGAGGGACTTGCTGAGCTGCACTCAGTGTCCGTGCTACGAACGTATACGAAGAAAAGTCACTTGGGATATATTACCACGAGGACCAATTTCCTGCAGCGGAACAGGCATTCAAAACAGAAGGGTCACGAATGTCGATGTGGGGTCATTATCTAGCGATGCATGCGCGCTACCAGCTTTCTTTCGGTGCGTCGCTGTTTTTCTTCGGCCCTGTGTTCACTGTAATGCGTCTTACAGACATGTGGTGGCTGGCGCTGGCTTTGTTCCTTGTCTGCATAATAGAGGTTTGTAACATATGGTCACCGAGTCTTTGGGTCTGATCAATTTACCTTAGAGGGATAACTTGATCAATCCAGAAATTCAAAGTTGGTTCAATATATTCACGATTCGTACGTGAACAGTCATTCGTTAAACACTGTTGACCAAAGAGATCCCTTGCCAGTCTTTGAGATAGTTTCAGCATACGGTTCCGTTGGGCTTAGTCTCGGCATTCCAACTGTACGTATACTTCCGGAGTTCTGTTGACTCTGTCATCTCATCCACGGGTATAGCAAAACTATTCTCTCTCAGGGGCGTTCCGACCACTATCGAAGCTAGTCCTTTGTCTAGTCATGTTGCGCGGTCGTCATCGCGGTCTGCCTGTGGCCATAGACAGAGCCGTTGTTCTCCCGTATGAATTCGAAAGAATGCAAGACAGTCCAGACTCGCCATCAGGGGTAGACGACAAGCAATATAGTTTCGGCGCTTTCTCTCGTCCTGTCGGGGAGTCTATAAAGAATGAACCTACGACAGCGGGGAGGGAACGGGTAGGTACAGAGAAGGCTAGTGAGGAACGTGAAAGTTAGGCGAAGGACGGCTAGCTTGCAGAAAGTGTATCGATGGCTGGTCGTTTGAATCGACGAGCAGGCATGTTCTTGCAAAGGACAGTGACATTACCTTGTACCACGGCCCTAGCTTATCCAGTTGAAACTAATTTTTGTGGTTGCTGAAACGCTGACTCATCGCTAGTACCTGTGTATCGTCTTTTGATGTCTCGCCGACTTTCATATACTTCACTCTGCAAGGGCTGTCATCAACACTTCAAGTTGTTACTGTAAGTACATGTTGCCAACCTTGAAACCAGGCATATTCCCCCCGCCTCGACCCCTCAATCGCGAACATGCGGGTGGCGTAGATGCCGACGCTTCCATTCGCCAAACGGACACGGATGCGGCACTCGCAAGACTCTCTGCAGTGAAGAAGGGCTACATCCAAGATCCATTCATAACGCATCTCGTGCCTCGTTCCCAGTTCCAACCCACTCGACCGCCCTTGATCAACATCGGCACGTACGTACGCTCGACGTCCATCGACACGCTCGTCGACCAATGGTTGGCGTTGTGCGAGCAACAGAACGCGATCTGTCAGATCGTGAGCCTCGGTGCTGGGAGCGATACGAGGTTTTGGCGTATCAGCGTGCGTGTGCTTCGTTCCCACTTGATGTCGCATGTTGGGTGATGTCCATATACTAGACCGGGCCTCGCGCGCATGTCTTGAAATCATATTTTGAACTCGACTTTTCAGATGTCACGACCAAGAAGGCGATGGCAATCCGCAAAAGCAAGGTACTCAGCACCGTGTTGGGTTCACCGGAGGATATCACCATCGGTGAGTCTTTTGGGTCGTGATACACCTTAACGAAGCCAGGATCTCATTGACGTGTTCAACTCGAAGCATCGGGAGGCACAGCACTTCATTCGAACAAGTATCATCTGCTCCCATGCGATCTGCGTCATCCCCCGCCCGCTTCCATTGCGCCACTACTCGAGGGTCTCCTTTCGCCATCCCACCCAACCCTGTTGTTGTTCGAGTGCGTGTTGGTATACATGTCGCCCGAGTCGTCCTCTGCCCTCATTGACTGGTTCGTGAACTACTTTGCCGCTGCCCCGCCAGAAAGCGGTCGCGTTCTGGGAGCGGTCGTGTATGAGATGTTTGGTCTGCAAGACGCGTTTGGTCGAGTCATGGTGAACAATCTGCAGGTATGCACTTCTCTCTTTTTCGTTCGTCCCTTGCCCTCAATTGCGGGCTTCAAGTCGAGGAATGTGACCTTGCCGGGCGCGGCGCCGTACCCGACAGTTGAATCACTCCCGGAACGATTCACGCGACACGGGTTCACGTTTGCACAAGCGCTAACGCTGAGCGAGATGCGGGCGAAATACATGAGTCAATCAGAGCTCCAGCGGTGAGATGCCCTTGTGTTGCCCACCTCTGCGCAGGTCCGTTTCCTGATCTTTCCTCTGACACCCTCCACACAGGATATCTCACCTCGAGTTACTGGACGAGATCGAGGAATTGAATCTCGTGCTCCAACATTATGCCATCACTTGGAGTGTCAAGACATTTGCACTTGCGGAGGAGTCTGGTTGGGGACAATGGAGCCTGACAACATCACGACCAGCACCACCCGATCATGATGACGAGTGATGTTGCGGTTGCATGGGTGTCTTTGCGCTAGGTACTGTCTCCGATCACCCGATAGTGAAGCGGTGTCATTTGATAGATGATGCGATCCAAACCGTTCTCCGACGTACCGCGAAGGACCGACGTGATCCCAAATTGTCATACACATAGTCAAACGTCGCCAGACGCCGCCAGATTGACACATCAGTGGTGAACTGGTGGCCCTTGTCCCCGGATGTTCGGGTGCTGGACCTTATATCCGCATGTAACCCAAGTGCCGAATCCGACTCTAGACTATTCGTGCGATGAAACTGTCCATTGGGTTCTCTTATGACAACAGAGAAATACACTTGAAACCTACACATATACAGTTGCCCAGGGCTCAACACTCCAAGTAGTTCATCCGCACTACAATGCATCTCGCTTGTATGCCGCGGCAGTCACCACCTACCCGTCACACACCTCGATCCTCCAACCCGGCCAGATTCGACTAGCTGCTTCAATAAGACCTTCTTTCGGCAAGTTCCGTGGAAAACCAGCCGTGTCGATTGTTAAATGAATCGGGGGGAGTACCACAGGCGAGCCCGACGCATGGCTTCCCTCGAATGCTTCTGCCCGTCGCTCAATCATCGATTGCGTCGCGACAGTTGGGGAGATCCGCAGCTCCTTCAAGCGAACCATATCGACGATGAGCGAGTCCAATGCATATTCTTCAACTTTGTCCAGTGAAGATCCGTTTGTTAAGATAATTTCCAGCGTGACGAGCGATTTCGAGACACTCTGTAAAACCGAGTGCAAACCAGTGTTGGTCAACCACAGCGGGAAGCAACGTATTTCAAGGGCCTCGAGCGAGGAAGAGGACGAACACAGTAAATAGTTCAGCTGTTCGTCGCTCACCAGAAATAACAGGGTGGCCGCAGTGAGCGCGTATCCAGGTGGGGTTGTCGGCACAATTTGAGGTTTGATCTGCAAGTCGGCCTCCGAAAATGATGCCGTGAGACGTTTCAAGGTGGGCCACGTAGCAAGACAAGCCTGGAAGGTCGTCTCGGATCCAATCATCATATCCACTTCTTCTATCTTGTCCAGTCCTCGCACCATATCGAGAAAATCCTCTGATGGGCCCATGTTCCAACCCAAGGGAATTGCTAGAGATCTAAGGTTCCTAGCAAGCCGCAGAATAGACAAGAAGCTGTTAACAAACTGCTCGATACGTGCTAGCCTTCTGGGTGGTTGAAATGGCGTGTCGAGCAAACGCAACGTGAGAGGCTTCCAGTCGGCGTGCTTGAAAAAGTAGATTGGCGACAGGTGTGTGATGGAAAGTGCAAGTGTCGGCCGTGATGCGATCGCACTTGCGAATTTGCAGATCTCGGGAGGATATTCCTTCGGCCGGATCCGTGCCTCTGGGTAGTGGAAATCGTCCAACATTAGTTCGAGTGCACATGTCCACTGTTTGCAGACCAGTGCACAGGAGAGCAGATCCGTTCGCCACCGACTGCACACGTCGGATGATTCCGAGAAGTTCCGGAAGATCATGAATAAGATTTCTGTCGGAAGCAGGATGGCTTTGTGGCCGTGAGGTGGAAAAGCGGGCCGAATTTGCACGACGCGTCCGATTGTGGAAAAATCATCGAGAGGACGTCCACTGCCACGCTGGCCCGGGGTGTACAGGAGCGGTGAGGACGTAAACGAAACAGACACACTCTGCGTAGTTGGTGTCAAAGGTTGGTTGACCTCCAACAAGATTCGGTGAATTTGATGCCCAGAGTCCTTGAACGTCAATGTTTCCATAGGCATAGGAACATCATTTATTCTGCTATTTGACCTCACGTCCCAGGCTCCCGGTACGGAGGCCATCGATTCAACCTCAAAAATTATATCGAGGGTAGGTAGCGATGATAGGTCAGGCCGACTAAAATCGGTTTCGAGAGGCATCGAGGAATCGCGATTGATAATGGATGGATGTGATCGCCCAGGGACAAAGTTCTGAGACCCAACGACTCTCAACTTTGAGATCCCTACGACCACGGAAAACACACTTACATATTCGTCTTCCACTAAGGAGGCCGGCACATCCTCGTGGAGACCGACGTTGATGCGAACATTAGAAAAGAGATGCTGAGCACCGAAGTCAAAGAATACGGTAAGGATGGTCTCTGTCGAGTTGAATGATGGACGGGGAACCTTGCTGGTGGCTTCCCAACTGTAGTCGTTCACGCTGTATCCGGTCTGCGTGACCATGATGGGTTTGTGGAAAGGGAAGGCACTCGGATCATGGTACCCAAACAAGCGAAAAGCACCCAAACTAAACTAAGACCGTGACCTGACAGGAACAGTTAGTACAAAATTCGGCATTCAAGTTGCCTTTGACTCAAGCATGACTAGCATGACCACAGTGACCATGACTCAATGCAGATCCCACAACCTGGGTTGAAAATTGAAATGGGTTCCGATCAACTTGAAGATTGGTGCCGAGCTTTCTCTTCGTCGTGATAGCTATCACTGCAAATCGTACGTCTTTTGCCAATATCGTCTGTGTCTGAACGGATCTTGGATGCTGTTGTTTCCTTTTATAGCTTCGTCGCGATAGCTATTGTCGTTTTCTCTTACTCTTATCTCTTTGTCGTGATAGCCATGGCAGCCCGAAGTGCGTCAATATCATGCATTACATCGTAATTTGCTTTGCACGTCCCTCCGTACACCACTAAATCTGCCACAGACATGAAGCCTGCTATTTTTTTTAACAATTTTGTTGGGTATTTGTCCCAAGAGCGTGCCGGAGGGACAACATGCGTGAAAATTCTGTGTTTCAATACGTCAAACTGCTCCTGTCTCGCGAACGGAACATACGTTGACTTCGACTAAGGTCCACAATGGTGTCAAAGATCGGAAATACACCGGTTGCTAGCTGTCTTGAACACTCTCGTTCTCTCGCAAAAACATTTAAAAGTACGTACCTTTCTAATCCGCGTTTCCAATGAATCTTTCGCATGCAGGCACATATCGATAAGAATGGTTGAAACGACAAAACGATGAACGGTGCGTATTTCAGGCTTGCAAGTCATAAGCCTCCTTTCGCATCAAATCCCGACAACACAAATTCATATCGCAATCAGTGGAGCGGATATCACCTAGTGTATTTCAATACACCCACGTAACGGGGCCACGTTCCGATGGAGGCCGTTCAATTTATTTCCCACATTCTGGCAATGTCAGTTTATCATGATTGATTAACATTTATTATTCCTGCTCATGTTCTTTACAGGCTTATTGTTCACTTGGCTGATCTAGATGATTAAGTATATAAAATGTATCTACTGTCTTCAAAATCTTGCAGGTCGAACTGTGGTGTAGCGAGGCACGAGCGCAGCCACAGTGCAAGGTCTTTGGACAAGCGATGCAAGCGAGAGGCATCGCTTCCGCTTTTGCCTCCACCACGTCGCTCGTCCACGTCGCAGCGCTCGCTGCTCGTCCCTGCCATCAACTTGAAGATTGGTGCCGAGCTGTTTTGGAAATACTATTATTATGACAGCAGGACCGGCAGGCATAATCTCAGCGCGTGCTTCTCATTCGAGTTATACTTCGCAAAAGCTAAGTATCGAAAAGTTGGACCTAGCGCTTAGCATGTAGTATCATGATGATGACCATGGTAAGACCACAACAGGCTGATCACTAGTATATCTAACCATTGTTAGCGTGCTGCTGCGTACAAGACTTCTATGAAAATGCTCACAGGTAAGCGCCATCAGTACGAATGTAACAGGAATCTGAGCTGACGAATTTGAGGGGCCACTCACAGTCCCGCCAGTGCAGAGACAAATGTTTGACACCATGGAACATCAATGCATCAAGGTTAGGCTGTTACGACTCTTTCAATAGAATCGAAACAGCCTAACCTTGATGTTCCATGGTTCGTCACAACGACTGCCAGTGGGCAGAGCTCGCTAACCCCTCCATATGTTGTTGTCTTCGCTAGATGCATCATCTCGTCGTGCTGCCAGTGTAGTATTAATCAGGTAAACAGTAATCGGGTAACGGTTGACTTTTAGAAATTGAATTTGGACAATTTAAATCCAGTCCTCTGCCAAAGTTATTCGGAGGAGGAATGAATGTACGAAATGAATGTAGATGCAAGAGCAGGGTACTAGTAGATGAAGGGCGTCCAGCCGAATCATTGTCAGCACTGTCCCCATACCCCATGCTGCGGAAGGATCTATAAAAGACGACTCACAGGTGCGAGTAATCGTGGGGGAGAAATGGATGAGTTGTACACGAGGTACTTGGAGTCCCAAGACTCGCGCGTGTGATCAGGTCATACTGAAGAATGTGCAGGTATTCGAGTCTCTCTTCCCCCTGTTTCGTCTACAACTGATCGCACGCATAGTCAAGAAAGATGACCTTGCCTGGCGTTGGTCCATACTCCACCGTCCTTTGTGCCAAACTCGAGCGGCATTGTCTTTTACATCATGCATCTCTAGCTGAGGCACACCAACCATTTTCACACATGTTATCCACACCGGCGGACAAATGTCGTTGAACACGATTGCCAAATAACACCACCAGATCCGGTTGATTATGAGTAGTGACGCCGTGTTTACGTGGGTCGTGTCTTTGTGCTGGCTGTTTTAAAATGTCGGGGCAGTTAGGTGGCGTCGTAATGATTGAAGTTGATGATGTCCCCGTGCCCAATCTTACAACGTTCATCATATTCAGTCTTGATTGCACCGCCTTCCAGGTTGCATGAACAAGGCATGCTAATAACAGGAACTTGGAATATTTCCAGTACACACGAATCGTCCCAGGTCAATGCCCCGGCGGTGCGCGTTTGCCTAGGTTACTCACTGAGCGGTCTCAAGCTGAGAAAACGGTGCATGAATTTTCAGTCAAAGGTGGGAGTAACGTTTTGATCCTTACGATCGTTACCAGTGTCGATATTTTGAACGAGGTAGGACCGGCACCATGCGAGAGTACAAATTTCGTTTTGAGGGGTTCGAAAGCAACAGGAGAACATTCAAGTTTTCAGGACACGGATCACGGCGAAATGCCACTGTACTTGCTTCCCGCCCCGGATATATGAGACTCAGGGAGGGCGTCGTGAGAGTAAGTAAATTTACCTGTATGGCGCATATGGAGATTCTGGATAAAATTTTCAACAGATACCTGGGACGAGGATGCCGTGGTCCAAGTAGTTCTTGGACCTCGGATCGCGAACGAAATAGTCCTAATATCGAGCCGCAAGTCGCTATTATGTAGCCTGGTGGACGTCGCATCTTTGGATCTGCTGGCAGGCCAGGCGCGTCACGACCAGCAGCTGAATCGTAATGGACGGCGACACGTGCTGCGGCGACGGGAGACTGCGGATGGCGGGTTGCCGTAAATTATGATCAACGTACTCGACGTTTGTCTGTCCTGGAAAAATCCAAATAGAAGGAAGTTTCAGCAGACATACTGTATAGGCGTATTATTGCCATGTCACCGGTTCGGACTCAGACATACAAATTTGTCCGTGAAATACGGTGATGCCTTCTCATATCATCGACTCCGGGGGAATAAACATTGTTTGCTGTGATTTCAGCGCTGTCTGTTCTTGATTACGAGCAGAGGGTATCTGATCTAGACAACAAGGCCTTCCAAGCCACTGGGCTAAACTGGCCCAAACACCACGTACTTGAGGCTGAAGTACATACCAACAATATTGAATATTAATGAATGCCACCGCAGCGTAATCAGGAAGTCAAGTAGAACTGATCGTGGGGGTTGTGCTGAGAGCCAGCGATTTGTTGATTAAAAGCTTTGAAGCTTTCAACGATCATTTTGGCCCTCGGGTCCGCGGCCTGGAAGAATTTTAATCCTACCTTTGTCTGTGGTGCGCACTATGGGCGATACTAATCCAAACTGCGCAGGAAAAGCTTCCTTCCCGACTTTCGAGATCACGGGCCCATCAGGTCCTTTGGTTTACAAATAGTTGATATGACCCCCGTTCTAACTTAGGGCAGTTCCCTGGTAACATTTGTGAACTTGTGAGCACGCGATGCCACGGCCCGGGTGACGCACGTGTTGCAACTTCTCTCCAAAACCAAGTGCGCCGGCAAGCTCAACTCTCTGCATACCCGATTGTTTGGAACAGAACTTGGTGGCACGACTTGGTCGCCGGTCGCCACCGGTAGAGGGAGGAGTGTGTCGACTCGGATCATGACTTACATTTACGGTCACTTGCTCATTTGTTGAATTGAGCACTGTTCTGACGTTGACTTGCAGCAATGTGTTGAAATGTTTGGTCAAGTAATATGTGACGAAAAGATAGTCTTCTCTTTGTGAACTTTTCCCAGAGGACGAGTGTCACGCTGTAGGTTACCGTGGACGGCCTGCTGCTAACCGTCCTTGAGGCACCTCGTGGCAAGAATTTAACGTATGGTATGTTAGTCGCGTGAGGGTGACCCTGATTTTGCAGCCACCCACCGTCGACCCTTGGGAGACTTACTTCCACACGGCCCTCGGGTTGAGCGCGTCCTGATTTCTGAGTAAAAAATTGTCTAAGAAGAAGCGGCTGTAACATAACCACCTCACCTGCGGACTTGAACTTCGCTTTACAACATGCTGCGAAAACTTTTGAATGACCTGTCAAATGATGACAAGATTTCTCGGTAGCCGCCGACTCGTCCTCCAATCGAGAGTGGTCGGGCACAACGCCACATATGAAGCTTATGAAGTTTGAACAGGTTCGATCGTGCCGATGACGCGTATTCTGTCAGGTTGCCGATGCCATGAAGGAATAAGCTTAGTCATCTTAAAATTTGAGGAATGCGTGTCTAGAGTGTAAATACATAGGTGCAACATGACAAAGTAAATGATGAATATGGGACTGCGTTGTCATTCTCCGGCGTGATCGAGCCTCCGATTTACAGTTTAGTCTTAAACTGCGCAAGTGCTAAAGGTTGGTCTGAAAAAGGAAGGGAAAAAACAAAGTTATGAGCTCATGGTCCAAAAGCGGTCGAAATGGAGGCAACCACGTACATGTTGAGTTATATAAGTTATCAGCGGGTGTGAGCCCAACATGTGCATGGATGGCGCTCGCGTCGACCATATCGGGACTTAATTCATCGATGGTCCGAGCCCCGATGAGACGCATTCCCATTTGAAGCTCATCCTGAACATGACATCAATATCCCATGTGACGTATAAATCTGCTATGGGAATGCATACCCTGAAAATTTGGATGGCTTTCTCGACACCGTCCTGGCCGTATGCGCAGAACGAGTACATAAATGCACGGCCGACTCCGACAGCTTTGGCTCCGAGTGCGAGCGCCTTGAGAACATCTGATGCACGGCGGATACCACCATCAACAAAGACCTCGAACTTGGGGTTTGGCCAGGGACCCCGGGTCTTGAGTGCCTCCACCACCTCGATCAAGTTCTCAATACCAGAGCGAGATGTGTCAAGTTGCCGCCCGCCGTGGTTAGAAAGAACAATGCCGGCGACGCCGTAGTCGTACGCCATCAGGGCATCTTGCGGCGTCGCAACGCCCTTGAGCACGATAGGTACTTGAGATATGTTAGCAAATTCGAGTAGCAATAATAATAAAAACCTGAAACGTACTGTTCGTAATGCTCTTGAACCATGGGATGTCTTTCCATGACAATGAAGGGTCGATGAATGACTGGGTATTTTCTCAGAGCAAAGCCATTAAACTCGTGTGCAAAACTTACTGAGATGGCACGAGCAACACCCTCGTTCTTCTTGACGCCAGATTGGTTTTCTTGCACCTTGGCAACGCCTGACTCATCGACGAACTTCATTCGCATATCCTTCTCACGGCGACCGAGCTGAGGTGCATCGACGGTGATGAAAAGGCCCTTGATTCCGCGTTTCTCCGCGTGCTGAACGTATTTCCGGGTGATCTCTCGGTCACGATTGACGTACAGCTGGAGGAATTGAACTTGTCCAGGAACCGCAGCATCAACGATCTCGTCGAAAGAGCAGGAAGCAAGGGTAGGTATCTAGTGAAACCGATCAACGGGATTCACAAGCTTGAGAGAAACGATAGCGGTGCTCACCATCTGGATAACACCATGTTGGCCGGCTGCACGTGTCAAGTTGAGCTCACCGTCGGGGTGACCAAGTTTACCGAGGGCGGTTGCAGACTGCAATGATCTTTAGACATCGTGCCGCGGATCTAATATGTGAAACATACAATATAGACAGGAAGCGATGACCTTTGCCCGAGAATTGTGGTGGACCAGTCAACGGTGGAAACGTCTCGGAGAATGCGCGGCCGGAACCAGATCCTGTGCACATGGTTTCAATTCACCGCGTGATGATTAGGGACACAATTGTTTCAAACCTTTGGTATGCCGCACGGTTCTCGCGGATGGTGATTTCGTCATCGGACGCAGAGGAGTAGTAGGCCCAGGCTTTGGGAGGGAGAATTGTTTTGGCAACGACCTAAACGGAAATGAGACTAATTCAAGAACGAAACAAAAATACGCACCTCAAAGTCGTGCAGGTTGACAATTTCCTCCAGGGACGGGCGGGCGGCCAACAACTCTTGGCGCTTGATCTCCTCCGCAGTCACCTGTTTCTCTTTGACAACAGTATTGGGATCGATAGGACCGAGGCTGAGATAGGTGGCCAATGAATGAACACTGGGTTTTGATTGCAAAGCATACAGTAACTCACTGCTTTTCTTTGGGCAAGTGGGTAGTGATGACATCCGGTGGGTGAATCGGGTCATAAGCATCACTAGCCAGCGATCATTAAAAAAAATTCTTGAACATTAAATACTGCTTACGTGGCATCTTTTCCGGCGTATTTCAAGATGATTTTGCTACCACCGGGGTGTTCTGAATTTGAAACGCGAGTAAGCATAACAGATCACTGTGTCCTAGACCATTGCGTAATACCTGGCAGGAATTCTGTAACATCGTAGACCTTGCCTGTGCATCGAATCAGTTCTGATCGTAGTAGTCGACAACCCCAAAAAAGCGTACCATGAACGATGACCCAGCAGCTGGAGGCGCTGGCGTGTTCGGCGACAGTTTCCGCAGTGATGTAAGACATTGTGTAAGAAGGTGGCGTAGAGGCTCTCTGAAACGATCAGGGGGGAAATCACTGTGGACTCAGCTTGGTGAATCTAGCGGCTTTTGAGATGCTTGCCAGCGGAATCACGGAGACCGCGTGCTACGCGAATACTCGAAGGGGTAACTTTGCCGGACTCATCTCCACCAACACCTACGGTTACGCCGAGGTGTTTCTGAGGGGCCACCAGTCGTCGGTCGGTGATAGACCGGGAAATGAGGTCGGCTTGGGGTGGCCTGAGATTGTGGCCTGATCGCGTCACGGCAATCTCTGGACGATTGTTATTTCCGCGATGCACTGCAAGAATGATGATACAACAAGGTTCGGACAATTCGCGCTGGGCGGAATAAGAGTGTTGCCTCTCCGAAGGGTGTCATACCATTGAGCATCAACGTGTCAATCCTGCATCCCCTCTAACTCCACGGCCGGGCTGCACGGAAACAAACGGCAGTCCGGGAGAGGATCCTGTTGTGCAAATGTCACTCACACGACCATATGTTGCGCTGTGCTGACGTGTTAGTTGTCACTGAGAGTTAGTGTTTGGGGAGGTGGCCGAAGCCAAGAAAGCGCCCAGGTCCGGTGGTCGGCGGTGATTATCGAGTGTTTCAGTGACACTTTTCCACTCTGGTCCGAACTTGAGACTCATAGCAGTGCTACTGTAGTGTCGCAGTGTAAGATATGAGACGAGCGTTAATGTTGGCGCAACAAGTCTAAGCCAACGAAGATCTGATTGGTCGCCATTCCGTTTATGGTCCAGACAGTTCAGATCTGTGATCGAGATCCAGCTTTATCACAGTCTAGTCTATTTTTAGGTGTTTCCTTGGCCCGGCTCCAAGGTTTACTATGTTCGCTTCATATTTCCGCTCAAGTCCCGTCTCTACCTCCTACTCCTAGGAGAAGTCGGTCACCAGGGACCACCTCTGGAGTCCACGCGTAGTTGTACATCCTCACGATATCGACGGTCTATTTTCAACTGGTTTTGCGTGGGAACAGCGCTAATACACTGAACATGTAGTAAGCATCACCCTTCAAGTTGGATATGTGGTGAACAAGCGTTATTCATGATACGGTAATGGGACCCTGAACTGACGGCGGCGCCGAAATCGAGCCGTGCCCTCGTAGCCCAATCCGGTCACGCAACAGGATTCGAGCGATCTTGGGTCTCATCCATATGCGTCTCTCTCTAACGCCTTTCCGTCTTTGTACAGGTCTCTTTCGCCCGTCTGTCCCCGCGGCATCCTTTCTAACTGGGGCGTGGAATCTGATATCTCAACACGCCTCTCCGTATGGGCGAATCTCCGGTGTCGCACACAGGTCACACCTCTACGTAACCAGGGCATGACCCTTTGAACACATTGCCTCCCGCTCAATGGAAAAATATTCCGGTTGGAACCTTGAGCGGGTTTATAAAGCCCACCCTTTTCGTCTTCCACTCCAACACACTTCTTCTCTTAATCCCCTTTGTGTATACAGACAACCTTCCACTTTACAATGCCTGGACTCGACTACTACAAGACCCCTGAGCCAGTTCCCGTCCAGGAAGCTGTCCCTCAAACTCCCGTTGAAGAATCCAGCGGTGCCAACGCCCTCATTGCAACGCCTTCTCCAGAAAAACCCTTGAAGGCTGGTGTTTACTATAACCCTCGTCTTGACCCCAAGAACTTCTTGGAGGGTCCTCTCTCTTGGGATGCTGCGACTCGTCTGCGTCAGCTACTCGCTCGCCCTGGTATCGTGGTTCGTATACAGTCTTGTGTCCCTGAAAATATTCGTCTGACTTCCGATTTAGGTTGCCCCTGGTATCTGCGACGGTATTAGTGCGCGCTGTGCGCTCGAGGCAGGCTTCGATTGCTTGTACCAAAGCGGAGCTGCTACCACAGCTTCACGCCTTGGTCAGCCAGATGTTGCCATTGCCACTTTGAACGATTTCGTTCAAAGCGCACAGATGGTCTGCAGTTTAAGTCCCACAACCCCCGTTATCGCTGATGCTGACACTGGGTACGCTGTTTGGTTTTTCCGATTCGGGACTCGTTCTAACCGTGAATTTTCCCCTTTAGCTTCGGTGGAACTGCCATGGTTGCCCGTACCGTCTACCAATACGCCCGTGCAGGTGTGGCTGGTATGCACATTGAAGATCAAGTGCAAACCAAGCGTTGTGGCCACTTGATGGGCAAGCAAGTTGTTTCGCGGGAGGAGTTTATCACTCGTATCCGTGCTGCAGTAATTGCCCGTGACTCTATCCCTGGTGGTTCCAACTTTGTGGGTGCTCACATGAGTAATGATGAAAATCTTATTCATTAATTCATAGGTTATCATTGGCCGCACTGATTCCGCTCAAGTTCTTGGCATGGATGAGGCTGTCACTCGTCTGAAGCTCGCTGCCGATGCGGGTGCTGATGTTTGCTTCATCGAGGGTGTCAAGACTGCCGAGCTTCTCACCAAGACGGTGAAGGCATTGGAGCCCAAGCCTGTTCTCGTCAACGTCATCTCTGGTGGTCTCACGCCATCCTTCACTTGTAAGGAGGCTGAAGCATTTGGAGCCAAGATCATCAGTGAGTCTGATGTACAAAGATGGTTGAATTTCGTCTGACCAAGTTCTAGTCTTCTCCTTGGTCTCGTGTGTCGCTGCAGTGCACGGTATCCGTGCAGCTATGCAATCACTGAAGAAGACGGGCACCGACTTCTCTTCGGCGAAAGGGATGGACCCAAAAGCATTCTTTGAAGTCATGGGTAGGTGTCAGCTCCTCAGCTGTTATCACGGAAGACTTAATGCTCTCTCAGGTCTCTCAGATATTGTCGACCTCGACGCGCGTGCCGGTGGAAGTGCTTTTGAAGTGGTATAAAGTCGACCATCGTTTAAAACATTCCTTTAAATTTTTTTCTGGTTTTTCTCTCCTCGCACTTGCCTCGGAACCGGAAGCATTATGCTGTGTAACAAATAGCCGTCACATTGCATCTCAATACGTTTGGTCACATTCCTTAGATTTTCCCTCATTCTTATCTTTAATCTTCACAAATTACATGCATAAAGGTTGATATTACAACCGATCGAGTGTAGCGTTGCTCGCTTTCAATGGAATGCCAACTTGAACACTTCCCATATCAGGTAAGTCGATCCCACTGAAATTGGGCTTGACGGCGTTCCGTCTTTGACAGCCAATCAATCAACAACAGAGCATGATCAATCTCCGACTGAAAACTGTGGATGCAATTGGTCGCATGGTATTCGGCAAGACGCAATACCGGATGCCGACGTGTCGGAGTCTCGCACGATCATTGTCGCCCGTTCCCACTAGGGCACGGGACATGCGAGGCGGGGAAGTCGCTCGCACAACGACCTGCAAAAGCGGACCGCGGTTGCCCGTCTAACCTTCACTATACACTCATACTCAAGACAGCATCATGACCCCCAGAAAGCTACTGACAGGGGATGAAGTCGCACTCCATAACAGCCGCGAGAGTTGTTGGATCATTGTTCACGGTACACGTGCTGGTCGAGCTTTTGGAGCAGTAACTAAGTGTTTCGTGTCCCCATGCAGGAAACGTGTACGATGTCACTGACTTTTTGGATGGTGCGCGCATACTGTTTTGCTCTGTTACACTCGGCTAACTGTCCTAGACCATCCTGGTGTGTTTTAGTGCCTCATGGGTCGCTTTCAGTTGGATTTGACAAATTGGATAGGTGGGAGCAAGATCATTCTCAAATATGCGGGGAAAGACGCGACGTATGTTCTACGTTCGGAAAGGGAATGGTGCTTGACCACTTTAGCAGAAAGGAGTATGAACCCATTCATCCGCCGGATGCCATCACCACCAACCTCAAAACGGAAAAACAGTAAGTGGAGACTACTCTTGGTCAGTGTTCGCGTGCGCTCATGTATGCTGATAGCTTGGGGCCCGTCGACCTCGGAACAGTAAAAAAGGTCGAGGAAGTGATCACTGACGAGGAGCGTGCCAGACAAGCCCGCTTTGCAGTTCGTCCAGCTCTTTCCGAGATTCTCAACCTTCATGATTTCGAGGTTCGTCCTCTAGGCTGGACACATGGTCTCTTTACTCACTCCTCCCAGGCTATTGCAAGGATGGTAATGCCAGACAAGGCCTGGGCGTACTATTCATCGGCCGCTGATGATGAAATTACTAACCGCGAAAACCACGCTGCTTTCCACCGGTATATCAACCTTGTATGTGCAACATCAGTTTCGTCTAACACGTCATGTAGTGTGTGGTTCCGTCCTCGCGTTCTCAGGGACGTCACCAATGTTGACTGGTCGACAATGATTCTGGGTCATAAGACCAGCATGCCTGTATACATTGTACGAATGACCTTCATTTGAGCTTGAGTGTTGTTAACCTGACACACCAGACTGCCACTGCCCTGGGAAAGCTCGGACACCCTGACGGCGAACTCAACCTGACTCGCGCTGCCGCGAAACACGGTGTGATACAGATGGTGAGATCACAAATCGTCGGTTATATCTCTCGGATGTCTCAATCGACTGTGTAGATCCCTACCCTTGCATCTTGTTCGTTTGACGAGGTCGTGGATGCTGCAGCTCTCGACCAGGTCCAGTTCCTGCAGCTCTATGTGAACAAGGACCGCGAGATCACTAAGCGAATCGTCCAACACGCTGAGAAGCGTGGAATTAAGGGATTGTTCATCACCGTTGATGCACCTCAGCTAGGTCGCCGCGAGAAGGATATGAGGCAAAAGTTCGAAGCCGAGGATCCCTCAGAAGTAAAGCAAGCTGGTCAAGGCGGCGTAGATCGCTCGCAAGGTGCCGCGAGAGCCATCAGCGTAAGCGCTCCCCGATTTCTCAGGGGAAACCTGCAACTCAATCGCATATCCAGTCTTTTATTGATCCAGGTCTAAATTGGTCGGACATGAAGTTCTTCCAGAGTGTCACCAACAGTTAGTTGTGCCATCCTATCCAACCTGGACAACATTGATATACCTGCGTTCTAGTGCCATTGATCTTGAAGGGCGTGCAATGCTGGGAAGATGCCCTAGAGGCTTACGACATGGGTCTAGCCGGGGTTGTGCTTTCCAATCACGGTGGTCGTCAGCTAGACTTTGCCCGTTCTGGGATTGAGGTCCTCGTTGAGGTTGTCGCTAAACTAAAGGAAAAGCGCGGATTGAGCTTTCCTAATGAGAAATTTCAGTTGTTGATTGACGGAGGTGTTCGTCGTGCGACTGATGTTATCAAAGCTATCGCCCTCGGAGCTACAGCAGGTGCGATGGCTTCCTTCCAATTGCGTTGTTCCTGCTTACAAGATGAGACACAGTGGGAGTGGGGCGTCCGTTCTTGTATGCATTCTCGTCATACGGACAAGAGGGTGTGGAGAAGGCCTTACAAATCTTGCATGTATGAACCATTGCATATCCCTTCTTTCCTTTCGTTACTCACGAATCGTTCATTACTGACCAGGACGAGTTTGAGATGAACATGCGGCTATTGGGCGCACGCAACCTCAAAGAAATCGTACCCGAGATGGTCGATGCTTCGAACATCCATCTGCACACTGTGCCCGTCCCGAGAGATAATCTGTATGACATTAATTGTCCGTATGTTCACGCGTCAGCAGATCACTTCTGATCAATACTTCCATTCCACAGACGAAAAACTTCAAGGGGTCCGGATCAAGGAGATGAAAAGCAAACTTTAGTTGCCACCATGTGGGCATGTTGACAATCTGTTGCTATCTACAATATCGGTGTATGATACCATTTCATTTCGCTACACTGCTGTCTTGGCCAGCGTCGTCTGTTTTGGGGTATTTTCCCTATATAAAGAACTGTGTATTTGGATCGCGGGAGCTGGGATTTGGGTGCAATACCAGGATCCTTTGGACCCTGTGTCAGATTCGGACAAAACCTCGGAATGTGACTCCCGCCGCAACGGAGATGAAAAGGTGTCGATTTGGATCGCTTCTAACCACCCAAAAACAAAGGGAACCCAAGTCGGGATAGATCGAGACCCAACGTTAGCCTCGTGTTGGTTACTTGATTTCCTGGAGGTAAGAACGTGCGAATCGGTCCTTGAAGATTGCCGACCGTGGAGTAATGCCACCAAGTCACACTAAGATTGCCAAACTCGTTCTTAATCGGTACCGGACGTCATCTCAGGATGACGCTTGACGGACACGGGAGGGCTACCCTAATTGAAACCGTCCAGCGGATCTTGAAGGGAGACTCATTAGCCTCAATCAGAATCAAAATTGATAAGTGGCTAGATCCTGACAGATGATGACGATATGTATGCCGCGGGAGTGGGATGGATTGATGGACTTGTATGTGTCAGGATCTGACCTCCGGAGGCCTAGCGATGGAATCGTACATATGAGAATGGTTTGAGTTGGATCCGTATAACCTATTTTGTCACATCCAGCGTAGCCACCCAGTTTCGCTGGACGAGCATCCTCGGACACGGACAAGTTGCGACGGGATAAGCGATACCATCAGCACCACTATCTGCGCATTACTTACGGTTACTCGGATGCGGTGGTGTGGAATTCCTCGTCGAAAAGCGAATACCGTCATGTATGGCATGTATGGGGAATCCCGTGAGGAACCACGACTTCGACGAGTAAACGTATGGCATTGCCGTCTGTCTCGATCAGAGAAGCGCCTCGTGTCGTGTCACTGGGACACTAGACAAGTGTTTGTCGATTCGGCGCGCGTATGGGGTCGGACCGAGAAACACGGTTCGGACAGAAAGGATAGGGTGCATACTTGGGTTCCCACCTTCCCCAGACCTCGCCAGACTGCGTTCTCTCCCCGCGTCCCATCATCCATGTGATTTGTCGAATACGTTTCTGCTATTGTCTCTCCTTAGCCCTGCTTTACACACGTTGTTATAGGCGAGAGAAGCTCGATCGCGAAGGAGAAATCTCGTTTGACTGATGGTCGGCGGTGGTTGGAACTGGGTCGTAAACCCGCGTGGCATGCTCTTCAGCGTAAGCGCGAGCCTTGTCATTTTTTACCACCGGGCCAGTGACGCCGCTGCGTCGCCGTTATCGTGGTCACCACTAAGGTGGTTGGGTGGTTGTAGCTGGCGACCAGCGGGGTGGTTATTATATGGTGCTGGTCGAGATGGCGGCATCAGAAAGAGGCGTGCCCCAGAAAGGATTCGACAAGGTGAGCCTCAACTGAGAAGACTTTGAGACAGTGGATGGTCTAAGTTAGCGGTCCATGGCAAACCCTGCCAGAAACGGACCCAGAGTCAAGCATGTTGTTGGCCTGGGCACTGTCGATCCTTTGCGATGTGCTTGTAGGGTTGGAAGAATTGTCGAGGGGGCGAAGATGACTAGCCTATGAACTAATCAGTGCAGGTAGTCTTCTTAGGCAGCCCCTTAGGGTAGGAAGACAGTCAGTAGCAAGAATAATTACCAACCAAGTGATCACAGCCTGTGTTCAAACTAACATGAACCCCGCCACGATAATCGATCTCTCCCACTCCCTACGCGAGCCAGCGCCATGCTACCCAGGAGATCCCTGAATTCAAAATGAGTCTCGCATGTTGCTTCCACATCCCTGGCACCATTAATCAACCTAGACTCTGATATGGTCGTCCGTGTGCATGCCCTCTCCCTCGGTACCCATACGGGCACACACATCGATGCACCCTTCCATTTCTTCCCGTCGGGTCGGAAAATGCACGAGATTCCGCTTGCTCAGTTCGTCGGTCGTGCGGTCGTTCTGGACGTCCGTCATCTCGCACGAGATCGGGGGAGGATCAGTTGGGCGGACATGACAAGAAGGGACGCTGTCATGGCAGCGTTATCATGCATTGGGCTCACGCATGGAGGGCAAGGCAGATATCGTGCTACTCTGGACGGGCTGGGACGTCCACTGGGGCACGCCGCGCTACTTTGAACACCCCTACTTCTCAAGAGACGCCGCTACCGCATTGCACGAGCTTGGTGCGAAGATCGTCGGCGTGGACGCGCTCAGCCCGGACGAAACGCCTTCTGACAAGCACGCGGTGAACGTAGAAGGGTGGGGAATGCATGAAACGTTACTGGGTCATGGAGTACTCATTTGCGAAAATTTAACGCGGGTTGGGGAACTGAGCAATGCTGTGAAAGACGGAGGAGAGGAGACGTGGGTGAGTTTAACACCGTTGAGCGTACACGATGCAGATGGTGCGCCTGTACGAGCATACGGTTGGAAACAACCCCTCGCCGCTTGATTATACGCTTATTTGTTTCTATTGACATTTGCCCCTATGACTTCGACCACTCGACGGTCCAGACTGAACAAATGCCTGTCAGGTCCCTTGGAAATTCCAGAGCTATGTACTGAATCAGTACGGTTAGTCCTCGAAGCCTGCGGATTGTTTGGATGTTCGTTTTTGTGACGACATATTTGAGTTGAGCGCACGCTGGCAGCGTCAGCGTCGGCATCCGCAGGAGTACAATATTGGCTAACGAAGCAGACCTGGAATACTTGCTAAACCCATTGTTTCCTATCCAGGACCCAAGTTGTCACCAAGTATGGTGGTGGACTTGTCCACCCACTGTGGACATTGTCAGGACAATAGTATCCAACAGCTGCCAGAGACATGTCCACCACGCCGCTCAGGATATATAAAGTTGGTTCTTCAAGTTGTTCGACCACCTTTCAGCTATCATGCCCGCTGTAACAACACCTGTTTTTTCAACCCCTTCTCGTCCCGTAGGTGGTGCCGACCTTGTACATTCCGAGTCACTGAAGTACCGTTCGTATATTTGCAGGACACACCAACTCCCAAGAAAGTGGATGAAATCACTGTACATTCAACGCAACGATGCTATGCAACCCAGCCTCGCCACAGACCAGACCCATTGTTTCCACCACCTTCGCCATACGCCGCCATGCTACCAATCCAATTCAAAATCGTTACTGATTCCGATTCCGACACGGAAAGCATGGTACAAAGTGAAGACGAGAAGGATGAATACACCCTTAGCGGCTATGGAGATATCTCTCTCAGCCGAGTCATCATCTCCCCTTCGCAGTCGCCTACAAGTACGAGTCCGAATGCCAGCCTCTTGCAGTCAAGATTCCCTCTGCCAAACCTCCGGCTCAAAGTTCAACGTCCACCCATGCCGAAGCGCCGATCGTGTTTCAGGTACTTCCGTGATCCGCTACCGTATTCCGGGGGGTTGGATCCTGAGGATCGCTGGCCGGATAGCCCCAGGCCCATCGCAAAGGTAAGTCGCCATCAAAAACGGCTACTTTTTGTCAACTTAATTCTCTCGTAGAATCAGCGCTGGAATCGACATCACCTAGTTTCCCCCCCGCTCTCCTATCGCTCCGCCGAGCTCTCGAACGTTAAAGGAAAGCGTGCCAGTCGTGAACAACAGTCTTAGCAACAAGAAATCAGACGACCAATCCGTCACTAAATTCGCCCTACCATTCGACCAGGCTCATCTACCACTCAGCCGGTGAACCAGCCGCATGAGACACGTAAACAGAAGAGTGGTCTCCCGAAGTTGCCACTGGCATCGGCGCCTCCGCAGCGCAAGCCCACCCCAGTGCCTTGAAGAACCAGAATTCCCTCTCGACTCCCGATTCCGAAGTGGATATAGTAGTTGACATGCGGGCTAGCGGTGCCCAACTAGTAGTGGCTGGTTTTGAAAGAAGAATACGTGCGGCATAGCGTCATATGTGCACTCTCGCGGTATCAAAGCTTCGCTTTCTAGCCAAATATTGAGGTTCACCTTACAGTAATTCTCCCCCCTCTCTTTCCCTTTTGCCCTTATGTATGACACACATCGTGGATGTGTTTGGAACGATACAGTCCAGCAGCATTTTCTTTTTTGAGAGGTCTCATCTAGCAATTTTATGTCATATGATCTACTGCTGAGTATGTGTATTTGAAGTTTACCGCGACATCGAACGAATACTAGTACAAGGCGCCTCATTGGATTCTTATACGATTGACTGCCTAACTCACTCAAAGTAAAGCCTGCCCCCTTCTCTATCGAGCCTTGGTGTAGATCGGCGGGACTCGCTCCAGGTCATTATGAGAAGCGCTTACACGAACGAGATACAAAAAAAGTCTAAACGTGCTTTTCTCGGGATCCGGGACAAGAGGTACCTGTACATACGTATAGTGTATACAGACAGCTGACACGGTCCAAACGACGTGTATGACTTGTGCAACCTCCGAATACCGAACACAATTCTCCAAGCAGAGGAAGTAATTGCCGGTGTGATTTGATCACCGAGGCCCTCATCATTAATTGACAGTCAATTAGGTTTGTCGACCCAGCTAATTCTGGTTCAATTATCTGTGGGCTCCTGAATTCTAATTACTTACTGTAACTGGTGGTGGCGACATGAAGTATTCATTTCGAGTTCGTAAGGGCACTTTACTTACTTTTAGTGCTCATTTTGTAACGTTATACCTTCACAACCGAGCATCATAGTGTCTGGCAGCATAACGCATGCCCGTCTTACAGTCTCAAACCCTGGGTGTAATTTGTGGCCCTCGTGAAGTCTCTGAAGAATGATCTTAGCTCCCACCGTAGATGGGCCATGGAGCTGTCTTCGGTTCCTACGCCCGGCTGGAATCTGCCAGCGCAAAAAACAGGAGAAAGTACTCAAAAGCGGACCGTGGTCGCTCGGCTACGTTTCACCCAATGTCATCAACGACGGGCAAGAGGTCGTTTGGAACAACAACCATGAAAGTCGCCGAATCATAGACCATACTGCTGGATTGCATTCGGTTTGGAAGGTGCACGGCTGTAGCCAAGTACTTATCTTGGTCTCGTAGGAGAGAAATGAGGTACTTGGGACTTTTTGAATGGAGATCGTGCCGCACGAGTGCATTGTAGTACCTTTACTTAATTCCCGTTACAGACTGTCAACTGTTCACAAGGTGCCGGGAGAAAGTGCCACATGATTTCTCCACGGAGGTATGTGACTCGTACCAGCGCGTGCGGGTAGTTCCCACTGATCGACAGGTGCCCGGATCAGTCAGATGAAAAACAAACACTAGTCGACATTCCGCTCCGTTGTACTTACTTAATTTTCTGCATTCAGATGGGGCTAGTATTCTGGATGATCCGTCGGGCTGACGGCTAGTCCGGATAAAAGCTCGGAATGTGCCTCCCGATGGTTCAACACCCGTGGATGGAAAATGATTCGCCAACTAGGATGAAACCCCATCACCAGGGACAGGGGGAATCTTAGTTCGCATAGGTCACAATCCGAAATATGGTCCTACTGAAGGCTATGCTTAAAAACTGCCGATCGCGAGAGCTATGCAGAAAAGTTGAATTTGTTTTCTCCTTTGGTTATCTCTGAAACGAAATAAACATACCGATGATATACCCTAATGGTGATTGTCAACATCTGCCGGGCCTTGGTAAGGAAACCTGCAGTCGACAGAAATAAAATTAATAGGGCATAATCATGGTGTTGCGAAGTGACGGACTTCTAGGGTTCCGGATTGATAGGAAGTGAAGTCAGTTGGGTACTTTGGGGATTCAACTGGATTCGTTACACCCAGCGCAGCGAAGTGGCGTGCCCAGTTCACTGACATGAGTAATGATCGGGTTTGAAGTTGCGACGGGTAGACGACCATCGCTATCATCTCGCTTACGGTTGCTCAGTTGCGTGGCCCACAGAGTTCTATCCAGGACAAGCGAATAACTGAAACGGTAAACATCATAGGTAGAGCAGTCCAGGCCAATGACACATTCTTCGGAGAGGTAGACATGACGAAAAACGTAGCCATTTCATCCCACCAATCAGAGAAGTTCCTCGTGTACATTGAAGTAACTGCACCACAGAATACAATGGAATGGTCAATTCCGTGCGGACGGACAGAGACAAAGATTAATGGGAGACACTTACCGCACCACCTTGCCCGTCCCTCGACAACTTCCACTCCCTCCCTCGCCCCATGTAACAATCCAACGACCGACGATCTCGCCCTTGTCGTTGAACGTTTCTGCTACTGTCTCTTCCTGGTTCGGGGACCCTGCTTTGCCCGCGGCGATGCTGTCCTCGCCAGGGGGAGGAAGCTGGATCGCGAGGGGAAGTTCCCATTTCGCGAATGGCCGGTTTGTTGAGACTAAAAAGTCGGGATCGTAGACACGCGTGGTGAGCTTTTTAAGCGTGAGGGTGAGAGTAGTCATTTCGAGGGCCCCATCGATGCCGTCCTCTCCACTGTCACCCTGAGCCTTGAGGCGACGAAGATTGACGACATAAGGTGCACCACACCAGCCGACCAGCACGGTGGAGATGCCGCTGGTCGATACGGCGGTGGCTGTCAGAAAGATACGCGCTGATGTAGGGAGAGAGGATTCGACGATAAACAAGAAGGGTGTCATGGTGAAAGTGAGGCCGAGCGATGCGAGCGAAAAGATTTTGAGACGACGGAAGGTCTGCGTCAACGGTCCACGGTATGCGGAAGACTCGGATGTGGCAACAGATTCAGTGTCGGGCGTACTGCTGGCTCCGGCGCCCGGCGAGGTACTGGTGGATTTGGAACGTGAAGATGACCATGGACGACGTGCGAGTTGCTGCCGTGTGTCAGAGTCTCTGCGAGCGGTCAAGATCCGTTGTGTCGCAAAGCCGTTGCGCACCCAGGCAGAGTAATACCGACGTTGGCCGTCAACGACGGAATGAGCCCTGAACGTTTGTAGTGCTGCCCTGCGACATAGGTTTTGGCCAAGTATTAGTGTTGTGAGAGATGACATCGACAGAAGGTCAAGCTAAGGGTAACTTGAAGGTTGAGGGTGTACTACTGTGGCTATTCATTTACAGCCATCTCATTGGCGGGACGCGTCGGCCCAGCCCATGGATACACCTGTTTATTACTCGAAAGCCGAGTTCATTGAAACGGTACGCATGTGTCCCTTTCGGTTGAGAGATACCACATGGATGTATTGAAAAAAGGATACAGGTAACAAGGTTTCTCGTAGGGCCACTATCGCGGGACCACAAAACATCATCCTCGGGGGCAAGACGATCATATCCAGTGGTGCTATCATTCGAGGGGATCTCAGGAGGACTGGGCCAGGACACGCAGTCGTCATATCTTTGGGCAGATACTGCCTGGTCGGGGATGGCTGCATCATGAGGTGTGCTTGACTCCCTTTGTTTGGAGCACTCACGAATGTCCATAGGCCACCCTATAAAACGTACCGCGGAAACTTCAATTACTATCCGATGAAAATCGGAGACTACGTTCATATTGGCGCCAACTCGGTCATCGAAGCGGCGACGATCGGCAATCACGTCGTCATCGGAAAGAATTGTATCATCGTGCGTTTTTGTACAACATGTCTACCCACCGATTTATCAGGCCTGACATCCAGGGGAAATTCACTATCATCAAGGATTGTGCCCAGGTGGCAGACAACACCATCATCCCACCCAATGCGGTCATACCTGCCTTGGCATTATTTGCAGGATCACCAGGTTCGCCATCCATCCATCCATCTCTGTCTGGTGGAAAGGGTTGCAAATTGAGTACGAGTTACAGGTCGCTTCGTCGAAGACCTCCCCGAATCCACGCAGGAGATGGTGGAAGCGCAAACCAAGCATTACTACACTCGATTTCAGCCCTTGGATCGGTAAACGATCGTTTGTAACGAGATTCGTATTTATGATTCTTGAGTTTGTACCTCAGTGTCTTCCTCTTATTCATCCAATTGAGCATACAGCTTGTACCGCAACGTCCTAGCACACAGATTCGCAGAGTGCCGTTAGGAACCATACTCAATAATCAACCACCCATATCACTCTTTGTGCACTGCTCAGGACGAGTTTCACTTGGACTTTCGGTGTCAAAGGACTGAACATGCATCATTACAATCGTCACCATAAATCGAATCTTACCGCCGCCCGGGGTGGATCTCGCCCGGTAAGTTCGTCCTTTGACTCCATAAATATGACATTCATGCGAATTGATCATCATTACAGGATATATCAAGATAAAGGAAGGTTTCCCATGCAGCCACCGCTCCGAAGAGTCAATTGGCCCCTTTTGGACCTAGGGCATTCCTCGACGGTGCTGGCTGTGATCATAAGGAGTCAACAGATACTGATCACCGGATGGATGATCCTTTCGACGATCATTTCCACAAATGGAGGTGAGAGCTCGTGTCGGATTCTGGCGAGTAGGTAGAAAGAGCTCGAGGGAAATACTGAGCTAATGACACTGTTGGGGTGGCATAAACGATTGACACGTTCCAAGTAAATGTTACCATCCAGTACATCAGGCCTCAGGAGGGAGTGAAAGTGCCTATATGCTCATACAAGACATCTGCGCGCGATACAGGGCTCGAGTTGCTGTACAGATGCATGCTATTAAGGTTATTTACATAGTGCTTATTGTGTTACAATGTCAATATAAGGCATGATGAGATGGATGTTCATATACATAGATCAATCGATCAACGTCCTGCACGCACTGTCGGACTGCCTGGAACCATGATGTTAACTCTCTCCGGCCGGTTGGACAACGTCCCCCAACGGTCGCTTAGGTCGAAACATAGCTTCTTCGGTGTTAAAGGCTTCGACTGAGCGAATAGTTCTCGCAACGACATCGAACATGAGGCAAAGTCCGTCCTAGAACGGATCTCCAAAACGTCCATCAAAGTCGTCTGAGCCTAAGGATACCAGTGATCAGCCACTAACGTCGAGCCCGGGTACGGAAATTCACTTGCAAGTTGTTCGGTAATCCAGTCGAGATAACCAACCAACCGTTGAACGGTGTCAAGCGAGATTTCCAGTCCAGTCACAAACGCTCGCATTCTGTCCTCCACAGAGGTGGCAGAATGATGAACAATGTCTTGCCACCACCAGATGTTCGATCTCTCGTCCATGCTTGCAGCGTCACGAACATCTGAAACGATCGGTGATAGTTGTTGATAAAGGACATGGAGGTCTTGCAATAGATGTCTGGCGCGTGGTCGTGCTGCGGAATATTCCAAGATGAGATTTGAGGTAGTACGCCAATAGATCGCGTGCAAGTGTGCGTCCTGGTACTGTCCATGTGCAGCGGAACCATGTGAAACCACAGGTTCGGAGATGAAGTCGCCCAGTTCATCCAGGGCAAGAGTGAGCTGGTAAGTGTGTCATCGAAAAGTAGAGTCATCTCACAGCGAAAACGTACGGTTCGGCCGACGAAACTCCCAAACGTGAAGTCAAGCAGAGAGACATCAAGCAATTCCGTGACATTGGTTAACATGTCGCCTTCCTGTAAGAGATAAGGTGGCTCAGCGAGGCTGCGTTGAGCGAGAACCCTTGGTACACTGAAGTTCGTATGAATGATCAATACCGTGAATAGTCAGGAGACAACTGGACAACTCACACTGTCCGGTGTGCCTTGACAAATTTTCGAAGGGACAAACCGAGTCCGGTGTTTAATGACGACAGCGCCTTTGCATGCTGAACTTGACCAGAAAGAAACTGCAATATCGCAAGTTGCTGATCACTCGGTTCGTATAGTGAAGGATTGACGTGGCAACGCGGAGTTCTGTTGGAGGATGGAAGGGGAAACAGTTTCATCGTCATCCAGGGCGTTGGTTGTCGATGCAGTTCAGATGTATACTGTGCCTAGAGGACGTCGTTCAGTGTCCGCAAGGACATGCCGATTAATGACCGATTACCCATTCAAGAAGCGCCCAAAGTAGCAAACAAAATGTGACGACCCCCGACAGCGCTTTTGCAAAATCGTAAACCGAACGGACCAGATCTTCGAATGCGGAGCTGAGCCGAGAGATATGAGCACGCCAGTTGAATAGTCCTTGCTGTAGGACTTGGCGTCTCCGACGGTGGAGAGGAGACATGGATTCATGTAGCATGGGTGGACTGACTTGGAGTGCGGATATCCTTGTGCTGAAGGAGAGTGAGATCAAGACTTGACGCAGTACTGGTAGAGCAGCAGGAAATGTCGCTGGGTGGTGTCGACATTGTAGGGCTGCTTTCTGGAGATGTCGAAGGTGTTGCGAGTGGTCCGCGATGAGATGTCAGTCGGATAGGAGTTCGTGAACTTGTCATACCAGTGACGTCGATATTAGTGGGCGTGGTCCAGGAGTCGGATCAGCATAAAAAAAGTAGCCTATAGGATTCGGACTGTGCCAGCCAGTCCTTTTGTGAGATGGTCCGTGTCGTGACAGCGCGCGAGAGCTGAGCCCTCAGAGTGCATATTTATGATTCCCCATCAATATCACCGCCTCCGGATGTTGGACAAAAAGAAAAGCCTGGAAAAATCAAAGTTGAGCTGCCCGAGCACGCAAATAGAGCGTGGGATACGTGAACGTGGAGACGGCAAGCTTCTTGGCTGGGCTGCTTATTGTGCAACCATGGGGATGAGATATTGGTACAGTCACAAATTGCCAGTTGGCTCGAGCAAGACAATAAGGCTCGAAATTACGTGATTCCAGGAAAGTCAATTCACCCTTTGAATACGATCGCGGAATCTCCATCATGGATGATGTACATCATGATTGTTCATGCAACACCAATAAATAAGTATCTGCAAGATCAGACTACACAATGAACCTAAATCAGAGCCAGAATGTCAGGAAACTCGGATTACTAATTGAGCACGCCTAAGCGGTAGTGACAGAGACAGAGTAGCTGTTGACCATGAGCTCAGCGGAGCCTGTGAACGGCTCAGTGCCAGACTCGATGGCCTGAAGGTAAAGAGAAGAGGAAACGCCCTCATTCTCAATGATCCAGGCTTATCACAACGTCAGATTCTTTCCACAACAGACAAAGAGGAAGCGTGTATCTCACTAAAGAATTCATTCAAATCAACGTTAAAATCGTTGATATTGCCGTCCTGGCTGACAAAGGAAATGGTCTCCCAACTGCTGTTGGGCCCCTCCCAGACATCCCAGGTGTAGCCAGCAATGGAGACATCGGAGGTCTGAAGGGAACCAACGGGTTGGATGCTAAATTATACCGGGTAAGAAAACCGGAGGAACAATTCATGTCGGCGGGCTTACCCCCCAAGGCCAGAGAGCCAAATCATAATCTCATAGGAGGAGGTGGAGGAAGCCTGAGCACCATCCGCAGTGGTACCGATCCAGATATCGTAGGAGACATCAGCACGAATGTCAGACGACTCCGTCACGTATTCCCAGTTCCAAACTGTGGGCGCTGAGGTGATCCCGCTTAACTGTCAAATAACAATCAGGCTCGGCATTTTCTCCAATAGGGACAACCCACCATCATACCCTTGGCGGTGGTTGATTCGACGTTCGTATCTGCCTGTAGTGTCAAGCAACCGTGCAACGTTACGAAGGGATTCTTACAAGTTTTGACATCATTCTCGTTGTCAGCCCAAGTCCAGGTAGTGGACCAGGAAATATCATTACCGGACGTGCTGATCAATGTCGCAGTCTGGTTCCCTGTGCCGTCAGCTGCGAGAGAGCTTCCACTCAGTTGCATATCGTTTCAACCACAGCATCACTCACCGATGCCCCACTGGTTGTTGCAGAGCTCATAGCTCCCCTGCGTCATGCAGGAATATTGACCTGTGAGGGTGGTACTCCCCCTAGCCAAAGCGAAGAGACTAGAGGCGAAGGCGAACGAGAGGAACATTTTGCGCGTTTGACGCGTTGATTCTGAGACGTCTAAGACAGACCGCTGCGGTATCGTCCTCTTTATAGGCCAGGTGAGACTACATACCATGACCGGTGTGTTACCTAGCATTGCTGCATCCGTTCATGCAAAAATTGTACAAGCGAAGTTTTGCCGAGGAACCTAAAGTTGTATCATATCATTCACATAGATACTGCCGGAAGTGTAGTCAAGGGTGGTGGAACTGTGCACAGGGTCGTCACATGTGTTTGGTTACTGTGATCGTTGTGAGACACAGTAGCATCTGATCATGAAAACGAACCTGATGATTGGTTGTGTCCATTAGGACTTTGCCCGATTCGGAGACCTCATGTCTATAGGGAGAAAACTGCGGCCACAAAGGTAAAGTGGTTAGTCAATCGTCATTGTGGACATACGATACCTCCTGCCGAGAAAGCCCAGAAGAATGTCCGACCGAAGACAAACAAGTTCAGTCCAGGGCGCGGGGATCATTTCAATTGTAATTTAGGAATCAAGTATACAAACACGTGTTCGCGACCAGGCGATGAAGTATAAAGCGGCTCCTAGGACGCCCCGCGTCGCCGTAGTATGTTCCGTTTGGGAATACATGTTGTGCTGTCGCCTCTGCGGGTAAAAGTGTACAATTATCATACATAACGCCCTAGAAACGACGGTGAACACATTTCTCACGAAGCTGAATGGGGCTTACTGGATAACTAGTTAACTGTCCTCCTCTCACGCAACCGAAACGACACGAATGCAGATTTACTCTTCTTCTTAATTGCCGCCTCTCCAGTTGGAGGGTTAACAACTTCAGAGTCAGAGGCAGGGTGTTCTCTAGATGGAGACGTGATAAGGAATTTCACGATGAAGCTCCAGAATTTGTTGTTGGTCGTTTGAAGTTCGTCTTGTAGGATCGACTGGTCGGCGATGCGAGCCAATCTGCGGGCTTCGTTCGTGTCGCGTCTGGAGATAATACTGCTAGGTGGTGGTCGTTCGTCTGCCCATGCCCACCCCCAGGTTCCAGTCGATGATTCGAGGTTGTCTATGAATGACCGAGATGTCTCATTGCGTTTTACTGGAGCCCGCCCATTCTGTGACTCTTGTAACTGGGTAAGGTTCCGTGTGCTGTCCTTCTTGGCGAGGTCTATATTTCGGTTCCGATGTTTCTCTACCGCCAACAACTCTTTCGCGTACTTCTGATCGAAAATAGTTTTTCCTTCTAGATAGCGACGCACAGCCCTCTCCGAGAGAACCCCGATGATCGCTGATGGTACACGCAGAGCGTCAATTCTGTCGACGGGCTCCAGAGGTCTGATGACTCCTTGGGTAGACACCCTTTCGCGGATCATGCCTTCCCTCCACGTTGGGCGACCCTGCCAAAATATAGAAAGGAAAACAAGACGTTAACCCTGTGCCGTATGCACAACGGCATCGTCATGCCACGATCCTTAGTGTGACACTTACCTCGTCATCGTAGTAAACGCTCGCTTCACCAGCATAGCGTACCCCAGGTGTGGTTATCATAGACGCGCTTCTTCGTAGTTTGCTAGAATTTCCCACGATTTTGCCATTTTGTGAACGACTTCCGCCTCCCCTGAGTGACTGTTCGGAAACTGATCTTGACATCGATGTTGGTACTGGTTTCCTCTGGAACGAGAAGAACGGTGGCGGAGAAAAAGATGGACCTGAAATTATCGAGCTTGATGTAGCGGCAGGAGTACTGGGCGAGCCGACCTGGGTACCCGGTGACTCGCTCACAGACAGGTCGTTGGAGAATGAGCAAAAGCCTTTTTGTGCGGGTGCAGGGCTGGGAAGATCCTCGCTCATGGGACTGCTGACCATTCGGGGTGGCGTCGAAGTAGCTACGTCTGTGGAACTTGACGTAAGCTCCATTGGATTCAGTATTCCCGTAACATGTTTCGTGAATGCCGCGATCGCACGATAACAGTATTTTGCTGGGGTCGTGAAAGGGAAAAGTACAGGCAAAACATGGGCAGCATCTATAAAAATAAGAGTGAGCCCGCTTATGTTGTCTATTTACTAAATGTACACACCGTCATAGACTTGGAGGTGAACCTGTGTAGGCCTGTAACGGTCCCCTATGCCTACCAATGGCGGATATAATGCTCGAGCTTCATCGCTGGGGGGGAATTTTGAGGGATCAACTGCTTTGTGCGCCCTTGGTGAAAAAAAAGTCAGTTAGCGCCCCGCTGCCATGACGACTCACTCACGAGTAGATGATTTCGTCCCTGAGCACCTCCTTTTCACTCGCAATGATGAACAACGGGGGAAGCCCGCCTAAATATGATAGGGCCGGACTAACAAGAGGGTGCCCGAGAAGGCTGTTCTGAGTGTAGAAATGGATCTGTGAATCGATCTTCAACTGTTCCCCAGACTTGGTCTGAAGAGAAACGGTCTGATGATCCTTTTCATCGACCGAGGGGAGTGCTGCGGTAGCCCCGACGTCTATAGGCATATCACTTGATTTCCCATCGTCACCACTAAGCCTGAGCTTCGAGCCGCACAAAGCATCCTGCGTAAGCTCTGGAACAGCTCCTTCGCCGGCCTTGTTTCGGTTCGTGACACGGACGATGTGTCGAATTTTCCGCCGAATGCTAGTACGGATTCTGTGTGTCATCTCCTCCGATGGTGGAGGCCATAATGCACTAGGCTTGTGAAAGGATAGCCCATACAGAGGAATAACGTCCTGATACACCGTAAGTTTACATGCAGGAACGACGACTAGAAGATCTACCGTCGTCGTATTGGTGTGGACACTCGGGAATGAATGCGTCAGATCACACCAGGGTGAGATCAGAACACCGCCAGCAGGCAACGGTAAACCAGTGTCACGTAATACTTGAAGTAAAGCAAGAATCAGTCCGCCCCCTGCAGAATCTCCTGCGACTACGATGTGTGACGAGTTAATAGGCTGATGGGTTGCTTCGGGAGGAGGCTTGATCAAATACAGGTCTATTCGATTCTCCGAGGTCAATCCTCGTAAAAAAAAAAAAGGCAGCTGGTCGCACTCACAGGCTGCGACTAGATCCTGAAGCGCACAAGGAAATGGATATTGCGGGGCCAGACGGTAATTAATGGCTAAATTTTGTTCAGTACTTGTCAGGCTAATGTAAATACATGGAGGACTCACCAAACGCTCGGCCTTTTATTTTCCTTGCGAGTCGCTGAATGCAGAACCTAGCCAGTGGGGGTATTTAACATACAAACAAGTAGGGGAAGTATGGACTACCTTTCCAAATCGAGACTTCCGAAATAATAGCCCCCTCCGTGGGCATACAGGATACAACGCAAGTCCCTGACATTCTGGCCATTGGTGTCGATGGGATCTGAGATAGAAGTGGGTAACATATCGGTCCTGTCTTGCGAAGAATCACTGTTGCCTCCTCGCTTCTCCCCAGATGCCCCTCGATGTTTCTTGGCATCTTCCCAGTCTTTCCTGGCGGTTACCCATTCTCCAGATATTCTGTGGGATCATCAATTTTAGCTGATATTATCTTCGGCCGACTTACCCAGAGACACCACGTACTTGCCACCATTTAGTACCGCCAACTAACGAGATACATGCTCCGCTCCCCCAAGAGCCTGTATGAGAAAGGTGGCCGCCTCATCGCAACAGGATGTGGGTACAGTAACCCGTTCAACGTGCACCCAGGGAGGAGATGGAATCCGGGTGTTGGAGAATGCTTGGATTTCTTCGACGGAATGACTGTGAGCCATGAGACACCAATCTACTAAGAGTGGCTTGGTCACTCACTGTGTCGCGACCTCCAAAAATCTCTGTGAGCGCTCAATTAAGATCACTGCAAGATAACTTGGAGTGAATGCAAAAACGTGCCTTGACTACGGTGAACGCCTCATCATATAGAAGTTCATCTTGTCGAAGTTGAGTGAACGGAAGATCGGGTGCTGCCTCTTCCTTCTTGACACGATCGAAGTAATGCTTGAGCAGTGCTTCCAAAGCAATTGGTCCAAGCTGCAGGCCAGCCGAATAAGTGAGAGAATTGAGCATCTGAGGGTAGATACAAGAATGGATTCAGAACTGCGGTGCGGAATAAAGCGTCAGAGTCGAGTCATGTATACCAGGTGGTAGGTGGCAGTGGACAAATGACTGCGGCAACGCCAGACGGATAGCAAGCAGAGCACGACAATTAATCACGGTGACTACACGGATACACGGCTTGTCGCTCGCACGTGACCAGCACACGATGCATGGTTGGGATCTGAGATCTGAGATTTCTTCGGAAGATCCAGCTCGATGCTTGAATTCGAAGTCTCCTCTGAGCATCCCGAGATCTTCAATTCTCACATCGAATTCTTCTAACATACGATGGGGGTCGGTTAGTTGGCTATCGAGCAGCAACAAGTCACCTACTAAATTGGGTTTGCTTGCCAATACCTTGACAAGTCATTGACAAATATTGACTCAAAGTCAGTCGTTCAGCTTCGTGATCTTCATTGAAAATCTCCTGTCTTACAACTCACACCCAAAAGGCATGGATATCTCACCTCAAACGATTGGCACCAGCGCTGCCCATCCCGCTAGTAATCAGCCCATCAGCAAGCGCGACGCTCTCAAGAACATCGCAGACACCACTCTGCAAGCTATCAAAGCAGGATCTATTACGTTTCCCAACGGTTCTCTTGACTTGGCTGCCAAAATCAGGTTCTCCAATCACAACACGCGCTATTACCCTCCCGAGGACCATTCTTTATCTAGATGGTCCTCGGATGCCCCCCTTTCTCCCCAACCAAGACCGAGATATCGATCATGGAAATCTCGACACTTGATGGCGCTCGCCTCTTACATGACATGTTGTATAACTCAAGAAGCTTTGGGAGGATTGCAGTGCTGAACTTCGCCTCAGCCACACGCCCAGGGGGTGGCTTTCTCAACGGTGCCCAGGCACAGGAAGAGTCCATCGCACGATCTTCCACCTTGTTCCCTTCCCTTATGACAGACGCTGCCGAGCAATTCTATAAATTGCACCTACGCGACCGGCAGGGCGGCTTCTACAGCCACGCAATGATCTATACCCCCTCCATCGTCATACTTCGAAATGACTCTGGAGACTGGGTGACCCCTTTCGAAGTTGATGTTTTGACTAGCGCTGCCGTTAATGCGGGTGACGTCCGTAACAAAAAGGGTGGACCTACAGACCAGGCCAAGGTCGAGAACATGATAGAGTCGACGATGAAGGAGAGAATGAGTAGGATATTGTCACTGATGGAACAACAAGGGGCGAAAAATCTTGTTCTGGGAAGCTTTGGAACAGGGGCATTTCGGAATAATGTGGAGGTGGTGGCTAGAATTTGGGAAGATCTACTGATGAGCAAAAACGCAAGGTATAGGTCTTCTTTTGATCGCATCGTGTTTGCGATCCTCGGATCAACCACGTTCACTACATTTAAGAAGACCTTCGAGAAGTCTTACTAGACAGGGGATGTGACTCATGTTAGGAAGTTTGAAGTTGAAAAAGAATGCTAGTAGGACCAGATAGGATTCATAAGTCTGAAGCTCACTCAAACTGCTTACTTGTTTTGTAAGCTACTCTGACTGGGTTATCGAACATAATAAGGTCGGTGTCCATCGGGACCAATCACGCGGCAAACACGAGTAACCCTACAACTGCAGTGCTACCCTTGACGCAGACGGTTCGAACGAGCTTGTGGGTGGCTCACTGGCAGGCGAGCAGGTGCCCGGGCCAGTGAGCGGCCTGGAAGGCGTTGGTACCTGTATTTCCAGCTTCAACTCGATCGAAGGACAGGTCAAGGCTGTGTGTATGCGCTAATCTGGATCCGATAGGATCCGAGTCACTACTAGACGGCCCAAGTGCGGCGCCTCTGAATACCCGACTTGAAGCAGGCTTTGTGCTGTTCCAGAGCCACTCACAAAAGCACAGTAGCACTTGATTTACTATCTAGGAGCGCCATGGCGTTGATGAACGTTCAACTCAAAGATCTCACATCGGTAATTCGCAGAACTGGCCAACATGCATTTGAGGCCGGTAATCATGCCGACGTCTGGCTCGGAGAATTCAGTCGATCCCAAGCAGAGAACCCGAAAAGTGAGTCCATCGACTTTGCTTCGATGATTATTTCGATCGACCAACGACTTCTCCCGGATCCAGGTGGCCATCAAGGTTATCAGGAGTGCCTTCACTGAGGAAGAGGTCAAGCAGTTTAACGAGGTCAGTGCTTCGATCAGAGATGGTCTTCTAGATCCGGTGGTTTAAAGCCCTTGTAGAAACTTCTTCGAGAAGCAAGGCTTTGGGGTACACTGAGTCACGACAATGTCGTACCTTTTCTTGGAATCATGACAACTACCGACATGTCCCGCCATTCCACCCCCGCATTGGTATCACCTTTCTACAAGAACGGAAGTCTAAACAGGTACGTCGCGAGCAGTGGCCTTTCACTTCGCAACAAGGTGGATCTGGTGAGGCCTTCATCCAACCATTCTGGTACAAACGTGGGCATCTAACTCGTATGATTTTAGCTGTACGAAGTTTCTAGTGGTCTTGCCTATCTGCATAGCCATCAGATCGTCCACGGTGATATCAAACCGGTATGTTACATCTCGAGGCTTGATACCCAACCCTCACATCGCGGCCTGGAATCGTTACAGGGAAATATCCTTATCAACGACGATGGGCATGCGGTTCTCACCGACTTCGGTCTTTCCATAGTGCTGGAAATGTCGGGATTTACGACTAAAAACACGCCTGGTACCCTCCGGTACATGGCCCCTGAACTTCTGGCCGAAGCCGACCACTTCGGTAGCAATTCGGCCCACAACTGCAACCGACGTATGGGCTTTCGGGATCACAGCGACTGAGGTAAGCACAGCGAGCACGAGCACCGTACACCGTATCAGATACATTCCAATCATAGATCTTCTCGGCCAAGCAACCATACCACAGTCTTCCAAACGACGCTGCGGTATTGATCTATGTCACGAAAAGGAACGGTAGACTCAAGTACGATGATTACAAGCGCGATATAAGAGAAGGTCTGTGGAGTTTACTGGAGAAATGCTGGAAACAGAACCCTGTCGAACGGCCGTCCATGCATGATATCAAGGGATTTGTGGATAAAAAGAGGGGTAGCTATGCGTGATGACGCCGAGTTGCAGCTTACAGGACGGGTGATTTACAGCTTAGATTTATTGTCGATAATGTGACCATCATCTTCCAGAGAAGCCTTCGCCAAGTGGCCTACTGCGGGGAAGAGCCAAACATGGATATGTGCGCGTTCCGAGCTGGCCTGGCGTCTAGCAAACCTGGCTGCGATCCCTTGCGAGATGACCGCCAACTGTAAAATTACAGACGACTGCGTAACAGGATAAAAGATTTTGAACTCACTCTGAAGAGCATCCAACTGCGGACAAACGTCATCTCCTTGATGGGGTATGCCTGGTTGGTAAGACGACAATATTCACGCTCCAGGTCTTGTAAGGGTATTGGCACGTCTTTTGTCGTGTTCTTAAATGCCTTGAGTAAATCGTAGTTTCTGAGTTGGGGATCGTCTGGTAGATGTTTGGAATCGATTGCCCACGGTTGCGTGAGATTTCCTAGATCTGCGAGCTGTACCCAAGCTTAGGTTCTTGTACATTGTATCGAGAGCGCAGAGTGACCTACTGGGCTACCAAGCGTGCACAACTCCCAGTCTAAAATTCCTATCACTTTATTCTCAGGTCGGATGGAAGATCAGATTGTCAAGCTTGTAGTCTCCATGAACGACACGCAACCCCAGTTTTCTTCTCGTCAGGGAGATGTTTATGGTACCAACCCATCAGTTCGTCGAAAAACGGTATCTTTCCTATCGGTATTCAGTATCGATATCGACCACCTGGGATTGCACCTGAGAAACACGAGTCAAGGACTTGATCTGGCGGGGGAAATAATCCGTGGACGGTCCAAAGTTAGCAAGTCCGATGTCGGCCGGATCGAGAGAGGCCAGTGCAGCAAGGGCTTGCACAGCGGAAATCCAACTAGACGTGAATCATGTAGTTAGTTATGTGTGCGGCAGATAACTAAGATACGTCACTCACCATTCACGCCTGTCGTTTGGAGAGACTTCCAACATCCTTGTGTCAGTGAATATTCGGCCGTCGAGATATTCCATTATGTAAAAGGGGGTCCCGATGACATTGACATCCTCGCACAGCACGTACGGTACTGGAACAGGGACAGCTTGCCAGATCTTCGTGCTTGGCTTCGTATTGTGCTTGTGGAGGGCACTCAGCATTCGATATTCACGCTCAATCTGATGGGCGGTGGAGGAGAGTAGCTGACCCGCAGGCTTCTTTCGCAAGACGAAGCGCTTTCGTCTAAGGGAAAATCAGAGTTTAATCGCATGTAGGACATGAACCTCGATACGAACCTAGCATCCGTCAGGAAGTAAGTAGGATTGGACTAGAAACTCCGTTGTGGTTCAATGGAAGGTCGAATGAAGCCGGTTAGACCTACCTGCCCAAACTGGACAGAAAGGTTAGACAGGACCGGTCTATTGGAGGCAACAGGGAGCATACTTTGAACTGTTGGACATCTACGGGGGAACTGACAGCGGGCACATAAGCAAGGAGATATGCATTCAGCCTCTCGATGTCGATGTTAGCGCGTACGGCTCCATATTCACCGCCAATTCCTCTGGGAGAGCCGTCCGACATCGTGGGCAAAGTGCAGAGCAAACGGAGTCGGATCAACCCGAAGGTCAAAGTGACTTCCGGACCATACCGGAACTAACATTGACAATATTAATGACAACGACATTTGCTAGTGTGCTTGCAACAATACATTCAAGTTCAAACGACTCTCGCAACTCTCCTCCAGTAGTCATGTTCCCTGGTCATGACAGTCAAGAGAAAATTTCCAGCGTCCGCGACGTGGGAGATTCCCACGGAAAGTTCCAGCAAATGGCCGGCTTGAAGTGCTGACGTCAGCACCCGAGGGTCTAAAAAATTTGGAAAATTGGCGCCACCGCTTCACTTCACCCTTCGCTCTCTTCCTCCATGTTCTCTGCAGCTCGTTCCCTCCGCGCCGCCGTTGCTCGCTCCGGCAACTATGCTGTACGTTGCTTTTTCTTACTTGTCGTACCGTTCTCATCGAGTCATTGCAGGGCATTCCGCGGTCCCTGATCGCGAGGAACATGAACACCAAAATCAATGGTACGTCTCTGTTCACCTCGACTACGGTCTGGGCTTGACCTGCATTGTTGCTAGGACCCGTCGTGGGTATTGATTTGGGAACGACTAATTCCTGTGTGTCGGTTATGGAGGGCAAATCGTCGCGTGTTATTGAGAACTCGGAGGGTGCTCGGACAACACCCTCGGTTGTTGCATTCACGAAGCATGGTGAACGTCTGGTTGGCCTCCCGGCTAAACGACAAGCAGTCGTCAACCCTTCGAATACCGTTTCCGGTTTCAAGCGGTTGATCGGTCGTCAGTTTAAGGACAAGGAAGTCCAGGATGACATGAGGCATTGGTGAGTGTAGATTAATAGTCAGACTATGCCTTGTACTCATACCATCTCTAGGCCTTTCCAAATCGTTGCCAAGAGTGATGGTCGACCTGCCGTGCAAGTTGAGAACGGTGAGAAAACTCAACAATTTGTGAGCGTACATCCTGGAATAGGTTATATCGCATGTGTTGACCCTGTTAATAGTCTGCGGAGGAGCTTTCATCCATGGTGCTTACGAAGATGAAGGAGACTGCGGAACAGTATCTCAACAAGAAAATCAAGTATGTTTATCGTCGAGGAAGTATCACTTGAAGAGTGTTGACTCCTTTTCTTTAGTCATGCTGTGGTCACCGTTCCCGCATACTTCAATGACGCACAACGGCAAGCTACCAAGGATGCTGGCCAGATCGCTGGTCTAGATGTCCTTCGTGTCATCAACGAAGCCTACTGCCGCCGCCCTCGCATACGGACTCGATCGTTCGGAATCCTCTATCATTGCCGTCTATGATCTTGGTGGCGGTACCTTTGATATCTCGATCTTGGAAATGCAGAAGGGTGTCTTTGAAGTCAAGTCGACCAATGGTGACACTCACCTTGGAGGAGAGGATTTTGATGTTACCCTTGTCGACTTTATCTTGAAGGAGTTCCAAAAGGAGTCGGGCATCTCTCTTGGTCAGGATCGGATGGCTATTCAACGAATTCGTGAGGCCGCCGAGAAAGCCAAGATCGAGTTGTCGTCGACAACTCAAACGGAGATCAATTTACCTTTCATCACGGCCGATGCATCAGGACCCAAGCATATCAACATGAAACTCAGCCGAGCCAACTTCGAGAACCTTGTAGACAATCTCGTCCAACGTACTGTCGACCCCTTGTAAAAAGGCACTCAGCGACGCCGGGGTGAAAGCGAGCGAAGTGAATGAGGTCATCTTGGTCGGTGGTATGACCCGTATGCCGAAGGTCGGCGAAACCGTCAAAAGTATCTTTGGTCGGGAGCCTAGCAAGGGTGTCAACCCTGACGAAGCAGTCGCTATCGGTGCATCCATTCAAGGTGGTGTTTTAGCCGGAAACGTCACTGACATCTTGCTCCTGGATGTTACCCCCCTTTCTCTCGGTATCGAAACCCTCGGTGGTATCATGACCAAGCTGATCAACCGTAACACTACTATCCCTACCAAGAAGTCGCAAACTTTCTCTACCGCGGCTGATGGCCAGACTGCTATTGAGGTCAAGATCTACCAGGGCGAACGTGAGTTGGTTCGGGACAACAAGCTCCTCGGTAACTTCAATCTCGTCGGTATCCCTCCTGCGCCGAAGGGTGTACCCCAGATTGAGATCACTTTCGACATTGATGCCGGTTAGTTCGAACATACAGTTTGGTGTAGCGTGTTCTAACTGCTTGTTAGATGGTATCGTCAATGTCTCCGCCAAGGACAAGGCTACCAGTAAAGATCAGTCGATGACTATTGCATCGTCTTCTGGTCTCAGTGATAAGGATATCGAACGCATGGTTTCCGACGCTGAGCAGTATGCCGAATCCGACAAGGCTCGTCGTGCTCTTATCGAAGAGGCTAACAAGGGCGAATCTGTTTGCTCCGACACAGAGAAAGGTTGGTCATTGCCATTTTCAGTATCATTAGGGTGCTCATGATCCTTTGTTAAGCTATGAATGAGTTCAAGGATCAGCTTGATGCCACGGAGAAGGAGAAAGTTACCAAGCTTGTCGGAGAACTACGTGAATTGGCAGCCAAGGGCCAGGCTGGTGACGCTTCGATTACTGCGGAACAAATTCGGGAGAAGATTAACGAGACACAACAAGCTTCGCTTGGTCTCTTCCAGAAGGTTTACGAGAAGCGCAACGCCGAAAATGCTACCTCTGAACCATCGTCGGAAAACAAGGAAGAGAAGAAGGATTGAGTCACCTGAATCCTCGTTTTCGGCTCTTTAGTCCTCTGCTTGATTTCTGGCTCTCCGCCAGTCCCCTCGTTTTCATTAGTCTGCATTCCTGCTATCTGCACTTCCATGACCTTGCATAGCATAGATTATGAAAAGTACCACCACCCTACATACTCTACTTATGACTTGTCTATTAGCCACACTCATCATAAACCCTCCCCTCTATGTAGTCGAGGTAACCCCACTCAATGCACTTCACACGTATATGGATCGACTGCGTTCCGGCCCGGGCGCGCCAACAAATTGTTCGGACTGCAAATTAGATTTCTAACAATTATTGAAATATTGACTTAGGGGTTCCATCCAGTCCTGTTCAATACAACAAACCCGCACACTATTCATTGCGCTCCGAGTTCAACTTCTTATAATTGACTTGGCCTTAAATTAATACTCAATGACCACGAGCGATCATACAAAGTTGCTTGGATTAGTGAGCACGCAAGCTCTTGCAATCCTCAGGAGATCTGAGTCAACATTGGTCGGCCCATCTTTCACTGGCACTGTACAAACTCAGCAGCCGTAGCTCCGAGTCATCATACAAGCCAAACACACCCCAAGGCGCCCTGGGTCACTAACTCGGATGTCCAGATCGCCTCGGACGATTTGACAAGGTATGCTCGAATACTTGTGTGACAGTCCGCTGACGCAAGGTTGCAGAGACCTTTCCGACGGACGTCTCGCTTTCCCTCGAGGCTCGTGCGTCATGATCCATACCACCGTGTTCCAGCCTTCTCGGATGTCTCGTCGACCGACATATCAGAAATTCCATTCTTTCTGCTCATTCGATCAAGGTTAGAGATAAGATTGCAGTGCCACTTCGGAATGTACAAAAAGATTTCGGTCGAGAGGTATCAACGACGACAGTAGTAGTCAAATATATCGACAACAGCTGAAAGAGAAAAGCGAGGCGGAAATATGATACTGTGGTCACTGGGTGGTCAATACAGGTTCAAGTCCGCCAATTGTACCTTTCCGAAGATAGATGAAAGTCGAGGTACCCAGCACAAAATCCCTTGATTTGCTCGCAAGCCGCGGGTGATCCTTCCAATATTTCCACCAGCTTATGGTAGCGATCGACCGCCAACTTCGCCAGCTTCACGAAGCTTCCCAAAGGTGTGTCCTTATCGCAAGCGGCCATGGTGGAGATCCGATTGGTAATCTCACCCGCAAGCTCTTCCTTGTAGAATGACATTATATCGCTAAACGATGCGTGAGCGGAATGCATCAGTCTCCATGACTACCATGTACGTACTTGATGTCGTTGATAAACTGCATCAACTCTGGTATCGCTTGAACATACTCTGTCACTGGAATCTCGCGCCGTGAGAGTGCTATATATGCATAGCCCTCTGCGAGGCCAGACAGTTGGCGCTGGTAATCAGGGTATTGTTGAGCAGTGCTCGTGATCTGACATACTGATCAATTGCATGTTTGCCATGGTTGTGGTGACCATACCTGCATGGACGTCGTCTCAGTACTCCAACAGGTTCCCAGCGACAAAGTTCAACGTCGACGTCACGATGAGTTTCGACGGGATGGAGCGAAACAAGTCTGGCGTCTCTTGAAGTATATCGGTGAGTGCATCCAGGACGGGGTTTCCTTGTCGTTGGCCACCGATCAATCGATCACTGAACAGGTAGATCTCCGGAATCTCCGAAGGAAAATGGAAGAATACCTCATCAATGTATAATGTGCATGATGTGTAGAGGGCAAGCCATCTCTGAGTTGCACGTGAGTTGAGGTGCCTGCCAGCAGTTGACGCATAGAGGACACCCGGTCGCATGCACGTCTGGACGGAGTGGTCGCCCTCCACCACAAAGCCACGTCGAACCGCTTCGTCGACACACTCCCGATAAAAGTCGTGGTCAAAAGGGGTGACTTTGCATGTGACATTACACTCGGCAAGAACCCAGCGTATAGTTTCACGGATGGTCTGAATCTGCGAGACATTGGTAGCTGCCAGTGAGGAGACTGCAACGACCTCGACTCACCTGCTGCGAGTCGAGCATCGGAAAAGAGGAGTTTGCCGAAAGACGTCAGATTCTTGCGTCGCTCTTATACCTGAGGATGACATTCTCCGGGGTGTTGGAAGGTGTCCGTTCTACATTTTGAGATTGACTTTTCCGAGTCACGGTGTTCACATCCCTTCCGCAACATTCCATATCAAAGACCCATTCAGGACAAACGATTCATGACTGTCTCTTGTACACAGTGGCACGGGTTGGCCGTGTTTCAAGTGTAGGATGGTAAGTGGTTCATCGGAGGACGAACCTGTGAACAATTAAACGCTACCTTTGAAGGGTCCGAACCATCACGACGGAACGGAACACCCTCACTGGGAGTCTGACACACAAGTAGTTCCCGTCTGGATGACCGGCACTAAGGAGTTGAGCGATTGTAACCACTCAAAGGCGACTGCTTCAGAAGCAAACCTTTAAATTTCTTATTGAAACCTGAATGGTTCAAGTTGCACTTTGACAATCTTGACCGATCACAGATGATGGATCATCGATCATCCGTCAGCAGAGTATCACATTACCCAAGCAAGTTCCTTAAACATGTCACTGCAATTTGACGTACATATCACGGAGTATTAGTCTCCTTCAGGGCCTGCCAGGATGTGTATGCTGAAGATGTACTCAGGGATTGTGTTAGGGTGGGGACCCGTGTACGCGAAAGCATTTTGAAATGCGGAAATCAAGCTGTGATGAAATCTGTTGTCTCTTTGCCATCGAACTCAAAGAGACGAAAGGGACGCAGGCGATGAACTCACTAATGGTTCGTAATCGTCTCGCCTATCACGTTGCCACTTAACACGCCTTAGAGGAAGGAAAGAGGAGATATGGAGACATGTGAAACACATCATTTCCCCAGCGTGAGGGCCTTGGCAAGTGTCACTTTCTTGAACACAATATTCAGTTGATGCGCCTCCATTATCCATCAAACACGATCCACGATGTATCATTTTCCCTGGAGCAACGCGCCCACTGGCAGTACAGCAGCGGAGAAAACCTAAATATTTCCTAGTGCGATAAATGACTCGAGAGACACAGGCCGCCTACAAATTCGAGTCTCCCAACTTGTACCTCTCCGAGGATAGATGAAAATCGATGTATCCAGCCGCCCAGAGCAAAATCGCTTAACTTCCTCATGAGCCACAGGTGGTTCTTCCTTTATCTTCAAAATCTTGTAGTAATCCATCACGGTTTCTCCCAACGTCATGAAGCTCTTCAAGTGAGATTCTCCGCCACGAGCTGCCATTGCGGAGATTTGCGGCTTCACCCCCGGACTCTCCCTTGTAGAATGACAATACATCACTACAAGATTCGTGAGTGGTTACACAGTTTCATTCGATACATGCTACATACTTTACGTCGGTGATGCACACCATAATCTCTGGTATTGCTTGAACGTATTCTATCACTGGAATCTTACGGGCGAATCCCATATACGCACAACCCTCCGCAAGGGCAGTCATCCTGCGCTGGTAAATAGGGTATTGGAGGGCTGCGTTCGCGGTCTGTCCATATACATCAATCGTGCAGTCGCGAAAACTGTGATAGTCATACCTGCATGGATGTCGCCTCGTAGTACAACAGGTTGGCAGTGACAAAGCTCAGGCACGACGTCATAACCAGCTTCGAACGAATGGGACTAAACAGGTCTGGTACCTGGTGAATGAGAACCGCGAGTGCATCCTGGACAGGGCTCCTTGTTGTTTCCGTACAACGAATCGTTCATTGAACAGATAAATGTTGGGAATTTCGGAAGGGCCCCTCGTCTACGCAGCTGACGCACGTCGTGAAAAGTGCCAGCCATATCTGGTTTGCACGGTGTTCACCAGCAGTTTCTGCGTATTCAACGCCCAGTCGCAAAGTACTAGTCGCCTTCCATTGGGTAGCCACAGTCGAAGCGCCTCGTCGACACAATCCTGGTACTAAAAGGTCGTACTCGAACGGCGTGATTCTGCAAAGGGACATTACACTGCGCCAGGAGCGAGTGGATAGTCGCGCGAATAGTCTGCGTCTTGCCAGTACATTAGCTGATAAAAATTCACAGTGAACCCTCACCTGTTGAGAGTAAAGCAACATGAATTGCGAAGAGAACTTACATTCCTTCATCATCGCTCCCTTTCACGATGTCCATTCTGATCGTCGAGACATGTTCCGGTGTGGGGTTCTTGCAAGATGTGATGTGATGGTGCTCAGTGCTCATTCCGACATCACGTGAGCCGACAGAGCCGGCGAATTGCAGCGAGATTTCCGACGGTCGATCTGTCCCGGAGTCCATGCAAGTGTATCTCCTCCGATACACCCCACTTGCTCGATATCCCACCATCATCCGTGAAACTCATCGCTCTCGTGAAAATCTTCTATCGCTCCTTCATTCGTCAGGGTCCCGACGGCGACTCTGCACGATGGCTGATCTGCAACCACACCCATTATCCGCCTCCGACCCGAGTCACGCCCCGAATACATCCGTTCCTGTAAGCCTCCATTTCGGCCTTGGCGGGAGGTTTGGCTTCTGAACTTACTCAACCTTTTGTACCCGTACTTTTTTGATTTGCAGAATGCCACTTCATCAGCGTCGGAACAGTCTTCCGATGCACGCGAACCGCTCGTGATGCAGATCGTCGTGCGCAGAGACCTCTTTGATGTGAGTCCGCAGTGAAGCCGAACTTACAGCCTGAATGAATCCATGTACGGACTGACCATCGACTTTCAACCCTCCTTCCTCTCATCCACATTCCCAGAAGGAGAAGTGGGGCGCTGGACCGCTCATGGCTCAAGCTGCACATGCGGCTACGGCGGTATGCGTGTCGCGTGCTTGTCCGCGATTCCTTTTTTTCATTCCGTGTTGCTGATAGGTGTTGCATGAAACGCGAGATCGGAAAGAAACGATGGACTATCTCGCAGATCTCGGGAACATGCGCAAGGTGAGTGCTTGAGTGCCTGGAAATTGTCATAGAGATGACACAGGTTTGTAGGTTGTTCTTCAGGTGCGTGGTCGTGGTCTCGGTGCACGTGCGGTCGTAATGCTATCTTTCAGACACCAGATACAACTACCCTCCAGAAGCTGTCTGTGCTGCTCTCAGGTGCTGAACCGTTTCCAATACTACATCACATTTGGACAGAGCAACCAGAGAATATTCCCACTTGCATCGCGTTAGCACCAAATAGAAGGGAAAAGTTGATCCGTAAAGCGTTAGATAAATCCTCGTGTCGACTTTGGAGAAGCGATTGAATGATATAAAAGGAACGTGATAATGCACATCAATATTGTGGAACGACACTGACACTTGAAATTTTCTTTCGCGTGTACTTGTGCATGTCAACGTCGCAACATCCTCGAAGTTTCCATGTCCCTCCCGTGTTAGCAAGAAAGATATGCTGAGTCAAGGTATCAAATTTGCCCTAAGAAAACCGGAGGTGAAAAAAGGACTGGGGTGCATTGAGACACCCGAAATTGTATCCATTCAGCAAGTGAATATCGGCGTACTGTATAAAATCAAGCCGGTACCCTGTTCCTGAATTAGGGACGATGAACGTGCTATGGAAATGAATACAGTTTTGGTCCTAACCACCAACTGCATGTCGTTCCCGACCCACGGAAGTAAAATCATTGCCCAACTTGTTGAATACGGTCGTCCGAGTCATTTTTCCTTTACGTAGTGTCGGTGATCATGTCTCGGGATCTGTGCTGTATCACAATAGGTTGGCTCGGGCAAAAAGAAACTCGCGTTTGCTTACGGTGCCTGGCATGAGCTGGCATTCATATTTTTTGCCAGCATGGCAAAACGGTGTTCTATGCGGTACTTCGTCATGCTTGCGTCGGATGTCGATGCCAGTGAAAAAGTTGATCCAGGAACTCCGTGCGAGGCTGTATAGACCTTCTTTCTCTGGGCGATTCTGCGCTAATATACATGTCAGACGGGCCACGGGTCACAAGTACTGTGTCATAATTTACCACTCTCGCATTTCATAAGCCTTGGTGGCGCATACGGAACCTGGCTGGTCGAGTGGGCAGGGGGGTTCTCTAGGTACCACGCGTACGCGCAGGATGCTCCAGAAAGCACCGCTGCCAACCAAAACAGTGAGCGGATAGTCATTCCAGGAATACTTCAGCTTGCCTAGGTTTTTACACACTCGAGGTCCTTGAGTGTAAGAGCCGGACACGCTTGATATCATGGTACCGGACCTTCGACTAGAACTCGACATTGTGGTTTTGAGATGCAGCAACTGCACAGAAGGATGAAACGCGCGCGGCGCCGATGGCTCAGTCCCGTAAGACGACCCGACGTATGATGAATGGTCCCAATGGGACGTTCCTCGTCAAGGTCCCGAAGTACAGTGAGATCCGACATTCAGATGTACCCTTTCGTGCGTCGGGGAATTGAGCGGCGGTGTTGATGATGTGGGTGTCCCCAGCCGGGGTAAGGATCAAGACACCAATCACCTACCTGACAGTGAGTCATTAGGTATTTCGGACAGATTTGCTGGTCTCACCGGATCATTTTGGACTGTGATGTAGTACGTCGAATTCACAAAGTCGAGCCGTAGGTCAAAGGACCTTTGATGATAAGTCCATAAGTTAACCGATCAATAGGTATGCCAGTGCACGGCGACCAACTGCAGAACTTTACAACAACGCATTCAAGAAATGATACGCTCCTAAGGTGATTCTTGACCTCGGACCAAGGCCGTCGACACATTGAGCCTTTGGAATCGATGTGGCGATCACCCGGCGTCCGAGCAATTCGGAAAGCCGGTCGCAAGAGTGTTCCGAGTTAGCTCTCTTGCGTCTCGCGATCTCACAGGTCACGCTAGCATCCGCGCGCTCCACCTGCCGCGTCGAGGTGTCGTGGTGGCAGGGCGCATGTTCATCTCCTCGCCATTCCGCGAGCATATTAGGGCTTGGGATGAAATACATAGGTCAGCAACACGCGGGTGCAAGAAGACGTTGAATGAGCGATCGTTCTGCGTCTGTGTATTGGGGCCATCCTTGTCAGTGAGGAGGCTGCCGACGGAGAGAAAGGGTGGACGGTGCGGCGAGCTGACAGAACTGTGGCAGACGAGGATGAACGTACGAGGAGAACCGCACCAGTGATATGGAGGTCCGCCCACCCCATATCAGTTCAAACACGGCCAGATCTTAACGTATTGGCGCAGCAGCAGTGGCTAATTCTGAGCCTGGAAGTTCATTCATTTCCAGTACTAGCACCTGTGGCGAGTTGCCTGTATTTAGGATGCAGGGGAATAGTACTAGCGGTGTGCGAAAAAGTCGGAACGTTTAACGAGTGCCACTGATGGGGGGCGGGCCGGTCCCGTGGATTAGTAACCGAATTGATCGAGGACGACAAGTCAAATTTGCCACATGATCCTCACTTTCATGGTGTCGCTTCAACTTCACTTCAACTCTCTTGTGCCATGGGACAATCAATGGTCACCGTGCGGGTCTACAGGTGGGTTCATCATCAGGCTCGGATTGATAGGTGCCAATGACTATAGCATAATCCTGTCAGTTAAAATGACCCAAGGAACGTTTGGCTCCGAATCCCACCCCTGCAATGTCAAATTGGGTCTCTTGCGACTGTCTCCTAGGTACGTATTGATCATCTGCTCAAGACCTCCATCCAGCCTAATCGGCCTCCTCGCTAGGATTGTTCGTACACTATTAATATTGTTATAACCATGTACGATCCGAAAGGGCGACGAACGTTGGTGGAAAGTAATATTCGCAAGCGTCTTCCATTCCAGCCATGTTGATCTTGCACTCGCACTTCTGGAGTGACGCCTAAATTTGTCTAGATCGCCTCAAGGCGCGCACTGGCTGTGCACGCGAAGAAGTGTGACTACGTACTTATACCCACCCCTGGCCGCCCGTATATCATTACCAAGAGTCCATCTTCCCTTCGTCCCCCCTTTGCACCGCCGACGAATATGGTGGCCACCATGAAGCTTTGTGGACTCACCATCCACCGCCCGCTGCAAGCCCATGTCGTGGTGTCTCTGACGACATTTGCCATCTTCCTCACCGCTTTCCTGTTGTTCATCTTGGTCGGGCTGTCCTTGACGATCACGCCCTCGATATACATCATCAAGGTCTCAGCACTCAATTCGGTCGACCCTATCTCGAATGCAGCGACGACGCTCTACTTTGGGGTGTGGGGTGTCTGTGCGGACAAGTGTGTCAACTGATGCCTTTTGTCCCCCGTTTGCTGGGCGCTTATATGGGCCTTTTTGTAGCACATTTGACCCGTCTATCACGGATGGACTGTGTTACGGTCCTCAACTCGGGTACACGATCCCGACGAGTCTCCTCGCTGCCGCCGGTCTCTCGACGTCGCTTGCCAATATCGCCGAGACCGCGCTCCTACTGCTTCTCTCGCTCCACCTCGTCGCGGCAGGTCTCTCGACCGTCATCTTCATCCTCTCGTTCTTTTTGCACGTACATGCGGTTGCTATCATTGCATTGATCCTCGCGATCGTGACTGCGATCGTGGGGAGCGTCGTGTTCGCGGCGGACGTGGCGTTGGTAGTCGAAGTCAAGAATAATATCAATTCCCTTGCTTCGGGGGTGAGTTTCAGTGTGGACTTTGGAAATGGGGTGTGGATGATTTTGGTGGCGATGGTGTTGACGTGGGTTGCTGTTGTGGTGTTGTCGGCGAGAGCGTGTTATTGCTGTGGTGTTAGACCGTAAGTCAAGCTTTCTTCTCTTGACTTGGCGAACTTTATTGATGCGGTGGGGGGTGTAGGCCAGAGGACTCTGAGGAGATACCGGAAAAGACAGAGGAGATATTATAGGGTTAGTTTTTGAATTTCATGGTTGGGATCTCTGTGATGACTGTGACGAATTGTATGTTACGAATCATCGTTATTGATGAGGGATTTTGCATCCAGTGCCCCTACACTAATCGACATGTCCATGAGTTACTGCTAATGCTAGGTGTCCGATTATCGGTATGGCTACAATGTATTGTCCGGCTACATGCGCGAAAAGGTGCTCGTCATAGGGCTGCGAGAACACCGCTGGCGAGGACGAGGCCGCCAAGGATGGAGAGCGGGCTCGCTGAGGAGTCAAGTGCGGCATTTGCGTTCTGAAGCGGATCAGGATCAGGATCGTACACGGAGAGGAAGTAATACGACGAACGAGTTGCTGTGCGCTCGCTGCGCCTTCGCATCCATTTTGACAGCCCATATTAAGGTTGCTCGAGATGACGGATGAAAGACTGGAATCAACTGGTGCTGGTTCTGGCTCGGGGACGGGGGAGGCAAGGGCTAGACAGTGGAGTGAGTTGGGTGTGTGCGGGAAGTAGATGATGACACGGACCTAGTGCGAACATGGCGAGAAGGGTGAACCAGAAGTAAATGACGGCGCGGGCGTGCATGTTCATGAAAAGGACTGGAAGACTCAATCAATGAGCTCGGGATGGATTCAAGTCGAGCATGGTTAACAGTCTTATAGGTCATGAAAACAAGGACTCTGAAAAAGGCATGCGTTGTATCGATACATGGTCGGCTAAAAATACAATGAAACACTACAGGGGCTTGTTCTTACTTGGATGCAGCGGCGTCTGGGATCGACTGGGCACAAGTGCAGACACGCCCTTGTCGAGTGCAGCTACAGTCCACGCCAGAAGCGTGGCAGCCACACTGTAACATGCTGTCAGTGGATAATTATAAGAGTGAACAAGGACGTTACCTCGACCGAGTGAGGGGCGTTGATACAGGGGTTGCAGTTGCATTTTCCCTTGGTGCACACGCATCCGGACCCGGTGGGTCCGCAAGTGCTAAGTACGGTGAGCTGGGTGGATAAACACGAATCGACGAGGACGTACGCGCAGTTGGTGGATGGGCACGTACACTCAGTAGTACTAGTCATGGTGGTCAAGTCGATACCAATAATTCCCACGACCATATCGACCCGATCACGATGAATGCGTATCCCGTCGAGTTGCTCTCCCAGCTCAAGCCCGTCTTGTTCATCGCTGGGCTCGGTGCGTCGTCGTCACCACCGCCAGCGACGACGCAGGACCCATTCGAACTCCTCGTCGCCCGTCTTCGTGACACCCTCCAGTCTCACCAACGACCCTCCATATGGGCACCACAACGATCAAAGTCGTTCCACATAGTCCTCGTCGACAAGGGCATCCGATTCCCCCCTCGTAAACTCGTCCCCCCGGAAGATCCCACCTATTCGTCGGCGCACTCACCGCTCTCCCCGCTCACGCCCTCCTCCCCGCTCTATCCAGACGGCCTCATTGCACCCATATGGATACGCAAACACACTGCATTTCTCCCGAGCGTGTTTGTCCTCTTCTTGCGCATGTATGAAACCCCGAATGCGCCGTCGCGTGGCCCACTCGATCAACCTGACGCGAACAGTGAACGCGAGCGCGTCGAAGAGGAATACAAGCGAGATGCAGAACTGTGCGCGGAGGTTGCTCAGCGCAAGAAGAGCACCAGTGAACGCAACATCAAGCTCGCCGTTGTCTTATTGGCCAGCAGGAAAATGCTTGGTGCGTCGTTGGTTCTTGATCGCGACTGTTTCTGACGTGTCGCTAGATGATCCCTCCCTGGATGATCGACTGTCCTTTATCCGGACACAAAGTGGTCTAGATTCGAGGGCCGCCCTGTTTGTACTCACTCCTGTCAGTACAGCAGAGTTGGACGACTTCGTTCATAGGTGAGTTGGTATTTTCTATTGGCGTGTCACTAGCTGACTCGTTTTAGTTTACAAGACGCACTGTACGAACCTGCCGTCGAGTACTATACTTTCCACTCGAAACGCGTCCGTCGGAAACGTAATCGGCACTCCCAGACGTCGTCCTATAATCCACCACCCTTGATTCCTGTCGGCACCGCAAGTCCACGCCCACTTCGCCCCGAAGGCTGGACCGTCCGATACGAATACAAAATGGCCTGCTTTGCTGAATTCAGAGGCGAAGACGAAGTGGCCCTGAAGTATGTCTAGATCTTGTGATGCACGTACTGATCGTTGATCATGATCCAGGCACTACCAGGATGCCTATACGACGCTCATGATTATGTTCGGGTCCACTGCCATACTCCCCCCTCGAACGAAGCGATGGGCGGAAGCCAAGGTGCTCGCAGATACCATCAATTTCAAGGTGAGACCTACACCAGAACAACCGTTCAAGAACTCTCATGTGTCCCCAGATCACGAAACTCTACCTCTACAACAACGAGCACGCGCTTGCGTTATCCCACCACAACCTACACATGCGCCGTTTTGCTGACTTTTCGCGGGGCTGGGGCATCGGCGAGGAGACATTTGAGTATTGGAGCTGGATGACACGCCAGTGGGTTGTTATCGCCTCACGTCATGAGCGCTCTGTTCACGGAACCTCAGGCACCGTGTGCTTGCCGAGCTTCTCGAGCAGGGATCTCGTGCCACGCTCACGTTCCCAACGCACGCGCCACTCACACGGGCATCGGGCGCGTCACTTGCGTCGGCAGTTGGTCCGAGCGGTGCATCACTCGACATGGATGCCGTTCGGACACTCGGATTGAATCCCAGCCATGCACTGCAACATCCGGGCTACTACTATTACATGGCGGCGCGTTGCACCGAAGCCAGACGCGAGCGGTTCCTAACGAGCGAGATATCGCAACCGCCTGGCTATCCGAATGAGAAAAAGGTGGATCATCTGACGATCATATTGGAGGTTTGTGGCAGTCATTGATCCCACCGGTATACGGCTGATGCTTGGTGCAGCTCTACACGAAATCGTACGAATTGTTCAAAAAGTACAGTTCGACGACGAGTCAGGGCAGGTTGACGTTGTGGATCGCGTGTCGTATCGCACATACGTATTACGAGTCGGGCAAGTTTGAACTCGCTATTCGGTGCGTGTAGTGAGCGTATGTTGGTGTCAGGACTGATGGGATGCGATAGGTTCTTTGAAGCGGATCGCCAAGACTTACCGGCGGGAAAAGTGGAATGCTGTACTTCGTCCACTATTTCCGGCGTGGTACGCGTGTGCGAAGCAGATAGGCGATGTGGAGCTGACGGTGAGGTTGTTGGTAGAGATGATTGGGTATGGTACGTGGGCGAATGGGTTTCTTGTCGCCTACTGATCTTCCCCCTCGATAGGCGACATGGACGAGCCTGGGACGTTGCAAGACGATCTACTCGCCCTTCTCCAGGTGAGATGCGAGTCAACGTGTACGAGCATGCCACTCAATATTTAAGATTAGAGCTCTGTTCCATTTTCTACGGGGAACATCATGGTCGTCGACCTGAAAGAATCCGAACCTATTCGTATGTGTTACGTTGATCATCTCCACACGGTACCGACCGTCTTTTGTAGTAAACACTTCGGTGGTATTTTGGAAGCCCGAGGTCCGAGTAGGCGAAGAGGCTGCCTTTCAAGTCTCGCTGTCTGCGCCGCCGGACGCGATGATCTCTCGGCTCCCGATTGACTCGATTTTGATCTTGTTCTCGGGAGGGTATACGCCGATCGTCCTCTACCACGACGAGTCTCCACATTCGGACCAAGTACGGCTCGTCCCGTTAGGGCCAGATACGAGGCGAGAAACCAATTGCGGTTGGGGTGCACTTGAGGTGGCGACCAGGGGACCGGATTGTCGTGTCAGGCACGGTTGTTTCGGACGTGCCCGGTGTTCTCAGCGTAGGTGTTCTCTCCCTCGTGTGTGGTCGCGATGAATTGATGGCGTAGATCTCCAATATTGTGATGACGCTGAAAGAAGGATCTTGGGTGATTGAGATACCTCACGAGCCGCGTGCGTCGCGCGAATCGAGTGTTGCCGCACCTCAATGGCTGAGTTGCGTGCGACCGGTGTCGTTTGTTCCCGTGACGAGAGAGGATTCTGCGAGTGTCGTGTGAGTGTCTGAGCTCTAGCGGAGGAGCGTTTATCGATGCATGGATCACTTTAGCGTTCGACACAGCCCGCACCAGTTGTCGGTTTCGTTTTTGCACCAGGGGCCAGCGTTGTTGGATGAGGAATACCCTATCGCGGTCGAGATCACGAATGCAGACGATCGCGCGCTGGATGTGGTCGTCGACGTGTTGTTGCAGCCGACCGAGGTTGACGAGGCAGGTAGGTGCCGTGGTCGTGTCCGCGATCCGATCGCTGACTGCGCACAGTGCAATTCATGACATTCGATGGGCAGCGATCGTCGGGCTTGATCAAGGGTGTTCAGTTTGGGACGGTGCAGTCGGGGGCGTCGGTCGTGAAGACGATGGTGTTGCTGAGCAGTGGTGCGCCTGGGGACCGGACGATCGATGTGTCCGTCCAGTCGAGTACGGCCGATCGGGAATCGGTAGGCGAGGACGAGGTGGCGAACCACGATACGGGGGAGATTTTGAAGACGTTGTTGATCTCGACGTCGAGTGCGTTTCTCGTGCGTCAGGATGTGGTGTACCAGCGATTGCTCGAGGCGTTGCCGGCGCTCGCGGATCTGGGGGTGCTGCAAGAGGATTGGGAGGTGGGCGGGGAGGCGGTCGTGACGACGGTCGTGGAATGTGCGGCGGCATGTGGAGTAGAAGTGGAAGAGGTGGTACTGCGTCGCGCGGTGGGTGTGTTCTTGGTCGTTGTGTTTGGGTGCTAACTGGGTGGGTTAGGAGGGTCGACAAGCGAAAGTGGTTGATACGACGTTGGAGGCGGGGGTGGAAGGAGTATTTCCTGGTGGTGAGTGATGGACCGCTTGTGGGGATGCCGAAACTGAGAGTGTGTTGTGCAGAGTATCTCGCTGGTGACCAGTTTTCGGACGTTTGTCGGGTTGCGTTGGCTTGGAACGAGGACGAGACGGTCGTTCCCGGAGCGGGGGAATATGTGGTAACATGGAAGAGGTAAGGAATGCTCATTTTTGTGCAGTGGGTATGGTAACACGACGTGTATAGGATTCTACCGGGGGGACAGCACGGACCTCTCTCGTCGACACACGTTCCTCTCCCGATACTCAGTCTGCCACGCGACACGGTGATCGCGCTGCTCGGCGTTCCCGCGATGGCCAAATTACACACGCCCATCCCGATGACGTTGGCAGTGCGGAACCGGGACGCGAGTCGGTCGGCGGTGATCAGTGTGTCGTTAGACCCACAGCCGTCGGACGGGTTCGTGGTGGCTGGGGTGCGGAGCGGACGGCTGCCGTTGATGTTGCCGGGTGGGGAGGAGCGGGTGCGGTGGCATATCATACCGATCGAGTGTGGGTATGTCAAGGTGCCGCGGGTCAAGGTGGTGGATTACCGACGGAGGGGGGAGGGGGAAGATGGGGAGCTGGTCGATGTGGTAGATGTACGGTTCGAGCGCTGGGGGGAGGAACGTGTACATGATGATGGGCAGGGACGGACGGTGTTAGTATTACCATAGAGCGCGTAGTCTGTCTGAATGGTAAACATGCAGTCATGCTACTAGTAGTCCCTGACATGATCGATCGATCGATGGTGTTGTGAGTTGTTGACAGCGCTCAACCTGGAGAATCTTTGTCCGTCGACGTCGAACGAGCAACAACGAAAATGAAAAAGCTCGCTCGGCGCCTCCTATTATTTCTTCGCTCCAAGGCTCGAGGATCTCCCTCAGGATCTCCCGCGCCATCCGCAGAACCTATTGCGGAACCCCTTACAGAACCACGCGCGGAATCAACCGCCGAACCACTCGATGAACTACCTGCAGAACTTCGCGAAGAATCTACTATGCAGATTGACAGTATCAGAGAGAAATTCGGACGCTTCAGAGTCCTTATCATTGGCCGGGCCAACGCTGGGAAGACTACAATACTCAAGCAGATCTGTAACTCTACGGAAGATCCGGTGATCTACGATGGAGACGGGAGGAAGGTATGCTTCGAGCTCACGGGACGTCCGATGACGCAGGCCCACTGATCGTCTACATTCAGGTCAACCCAGCAATGATCCAGGAATCTAGGGAGGTGAATTCCACTGTGACGTTCGTTATCATAACATTTGGTTGATATGTCTCAAGCGCGGATTGCATGATATCGAGAACGAATTGGTATTTCGAAGCAACCCGGATTTTGTTTTTCATGACTCGCGGGGCTTCGAAGCGGGTAGTGTAGAAGAATTCAACCAGATGAAGGATTTTATTTCCGAGCGTGCAAAAACCGCACTTCTCAAGAAGCGGGTCCATGCTATATGGTAAGCAGAGATAGCAGTATTTATGCCACACCGGCAATGACATGTTGAATAGGTACTGTATTTCGATGGACCAATACCACCGGGGTGTCTTGACTGCCGAGGAACAGTTTTTTGATGAATGTAACACGCTGAATGGTAAGTTTTGCTTGGGTATGATGCTTCTTCTCTCATGTTTCTTGTCTGTTCACAGTGCCTGTTGTACTTGTATTCACGAAATGTGATGCACTGCTAGTGCAATGCCTTGCAGCCTTAAAACTTGAGGACAACAAACTACCTCTAGCAGAAAGGCTTGCAATGGGACAGCATAATGTTGACAGTTTGCTGAAGAATAACCCTACATGGGAGAGGGTACAAGCAATGAGGTATCCACCAAAGGCATATGTGGAGTTAAAGGGTATGTAAAATTTTTGGAGGGTCATGTTCAAGCTGATTTCATATACAAAAGATCTCCACAAGATCAATGAGGGGTGCAAGCTTCTTCTGGAAAGGACTGGGGCAACCCTGAATGAAGAAGCTTTGCAAAAGCTACTTGTGACTGCACAACACACCAATATCATGCTCTGCATTGAGTATGCTTTAGAAAGGTAATTACTAATATTATTTACAAAACCTTGGTTATATCTGTTAAAATATCACATAGGGCCCTCATACCTTTCATTCACAATATAAACAGGAAGCAAAAATCACTGACAGATTCTGAGCAGCAGAAATTGATGAAAGCAATTGCATCATGGTTTCCACATGTTCAGGTATGCAAGTTTTGAAGTGTGAATAAATAGCCATGAAAACTCAACCATGTTATCTCATTTATGTATAGAGAGTAAGTGCTCTAATTCTGAATAGGCTTTCAGAAAATGTTGATTCATGCCCCTCTGTCCATGCCCCTCTTATTTGTAGGCAGTGAGTGCTCTAATTGTGAATGGGCTAACAGAAGAATGTTGATACATTCTCCTCTTTGGACTGTGCTCTGCTAGGGCGGAAACCCGACGAGAGGGAGAAAGAGAGTGGAATATTAGTGTAGAGGACGTATGTACAAATAATGTGATATGATCGTACGAATGCGAGGGATATGAGAGGATGGGCAAGCATGAAGCGCTTCGGCCCAGAGGGCACCCGATGGGCTAGCCAGGGAGCTGCGTTCCCAACCTGTTAGTGTTGAGGCGACGACGCATGCAGTGAACGATGCGTACCCATTTGGTAGGAGTCGCTATGCGATGCCCGTGCTCAGCTTCTCCTTTGGATGGGTGGAATGGTGTGCTGGAGGAAAGTGGTGTGGAGTTCCAGGTTGGCTTGCATGTAAGGTGCCAAGATCTGTGCGTGTTTGCGCAAATAAATGAGGAAAGAGTCGCAGGCCCACCTGCCCTTGACCTTGACAACTTCGAAGGGGAGTTTTCGCAACAAGTACTCCAGGGTGGCGCCAATCCGAATGCCATGGCCGTTTAAGGGCTGAAGGCCTGCTGCTGCGATGGCGGTGTCGAGCACTTTCAGGAATTTGGAGTGTGTGAGGGGAACATGCCCCATGCGATAACGATATGCAAATAGTGCTGCAGAATCCGGTGGATTATTCACATGGAAATGATTGAAAAGAGCTTCCTCTGGGTCGTGCGGTGCTTCCTGTTTCGCCCAATTGACTTCTTCCCCGGTGGGTGCTTTTTTTGTCCAGGGAAGGGCGAAACAAGTTACTACAAGGCCCTGTCGATTCTGATCCGAGGAGACGTTTGCATGTGAGATGTGCCTGGTTGGATCGAAGGATCTGAGTGTGGGGACTGTGAATTCACCTGTGCGCGCAGCAGCAAAGAAGGTGGTGGTGAGGCAGGCAAAAACGGCCGCATGCAGGGGGGTGGAGAGGTCTAGTTGTGAGCGTATTGCTGCTATGGTCGCTAGGGTGTATGGTTCACGTGGTGGACGTTTGGAGGTGGGTGGGGCCAGATTGCGAGCGGCTTTGTATAGGAGAATGGTTTCCTTCTCATTGATGTCCCAAGGAAGCCCATGGATGGCGTGCCAGGCCTGGATCGCACTGACATAATTGACGACGGTGGAGGGGGCGTATGTCCCTGCTAATTGGGAGATGAAGGCTGACATCACATCTGCTGCGATTGGCGCTCGCTCCTCCTCTGGAATTGACTTGAAATCACAGAAAGTGTGAAAGGCGAGTAGTCCCAATCCATACGTCTCTTTTGTGGAGTCAGCCCACGCATGTGGGATCACACTGAAGAGATGTTGAGTGTCTTCAGGCTGGAGTGGATGTTGGAGCGTGCGAGCATGCGAGCGTGAATTGGTTTCCACATCAGGAGGCAGTTTCTGGCTGCACAATGTGGACGTAAAGCAGAAGCTGGTGCTTGTGCCCCTCGCGTTTGGGTGAGCTCATTGTCGTGATCTATGGATTCGGACAGTGGCGGCCTGGAGACTGGGAGAGGTGAACGTTGTTCCGCGAGTGCTTGGGCCAACAAGGTGGGTTATGGTGGGTTGTTAATGGAACCTTTGGGTTGTGTGTGTGCCTGAGTGTTCCCGCGAATGGGTGGTGTTTGTGAGGCAAGGAGGGTCGAGGAGATAGGGGGCGAGGTCGTTTGGGATGTCGATGGGAGGGAGGAGTAAGTCAATGGAGGGATAAATGCCGTGTGAAAGAGGGTCGGCCGGGTTCCCACTGCTGGGTACATACTGCGTGATGACATGGCAATCTCGGTGTATGAGCTCAGGAATGAGTCGTTTGAATATGTTGTTGACTTGTTTGTTCCTGCTGTGGCCCCGCTGCCAGGCTTCAACGACACCCTGGTTGTCCCCATAGATGAGAATGGTGGAGTGGGGGTGAACGAAGCAGAAAAGAGTGTGGGTGAGGAGTTCAAAGCCGACTGCCTCTGCCCAGCCGATGTCATGCTATCCTGGTTCCAGCCGTTTCGTAGAGTCCATGCACGCCACCTGTTTTGGATGATGATTCCAATGCCAATAGAGGAGCTGGCGTCTGAGAAGGCATGTAGGTTGATGGGAAGTTGCATGTGATGTGTTGGGATGGGGGCAGGGGGAGATTGGGTTGCAAGGTGGGTCGTCCACCACTGTATGTCCTCTTGTGTGTTCTTGGGGGGGGTGTGTGGGACGAAAGGCTTGTTCCCGAAGATTGTGAGCATTGCCTCCAAGTTGATGAGGTAAGGTCGCCCTTCTGGGAAGATTTGTGATGCGTGCGTGAGCTTGCCAAGAAGCTTCTGGACTTCATGGAGTGTGTGAGCACGCTTAGATGCCCAATCCTGCAGGGCTGCCAGGTATTTGAGGTGTTTGGATTCTGCCAGCCTTACTGTGTGGTCCTCCAAGTCCCAGGTGAATCCAATGAAGGTTGGGCTGGTGGAGAAAGGGATGTCTTTGGATGGCTCCCAAGGGATGCCTAGCTGTTCCAAGATGTGATCAATGTCAGATAGATCATATGTAAACTGGTTTTCTGAGTCAAGGTGACCATTGCTCCTCGCAGAGGCAAGATCCTGCAATGGGAAGGAACAGTCTTCATCATATTCCTTGTGTGAGCCATCTGGCAATTGTTCCCCTTTGAACCAGAAACGACCACCATGTATAGATGGTCCTCCCTGTGACGAGATTTGTTGTGCCACTTCACACCGCATGATGTTGTAATTATGGAGATGGATACGAGGTATACGAAGGAAAAGATGATCATCTACCCACCGCAGGATAGGCCTGATGCCAGCAAAATGCATGATGTCAGCACTGGCACTAGCAAGGTTGCCATAGATGCCTCCTGATGGGGCAAACCCAAAACATAGCCTGGTGTTGATGGCGAAATGGGATTCTGACAAGCGAACTACTAAGCCATGCCATTGTGATGGGTGTACGGGAATGGTACGGTATGCCTCGGCTACATCTCTGACAGCTCCTTGAGAACCCGGTGGTAGTGAGGTGAGGAGCAGAGCTACTATGGGAAAGGTACTGTACATTGCGGTGAAGTCATCTGGCGACATGGCTGCATTAATGGATTTGATTTGTCCTGAACCTCTCGGATGTGACAAGTCCTGAATCATGTGGTATTTGCCCGGTTTACCAGGCTTGGGTATTAAGGAGAGTGGGGAGGTTTGAAAGTGACCAACGACGAGGTGCACTTCTGATAATGTGAGGGGGCCTATGTACTGCTGTTTCGAAAACTCCTTATCCACAATGTCATTAAAGATGTCTTTGTATTGTAGAATGGAAGGATGATTGGGGGGCGCATATGTTACAGATAATGCTGACATGAATGCCCGGAAGCCATGAGTCAAGCCCTCAAGGAGATTTGGATAATGCGATAGTAGCCTGGCGTCTGCAAGGAAGGTGTGCCACACCTGAGGTTTATATGGCGTTTTCGCTGTCTCGTGGCTGCGCTTTAGGGCATGATTGAGCACTGTGCATGGAGTTTCCGCAGCCTGAGCAGGCATGTTTGGCACCATTGTGGGGACGTGAGCAACCTTGGGGTTTTTGCCAGTCATTGCACAATCTTTGGACTGGCTTCGTGAGGAGTGGGGAAGTGGTGTATTGTATTTGTAAACTACTTAAATGTAAAAAACACTAAATGTGTGTATATAGTCACTTCAATAGAGAAACTACGGTACAACTGAACGGTGTACCTATGGTTACGTAAGCGATGGCTGTACCTATTACTAATCGAGATTGTGATCTCCAACACTCCCCCTCAATCGAAGATTGGGTAGCTAAGTAGAAAATGGATGTAAATAAAATGAGTGAAATGTACCTCCGATGAGTTTATGAAGGAAGGTGGAGGTATGCTATGAGTCCGTGGTGAATGCGAAGGTTCCGAAGCGGCACGCTCGAGCGGTGTCCATATATGGCAGGTCGCGGATATGGGATAGTGCACGTGCGCACGATCTCCTCTACTCGCTCCGTGGTGCGTCCCGCTGCTGTCGTCTGTGTGCTGATCATTCCCGTGGCTCGTGTAGGCTATATACGACGCGTTCTGGGCGTCCGGGTCGGTCTTGGTGCGACCGTATGGCCAGGTGAGCGATTCCGCTCATATGGTGCCGGCTGATTCGGCTAGTTCGTGTTTTCGTTCGTCCTCGGTGACGCGGCGGATTCGGATGATGGAGGGGACGTCGGGTATGGTTAGGAGATGGTGTGGATGGTGCTGGTACGTTCGCTCCTATCTTGTCTTTGTTCCATTCGGACTGATGTTGCTGTCCAGCTAGCGACCGCGTTCTGACTCGTTTCGAGCCGTGGCGTGCGCCGCTCGTTGTGCTATCCATCCTTTGGCCACTCCCATCGCTTCCGGTTCGCTTTTGAGGATCTCCGGGTGAGTCTTCATCGATCGTTCTGTCGCGCTGACTGTTTTCTTCGTCAGGCGGTATCGATTGCTCGTGAGCGTGTGCGCTCGTCCGCTCCCCCTCAGTCGATGCCGTCTGGGGTGTCTCAGTACGCTCCCCCTCATTCAGAGTGTCTGGGTAGTGCCCGGGCCCTTCGTCGTCGTGCGCGTGCGGCGCGCATCGTGCGCTTGCGTTGTCTGGCAGTGTGTTGCGGTGTTGACCGCTGGCTGCTCCAGCGTTGTCGGCCGTGTCATGACGGTGTCGCTCCCCCTCGGGCGACATGCTGGGCATGCTATTGGGTGCGGCTGCGTCTGCTGACGCGCCTGCTGTCGTCTTGGCAGTGGTCGTGTCTGCCGACGTATCCGTGCCATTTGCTGTTGTGGTTTCGTCGATGCGCTTGGCAGGCGCTTGACGTGGCGAGTCGTCGTTGGTTGCTTGGGCTCCACCATGCCCGTTGACCTCGTTGACGCTCTCTCTCCCCGCTGTCCTGACCTGTCCTGCACTTCCGTGGCTCTTTCCGCTCGATGCGGCTGTGCGCGGCGGCGTCCTTACGTGCGTCGTGGTGGTCGTTTCGACTGGCTGGGATCGCGCGGGGCTGCTCGCTGGGGATGCGGGTCTTATGTTGTCAGTCTGGTCCGGGGGCCCCATACCCGGTACTCTTGCTGCGGCTGCCGTTTTTCTCCCGTGCGTTTTTGCGCCCTTCTTGCTTGTTGTTTCAACAGCGATGGCTATGCGCCATTCGAGCCAATTGCTTCCGTCCGGGAGTAGTTCGACGGAGTCGGAAGGGTCCATGTTGGCTTCTGGTGAGTGATTGGGAGGGTGGGGGGATTTAAGCACTACAAGGGCTCATAACCTGTAAAAAACACTAAATGTGTGTATATAGTCACTTCAATAGAGAAACTACGGTACAACTGAACGGTGTACCTACGGTTACGTAAGCGATGGCTGTACCTATTACTAATCGAGATTGTGATCTCCAACATTAAATACAATACATGGAAGCGGATGTGACAAAAGTTGTGAGAGAGGATTGGGCAGAAGCGTGTAGCGCTACCTGGCCTAGGACAGAAGCTGAGACCTGTCAGGTGAGAGATGAGCTGCGTTCCCAACCCAGTAGGAGCATTCGGTGATGCGTGCTGCGAAGTGAGTACACCCGAAAAGTAGGAGGCGATCGTGACTTACCCTGTAGATTATCTCTGAATCGGGGGAATGGTGTAACGAAGAAAAACTTGATGAAGTTCGGATTCGGCTTGCATGTATGGGGCTAAGATCTGTGCATGTCTTCTTAGATACAGTAGGAATGTGTCGCTTGCCCATCTCCCTTTGACCTTGACTACATTGAAGGGAATGTTGTGGAGGAGATATTCGAGGGTTGATCCAATGTGGATACCATGTCCGTTGATGCGAGGTAATCCAGCTTTGCTGGTGACGGATTCCAGAGTCTTAAGGAATTTGGCTTGTGTGAGCGGTTTGAGGATTCCTTTAGGGGATCGGTATGCAAACAAGGGGGCATTGGGAGTGGGGAAGTTGACACGAAAGTGATTGTTCAGCGCTTCCTGGGGATCTGCAAGGCCGTCCTGTTTGGCCCAATTGACGTCTTCTCCGAGAGGGGCAGCTTTTGTATGCGGTAGGCGGAAATTAGTTATTTCAACACCGTTTCAATCCTGTTGTTTCGTAACGTGTGACGGTGTGATGTGGATCTCAGGATTGAACATGGTGATTGTGGGTACTGTGAATTCGCCAGTTCTGGCGGTGGCAAAGAAGGTGGTTGTGAGACAGGCAAAAACAGCAGCATCCAGTGGGGAGGAGTGCTTGAAAAAACCGTGCAAAATAGAAATGGTGTTGATTGTGTAAGGTTCCCGAGGTGGATGTTTTGAGGCAGTGGGAGCGAGGGATTTGGCGGCTTTTATGAGAGCATCAGTCTCATCGGATTTGTGTGACCAAGTGAGACCATGTATCGTGTGCCATGCATGCACGCCACTGATGTAGTTGATGATAGTGGATCCAGCGTAAAGGCCTGCAAGGGATGATATGAAGGCCGTGATGAGGTCAGAAGAGGCTGGGGCTCTCTGCTGCTCGGGTATTTGTTTTAAGTCACAAAAGGTGTGATAAACGAGGAGGCCCGAACCATAAGTTTCTTTGGTAGATTCTGCCCATGCGAAAGGAATTATGGCATAGATGCGGTCGACATCTGTGGTGTCGAAGGGGAGAGCTAATTTATGAGGGGAAGAGGGAAGCCATCGGACAAGCCGTTCACGTGCTGGGCAAGATGGGCGAACAGGGGAAAGGGATCTTGTTGATTTGGGGGTGGGAGCATTGATGGGAGCAGCGAGTTGGGTGATTTTTAATACACCCGCCTGAGTGGCATTAGCGGGCCCAGGGGTTGTAGTGTGTGCGGGGCTAGTGTATGTGGGTAAATGGGTCATGGAGTAGGAGTTTGAGGGGTTGGGGGATAGGGAAGGCTGGGATGAGGGAATGTATGGAGGGATATATGCCACATGATATGCCATCAGCTGGGTTGTGAGCGCTGGGTATGTAGTGGATGACGGCGGAGCAGTCTGCGTCAGCCAGGATGGGGTGAATGCATTTGAAGACATCATTGATGGGACGGTTGCAACTGCGTCCATGTTGCCAGCCCTCAATGACTCCTTGGTTGTCGCCGAAAACTTGGAAATGAAGGTCAGTGGTGCCAGAATGGAGTATGGTGTGTATAAGGAGTTTGAAGCCAACGGCTTCAGCCCAACCAATGTCGCGCCTGTCTGTGTTCCAACCAGGGCACAGGGACCAGGCACGCCATTTATCATTGAGTGTGATGCCGATGCCTGTGGTGGAACTCGCATCTGAGTAGGCTTTTATTTGGTAGGGAGGACGGGGGTGTGGGATTGATATAGGACGGGTGGGTGAATTGAGGCTTTTTAACCACCATTTCATATCCTCATGGGTTCCTTTTGGTGGGGTGCGTGGCCGCCAGGGTTTGTCGCCAAAGATGGAGAGCATGAGCTCTAGGTTTACGAGATAGGGTCTCGCATCGGGTATCACACATGCAGCATGTGCGAGTTTGCCATGCAGTTTCTGCACATCAGATAAAATGTGTGTGTGGCGTAAATTCCATTCGCAGATCGCAGTGATGTATTTTTCTCACTTGGTCTCGGTTAATTGGACTGTGTGAGCATTGATATTCCAAATGAAACCAAGGAATGTCGGAGTGTTGGAGAATGGGGAGTCCTTGGAAGGTTCCCAGGGAATGCCCAATTCTTCTGATATACGGTTTATATCCTCAAAATTATGAGAAAATAATTGGTCCTCTGGAGGACGGGGGGAGGTGGAGGAAAAGTCCCTGATGGGGAACACGCAGTTCTCGTCAAATTGTTCAGCTTCACCATTGGTAAGGGTGGATCCAATGAAATAATGGCGTCCACCTTTGACAATAGGGTTTTTGTTCGAGGCTATGCGGGCAGCAGCTTGTGAATGTTGGTGATTATAATGTTGTATGCTGGATACCGGGAGTCTAATGAATAAATGGTCATCAACCCATCTTAGGATGGGCCTGATACCCTGAGCTCGCATGAGGTCTACACCAGCACCAGCGACCTTGCCATAAATACCACCAGAGGGTCCGAAACTGAAGCATAATGATGTATCAATTGCAAACGTTGAATCTGATACACGAACTATGAGACCGTGCCACTGGGACGGGTGCAGGGGAATGGTTCAATAAGCTTCAGCTACATCCTGTACTGCCGCCTGGGAACCTGGTGGCAAGCTACTTAGGAGTAGGGCTACTACGGGAAAAGTGCTATAGGAGGAAGGGAAATCGTCTGAGCGAATGAGGGAGTTGATAGAGGGAGGAGAAGCTGGTGGGTGTGGGTGTGAGAGGTTCTGTATGAGGTGGTATTTGCCCGGTTTACCTGGCTTGGGGATTAGTGAGAGGGGGGAGGTTTGGAAGGGACCCAGCACATCCTCGATATCACATTGGGAGAACAGACCAAGGTAATGTCCTTTGATAAATTCTTTTTGCAGGTTTTCATTGAATATGTGGCGAAATTCATAAACAGATGGGTTATTAGGGGGGGAGAAGGTGGAAGTGAGTGGGGGAACATTGGCGATGAAGCCGTGTGAAAGTCCTTCATATATGTCTGGGTATTGGTTATGTAGATCGGTGGAAAGGAGTAGGCGCCGCCATGCCTCAGGCTTATTGTTATGGTAGTTCTGGGTAGGACCTAGCGTAGCCGCAAAAGTGCCAAGTACCAAGTGGCTGCGATAACTCAAACAACCACCACTTGATACGTGGTGCGCTGAAGAGTTGAACGAGGAGTTCTGGTCAGCAGATTGCTACCAGAGAGACGAGTGAAAACTCAGGTGTTGCTGAGAGTTGTCCGGTTGGGAATCTATACCCGAGGGACGGTTGAGGGTCGAGGGTTGACTACATTGAGTCCGAGTGTTTGGGTCAAGGGACAACAAGAGAAGTCCCTGGTCGAGTGGTCACAAGGAAGGTTCCGAGTGGAGCAGTGATACTCAGCTAGATTGCAGAGATCAAGACTGGGGTACAGGAGTATCGCTGCGAGGTATTTATACTACGAGAACTGCGCACGGACCAAGTAACTAAAAGGGGAAGGCCAGAAGAGCGGAAGGGCCAAAGGGCCAAAAGGAGTGCGCAGTAAACAAAAGGGGAAATCGTACGATGCGAAGGCAACGGACGATGATGAAGATGAAATGACAAATGCAAAGCCATCGGATGATGACGAGAATGAAATGAGTAAGTACGATGCCATCGGATGATGACGTGAAAGGGGAAACGTAAGCACTCGGGTAAGGCCGGTGCGGAGTTACAAAGGTAAGGAGAAACGAGTACGGATGAACGTACGAGGATACCTAGGTATCGAGTGAAGTAAAGGAGTACGAGTGAGACGAAAGAAAGAAATTGTAACACTTATAAGGAGTTATGGCTCAGCCGCACCTGTGCATGATGACATTTCTGAGCACCATGGCTGGGGTCTCTGCAGCCGGAGCAATCATGACGGGCTGATCTATGTACGAGGGCGCATCCATTTGGTTTTTGCCAGTCACTGCATAAGACATTTCCTTTGGAGTCGACAAGGCGCCCTTCTGTGGAGCGGCAGGCATATGCATCTGAACTGCTGTCCCAGAGCTTGGGTTCATTGCATTCCCCGACACGGTGTGGGTGTCTTCCAAGGCATACTGGGCAGGCTGATTTGCAATGCTTGGAGGCACTGGAAGAGCGGCGGCGGCGAGGTTTGGGGGGGGGGAGGATGGGATGGGATTTTGGGTGGCACGAAATCGGCGTTGGGGTGGTGGCGGGGAGGTGGAGCGGGAATTGTGGCATCGCTCTGGTGCCTCAGAGTGGTGCGGGTAAGCACGGCGCACTCTTCGTGAAAGTGGTGGAGAGCGGTAGGACTTGTGGGAGTGCTCGTTCTAATCATGAGGGAGTGGATCAATGGGCACATTCCCATGTGTGGGTATGATGAACGTCAATGGGGTAATGAATATACCATGGCCATCGGAAGGGTTGGGAGGGGGTTGGAGTGACGAAGAAGATGACATGAGGGGAATGTTATTAGGACAAATTCGCAATTAAGATGGGGAATAAACTGACTCTTTGTGTGACCCGGTTCTGTGCTGTGAGGCTAATTTCTAGGGCAATGGAGTTCATCAACGGGTCATTGATGATGGCAATATTGAACGCATCAGCAGGGTTATACTTCATGTCGTCGTGCCATTGATGGCGGATGCGCTCGGCATAATGGAGAATGACACGGTCTCCCTGTGGGACACTGTGGAGGGGGTGGTTCTCGAGGTTCCAGAAGAAGAGTGCCATGCTGTCAAGGTGCTTGGCAGGCCACCCAAGCTGTTTGGCGAAGTGGAGGAGGGAGTCTTTTCCTTGTAGGAATTGGAGAAAGGTAAGGTCATGGTCGGCGCGCGCGTTGCACGAAGCTTTCACAGATGCAACAGAGCGTAAGGTGAGTACGTTGTTGTTGTTGGTGATGCCAAAAGTGTCATCAGCTTGGGTGCGGTGAAGCAAGGAGGCTTCTGCAGAGCCTTCAGGGGTGAAGTACCATAGTTTGACGTATTCGATGGATGAGAGTTTTGTGAGAGCATAATTGATGTCGAAATCGATAGCCTTGGTCTTTCCTTTGTCAGGGACCTGCTGGTCCGGGAGTTGGACTGGTTCCTCTGGAGGTTGAGGCAGTTGTTGCTGCACAGGAGGTAGAGGCAGCGGTAGTGGCTGTGGAGGGGGTGGCGGGGGGGGGGTTTGTTGGTTTGGCTGGTTGGCTGCTTGTTGTTGGTTCCAGGCGGCTACTCGAGTATCATGGTCCATGTCCCAGGCGTTCTGGAGGATAGCGATAGCTTCGTCGTCGTTGAGGTTGTTTGCTGCTATGATGGCGTTGCATACGGGTTGGTACAGAACAGCTGCAAAGTCAGGACGGATTTCGAGGTTGGGGTCAGCCATGGTGAAATGAAAGAAAAGGAATGAAAAGATGTGCAAAGGATGGTGAGTGAGCGACAAAGTTGAGGACGAGTGATCCTGCAGTGCGAGGGGGAGCAGGCGGCACGAAGGAAAGAGGTGAGTGCCGCTAAACTCCACTCGTCCAAAGACTTAGCTCTGTGGCTGAGCTTTGCATCGCCACAGATCATCAAGACGTGTCCATTGGGGTCAACAAGACATCCCTCTGGGGTGCATCTGGCGTAAGCTGGGGACCCATCCCATAGGAATTTGACGAAACAATTGTAGAAGTCGTGGGGGCCTCTTCCGAGGCAAGTAGGGCATGCCGACTTCGGACGCCCATTTCCCTGCATGGGACGCTTCTGGGGGGGCTTCGTGTCCATGGAAGGATGGGGTAAGTCTCTGCTCGATCCATTAGAGCTGCGAAACCGCTGCTGGAGGGGAGAGAGAGATCTCGAGTTATGACGGCGGTCTCGCATTAGGTCTGCACGTGCAGATTGTGAGTGGCGAGACCGCCTTTGGCCCGACGTTGGAGATGCCTGTGAGGACATGAGACTTTTGACCTGCACAAGTCATCATGTCAAGAGGCATCCATTAGAACGTGGGCTGAAAAAGTATGAGCACACAGGCATAACAGCGAGGGCAGGCGTGAGAGAGAAAAAAAAAGGGTATGGTTGCTGTTAGTTCGTGGTACGAAACAAGCAAGGAATCGGACTGACCTGTCCGAGCATGGCATCATTCACTTCTGTGACGACTTGCTGCATTAGATGGTCGTTAATGAGGGCTATGTTGAAGGCATTGCCGAGGCCCAGTTTGAGCTTGTCATGCCAGAGCCTCCTGGTTTTCGCTGCATAGGTGGCGAGGATGCGGTCGCCGTGTCTCATGAGTGAACAATACGGGTGGGATTCGAGGTTCCAGAAGAACTTGAAAAGTGCATTAATGTGCTTTTCCGGCCAACCAGCTTCTCTGACGTGCTCCAGGTATGAGGTGCGCGCCTGTAGCATCTCTGTGAGGGATAACTCGTGGTCGGATTTGGCATTCCTGGAGGCCTTGACCGACGTGACTGGACGAAGGGTGAGGATGTCCTCCGTCGAGAGGAGGCCATAGGCATCCTCTGGTTGCGAACGTGCTTGCTTTGCAGCCTCGAAGCAACCCTCTTTAGTAAAGTACCAAAGCTCCACATATTCAAAAGCCTCGAGTTTGCTGAGGGCGTATTGTGATGGTCTGGTGGGAATGAAGCTGGGTGGAGGCATGTCCTCATCGAAGTCTGCTATGGACTTCTTTTTGTCCTGTGCCGGTTTGGCCATGTTCCTTGGTTTGTCCTCAGGGACTGGCGCTGGTTCTCTCGCTGGCGGATCTGCAGGCTGCTCTTGCTCTGGGTGAGCTTGACGCCAAGTGTCCTGCAGGTGTCTGATGGCTTGCTCCTCGTCCCAATTGAAGGCGAGGATGAGGGCATCTCGCAATGGACGCGCATTGTCGGCCGCAAAGTCTGGCATGGGTTCAGGTTGCTGGTCCATGATTAAAGAAAGGACTAATTATAGTGAAAGGTGTAACCACTTAAATGAAGGTGCTAAGGGTGAAACTACTGAAGGAATGCGTAGCAAGAAGTGACGAAGCTCAAGGGCAAGCTGGACTCGAGCGTAGAGCTGGTGTGAGGAGCTCAGAAGAGAGAAGCGTGGGAGCTCCTCGCCCGCTTGTCCGAAGATCTTACGTTGCGATTGCTCATGCCTCACATTATTGCAATGTGTCCATCTGTCTTTGTGCATGTCCTCTCATTTATAGGCAGTAAGTACTCTGATTGTAAATGGGTTTCCAATGGATCAGAAGAATGCTGATTCATGTCAATCTATCTTCTTCCCTGTGCCCTTATTCATAGTTTGTAAGTGCTCTAGCTATAAATAAGATTTTAGAAAAGCTAATCTATGCCCTTCTGTCCATGTCTCTCCCTTGATTTATAGGCAGTGTGTAATCTAATCATGAATGGGTTTGTAGAAATGCTAATCCATGCCCCTCTGCCTTTGTTCCTGGCTTCTTATGCATAGAGAGTGAGTGCTCTAATGGTGAATGGGCCTCCAAAAGGATACTGATCCTTGCCTATTTGTCCTTATTCCTATCCTCTCCTTCATAGGAGGTAAGTGCTCTGATTGTTAGTTGATATCCTGAAAAAGTAACTCTTCCCTTGCCCTTAATTTCTCATTTATAGGCAGTAAGTGCTCTGATTATGAATGGGCTTCCAGAAGGATACTGATCTATGCCTGTTGGCCTTTGCCTCTCTCCTCTCATTCATATGTAGTTTGTAAGTGCTATGGTTGTGAATAAGCTTCCAGAAGGGTGCTAATCCATACCACTGCCACTTTGTCCTTGTTCCTGTTCTTTCATATACAGTATGTGAGTGCTCTAATTGTGAACAAGCTTCTTGAAAGATGTTCATCCATGTCCCTATCCTTACACCTCTTATTAATAGCTTGTAAGTGGTCTGATTGTAAATAGGCTTTGGACCAGAAGATTATTCATCCATGCCCTTCTGCCCTTCCCCCTGTTCTTTCATTTATAGCAAGTAAGTGCTCTGATTGTGAATGGGCTTCTAGAAGAATGTTGACCCATGACCCTCTGTTCTCTGTCCTTACTTCTGTCCTTTTATTCATAGCAAGTAAGTGCTCTGAGTGTAAATAGGTTTTCAGAAGGATATTGACCTATGCCTTTTTGTTCTTGCTCTTGTCTTCTTATCCCTAGTTTGTGTGTGCTTTGTGAATGGGCATTCAAAAATGCTAATCCATGCCTATCTATCCTTGTGTTTGTTTTCTCATGCATAGGCAGTAAGTGCCCCAATTGTAAATGGCCCTCTAGAAGGATGCTCATTCATGCTCATTTGTCCTTGCCCCTTTCCTCCCAATTATAGCTTGTAAGCACTATGATTATAGCTGGGCTTTCAAAAGGATACTGATCTATGCCTCATCATTTCCCTTTTCTCTCATTTATAGGCAGTAAGTAGTGGTATGATTATGAATAGGCTTCTAGAATGATACTGACCCATGCTTCTCTGTATCTTTTCCCTATTCTTTCATTTATAGTATGTAAGTGCTCTGATTGTGAATAGGCTTTGGACCACAATGATGCCAATCAAATCACTTTTGTCCATATCTTTATTATCTCACTCATAGCTTGTAAGTGTTCTTATTGTGAATAGGCTCAGAAAGATGCTGATTCATGCCTTTGTTCTTTTCCCTATCCTCTCACATAGAATGTAAGTGAATTGATGAGCTTGGACCAAGATGCTGATCCATGCTGTTTTGTCCTTGTCCCTACCATTTCATTCATAGGGAGTAAGTGTTCTGATTGTGAATGATCTTGCAAAATGGTCCTGATGCATGTTTCTCTGTTTTTGCCTCTGTTTATTCATTCATAGCCAGTAAGTGCTCTGATTATAAGTGACCTTGTGGAAGGATGGTGACTTCCATGCTTTGTTCTTGCCTTTGTCCTTGTATTCATAGTTTGTAAGTGCTATGCATGGGCTTTTAGAAGAATGCTGAACTGTGCCCCTTTGTCCCTTTCCTACCCTGTCATTTATAGGGAGTAAGTGCTCTGACTATGAATGGACTTATAGGAGGATGCTGATTCACACCTCTTTAACTTTGTCCCTATCTTCTCATTTGTAGGCAGTAAGTGCTCTAATTGTGAATTGGTCTCAAACCAGAAGAATACTAATCCATGTTCTTTTATCTTTGTCTCTGCCCTCTCTTTCATAGCTTGTATGTGTTACAACTTTTCTCTTTTGCCTTGTCGACTCCATTTTCCCAATGGACTCTTACCTAGCTCTTCCGCTCTATGACCTACTCCCCATACTTGCGGAGATCATATCGCTCCATAGCATGGTAGCTTCTTTGTTCCTTGATCGGTCGTCGTTGCACGACTCCCTCTTCTCACGAAGTGTCCCCACTTCACCTTTGTTCCCTTTACTTAGTTCTTCCCTTCGTTGGAACACCCTTTATATCAAACGTATATTACTCGCAGCGATACTCCCTCCGTACCACTGTACTTCTGTAGTACCCGCAATCTAGCTGAGTATCACTGCTCCACTCGGATCCCATCCCTGTGACCTCTTGACTTGGGACTTCTCTCGTCGTCCCTTGACCCCACACTCGAACCCTCAACAGGGTACCCTTGAACCTTGACCGTCCCAAGGGTATAGATTCCCAACTGGACAATTCTCAGCAACGCCTGAGTCTTCACTCGTCTCTCTGGTAGCCACCCGCTGACCAGAACTCCTTGTTCGACTCTTCAGCGCACCACATACCAAGTGGTGGTTGTTTGAGTTATCGCAGCCACTTGGTACTTGGCGCTTTTGCGGCTACGTTAGGTCCTACCCGGAACTACCGTAACAGTATGTGTGTTGATTATGATCAGAGGCATACTGATCCATGCCTCTCCATGCTTCCCTTTGTTCTCTCATCCATAGCTTGTAAGTATTCTGATCATGACTGGGCTTTCAAAGGGATACTAATTCATGCCCCTCTATTCTTTCCCTTGTTCTCTCATTCATAGTTAGTAAGTGCTTTAATTTAAATTGACCTTCAGAGAAATGCTCATCCATGCTTGGCTGTTTTTGGCATCATCCTTCTATTCATGGATAGTATGTAAGTGCTCTAATTGTGAATGGGTTTTGGATTAGAAGGGTGCTGATCTATGCCTGTGTGTCCTTGTTGTAGCCTGTAAGTACCCTGGTTGGTAAATAGGCTTCTAAAGGGTGCTAATTTGTATCTCATCAACCTTGTCTTCACCCTCTCATTATAGCCTGTAAGTGCCCTGGTTGGTAAAAGGGCTTCTAGAAGGATGCTGATCCATGCTTCTTTATTTGTGTATGCTTCTGTCATTTCATTTACAGCCAGTGGGTTGTTATTTTATTACAAACAGACCTTTAAAAGGATACTAACTCATGTGGTTTTAATCATATGCCCATTATTATGTTATTTGTAGCAAGTGAGTGTTCTAATTGGGAATAGGCTTTTGAGTCAGTTGGAATTTATCCCTGCTCTTTGTCCCTGCTTCTGTCCTCCAAATTATAGCATGTAGGTGCTCTGATTGTCAATGGACTTCCAAAGTCATGCTAACACTCCTTCATCCTTCCTGCTGTCATTTTATTTGTAGGAAGTTAGTGCTCTCATTATGAATTAACTTTCAGAAGAATGCTAATTGCTTCTCTATCTTTGCCCCTTTCTCTCATTTACATATAGAGAGTAAGATATCCAATTGTGATTTTTGTTCTAAAAGAATGCTAATCTTTATCTTGATACATGTCTTCCTCCACTATATTATAATAGATGGTATGAATTTACTTACCTCTGATTCATTCACTTACTTCACCATTTCTTAGGATGTGAGCCTGTGCACACATATATCAATTGCTTGCATTTCTAATGTTTTCCTTTCATTCCTTTCAATTGATTAGCAGGTATGAATAGAATTCCCAAGTCTGCTTTATTCTAACTTCTATTCTACATATAGGAGGTTTGTGATATCAAGTTTCAAATATTTACAATGCCAGTATTGATATCAACCAAACAGATATTGAAATCTCAGGGTGTATGTTGATTTATTGTGTCTTCTTATTTTGTTTGTTTTGATCAATCCAATTTTTTTTTCCATAAGCCCTTTATTCATCAAAATGCAGTAACACATTCTTCACCATCTACATCTCTAGTAAGTCTATTGATTTCATGTTTATTCATATCTCATATTCATATATATAATTTAGTCTCCTTTGAAAGTGGCTCCATGGTGCCAAGCACTTTATCTAGGCATTGGTCAGTTTTCAATAAAAATCGATAATTATATTCATCAGTATTTGGTAGAGTTTGCCATTATTCTTGAACATTCCTTCTTTCTACACCAGCAAGGTGTTGAAAATCCAATTATGGTTGCAGCTCAACTTTATGAATCATCTGGAACAATCCACAAAGTCAAGAAAGCAATTTCTGAGCTTATTCCTCAATTCAACTTTGGAGTTGCAAGGCAAATGAGACAGCTCATTATGCCTCTGATTTCTCAAAATCTTATTTGTAAGCCATTAGCCCTTTTATTCAAATTATATTTTGAATATATTTTAGCCAATAACTCAGCAAGTGAAACAGTGACCATATGATAGAGGTCTAGAATGTGCTTGCATACACTATGGTGTAGATCAACATCCATGTATTTTTCTTATCAGAAGTTTCTTTGCTTTGTTTCTTGCATGCTCATACAAAATACCTCTCCTGCAATGTGTGGTTGCTGTGGTACAAAATCTATGAAGAATATACTCAGGCTAGTATGCTAGCATACAAACTTGCCATTCATGTTTCACTTCTTGGCCCTTAGGCACATCAGGAAACCAGTGAAGTGATGATATTCCTAGGTAATTCCAACACATTCTTACATCACAAATTAAACTAGGCATATCATCATTTCACTGATTTCCTGATGCACTATATTGTGTACATGTCATCCACACTGGCATGACTTTTTGACAATAGAGTGTCATTTGCCAGTGAGCATAGACCCCTGTTCTTCTTTGACATTCTGTTGTCTTTTGTTCTCACCACCCAAATTACTGTCAGTTGGTTTGTGCAGTTAGTATGAGTTCAATGAACAAGGGAGATGTGTTGTTCTCTCTTTCTCTTTTTTGTTCTTTCTGATGTTGTATCAGTTACTGTGATTGCTCATTTCCCTATTGGTGTAAGGGTTGTTTCCAAGGTGCAGGAAATACTGAGTGAGAACTATGTGTTCTTCAACTGCATTTTGACTTTGATGATCTGGATTATGATGCTATCAATTCCCTTTCTCTATACTCTCAATGTTCTTTCCTTCCAGTATATGTCCCTCATATCAAGTTGCTGGTCTGAGAATTCCAGTACTTTACAAATTCTCATTTATATCTTCTGCTTTGATTTTCCACAATATTGAGGATGTGGTGGTTACCAATGTTATACAGCTCAGAGAATAAAATGAAGAAAGATGTTTTGTTTGTTTATTTGACAGAACTCTGCATACTTGTCTGCAATCTCTGTATCTCATTTTCAGTTTTCAAGGTTACATCATCCATGACTTGTCCTGAACAAGATGTTATGGATGTTACTTATGCCATCAACGTGCATGTATGTTCAAGTTGCCTATTGCTACTTCCTGCTTTGACTGATGCTATGAATACAATGCTTTTCATGTGGAGGTCTCCAACATTGTTTATCACTTTTGTTTTTGTTTTATGAGCTTTGGGCTTGAACTTTAGTGAAATGAGAATGAGCAATTAAAATCATTCTGGTTTGATAGCTTGCTCTCAGAGGTTCAGGGTTGCCTGTAGAGCCATGTTGAATAAATGCCATCACTTGTATATGGCAAACTCTTAATATAACCATATATATGTTGGAAATTTCTTGCAAGTTGGAAATGACTTACCATAAATTATCACGAGGTTGCCTTCATTATAAATTATGCCTGATCCTGCAAATTCAAAACAATTATAATATATATATTTTCGTTGTAATGACCATAATTTATCATGGCTTGTAATGAACCCTGTAGGTCGTAAGCCGGCGGCATTAGCATGGCCAAAAGAAATTCGCGACATAGTGTACCCCTGAAGTAGTGTTCAAAAGATCCCAAGTTACAAGAGCTGTTCGGACTCGGAGGTTCGCTTGTCTTCGACAACGTTGAGATCACACTGTTTTTCCCGTCGTGTAGAGAGCACTTGCGATGCGTGCCAAGCCGATGTGCCGTGAAGTGTTTGTTTATATTTTGATGAGAGGGCCAAGGAAAGGGGATGATGCCAAGACTAGTGTTTGTAACGATGATGCTAATGAAGGACGCATGTCGTGTCTTGTTGCTCTTTCTCTCCCTTGGCCAAGCCGTCATGGCCCAGTCAGACAACAATCAGTCCCAGGCTTACCCGCAAGACCCAATTCTACAATATAGACCTCCGTTTGTTCAGTCTCTCCCCGTCCAGATATTTCTCATCGGCATCGTCCTCACTCTCGCTGGCGTCCTTTTGCTCCACTTGCTTTTTACCGCCCAGTATCACTGGCCCCTCGCTCGTACAAACTATGTCCTCCAGATCACAGGCGTCATCACCCTCCTCATATCCTCCATCGCCACCATTTATGTTATTTTCTCAACTGCAGTGGAGCAAAGCCAGCACTGGCCCTACATGCTCAGCTACCTTGCTGTCGAAATGCCCGCCGCAGAGTACACCAATAGCTCAAACGACCCCACTCTCGCTTATCTCCACTCCTGGACCTCTGCTGAGAGCGCTACCTGGGTCGTCATGAACGCGACTACCTCTGTCGTCGTACAGGTCTGCTCCCGTTCCCATGCGTTCCCATGCGTCCTTCTCACATTCACCATCAGATCACACACATTCATTTCCTCACCCTCCTCTTCCCCTCTGATCTCGAAGCCAGACTCATATTTACCCTTATCGGTACGCCCTGCCTCCTTCTTTCTTTCTCGCTTCCCACACTCCCTTCTAGGTCCCCTCGCCATCATCTCGGCTGTCATGCAGCTCCTTCCCGTCATCTGCGGCCCCTCCGTCGTCGCCATCTCCGAAGATACCCGCAATGTCTGCAACGCCACCCTCTCCCTTCTTTTTACTCTCTCCCTCGTCATTTGGGGCTTCTTTGTCAACCGTCGCCAGGCTTGGCGGACCGATGGCGGCACAGCCGCCTTTGGCATCGGCGCTATCATCCTCGCCGTCGTCTCCTCCTCCCTCAACCTCCTCTACATCCCACGCCAAGACCAATACGCCTGGATGCCAAAACTCATGTGGGCCGTCACCCTCTGGCAAAGCTTCTTGGGCTGGTGGTGGTGGGTCGGTGCCGGCATGGGCGTCCGCGAAGTCGAGGAGCTTCTCCAACGCGAAAACAAACGCCAACAAAAACGCATCCTCCGTGCACAGCGCCGCAAGGAGCACCGCGAAAAAGCAAAATCCGTCTGGAAGGGCGTCACCGCCGGCGTTTCGACCCAGCTCGAGCCCCAAGCCCGTCTCCCGTTCGCCCTCGCGCGATGCGTCGGCCGCGTCAAGCGTGTCTGGTGCCATATCCCCGTGGATGCAGCCCGTCCAGCTCGTCCAGCGGTGGTATGCCCGTCTCAGGCATGCCCATCTCACCGCCGCCCATATCCAGGCCGTCGAGCGCACCGAGCGGCTCCACCAAGTCTACCAACGCGAGGAAGAACGCAACGTCGACTGGGAGCACCGAAAACGGGTCTTGGGCTGGGGTCTGGGCAGCTATGGCATGCGCGAGGCGGAGCGGGAAAGGAGGGAAGAGATGCTCGAGATGGAGATGATGACGAGCGACCGGACACCCGTCGGCGAGGACGACGAGGAGTGGAAGGACGTCGACGACCAACCGGATGCATCAGGGCGCGAGACGGAGGTGCATTCGGGAGAGGCTCGGCTACGGCGCCGTGCCGTCGATCCCACCTCTCCACCAGCACAGCAGACGGACGAGCCGGTCGCGGGATCGTCGCTGTGGTGGTGGGGCCCACTTCGGCGGTGGCGTCTCCAAGACTCGACGACGTATCGGTGACACGCGTACACGGGTTGCACGTAATCTATGCTCTGTTGTAATCTGATCGTGTACACTAGTCGCCTGTGCTTTCCATGTTTCGTTCTTTCCCTTGTTTTCGATGGAGCTTGCTTGTAGGAGAAAAAATAAATAGCAGTACTCTATAAGGTGTTCGTAGATGGTCATGATGGTACCCCCGCTTCGGCAGCGCTCAACTGCGCCGCCATCAATACACGGAACCGTGAATCCGGACGCCCAACTAGTTCCCGATACGCCCCCGACTCGGTGATCCGGCCATCTACGCAATACGTCAGTCACTGCACACGCTCAACGAGCACCACGCACCCTCCAGCACCACAATCCGCTCCGCCCGCGCGATCGTCGACAATCGGTGTGCGACAATGATACATGTCGTTTGCCGCTGCGCCAATATCTTGTCGATCGCATCATTCACCCGATGCTCGCTCGACGCATCCAATGCACTCGTCGCCTCGTCCAGCGCAAGAATCGCAGGCCGCTTCAACAGTGCACGTGCAATCGCCAGCCGTTGGCGCTGCCCGCCGCTCAGACTCATTCGGCCAACTGTGCGGATGGGTCAGTCACACGCGCGCGCACGACACGACGACGCACTCTCGGTATCGAACCCTTTGGGCATGCCCCAGACGAATTCACAATTGGCCAATCGGGCGGCGTGCTCAATGTCGTCCCGCGTCGCTGTCGCGTTTCCAAACGCAATATTGGACGCGATCGTACCCGTGAACAGGACGGGGTCCTGAATGCCACGTCAACGCGGGTCGAGGACATGACGAGAGGACGCACCTGCGGTACAATGCCGATAATGCTCCGCCACGAGCTCGGGTTGAACTCGCGAATGTCTGCCAATGTGGTCAACGCGGATCGCGAGCTTGACGCATCGACGTACCTTGGCCATCAAACGTGACTTTACCGCGGACGGGGTCATAGTACCGGAGGAGGAGCGACTGCACCGAGGATTTGCCGCCCCCGCTCTTACCACTGCAACGATCACGCATCGGTCAGCCACGGCGACGGCATACACGAGACGACAGTACACGATCGCTACGTTTTCGCCCACGCCGATCTCGAGGTTGAACTCGTCGAGAATTTGGACACCTTTTCGGCTCGGGTACTCGAACCCCACGTTTTCGAACCGGATGACGCCGCGCCGCGACGGGTACGACCTCAATCCCTTGGTTGGGCACGATCGCAGGTTTGCGGTCGAGCAGCTCAAAGATGCGCGTCCCAGCACCGATACCACGCATGATCGACGACTGCATAGGGGGACATCCGAACCCATCCAAAAATAGATGGAGAAAAGACGCACGAAGAAACCACTGGAACGCCATGTCAGACGATACGCATGCGATAACAGGGAGGATCTCACGTGAGCATCTGCAAGCCATTCCCCACGTATGCCGTGTAGAGCAACAGGCTGGTCAAGTCTCCGACCGTAATCGCGCCCTGCGCGACAAGCGTGCCGCCTAGCAGCCGACCGTCAGCTGGATCGTCATCGCTCGGCTCCGCACACACCGTATCCCAACAGGCCGAGGATGGTCATATTCCCACTCCAACCGGTACTACCAAAAAAGATGCCGGAAGCAACGGCCTCTTTGCGTGCGAGGGCGAGCACATGGTCGATACGATCGCGAAACTTGGCTTGCTCTTGGGCGTTGGCGTTGAAGGCTTGCACCGTTCGTAGAGCGGAGAGGGATTCCTGCTGCGACCTTGGTCATCTCACCTACCGCTTCTTGGGACTGATTCGACAGCTTTTTGAGGTAACGACCAGTAGTAGACCTAACAGCAGCTGCATGAATGGGATGCTGAAGATGGGCATCGGAGAGGTCTCACTGCACCGAGAGACACAGGCGGAACAATGCCGAGCATCATGACCGTCAACGTCGGGGAGAGATAAAACATGGCACCGACTGCGGATGGTATATAAGTCCTACATAGCGACCCACTGAGAGAACACGCACGTCCGACAGATGACATGATGACCGCGCGCAGTCCGTCCGAGAGGTTCTGGGTGATGCTATCGCGGTTGGACACGCGCGTCAGAGAGAACGGGATAGAGAACACGTACCTTTCACCGACGATGCTCGAGTCGGCGCTGAGTCTACTCAGGACGTCCCCCTCGCCTTTTTCGACGAATTCGACTTCTTGGCGGAGGGCGGCTTCGTAGGTGCGTTCGCGCAGCCGAGAGACGATCCGTTGGCCTCCATGGTGTGAGCTACACGGACAGAGGTGTGATGAACGAAGACATACCAGACATGCGCATAAGAAACGATCGGGCAGCATTACACGCGGCCCCGGTGGTGAACGCGACGAGCAGGATGCCCGAGGCCTGGTACATCGAGAGTCCATACGGAATATGCTGCTCAGAAAAGGTCAGCTAGCGACACAGAAGCGAGCAAGGACGCGCACGAGGTTGCTCGCGGAGAAAAAGTCGATGAGTTTGCCGACGGTGAGTGGGATAGTCATGGAGACGGAGGAGGAGACAAGGAGGAGACATATGGCGATGAAGAGTGGCTTTTTCTCGGGTTTGGCGAGTGCAATGACTTTGCGGAACGAGGAGCCGGAGTCGGGGGACGGTTTGGGTAGGAGGCGGGCGAGAAGCGACGGACGGGCTGGTGCTGCGAAGTGGCGGACGAGGGAGAGTCGGTGTACGGGTGAGAGAGGGAGTGGTCGGATGTATGGACGAGCACACCGTACGAGGCGAGGTGACCTGAGCAGAGAGAGCATTCTAGTTGAGAGTACAAGACATACGTATGTAACGTGACTCACCAACACCGCTCTTAGTTACATCCGAGTCGGCAACTTGAATGATACGGGAATTTTTTATGATCTACTGTATGTAATACGATATGTGCTCTTCTGTGGCTGGTTTACGTGCTGAATTGAAGCTGGAGGACTGATAGACCAAGGGGTTATACATTGGAAATAGCGATTGAATTGAGTGGAGGGCGCAAGGAGAAAAGATGAGGGTTCAAGACACGGAGCGACCCACCTGTTGCTCTGTTGCTTTGAACCTGGATTGGGAGGAGTCTCTCATGTGGATAGGAGTGCTAACTGCTGGGTCGCTCGTATCGTGGTTCACATTTATATTTCCGCACACCAACTCGGAGAGCCGATGAATGCCGCAGGAAGCACTCGTTCGGAGGCTTGGGCATCTCTGGTCCTCAGCCTCAGGCTCTCATCTCGACTATCGGGTATCGAAGCTATGACCATCGATCAAATCAATATTGACCCTCTCGAATGGCTGGGTTGAGCATCCTCTCAGGTTATACGGCGATTGGATCATCAACATGGTCTTCTGTTGAAGCGCTGTCTACGCATTGGATCCGGACTGGCTGCTCATCGCTCTCTCGCACAAGTATGCCGGGCAAATCTTACCGGATCTACAGAGATCTTGATGTCAGGGGCATGCTGGCTGCTATCTAAAATGTTTAGGGCCGTCGCTCAATCTAGTGACCATAGTCAGTGCTAGGTGGATCAGGTCTCGAATTGTGTCGGCCGGGCGCTACATCCAAGCTCTGTAGCGAAGTCATATGCTCTTTGATATACTTGATTGTACACTTGATTTCAGGTAATTGTGGTGACTTGTTGTAGATTTAGATGTCAAAATGATGGATACTAGTAGGCCGTTTGAAGTACAACATACCTCGAGGTATTGCAAAATCATGGTATGAGTCTCCACTACGACTTCGAGGTCAAAGCACCAATCTCATAGGCAATACGACAGGAACACCAGGACAGGTGAGTACCTGAACGAACGTGATGAGCAGAGGCAAAGTCGTACGCAGTCGTACACATTACTCACAATGATACAATCGGCACCAAGGCAGAGCTTACACCTCTCCGGCCCAACTGCCACTCTCAAGTTACCCTTGTGAATTCGCGATCTCGAGAATAGCTCGAAGGCCACAGAACTGGATCGCATTATTGATTATCTGGGGTATATTGAGAATTCGCGGAATCGGACGTGTATGACGAAATTACAACTTGGAGAATAGGTAGACATGCCGAACAGGGATAACCATCGGGTGAGGAAGGTGCATTAAAGCTGTATTCAAAAACGCATTGCTGAGCATCCCCAGAAGAAGTGCGACGATGAGCAAGATGAGGAAACAGCGCGACCGGCGGCATTGTTTCTTCGCCCTTGTTTAGGATCGTGAAGCTGACATGGACAGCGACGTTTCTCGACCTGAAGTGGCGGCCAGATGCGGCTCGGTAGAGTTGAGCATCGGGACATCAGAAAATGTTTTACAAATACGTACCGCAGATTGGATCATGTCGGAAATCGGGGGGCAACGTCTTTAGAAGAAGTGGATTTCGAGTGCTTTTAATTGCTTTGACCAAAAGTGAACGGGGCGAAGGCGCCATCATCGTTGTCAGAGAGAACTTGGACCTCTGAGGGAGATTGAAGTTGTTTTGGGGAATGGCAATAGAAATGCTCGCGAAATTTCGAGTCCGTCGTTTAGGATGGTGAAGGGTTTACAAAAAGGACAGGGAGAGAAAGAGGAAACAACAAGACATGTATAGCAGAGAGAACAACGATCGATCACAATAACTGATCCAAGTATAGTAATCAATGTGTAGCGACGCGGCTGTCGCGATGTGGCAGTGCCTAGCACACGGTCACGCGTGTCACATCAGTCAGCTAGGGCAAGGGTTAGTAAAGACCATGCGGTCGTTTCGGTCGGCCAGATTGGGATACCTAGTGCTAGGAAGATATAAAAGAGCTAGGCTCGTCGCTCATGTACCCCAGGAGTGTTTAGAACACAGAGAGAGTTTTAACCTGTGATTTCCTAAGTACCCTCTTCGTGTGACAACCGTCACATCTTTTTTCACACAACTTCGCTCTCTTCTCTTACTCTTTACCAAAAACCTCGTCGATCCCCCGGTCTTATCGGTTTGGCCCACCGTGAAATCCGACATCGACAAGGACCCAACTCGATAAACAGAATCATTCAAAAAGAAAACACCGCATCGATGCACCGTTACCATCTTCGTAGCATCACCTCCGCCTCTGGAGGGGATGCCCTCATCACTCCAAGGAGAAGAGCCATGAGTGAGTCGTCTCTAGCTCGTCATTCCCCCGATCGCTTGGCGACGGGCGTACCGCCATTAGCCGCGCCGCGATCTAATCGCGATGCCGCGCCGGCGAGACCGCAGACGCTATCAGCGCGCGGGACCAGTTCGAGCTCAGGCTCCGAGGAACCACACTCTCCACCCGCCGAAAGGCGATTAATTTCTACTGTATCACTTCCAGGGCAATATACGCCCACTACTCCAGAGGCTGAAGGCCAGGAGAACCAACCAGAATGGACCGTCGTTCAGCGAAGGCAGCGGCCTCGCAGAGCGTCGGGAGCCAGCTCCGACCGTCGTAGCTCGGCATTAAGCCAGCCATCGGGCAATCGAAAAGCCCCACGTCACCGAAAAGAGGGACACTCTGCACCTAGTAGGAAGCAGGATGACAGGCGTAACAGGCGTAAGCATACGCGCGTATCAGCTGATTTAAATACTTTTGAACAACAAAACTTTGACCAAACTTTGGGTGAGGCCGAGAGGAGCCTCTCTGTCAGCGACAGGAATCGGATCCAGACCCGTATGCATAGGGTTACCGTGCACCCGAACACTGAAACCACTGAATCGTCTCAGGACGAAGGCCGGCTGTCGGCGAAAGGAAAAAGCATTGACCCCTCGAACTGGGGGGGAATTCACCTTAGCGATGGCGAGGGCGATCTTGAGATGCAGCGCGAGGCGCTTACTCAGTGGAATAAACAGCATTCGTCAAATAAAGAGAATGTTCCGCCTGTGGGCAGTAGCAAGCTGCCCGACCCTTCAGGCAAAAGGGCTCGCCGAAAGCCTCTCGTTACGATCAAGGCACCAGGCGTCCAGCCAGAGTCGGATGAAAGTTCGTCGGATAGCGATTCGACCAACTCAAGCATTCCGTCCAAAAAGAGGGCAGCGAGCAGCGACTCGTCTGATAACCAGAGTGACCAGCCAATTAAGGCTGTGATCAGTAAGGCACTAAAAGAGAAAGGACGCAAACCGCGTAAATCAGGGACTCGAATTATTGAGCCCTCTCAGCAAATTGCGCCGACCAGTTACCTCGGCAAAGCCCTGGGACGAGTGGAACGTCAAGACCAATCGCGTGCTCGGAAAACTCGCGAGGCTAACAAGGGCTCTGGCCCAGACTCGGACTCCAGCTCCTCGAGTTCAGACTCGTCGGACTCAGATGTCGACAGATCTCTTCATTCAGATGGATCTACCTCTGATTCAGAATCGAGTGCTACTACTAGCAATACTTCAGGCAGCTCAACGAGCACCGAACGACCACATCGACATCGCAGATCTCACCACAAGAGACACCATAGGACTCGCAGCCGCAGCCGCAATGGACATAGCCATCGTCAGAAACGTCGACGATCCCGTTCAATGTCCCGCAAACGGAAGGGAAAGAAAGGGTCTGGCTATGGGAAGTTGAAACCAATCCCTCCTACGAAGTATGATGGTTCCCCAGACTCGAGGGCATACCATCGCTTCTTGACTGAGGGAGCCGCCTACCTTGAGGCAGGGCAAGTCGAAGCCAGTAAACAGGTCTTTGTGCTTTCACACTACCTGATGGGCAAGGCCCATGAATTCTATATTCGAGAAGTGGCCGGAGACCCTTACCGTTGGAAGTTGCATGACTTCTTCCTCGAGCTATTCAATAGCTGTTTCCCAATCGATTTCCGCACTAAACAGCGGAAGCGTTTGACGAATTGTCAACAAAACGGACGGACCGTACGCGAATATATTGCAGAACTGCATGAACTGTGGAATCTGATTGGCGAAATCAGCCCACGTGAAAAGGTGATAAAAACCTGGAGCGGGTTCTCACCTTGGTTGCAATCAGAATTATGGAAGGATAAGCTGAATCCGGAGAAGTCCACCTTGAGCAATGTAATTGCTGCGGCAGAAGTGCTGGAAATAGCACATTCGGTCAATACCTGGCATGGAGATAAACATACCAAAAAGGGAAAGCCGCTGCGGCCCAGTACTGGCGATCCAGGAGGAACAGGTTCCCCTCGCCATGTTGATTCACCTCGAGAGAGTGCCCACTCAAGTACGGATCCCTCTGGAGGGAGGAATGGAGGCAGAAACCATCCAAAGCCACCTAAAAATGCAAGGAAAGGAGATGCAGCAAAGCCAGGAAAACAACTCACGAAGAAGTACAACCTCACTAAAGAGGAGCATGACTATGCAGTTGAGCACAAGCTGTGCTTCAAGTGCAAGCAGCCCGGGCACCTTAGCAATGCATGCCCAGAGGGATGCACTGTCTCGGGAGGAAGTCGACCTACCCCACCAGGACTTAGTACCTACAGTATGCATGTCGATCCAGACGTAGAGCACTTACGAAGACTTGCGGATTCAACCGAACGGATTGATGGAATAAACTTGGGTTCATGTGAACTAACTCTTGATGACTTCGTTGAGTTCCAGCCGGATCCGCGATCTAGACAACAGATGGGTGATCCATTAGCCCGAAGAGTAGAGCATGTCTTGTATGCGAGCACACCTTTCCCTGGTGATAATACTTCTGATCATCTGGTATACAACCGTGAGCGGTTCATTGTCCATCGGATTGATGAAACCCATCACTTGATCTTCGATCAATATGCTGATAAGCAGTGGGAAGATGGGGCAATCACAGTTGAGACCTACCTATTAACGCGACGACAGTTCCGCGTAGGTGATTGGTATGCCAAACAGTTAGTCCGAAGGGGCTATGGAACAGAAAGTCAGCGGCGTGCTAGAGTGCGCAAAATCGTTATGAACAATCCAATTGCTCACCGTGTAGAAGACATCCTGATGCAGGAATATGACCCAGGTTGGTGTGGGTCAGGCAGAGAGCACCGTTACGAGTGCCTCATCCTGCGAGAAGGCGATAACAATAAATATTGTATCAAAGATACGCGCATGGGTGTCAGATTACCCATATCAGAGCACCTGTTGCTGAACAGGAGGTTCAATCTAATCGGATGGTTTGAAAAATCAGTACAACGATTTGAGATCAAACGATACACGTACTACGCTGGGCCCGAGGTCGAAATGCTGCTACCTATCAGCTTCCTTGGTATTGATGGAGTTACTGAACCACGATTGCGCCATGAGTACAAAGAAGCCTTGAAAGAAAAGCGTCGTCTGGCACGCAATCCAGGCTTAGCCACATGACTGGGCTTTGGACTTCAGTTGTATGGAGTTCAAGTAAAACAGGGGACATACCCATCTTTACAGCGAAATGCTGCGGTTACGAAGGATTTCACCAGACTGATCCCAAAGCCTGTGGTGATCGTTGTCGAGATCAATGGACAACCAGCACGAGCACTGGTTGATTCGGGATCATTGGCAGATTTCATGTCAGCCACCCTAGCTGAACAATTAGATGTCCAGCGGGTAGAATTGGCAAAACCTCTTACTGTCCAGTTAGCTGTGCAGGGCTCCCGATCTAAGGTTAACTATGGAACGAAGGTCGAGTTCCGTTATCAGGACATCAAATGTCAGCGATATTTTGACATTATCAACCTACAAAACTACGATTTGATCCTTGGGACACCGTTCTTGTTCCAGCATCGCGTATCCATAGGGTTTAATGACTCACGCGTAATCATTGGTTGTGCATGGCCCCAGCCCATAAGGGGCATGCAAGTCCAGGAATTGAGCTCCCGAGCAGCTGATATCGTGGAGGAACACATCGGCGAGGCCCGAAAGAAACTCTATGAGTTAGCAAAGCCATTGTGCGCCAAGGCAAGCCAAACAGGCTTACCACCAATGCGAGCGATTAACCATCAGATCCCACTGGTAGATCCCAAGAAAATCTATCCTTGGCGACCCGCGCGCTGCCCTGAGGCCTTGCGTCCACAGTGGGTAGAAAAGCGCCGTGCATATATTGAGTCTGGTCGATGGAAAGTGACGAGCTTGGGCAACACAGTGCCAATGTTGATGATCCGTAAACCTGGAACAGATAAGCTCCGAACAGTTGTTGACCTACGAGAGAGGAATAAAAATACTCATAAAATGTCGGCACCCTTGCCTGACATAGATGGAATCCTGCGGCGTGTCTGCAAAGGAAGATATCGTTCAATTATCGATGGACAAGATGCTTACGAGCAGATCAGGATTATACCTGAGCATGTAGATCGAAGTGCTGTGACAACCCCAGATGGGAATATGCTCAGTACCGTGATCCAAATAGGCGATTGCAATGCACCGGCCACCTACCAGGCCCTAATGAACCATCTGTTCAGCAATTACATCGGACGCTGGATGGATGTGTATCTTGATGACATTGTGATCTACTCGCAGACATTAGAGGATCATATCAAACATGTCACAATTGTTCTCGATATTCTGAAACGAGAGAAACTCTACCTGAGCGAGAACAAGCTCCAGTTTCTGTGTAAGGATTTGAAGATCTTGGGCAGAATTGTTGACGATCAAGGAATCCACATGGATCCGCACAAGGTGGACACAGTAGTGAACTGGAAGGTCCCCACAAATCGCGATCTCCTGCGTGGCTTCATTGGATCAGCAGGATATCTCGCAGATGACATCTATAAAGTCAGAGTGCCTATGGGCGTGTTATCTGCGATCACTGGCGACAACATACCCTTCAAGTGGACGGAAACTGAACAACGTGCATTTGATCGTGTTAAGGGATATGTTCAGGCTTGTCGTAACCACAGTCGGGTGCCGCTTGATTATGGTGATGGCGCAGCACCAATCTGGTTGATGACTGACGCATGTATCAATGGAATTGCGGCAGTGATCGCTCAAGGAAAGGAGTGGCGTACCTCACGCATAGCCACTTTTTTCAGTGCAAAAATGAATCCCGCACAGCAGAATTATCCTGTGCATGAACAGGAGATGCTGGCTGGTGTTGAAGGGATGTTGCGGTACCGTGATATCCTGCAGGGCACTCAGTTCACATGGCTCACAGACCATAAGGGATTAATTCACCTTTATCAGCAGAAAGGATTATCTGGGCGACAAGCACACTGGATAGAAAAGATCAGTGAATTTGATTTCGTGATTCAGTACGTTCCTGGAGAGGAGAACATCTTACCTGATGCGTTATCACGCCTCTACTCAAACGATGCACCTGGAACAGTCCGGGCAACATCAGAGTACGTCCAGCTTGCAGAAGAGGAGCAGCGAGCTGGCACCTCCTTGCCTACCTTGATCTCTATGCCAGTCTTGGTGGGCACCGAGGCAGAAGCGCAGGATATCAGGCCTCATCGCAGCAAACGCATAGCCTCGACGGATATACAGAACATATCTTGCCCAGATGAACAACCTGCGCGGTGTTCACAGTCAGCGCAGAAGCAAACAGGGGTACAACCTGTGTTACCTGCATCGGGGACACATGCCTCAGAGGTGCCTGCGGCAGTTACTGTGCCTCGTAGAAAGGGCCATAAAGTGGTCGAGCCAGCCGAGACAGGGCGACCAGAGACATCCGCTGAGTTTGCTTGACGTGTTCGCGATCGGTTCATTCTCAGGGGACCGAGAGATCGAACGGAGGGGGGGAAGGCTAGACCTATTCCAACCCCTGCCACTTCCGAGCAAGCCGATAATTTGGCAGACAAGTCGATGACGACCATTCCTTCCATCTTTTTGGATGAAGACGGAGTGCTGTCTAAAATCAAGGGTAGATATGAGGAAGACTCATTCTTCCGAATAATACTGGATGCCCCGACGACTTACCACAACTTCGAAGTGAAGGATGGTTACATCCACTTGAAGACGAAGGAGCGACGTGCACTTTGCATACCTAATGTCTTGATTGATGGTCGGACGGCTAAGGAACGCCTGACTTCGCAAGCACATTCAGTACTCGCACACCTAGGAGCAGCAAAGACACTTGCCTACCTCAGAGACCACTTGTGGTGGAAAGACATGGTTGACGACGTCCAGAAGTACTGTGACTCATGTCAGACTTGTCGACGGAGTAAGCCATCGAACCAAAAGCCTTACGGTTTGTTGAACCCCTTGAGTGTGCCAATGCGGCCATGGGAATCAATCGGGATCGACTTTGTTGGGCCACTACCTCTGTCAAAGAATAGAGATGGGGAATACGACTCAATCACAGTGATAATCGACCTCCTTACTGCAATGGTCCACCTGGTGCCCAGCCGGATCACCTATACCGCTCGAGAAATCGCAGAACTCGTATTTGACGAAGTCTACAAATTGCATGGCCTACCGAAGGCAATCGTAAGCGATCGCGATGTGCTGTTCACCAGTCTGTTCTGGACGCACCTGAACAAATTAATTGGAGTAGAGCAGCGCATGTCTAGCACGTATCACCCGCAATCGGATGGGTCGACTGAGCGTGCTAACCGAACTATTGGCCAGATGCTCAGATCTTGCATCGGCCCCAACCAAAGGATTGGGTAGCTCAACTTCCTGCAGTTGAATTCGCGATCAATTCAGCGCGATCAGATACGACTGGGTTCTCACCTTTCTTTCTAAATGCAGGACGTGTTCCTAGGACCTTTATCTGGAATGACGCTGCTAACGACGAATATCCAAGCGTCAGGGCATTCGCACAGCGCATGAAGAACGCAGTTATGGCTGCACATGATGCCATTCTTGAAGCGAGAGTCAAACAGACTCGTGGCGCGAACCGTAAGCGCCGAGTCACGCCATTCGTAGTGGGCGATCTCGCATATACATCAACAAAAAATATGGCTTTGCCCAAGGGGCATGCACGCAAACTCGTGCCGAAATACATTGGGCCCTACAAACTTATCAAAGACTTCGGAAATAACTCGTACGAAGTGGAATTACCTGATCGGTTGAAACAGAGGGGCATACACCCCGTTTTCCATTCATCCCTGCTCAGGACACATGTGCCTAACAACGACCGCCTGTTTCCAGGCCGATTAGAGACACAAGTCGCCGATTTTGGTGAAGCACAAACTGAGTGGGCTGTTGACCGGATTGCTTCACATTATGGAAGTGGAGCAGACGCACTGTTCAAGGTGGAATGGTCATCTGGTGACATCACCTGGCTGCCATATGCTGAGGTGCGACACCTAGAATCACTTGAAGATTATTTGGAACTGTCCGACGTGACCAAGATCGAAGACTTACCACGTGGCGAGGGTTTCCCTCCTGACAACGATCCACAGATATTTAATGGAGCATGCTTGATCCTTGACATTGGCACGCTCCCAAACCCGTCACCAGCCATCTCACTATCCAACAGATTAAAAGTCAAAGCTACTATGGACAACTTATCCCACTCACGAAACATCTCGGCCCATGGAGACGACTTCCTCTTCCTTGATCCAGACGACATCGACGCCCTTGGACCAGTCCTGGTCCCCCGCTGGCACCTGCACCTCTGTCTCGAGTATAGCCGTCAGGTTAGAGCAGTAATGATCAAGCGAAACATGTCGATTTACCCACCTATTGGCTATGACCTCGTGGCACGAACCTTCAATGCCGAGGCCCAGATCCATACTAGCTTCTCCCAATGGGACGCGCATGGACATGCTATCCCTCCTGTAAACCCTGAACCTAATCCCCGCACCTTCTTCGGCAACAGACCGCCGCAGCCGCTCCCCTCAGCCGCGCAGACTCGCAGCACAGACCTCGCCAATGTAATTGCCGACCAGGCCGTCGCGCGTCATCGCCGTACTGCGCGAGCAATTGAAGAGCGGCGCGGGAGGGGTGGAATTAGCAGCATTAATGACAGGAGTGGCGGGATAGCCATCAGGCACGGGCGCCCGCGCAGGAGTAGACCTCCACACATTCGACAGGCCGCAGCATCTGGTTTGGGAGGTGCGATGGCTCAGGGCGCCGTGATCGAGGAAGATCTCTACAATTCCAAGTCAGCCTTGCAATCTGAGACTGGAGGGAGTGGCACTCACGCTGATGAAGAGGCCGCCTTGGGAGAACAAGGGGATGTCGGAAAACATACTCACGCCGAAGAATATTCCGCTATGGACATACCGGAGGCGGAGGAGGAGCATGCTTGAGGCACGCTGGAGGGGGGGATGTAGCGACGCGGCTGTCGCGATGTGGCAGTGCCTAGCACACGGTCATGCGTGTCACATCAGTCAGCTAGGGCAAGGGTTAGTAAAGACCATGCGGTCGTTTCGGTCGGCCAGATTGGGATACCTAGTGCTAGGAAGATATAAAAGAGCTAGGCTCGTCGCTCATGTACCCCAGGAGTGTTTAGAACACAGAGAGAGTTTTAACCTGTGATTTCCTAAGTACCCTCTTCGTGTGACAACCGTCACACAATGTTTGTGCCTATTTGCATGGCGCTCTTTTATGATCGAGCTAATCTTAGGTCGTTTCGTCTCTCCCTCATATTGTACAAATCGAACGCTGACATTTATTACAGTACTATACAAGACTTGGAACTCGAGCAAGCAAAGGAAAATCATATAGCGTATCGCTGCATGGCGTGCCACTCCTGCTTCGTTACTCGGAGCTCGGAAACAAAGCCCCCTAGATCGATGGTCAGTCCTCATGCCAGTGTTCATCGCACAGACGAACGAAAAAGTGTACCCACACGCCTGATTCATACATGTTTATCAGAGACCTACTCATCGTTCCATCTCAGAGGCAGATTATCCACATTCGGATAAAACGTCTCGGCCAGCACACGACGTTCCTCGGGTGTGGATGTTACTACCATGCGGGCATAAGCTGCCCTTGTTATTCTTTGCAGGAACAAGAGCTCTTCCACGATCTCTTCCCTTGTCTTATTGACGATCTTAATGCCATTGCACTACACAATGTCAGCCTCGTCACAAAAAAAAGAAGACTATGGTTGCATACTATGGTGAGCTTGAGCAGAGAGGTGCGGGGGAGGGTCTGAATGGCTTCTGGATCCAGTTTCAGAAGCATCACGTCAGGGATGAGGGTGTATACAGATTCGCCAGGTGGGATTTGGAAAGAGTCCATATTTCTGAGATTGAGGAGTGAGGCCTGAGGATCTATGGGTGCTAGAATGGTGACTGACCTGTTATAAATGCGTATGTTTGTGGTTACAGGTGACGTTCTCTGAGAGAGATCTGCGCTTCCAACCACGAACTGGCTGCATTTTATAGCACGTCTGGTCCACACACGACTCGGAGCAACAAAGCGGGCATGTTCCACATTCCACATTCTATTGTTCTTCCACCCATCCACCTCATAGTATCTCGAAGACCAGGTGATGATTTGGTCTGTCCCCGTATGGACCATGTCGATAGTGGACCGACCAAAGCGCCGTGAGCTCACCTGCGTTCCACTTTAGCCTCGCTTTGGTGTATACGCTCACAAAGCTTGAGCAGGCTGCATACCGACAGTGTCCTTTTTTAGCGATCGATAGACCGCGCCGTAGGCGAGCGTGCGGATCACCGCGACACACAGCCTCGTCGTAGAGGTACCTGTATGTATCCCCTCCTTCCAAAGTGCCTTGTTGATGTGGACCCACATATGAGCAACAAAGCGGGCATGTTCCATATCCCACATTCTATTGTTCTTCCACTCATCCACCTCGTTCTATCATCTCAAAGAGCAGGTGGCACTTTGGTCTGTCCCAATAGGACTGATTGTGGGCCGACCAAAGTGCTGTGAGCCCGCCCGCGCTCCACTTTGATATGCATTCTCACAAAGTTTGAAGTGCACGCCAACGGTGACCTTTTTAGCGATCAATAGACTGCGCCGTAGGCGAGCGTGTAGATCACCGCGACGCACAGCCTTGTCGTAGAGGTACCTGTATGTATCTCCTCCTTCCATAAAGTTTCAATTACATGACGCCATGTACTGTGTCATCATTCACTGATCTGCTCTCCCGTTATCGCCCATGCTTGCAATCGCGGTCTGCTTAAATCTTTGCCTGAGACGCACACGGGGCTCAAGTACGAACGACAATAAGCACGCTACCTCGCTCAGAACTGTAAGAATGCCTGCATCCTCTCGCTAGGCGCGCCCATAACCAATCAGTCGCGGTCGTTCGTATTCACGACCCACGCGCACCATATAGTGAGAAGTTCGTCTTCCTACCACCGCGATGAGTTGTCATGGTCTCTTGCTCTATGACTTAATACACGGGCGACAGTGCACGAGACGGGGCGGATCGATCTGAGCAGAGGGAGCATTCTAGTCAAGAGTAAACATAACCTATCACTTGACAAAGTCGGTACTAGTCTTACTCTCAGTCCACCGCGCAACCACTTTCACCACTTGCTTCTCAAACCACCGCATCACTATACCCTCTCTCTGCCACACCTCTGTCGTCCAGACTGCCAGCAGTCCTCCCCCCGAGCGACGGTGCATTCGGTTTGCCATCACGACATCCGTAAATATACGGTCCCCAACGACCACCAATTCTTCATCCTTGACCGGAACCTTGAGTGTCGAAAATATGCGCGTATCGATCCAATGCATGCATAGACAGGTTTGGGCGCAATGTGTGTCACAGTACCTGAACAGAGAGATGATACGACACCGACTCGGCCTGAGCGATCGTCTGAGCTGACCATGTAACATCACTTGCTCGACTTTACCTGAACCTGGCCTGCATCGTGCTTCGTACCGGCTGAATTGCCTACGATGAGGATGTTTCCGTCACCAAAGACGTGTCGACATTCTTTCCAAGCATCCTGTCGTGAGCTGTGAGTGACTTGTAGTATACGTCTGTGCGACAGACCGAGAGCTGCGGCACCAGCGCATCTTTGTACGATATTGTCTGCTTGCATGTCAAACAGGCTACTGACACGAGACAGCCCAAACTCACAAGATAATTATCTTTGTCAAAGACCGCGCCACGATGCCCAGAACTCCGAAGCGCTAAAAAATCCAGCTGGCGAATGTCTTTGCTGCAGCAAACAAACTAGGCCGTACACATAATTCACAATGATACAATCAGCACCGAGGCAGAGCTTACACCTCTCCAGACACAGAAATCAACGTTTTGAGCCCAACTGCCGCTCTCAAGCGTGGCCTCAAGTTGCCCCTGTGAGTTCGTGATATTGAAGATAGCGCGGAGGCCACAGAACTGGATCGCATTATTGATTACCTGGGGTATTCTGAGAATTCGCGGAATTGGATGTGTAGGATGAAGGTACAACCTGGATGACAGATAGACATGTCGAATGACCATCGGGTGAGGAAGGTGCATTAAACTTGTATTCAAAAAACGTGCCAAACACCGCAGAGGACGCGGATATCGAGGAAAATGGTGTTTCCGACCAAGAGAAGAAGTACGATAATGAACAATATGAGGAAGCAGCGCGACCGGCCATTGTTTCCTCGCCCGAGTTTAGCGTTTGGGGTTGTGAAGCTGACATGGACAACGACGTTTATCGACCTGAAGTGGCGACCACTCTGGCAGTCCCGGAGCATGGTGGGGCTCGGTAGAGTTGAGCATCCGAACGTCAGAAAAGAGCTTCGCAAATACGTCCCACAGAATGATGTCAGAAATCGGGGGATATTCTCGACGTCTTTAGGAGAAGTGGACTTCGAATGCTTTACGTGCTCTGACCAAAGGAGAAACGGGACGAAGGCGGTATAATCGTTGTCGGAGAGAACTTGAACCTCTAAAGAGAAATTGAAATTATTTGGGGGAATGGTAATGGAGAGATGTTCACGAAATTTCGAGCTCATCGTTAAGGACAGTGAAGGGTTTACGGAAAAGGACGGAGAGTAGACAACAAGATATGTACAGCAGAGAGAAGGTAAAGAACAATGATCGATCAACACAATAACCAATCCAAATATGGTAATCAATAGTTGTACCTATTTGCATGGCGCTCTTTTATGATCGAACTAATCTTAGACTGGTCGTTTCGTCTCTCCCTCATGCTGTACAAACCGAACGTTGACATTTATTACAGTACTATACAAGACTCGGATCTCGAGCAGGCAAAGGACAAGCATCTAGCGTATCGCTGCACGGCGTGCCACTCCCGCATCGTTACTTGGAGCTCGGAAACAAAGCCCCCTAGATCGATGGTCAGTCCTCACGTTCATCGTAGAGACGAACGAAAAAGTGTACCCACACGCCTGATTCATACACGTTCATCAGAGATCTACTCATCGTTCCATCTCAGAGGCAGATCATCCACATTCGGATAGAACGTCTCGGCCAGCACACGACGCTCCTCGGGTGTGGATGTTACTACCATGCGGGCGTAAGCTGTCCTTGTTATTCTTTGTAGGAACAAGAGCTCTTCTACAACATCTTCCCTCTTCTTATTGACGATCTTAATGCCATTGCACTACACAATGTCAGCCTCATCACAAAGAAGACTATGGTTGCATACTATGGTGAGCTCTAGCAGAGAGGTGCGAGGGAGGGTCCGAATGGCTTCTGGGTCCAGTTTCAGAAGCATCACGTCAGGGATGAGGGTGTATACAGATTCCCCGAATGGGATTTGGAAAGAGTCCATATTTCTGAAATTGAGGAGTGAGGCCTGAGGATCTACGGGGTGCTAGAGATGGTGACTGACCTGTTATAACGTGCGGAGAGTTTGTGGTTTTAAGTGACTTTCTCTGAGAGAGATCTGTGCTTCCAACCACGAACTCGCCGCATTTTATAGCATGTCTGGTCCACATGCGACTCTGAGCAACAAAGCAGGCATGTTCCACATCCCACATTCTATTGTTCTTCCACTCACCCACCTCATAGTATCTCGAAGACCAGGTGGTGCTTTGGTCTGTCCCCATATGGACCATGTCGATGGTGGACCGACCAAAGCGCTGTGAGCTCACCCGCGTTCCACTTTAGTCTCGCTTTGGTACGCACGCTCACAAAAGCTTGAGCTGCACATCAATGGTAACCTTTTTTTAGCGATCAATAGACCGCGCCGTAGGCGAGCGTGTGGATCACCGCGACACACAGCCTCTTCGTAGAGGTACCTGTATGTATCCTTCCACAAATTCCCAATTACATGACGCCATGTACTACAATGGTGTCATCATTCATTGATCTGCTCTCTCGTTGTCGCCCATGCTTGCAATCGTGGTCTGCTCAAATCCTTTCCTGAGACGCACACACGGCGCTCAAGTACGAACGACAATGAGCACGCTACCTTGCTCAGAACTGTAAGAACGCCTGCATTCTCCCGCCTGGCGCGCCCATAACCAATTGTTCGCGGTCGTTCGTATTCACGACCCACGCGCACCATATAGTGATAAGTTGTCATGCGTGGCCGACACATCCACCGCCGCCTCCGGATCTCTTTAAGTTACTCTATGACGTAATACACGGGCGACAGTGTACGAGACGGGGTGGATCGATCTGAGCAGAGGGAGCATTCTAGTCAAGAGTAAACACACACTATCGCTTGACAAAGTCGGTACTAGTCTTACTCTCAGTCCACCGCACAACCATTTCCACCACTTGCTTCTCAAACCACCGCATCACCATACTCTCCCTCTGCCACACGCCCGTCGTCCAGACTGCCAGCGGTCCTCCCCCCGAGCGACGGTGCATTCTATTTGCTATCACGACATCCGTAAATATACGGTCTCCAACAACCACCAATTCTTCATCCTTGACCGGAACCTTGAGTGTCGAAAAATATGCGCGTATCGATCCAACGCATAGGCAGGTTTGGGTGCATTGTGTCGCAGTACCGGAATAGAGAGATGATACAACACCGACTCAGCCTGAACGATCGTCTGAGCCGACCATGTAGCCTCGCTTGCTTGACTTTACCTGAACCTGTCAATGTCCTGTATCGTGCTTCGTACCGGCTTCATTGCTCACGTGACAACCGTGATGAGTCTGGTGACTCAGGGATCCAGGCACGCGAGTTCCACGGTTACTGTGACTTCGTTATCAGTGACATTCAGCTGACGCGTCTCAAGCGCGGGTTGCATAATATCGAGAACGAATTGGTCTTTCAAAGCAATTTTCACGGCTCGCGAGGCTTCGAAATTGGCAGCATAGAAGAATTCAAGCAGATGAATGAATTCGTTTCAGACCATGCAAACGCAGTGTTCCTCCAGCAGCGGATCCATGCTATATATATATATATATATAGTAATCAGAGATGACAATAACCGTTTCGTTCCCTAGCTTGGACATGATCACCCCTTCAATATCACCATTGCTCCCCCCGACTCGGTCGGGAGTACTAATGTGCATGTTCTTCTCCCCGTCCTCACCAAAAAGATTTGCCTGTCCATGAACCGATGTGCGCAGCACGTGAAGATGGGTGAAGAATAGCGTGTATGGAGTACTAGTAGGATCCGGGGTCAGGAGGCGAGGATGATATCCGGATAAGATGCGAGCGAACAGAGAAATCATAGCCCGAATTTAAGTTAGTAGTAGTAGCCTCCAGGAGACAGATCGACGTTGGCGGCAGACACCTTCACGTCGTGGAAATCATGTCGTGGCATTTCAGGTATAAGTCACCGTATAACGTCTCCCCTATGACTTCGAACGACTGCTGCGAGGTCGAAGCACCAATCTCATAGGCAATATGGCAGGAACACCGAAACGAACGTGACGAGCAAACGCAAAGTCGTGCGCAGCCGTACACGTAACTCACAATGGTACGACCGGCACCGAGGCGTAGTATACACCTCTCCAGCCGCAGAAATCAACGCTTTGAGCAAAACTGCTGCTCCCGAGCGTGGTGTGCCCTTGCGAGCTCGGAATTGGACGTGTAGGATAGAGGTACAGTTTGGGAAGGTGCATTAAGGCTGTATTCAGAAACGCACTGCTGAGCATCCGCAGAAAGCGCGTGAGCAGTGGTAGTCGTTTAACTGATCATGTAGGATAACGAAGAAAGCGGGAGGACGCGGATGTTGAGAAAAAATGGCGTTTCTAACCAAAAAAAGAAGTACGACGATGAGCAAAATGAGACAGCGCGACCAGCGTCGTTGTTTCCTCGCCCGAGCTTCGTGCCTGGGATCGTGATGCTGACATGGACAGCGAAGTTTCTTGACCTGAAGCGGCGGCCACTCTGGCAGTCCCGGAGCATGGTGGGGCTCGGTAGAGTTGAGCATCCGAACGTCAGAAAAGAGCTTCGCAAATACGTCCCACAGAATGATGTCAGAAATAGGGGAATATTCTCGACGTCCTTAGGAGAAGTGGACTTCGAGTGCTTTATCGACGTTGTCGGAGAACTTGAGCCTCCCTAAAGGGAAATTGAAATTATTCGGGGAATGGTAATAGAGAGATGTTCACGAAATTTCGAGCTCATCGTTGAGGACAGTGAAGGGGTTACGGAAAAGGACGGGGAGTAGACAATAAGATATGTACAGCAGAGAGAAGGTCCATGCAACCAAAGAAACCGATCAACACAATAACTAATCCAAGTATGGTAATCAATGTTTGTACCTATTCCTGGGCCCCTAAGGCCCAGGTTTCAGAGGTGGGCGGAGTACCAAAAAATGACGGATGTCTCGGACCGGTCGGAGTAGGTCGGATTCGAATTCTTTGTAGGATGGGCTGGGTTTCGTCGCTGCTCCGATTTCGTCTGAGTCTCAACAGATCTAATCGGACGTTGTCCGTCAGATGTTGTTTTCTTCTAGCTCTTCGTTTTTATCTCTTCGTCGTGATAGCTATCGCTGCAAATCGTACGTCTTTTGCCAATATCGTCTGTGTCTGAACGGATCTTGGATGCTGTTGTTTCCTTTTATAGCTTCGTCACGATAGCTATTGTCGTTTTCTCTTACTCTTATCTCTTTGTCGTGATAGCCATGGCAGCCCGAAGTGCGTCAATACCATGCATTACATCGTAATTTGCTTTGCACGTCCCTCCGTACACCACTAAATCTGCCACAGACATGAAGCCTGCTATTTTTTTTAACAATTTTGTTGGGTATATGTCCCAAGAGCGTGCCGGAGGGACAACATGCGTGAAAATTCTGTGTTTCAATACGTCAAACTGCTCCTGTCTCGCGAACGGAACATACGTTGACTTCGACTAAGGTCCACAATGGTGTCAAAGATCGGAAATACACCGGTTGCTAGCTGTCTTGAACACTCTTGTTCTCTCGCAAAAACATTTAAAAGTACGTACCTCTCTAATCCGCGTTTCCAATGAATCTTTCGCATGCAGGCACATATCGATAAGAATGGTTGAAACGACAAAACGATGAACGGTGCGTATTTCAGGCTTGCAAGTCATAAGCCTCCTTTCGCATCAAATCCCGACAACACAAATTCATATCGCAATCAGTGGAGCGGATATCACCTAGTGTATTTCAATACACCCACGTAACGGGGCCACGTTCCGATGGAGGCCGTTCAATTTATTTCCCACATTCTGGCAATGTCAGTTTATCATGATTGATTAACATTTATTATTCCTGCTCATGTTCTTTACAGGCTTATTGTTCACTTGGCTGATCTAGATGATTAAGTATATAAAATGTATCTACTATCTTCAAAATCTTGCAGGTCGAACTGTGGTGTAGCGAGGCACGAGCGCAGCCACAGTGCAAGGTCTTTGGACAAGCGATGCAAGTGAGAGGCATCGCTTCCGCTTTTGCCTCCACCACGTCGCTCGTCCACGTCGCAGCGCTCGCTGCTCGTCCTTGCCCGTTTCAGCGCACCCACCCGCCACTCCCTGGGCCTCCATGCCCCATTCCGGCTCCTTGCAGCTCACTCCCCTGGGGTCCGGGGCACGCGATCCCGACTGCCTGGTACATGCCATCTGCAAGGTTTCCCACCCACCCTTGCAGCTCATACATACCCGGCGGCCCAGGACCGGAGTCTTGCCCAAACCTCGCCCACCTAGTCCCTCTGCCTGCCTCTCCTCACAGCTCAAGGAGCGACTTCCAAAGATCGTAAATCGCACAATGTGTTAGAATAGCATGTTACATAATCTGTTTATCGCTTGGGGTACGAAGCATGACTTTTTCTGAGTCCATTGACAATCTACACCCGAGTTGGGACTGCCATTATTTACTCAAGCGGGTGTAAGTTTTGTTTCGATCTTCAACGCAAGAAATCAACTGTCTCTCTATCATAACACGCATCTACTGTCTTGCTCGTGAATCATACAATGTATTATAATATTAACATGTTACATAATCAATTTATTGCTCGGGGTCCAGGTCTGCCCGCAGGGCCGTTAAATTTTCATGGCGCGCTTTTATGATCGAGCTAATCTTAGACTGGTCGTTTCGTCTCTCCCTCATGCTGTACAAATCGAACGTTGACATTTATTACAGTACTGTACAAGACTCGGAGCTCGAGCAGGCAAAGAAAAAATCATCTAGCGTGTCGCTGCACGGCGTGCCACTCCAAACAAAGCCACCTAGATCGATGGTCAGTCCTCACGTTCATCGCACAGACGAACGAAAAAGTGTACCCACACGCCTGATTCATACACGTTCATCAGAGATCTACTCGTCGTTCCATCTCAGAGGCAGATCATCCACATTCGGATAAAATGTCTCGGCCAGCACACGACGTTCCTCGGGTGTGGATGTTGCTACCATGCAGGCGTAAGCTGCCCTTGTTATTCTTTGCAGGAACAAGAGCTCTTCCACAACCTCTTCTCTTGTCTTATTGACGATCTTAATGCCATTGCACTACACAATGTCAGCCTCGTCACAGAAAAAGAAGAGTATGGTTGCATACTATGGTGAGCTCTAGCAGAGAGGTGCGGGGGAGGGTCCGAATGGCTTCTGGATCCAGTTTCAGAAGCATCACGTCGGGGATGAGGGTGTATACAGATTCGCCGAATGGGATTTGGAAAGAGTCCATATTTCTGAAATTGAGGAGTGAGGCCTGAGGATCTACGGGGTGCTAGAGATGGTGACTGACCTGTTATAAATGCGTACGTTTGTGGTTACAGGTGACGTTCTCTGAGAGAGATCTGCGCTTCCAACCACGAACTGGCTGCATTTTATAGCACGTCTGATCCACACACGACTCGGAGCAACAAAGCGGGCATGTTCCACATTCCACATTCTATTGTTCTTCCACTCATCCACCTCATAGTATCTCGAAGACCAGGTGGTGCTTTGGTCTGTCCCGTATGGACCACGTCGATGGTGGACCGACCAAAGCGCTGTGAGCTCACCTGCGTTCCACTTTAGTCTCGCTTTGTTACGCACGCTCACAAAAGCTTGAGCTGCACACCAATTGTAACCTTTTTAGCGATCAATAGACCGCGCCGTAGGCGAGCGTGTAGATCACCGCGGCGCACAGCCTCGTCGTAGAGGTACCTGTATGTATCCTTCCACAAATTCCCAATTACATGACGCCATGTACTACAGTGGTGTCATCATTCACTGATATACTCTCTCGTTGTTGCCCATGCTTGCAATCGCGGTCTGCTCAAATCCTTTCTTGAGACGCACACACGGCACTCAAGTACGAACGACAATGAGCACGCTACCTCGCTCAGAACTGTAAGAATGCCTGCATCCTCTCGCTCGACGCGCCCATAACCAATCAGTCGCGGTAGTTCGTATTCATGACCCACGCGCACCATATAGTGAGAAGTTCGCCTTCCTACCACCGCGATGAGTTGTCATGCGTGGCCGACACATCCACCGCCTCCGGGTCTCTTATTCTATGACGTAATGCACGGGCGACAGTGTACGAGACGGGGTGGATCGATCTGAGCATGAGTAAACATACGCTATCGCTTGACAAAGTCGGTAGTAGTCTTACTCTCAGTCCGCCGCGCAACCATTTCCACCACTTGCTTCTCAAACCACCGCATCACCATACCCTCTCTCTGCCACGCGCCTGTCGTCCAGACTGCCAGCGGTCCTCCCCCCGAGCGACGGTGCATTCGATTTGCCATCACGACATCCGTAAATATACGGTCCCCAACAACCACCAATTTTTCGTCCTTGACCGAAACCTTGAGTGTCGAAAAATATGCACGTATCGATCCGATACATGCATAGGCAGGTTTGGGTGCATTGTGTCGCAGTACCGGAACAGAGAGATGATACGACACCGACTCGGCCTGAACGATCGTCTGAGCTACATGTAGCCTCGCTTGCTTGATCCTACCTGAACCTGGCCTGCATCGTGCTTCGTACCGGCTGAATTGCTCGCGATGAGGACGTTCCCGTCACCAAAGACGTGTCGACATTCTTTCCAGGCATCCTGTCGTGAACTGTGAGCGGCTTGCAGTATACGTCGGTGCAACAGACCTCGAGCTGCGGCACCAGCGCATCTTTGTACGGTATCGTCTGCTTGGATATCAAACAGGGTACGGACACGAGACAGCCCAAACTCACAAGACAATTATCCTTGTCAAAGACCGCGCCACGGTACCCAGCTCTCCGAAGCGCTAAAAAATCCAGCTGGCGAATGTCTTTGCTGCAGCAAACAAACTAGGCCGCACACATAACTCAGCACTGGGGCAGAGCTTACACCTCTCCAGACACAGAAATCAACGTTTTGAGCCCAACTGCCGTTCTCAAGCGTGGCCTCAAGTTGCCCCTGTAAGTTCGTGATATCGAGAATAGCGTGGAGGCCACAGAACTGGATCGCATTATTGATTATCTAGGGTATTCTGAGAATTCGCGGAATTGGACGTGTAGGATGAAGGTACAACCTGGATGACAGATAGACATGTCAAATAACCATCGGGTGAGGAAGGTGCATTAAACTTGTATTCAAAAACGTGCCAAGCATCCGCAGAGGACGCGGATATCGAGGGAAATGGTGTTTCCGACCAAGAGAAGAAGTACGACAATGAGCAAGATGAGGAAGCAGCGCGACCGGCCATTGTTTCCTCGCCCGAGTTTAGCGTTTGGGATTGTGATGCTGACATGGACAGCGATGTTTATCGACCTGAAGTAGCGGCCACTCTGGCAGTCCTGGAGCACAGTGTGGCTCGGTAGAGTTGAGCATCCGAACGTCAGAAAAGAGAAAGACCATCGCAAATACGTCCCACAGATTGAATGATGTCAGAAATTGGGGAATATTCTCGACGTCTTTAGGAGAAGTGGACTTCGAGTGCTTTACGTGCTCTGACCAAAGGAGAAACGGGACGAAGGCGGTATCATCATTGTCGGAGAGAACTTGATCCTCTCTAAAGGGAAATTGAAGTTATTCGTGGAAAATGTAATGGAGAGATGTACAGCAGAGAGAAGGTAAAGAACAATGATCGATCAATACAATAATTGAGCCAAATATGGTAATCAATGTTTGTACCTATTTGCATGGCGCTCTTTTATGATCGAGCTAATCTAAGAATGATCGTTTCGTCTCTCCCTCATGCTGTACAAATCGAACGTTGACATTTATTACAGTACTGTACAAGACTCGGAGCTCGAGCAGGCAAAGAAAAAATCATCTAGCGTGTCGCTGCACGGCGTGCCACTCCAAACAAAGCCCCCTAGATCGATGGTCAGTCCTCACGTTCATCGTACAGACGAACGAAAAAGTGTACCCACACGCCTGATTCATACACGTTCATCAGAGATCTACTCGTCGTTCCATCTCAGAGGCAGATCATCCACATTCGGATAAAATGTCTCGGCCAGCACACGACGTTCCTCGGGTGTGGATGTTGCTACCAAGTAGGCATAAGCTGCCCTTGTTATTTTTTGCAGGAACAAGAGCTCTTCCACAACCTCTTCCCTCTTCTTATTGACGATCTTAATGGCATTGCACTACACAATGTCAGCCTCATCACAGAAAAAGAAGACTATGGTTGCATACTATGGCGAGCTCCAGCAGAGAGGTGCGGGGGAGGGTCCGAATGGCTTCTGGATCCAGTTTCAGAAGCATCACGTCGGGGATGATGGTGTATACAGATTCGCCGGGTGGGATTTGGAAAGAGTCCATGTTTCTGAAATTGAGGAGTGAGATCTGAGGTTCTACGGGGTTCTAGAGATGGTGACTGACCTGTTATAAATTTCGGGGAGTTTGTGGTTGCAAACGACTTTCTCTGAGAGAGATCTGCGCTTCCAACCACGAACTCGCCGCATTTTATAGCACGTCTGGTCCACACACGACTCGGAGCAACAAAGCGGGCATGTTCCACATCCCACATTCTATTGTTCCTCCACTCATCCACCTCATAGTATTTCGAAGACCAGGTGGTGCTTTGGTCTGTCCCCGTATGGACCGCATCGATGGCGGACCGACCAAAGCGCTGTGAACTCACCCACGTCCCACTTTAGCCTTGCTTTGGTGTGTACGCTCACAAAGCTTGAACAGGCTGCACACCGACAGTGTCCTTTTTTAGCGATCGATAGACCGCGCCGTAGGCGAGCGTGCGGATCACCGCAACACACAGCCTCGTCGTAGGGGTACTTGTATGTATCCCCTCCTTCCAAAGTGTCTTGTTGATGTGGACCCACATATGAGCAACAAAGCGGGCATGTTCCATATCCCACATTCTATTGTTCTTCCACTCATCTACCTCGTTCTATCATCTCAAAGAGCAGGTGGCACTTTGGTCTGTCCAAATAGGACCGATTGTGGGCCGACCAAAATGCTGTGAGCTCGCCCGCGCTCCACTTTGATATGCATTCTCACAAAGTTTGAAGTGCACGCCAACGGTGACCTTTTTAGCGATCAATAGACTGCGCCGTAGGCGAGCGTGTAGATCACCGCGACGCACAGCCTTGTCGTAGAGGTACCTGTATGTATCTCCTCCTTCCACAAAGTTTCAATTACATGACGCCATGTACTGTGTCATCATTCACCGACGTTATCGCCCATGCTTGCAATCGCGGTCTGCTTAAATCTTTTCCTGAGACGCACACACGGCGCTCAAGTACGAACGACAATAAGCACGCTACCTCGCTCAGAGCTGTAAGAATGCCTGGATTCTCTCACTCGGCGCGCCCATAACCAATCAGTCGCGGTCGTTCGTATTCACGACCCGCGCGCACCATATGGTGAGACGTTCGTCTTCCTGCCACCGCGATGAGTTGTCATAGTCCCTTACTCTATGACTTAATACACGGGCAACAGTGCACGAGACGGGGCGGATCGATCTGAGCAGAGGGAGCATTCTAGTCAAGAGTAAACATACACTATCGCTTGATAAAGTCGGTACTAGTCTTACTCTCAGTCCACCGCGCAACCACTTTCACCACTGGCTTCTCAAACCACCGCATCACTATACCCTCTCTTTGCCACACCCCTGTCGTCCAGACTGCCAGTGGTCCCCCCCCCGAGCGACGGTGCATTCAATTCGCCATCACGACATCCGTAAATATACGGTCCCCAACCACCACCAGTTCTTCATCCTTGACCGGAACCTTGAGTGTCGAAAAATATGCACGTATCGATCCAATGCATGCATAGGCAGGTTTGGGTGCATTGTGTCGCAGTACCGGAACAGAGAGATGATACGACGCCGACTCGGCCTGCACGATCGTCTGAGCTGACCATGTAGCCTCGCTTGCTTGACTTTACCTGAACCAGGCCTGCATCGTGCTTCGTACCGGCTGAATTGCTCACGATGAGGACGTTCCCGTCACCAAAGACGTGTCGACATTCTTTCCAAGCATCCTGTCGTGAGCTGTGAGTGACTTGTAGTATACGTCTGTGCGACAGACCGAGAGCTGCGGCACCAGCGCATCTTTGTACGGTATCGTCTGCTTGCATGTCAAACAGGCTACTGACACGAGACAGCCCAAACTCACAAGACAATTATCCTTGTCAAAGACCGCGCCACGGTGCCCAGCTCTCCGAAGCGCTAAAAAATCCAGCTGGCGAATGTCTTTGCTGCAGCAAACAAACTAGGCCGTACACATAATTCACAATGATACAATCAGCACCGAGGCAGAGCTTACACCTCTCCAGACACAGAAATCAACGTTTTGAGCCCAACTGCCGTTCTCAAGCGTGGCCTCAAGTTGACCCTGTGAGTCCGTGATATCGAGAATAGCGTGGAGGCCACAGAGCTGGATCGCATTATTGATTATCTGGGGTATTCTGAGAATTCGCGGAATTGGACGTGTAGGATGAAGGTACAACCTGGATGACAGATAGACATGTCAAATAACCATCAGGTGAGGAAAGTGCATTAAACTTGTATTCAAAAAACGTGCCAAGCACCGCAGAGGACGCGGATATCGAGAAAAATGGGGTTTCCGACCAAGAGAAGTACGACAATGAGCAAGATGAGGAAGCAGCGCGACCGGCCATTGATTTCTCGCCCGAGTTTAGTGTTTGGGGTCGTGAAGCTGACATGGACAACGACGTTTATCGACCTGAAGTGGCGGCCACTCTGGCAGTCCCGGAGCATGGTGGGGCTCGGTAGAGTTGAGCATCCGAACGTCAGAAAAGACCATCGCAAATACGTCCCACAGATTGAATGATGTCGGGAATCGGGGGATATTCTCGATGTCTTTAGGAGAAGTGGACTTCGAGTGCTTTACGTGTTCTGACCAAAGGAGAAACGGGACGAAGGCGGTATCATCGTTGTCGGAGAGAACTTGAGCCTCTCTAAAGGGAAATTGAAGTTATTGTTATTCGGGGAATGGTAATGGAGAGATGTTCACGAAACTTCGAGCTCATCGTTGAGGACAGTGAAGGGGTTACGGAAAAGGACGGGGAGTAGACAACAAGATATGTACAGCAGAGAGAAGGTCCATGCAAAGAACAATGGTCGATCAATACAATACCTAATCCAAATATGGTAATCAATAGTTGTACCTATTTTCATGACGCGCTTTTATGATCGAGCTAATCTTAGACTGGTCGTTTCGTCTCTCCCTCATGCTGTACAAATCGAACGTTGACATTTATTACAGTACTGTACAAGACTCGGAGCTCGAGCAGGCAAAGAAAAAATCATCTAGCGTGTCGCTGCACGGCGTGCCACTCCAAACAAAGCCCCCTAGATCGATGGTCAGTCCTCACGTTCATCGCACAGACGAACGAAAAAGTGTACCCACACGCCTGCTTCATACACGTTCATCAGAGATCTACTCGTCGTTCCATCTCAGAGGCAGATCATCCACATTCGGATAGAACGTCTCGGCCAGCACACGACGTTCCTCGGGTGTGGATGTTGCTACCAAGTAGGCATAAGCTGCCCTTGTTATTTTTTGCAGGACCAAGAGCTCTTCCACAACCTCTTCTCTTTTCTTATTGATGATCTTAATGGCATTGCACTACACAATGTCAGCCTCGTCACAGAAAAAGAAGACTATGGTTGCATACTATGGCGAGCTCTAGCAGAGAGGTGCGTGGGAGGGTCCGAATGGCTTCTGGATCCAGTTTCAGAAGCATCACGTCGGGGATGAGAGTGTATACAGATTCGCCAGGTGGGATTTGGAAAGCGTCCATATTTCTGAAATTGAGGAGTGAGGCCTGAGGATCTATTGTGCTAGAATGGTGACTGACCTGTTATAACTTGCAGGGAGTTTGTGGTTTCAAGTGATTTTCTCTGAGAGAGATCTGCACTTCCAACCATGAACTGGCTGCATTTTATAGCACGTCTGATCCACACACGACTCGGAGCAACAAAGCGGGCATAATCCACATTCCACATTCTATTGTTCTTCCACTCATCCACCTCATGGTATCTCGAAGACCAGGTGATGCTTTGGTCTGTCCCCATATGGACCACGTCGATGGTGGACCGACCAAAGCGATGTGAGCTCGCCCGCGTTCCACTTTAGTCTCGCTTTGTTACGCACGCTCACAAAAGCTTGAGCTGCACACCAATGGTAACCTTTTTAGCGATCAATAGACCGCGCCGTAGGCGAGCGTGTAGATCACCACAACACACAGCCTCGTCGTAGAGGTACCTGTATGTATCCTTCCACACAATCCCAATTACATGATACCATGTACTATAACGGTGTCATCATTCACTGATCTGCTCTCTCGTTGTCGCCCATGCTTGCAATCGTGGTCTGCTCAAATCCTTTCCTGAGACGCACACACGGCACTCAAGTACGAACGACAATGAGCACGCTACCTCGCTCAGAACTGTAAGAACGCCTGCATTCTCCCGCCTGGCGCGCCCATAACCAATTGTTCGCGGTCGTTCGTATTCACAACCCACGCGCACCATATGGTGAGAAGTTCACCTTCCTACCAGCGCGATGAGTTATCATGCATGGCCGACACATCCACTACCGTCTCCGGATCTCTTAATCTATGACGTAATGCACGGGCGACAGCGTACGAGACGGGGTGGATCGACCTGAGCAGAGGGGGCATTCTAGTCAATATTAAACACACACTATCGCTTGACAAAGTCGGTACTAGTCTGACTCTCAGTCCACCGCGCAACCATTTCCACCACTTGCTTCTCAAACCACCGCATCACCATACTCGCTCTTTGCCACACGCCTGTCGTCCAGACTGCCAGCGGTCCTCCCCCCGAGCGACGGTTCATTCGATTTGCCATCACGACATCCGTAAATATACGATCCCCAACGACTACCAGTTCTTCATCCTTGACTGAAACCTTGAGTGTCGAAAAATATGCGTGTATCGATCCAATGCATGCATAGGCAGGTTTGGGTGCATTGTGTCGCAGTACCGGAACAGAGAGACGATACGACACCGACTCGGCCTGCGCGATCATCTGAGCTGACCATGTAACCTCGCTTGCTTGACCTTACCTGAACCTGGCCTGCATCATGCTTCGTACCGGCTGAATTGCTCGCGATGAGAACGTTTCCGTCACCAAAGACGTGTCGACATTCTTTCCAGGCATCCTGTCGTGAACTATGAGCGGACTTGCAGTATACGTCGGTGCGACAGACTTCGAAGCCGCGGCACGAGCGCATCTTTGTACGGTATCGTCTGCTTGCATGTCAAACAGGCTACGGACACGAGATAGCCCAAACTCACAAGACAATTATCCTTGTCAAAGACCGTGCCACGGTACCCAGCACTCCGAAGTGCTAAAAAATCCAGCTGGCGAATGTCTTTGCTGCAGCAAACAAACTAGGTCGTACACATAACTCACAATGATACAATCAGCACCGGAGCAGAGCTTACACCTCTCCAGACACAGAAATTGACGGTTTTAAGCCCAACTGCCGTTCTCAAGCGTGGCTTCAAGTTGCCCCTGTAGGTTCGTGATATCGAGAATAGCGTGGAGGCCACAGAACTGGATCGCATTATTGATTATCTAGGGTATTCTGAGAATTCGCGGAATTGGACGTGTAGGATGAAGGTACAACCTGGATGACAGATAGACATGTCGAATAACCATCGGGTGAGGAAGGTGCATTAAACTTGTATTCAAAAAACGTGCCAAGCATCCGCAGAGGACGCGGATATCGAGGAAAATGGTGTTTCCGACCAAAAGAAGAAGTACGATAATGAACAATATGAGGAAGCAGCGCGACCGGCCATTGTTTCCTCGCCCGAGTTTAGCGTTTGGGGTTGTGAAGCTGACATGGACAATGACGTTTCTCGAATCTCGACCTGAAGCGGCGGCAACTCTGGCAGTCCCGGAGCACAGTGTGGCTCGGTAGAGTTGAGCATCCGAACGTCAGAAAAGAGAAAGACCATCGCAAATACGTCCCACAGATTGAATGATGTCAGAAATCGGGGGATATTCTCGACGTCTTTAGGAGAAGTGGACTTCGAATGCTTTGCGTGCTCTGACCAAAGGAGAAACGGGACGAAGGCGGTATCGTCGTTGTCGGAGAGAACTTGAGCCTCTCTAAAGGGAGATTGAAGTTATTCGGGGAAAAGGTAATGGAGAGATGTTCACGAAATTTTGAGCTCATCGTTAAGGACAGTGAAGGGGTTACGGGAAAGGACGGGGAGTAGACAACAAGATATGTACAGCAGAGAGAAGGTAAAGAACAATGATCGATCAACACAATAACTAATCCAAATATGGTGATCAATGTTTGTACCTATTTGCATGGCGCTCTTTTATGATCGAGCTAATCGTAGAATGATCGTTTCGTCTCTCCCTCATGCTGTACAAATCGAACGTTGACATTTATCACAGTACTATACAAGACTCGGAGCTCGAGCAGGTAAAGAAAAAATCATCTAGCGTGTCGCTGCACGGCGTGCCACTCCAAACAAAGCCGCCTAGATCGATGGTCAGTCCTCACGTTCATCGCACAGACAAACGAAAAAGTGTACCCACACGCCTGGTTCATACACGTTCATCAGAGATCTACTCATCGTTCCATCTCAGAGGCAGATCATCCACATTCGGATAAAACGTCTCGGCCAGCACACGACGTTGCTCGGGTGTGGATGTTACTACCAAGTAGGCAGTAAGCTACCCTTGTTATTCTTTGCAGGAACAAGAGCTCTTCCACGATCTCTTCCCTTGTCTTATTGATGATCTTGATGCCATTGCACTACACAATGTCAGCCTCGTCACAGAAAAAGAAGACTATGGTTGCATACTATGGTGAGCTCTAGCAGAGAGGTGCGGGGGAGGGTCCGAATGGCTTCTGGATCCAGTTTCAGAAGCATCACGTCGGGGATGAGGGTATATACAGATTCTCCGGGTGGGATTTGGAAAGAGTCCATATTTCTGAAATTGAGGAGTGAGGCCTGAGGATCTACGGGGTGCTAGAGACAGTGACTGACCTATTATGATATGCGGGGAGTTTGTGGTTTTAAGCGACTTTCTCTGAGAGAGGGATCTGCGCTTCCAACCACGAACTGGCTGCATTTTATAGCACGTCTGGTCCACACGAGACTTGGAGCGACAAAGCGGGCATGTTCCACGTCCCACATTCTATTGTTCTTCCACTCATCCACCTCATAGTATCTCGAAGACCAGGTGGTGCTTTGGTCTGTCCCCGTATGGACCACGTCGATGGTGGACGACCAAAGCGCTATAAACTCACCCACGTCCCACTTTAGTCTCGCTTTGTTACGCACGCTCACAAAAGCTTGCGCTGCACATCAATGGTAACCTTTTTTAGCGATCAATAGACCGCGCCGTAGGCGAGCGTGTAGATCACCGCGATACACAGCCTCGTCGTAGAGGTACCTGTATGGATCCTTCCACACAGTGCCAATTACATGACGCCATGTACTACAACGGTGTCATCATTCATTGATCTGCTCTCTTGTTGTCGCCCATGCTTGCAATCGCGGTCTGCTCAAGTCCTTTCCTGAGACGCACACACGGCACCCAAGTACGAACGACAATGAGCATGCTACCTCGCTCAGAACTGTAAGAATGCCTGCATCCTCTCACCCGGCGGGCCCACAACCAATTTTTCGCGGTCGTTCGTATTCACAACCCACGCGCACGATATGGTGAAAAGTTCACCTTCCTACCACCGCGATGAGTTGTCATACGTGGCCGACACATCCACCGCCGCCTCGGATCTCTTTAAGTCACTCTATGACGTAATGCACGGGCGACAGTGTACGAGACGGGGTGGATCGATCTGAGCAGAGGGAGCATTCTAGTCAAGAGTAAACACACTATCGCTTGACAAAGTCGGTACTAGTCTTATTCTCAGTCCACCGCGCAACCATTTCCACCACTTGCTTCTCAAACCACCGCATCACCATACTCTCTCTTTGCCACACCCCTGTCGTCCAGACTGCCAGCGGTCCTCCCCCCGAGCGACGGTGCATTCGATTTGCCATCACGACATCCGTAAATATACGATCCCCAACGACTACCAGTTCTTCATCCTTGACTGGAACCTTGAGTGTCGAAAAATATGCGCGTATCGATCCGATACATGCATAGGCAGGTTTGGGTGCATTATGTCGCAGTACCGGAATAGAGAGATGATGCGACACCGACTCGGCCTGAACGATCAGTCTGAGCTGACCATGTAGCCTCGCTTGCTTGACCTTACCTGAACCTGGCCTGCATCGTGCTTCGTACCCTACTGAATTGCTCACGATGAGGACGTTTCCGTCACCAAAGACGTGTCGGCATTCTTTCCAGGCATCCTGTCGTGAATTGTGAGTGACTTGCAGTATACGTCGGTGCGACAGACCTCGAGCTGCGGCACCAGCGTATCTTTGTACGGTATCGTCTGTTTGCATGTCAAACGGGCTACGGACACGAGACAGCCCAAACTCACAAGACAATTATCCTTGTCAAAGACCGCGCCACGGTACCCGGCTCTCCGAAGCGCTAAAAAATCCAACTGGCGAATGTCTTTGCTGCAGCAAACAAACCAGGTCGGTCAATACGGAACCAACGCAGATTGGATCTGACCTGTGACGATGACGTGAGGGAGAACGACGCGAGGATTCCAGAGGAGTTGAAAAGGGACGAGTAGACCGGGAATGTTCAGAGGCATGACCTTCGTAACGTACCACGCTCTGAGAGTACTTACCATCACGTGACTTCTACCTCCTAATGCGGTGTTGGACGACCACGTTCTCTACCACTCACCATGGACGACGACTTTGACTTTGACCGCGCAGCCTCCGCCTTTCCCGATATCTCCCTCGCCGGCGAAGGTGACGTCCCCACCTTCCAAACTCCACCCGCCCCCGCCCCACCTGCCGCCTTTTCCTTTGACAGCTTCGACAGCCCTCCCCGACAGACCTTTTCCGATGTCAAAGTGACTGGCGACGACGAAATCGACAAATTCGAGGATCAGTTCCCCGAACTCGACGTCGGACAGGTGTGTTTCGTGCTGCTCTACCCTGATCGCACACACCGGTGGGAGACTGACGTGTACGGGACACTCTTTTTCTTCTGCAGACCGTGTCGCATCCGCCGCCAGCACAGCCTACGTTTGGCGCAGCACCGCCGTTTGCACCCCGTCCTCAGCCTTCTGCGTTCTCCTCTACGCCCATTCTGAACCAACAGATCCAGGAAGATGAACCGGAGGTGATCAGGTAAGCAGCTCAGCCTACACTCAAGGTGAGACGCTCAACTCCGCCGTTTGCCACAGGGAATGGCGCGAGAAACAAGCGGAGGAGATCAAGCAGCGCGACGAGGCGAGTAAAGCAAAACGTCAAGAGACTATCTCCAAAGCAGAGGCTGCCATCGATCAATTCTACGAAGAATATGCTGCCAAAAAGGAGCGATCGATCCGGGAAAACAAGTACGTCCCTCGTGTCTTCAGTTGCCTGAACGGATCGTTGATGTGGTGCATTGTCAATAGAGATGAGGAGGCGGAATACCTCGAGAACCTTCAGTCGTCGCTCACGAAGGGGACCACTTGGGAACGAATTTGTAACACCATTGAACTCCAGAACTCGCAGAGTAAAACCATTGCTCGGACTGGTGCTGGGACTATCGACCTCACTCGGTTTAAAGAAGTGTTGTTGAGGTTGAAACGCGAGGGAGATGCCGCACCAGGCGCGGCGGGCTACTAGAATACGCATGCGGCCTTTACACCCCATTAAAACTACTGGATTCCATGGTCGCTAGGTCATAATTTTGAAGAATATCCTTGAGGGAGATGTGCTTCTACCCATGTGATACACTCCTCGGTCAACTTCTCTTTCACCCCATCAGGTTCGTTGTGCAACTCGTGAAACCCGTTCTGTATACAGATGAGTGAGACATGTCTTGGCACACGGAGAGCAACGTACTGCGTAGGGTGAAAACGTCTTGTCTTCGACTGGCAACAGTCCATGGAATTTCTCGCTTGCTTTCCATGATGTGATCTACAAGCAAGACGTTGGTTAGAATGAAGTTGAAATCGACGAAAGGGACCTCTACCTGGTCATCTGTGCCATGCACCAGTAAGACCTGTCCCGTACTCGGTATGCAATTTGGATCATGGTCGGAAAGCACGTACAGGCAACTTGTTTCGGCCACAAAGTATGGTCCCTAGCAAGGAGCTCTTCTCCCTGAAGCCAGTGTCATGAACCCGCAGTCAATGATGAACGAGAGGCACGTACACCACTCAACATGTCACTCAACCCACGGAGAGAGCCAGACAGTTTAATGAGCGGGTCTTTCAAGTAGGCCTCTCCGACCGCACTATCATGGGACAATTCCTGCGCGTCTTTCAGTCATAACGACGTCGACTACCCAGGACGACTTACACCAGGATCCAACGGCGCGGGAATCAACATGGCAGGCGCGATCCGACTCGCTTTACCGCCAAACCACCGCGTGGCCTTGTTCGGCAGGCTTGGTCTGCAAAATGAGCGGGCTGGTCGCGATGACGCCCGAGATGCTCGTAACGGCCTCCTTGGATGGCGACGCCTGGGCGCGTGTCGGGAACGCGAGGACCAACGCGCCACCCTAGTCGCATCCAGCATCCACGTGACAAAGCGGTTCAGCGAGCGAGCGGTCGGATGGACGCGACACCTACCATCGAATGACCGTACAAAAACACGGGAGCGCCTGCAAAGGTCTGTTTGGCATGCCCCACCGCCCATGCCACGTCCTCGAGCTGCTCTTTCTGGCTTGTCTTGCCCCACGCGCTGTCCTTGGATTTGTGCTCCTTGTCCATGGCGGTTCGGCCAAAACCGCGCTGGTCGTAGGCGAAGACGGCGATTCCGCGGGAGGACCAGGTGGGGAAGATGTGGTCATAACGCGCGATGTGTTCGGCAAAACCGTGGACGAAGACGATGACGGCTTTGGAAGGGGAGGAGGGGAGATAAGTGCGAGTGTAGAAATGGGTGTTCTGGGGCCCTGTGAGCCAGGATTCGGTATAGTGTGAATCAGACATTGCCAGTGGTCGCTTGATCAGAGATGTTCGGGAATATTACATAATGACGAGGGAAGTTGCATTTCAAATTGTAATTCATTCCAGTGCTTCGAGGTGATGCCATTGATGAACGTCCTGCGCATTCCTGACGGTTGTGTAGGAGTCCAAATTACGTAATATTAATAACCGAGTACTTGCCTCGGATCCACTCCGAGACCATAGCCCCCTACTTATGACTTGATAAGCAATGAACGATTCTGCCGTTTACACATACTTTACGCGCTGTTTCCACACAGCATGTTCCGAGAGATAGCATAAAAGGTCAACCCCAAGTTCTCCATGTTCATTACTACCTTCTCATCATCTACTCCCAGTAAGTGTGGACACATGGATCACCATGAGTGAGTGTTTGCTTCTGAGGATCCTTACAATGACTAATTTCTATAGAAATAGATCCTTCTCGTTGGTCGATCTCACTGATCGGATAACAGAGCCCATATACTGCGGCGGCGGCGGCTACGGTGACGTATACAAGTGTAGTTTGTCGGGTTCATCATTGACAGTAGTCTCCCCATCATGCGTGTTGGCGTACTGAGTGAACTTTAGTGCTAAAGGTTGCAGTAAAGTCACTGAGATACAGTACTGTATGACCAGCGAAGGGTAGAACGACTCAAAAGGGTTTGTACACTCGCGTAGTCCGGTATCTCCGCTCAGTGAGGATTTTTCCAATCGCAGGTTTTTCAGCGAGAACTCGGCCTTTGGAGAAGCCTTGGCAATCACCCGAATATTGTCCCACTCCTCGGAGTTGTCAAGAACTTTGGACCGGTAGATGCTCTTGTGTCACCTTGGTTGTCAAACGGAACCCTCCACTTATTCATCGAGAGTCGTGCTAACACCCTAAATCCCTATGAAAAAATACACATGGTACTATGCAGTCTCCCTTCTCATTGCCTAGGTTGTGCTGATACAAAGCAGCTAGAGGGTGTTACGTCCGGTTTGGCGTACTGTGGGTTCTTGTATCTCGTCTTTGTCGCGAGCTCACCTGACCACCGGGTGCGGTGACAGTACATTCAAGAGAGGTGGTTCATGGGGACTTGACAAGTGTAACTCCATCTTCTTTGTCAAATGTGCATACAGCTCGCTGATGAAAGCAAAAGTCCAATATCCTTATCGACGACGACCATAATCCAAGGTTGATCGATTTCGGTCTCGCGTCTTCGATCGGACCCCTTCAACCCGACGATTCATATCTGATCAAGAAGTCAAGCGCATTTGGAAGTTTACGATGGATGGCGCCCGAAATATTATCAGGGAACAAGCTTGTGCCGTCAGCAGACATGTACTCCTTCGGCTGCATCATGCTAGAGGTATATTTCCACCACGGAAATTGTGACCGAATAAGTTGATTCTACCTCTAAGGTGTTGTCCGGGGAAATTCCATTTCAGGGAGAAGGAGATACCCGCGTGATCTTCTTAAAGGTCAAGGAGAACAAGCTCCCGCATCGACCGGTCTGTGCTACGCTTGAAACCAGGCACTGGGAATTTATCACCAGGTGTTGGTCGAAGCCTCAGGAGCGGCCAACTGCTCGAGATGCGTTGCTTCAGGTCGTCGAATTCTAGATGTGTCTGAAATGTTGAGGCCCGGAACGTCTCTGCCAGTGTGTTCGTGCCCTCGATACTTTTTATTCGTATGAGGCTGATTTACTCTGACTTGGTTCTCACATTCCTTGTTCATCAGGCCCTCAGGACGTTATTTATTGTATCAGGAAACCCCTCTCAAGGCGCCCTTGCATCAAATTATCTATGTCAGATGGTGGAGTTTCATGTCCCTCTCCTCTCGTCTCGCGCCACCTTGACTGGGATTACCTTTCCTCTCTTCGTTCAACGCGATTGATGCGATACTCTGCTAGTGCTTACATGGCACGTGGCTGTGATTGTGATCGTGGCAGTTAGCGTCCATGTTGTCCACGTCGAGTCCTCCTACACACTCCACACTGGCACCAACTCGAATAGTACTGTTGCAGCAGTGCCACGGGGCATTCGACATGTAGCGGAACTCTTCAATGGTTCTATTTGGCGTTACAGGCTACGTTCGCTATGTTTCTTGAATTTCACGTTCGGAAGAAAACTGTTCCTTCTTATACTTAAAGTGTACTCGTCGAAGCTCGTCGCATGCAAAGTCACGTGATAATCATATTTTGAGGAAGCTTGGGGTCGGGACCGATCACACGTTCACCTGGACGAATTACCCTTGGTCAAGCAACGCATATTGTAGTTTTCGCTGGCATCATGATGGCGATATATCGTTGGTCGTCAAAGTTTCTTCCCAATTGCGTTCGTTGGCAATCGCCGAGGTCCCAATTCGTCAAATGCCATCGTGAATTTGCCCATGGTCGCCAGCTGTCGCTTTTAGCCGGCCTAAAGAATGCATTCAAGAGTCCAGGGTCCTCAGCACTCGATAACATTGCTACCGTGCCATTTTACGCACTCTTAAAATCACCTCCGCAGATACAGCTAAATTGGTTGTTCCTCTTCCTGGATGCCGTTTTCACGTTCGTGTCTTTTGAATTTGCGTGTCATCGCTAGATCACTCAATCAGAGACGTGTCACAACCACAGAGGTACCGGCGTCGCTCTGGCCTGGCGCTACTGGACATACGATGTTCCAAGTGACTTGGAAGGCGCACCTCCCCGACGAGAGCTTCGACCTGTCAACCACCGGCTCGCCCTCGCGTGCCTCCACATCGGTGTCGGATCTGTCGTCGCCCTACGGCTCTTCAACGTACGACGGTCGCACGTGCGCAAGCTCTGGCTCTTCCCTGCGTCCGTTCCGGGTAACTATCGACGAGGACAGTCTTGCCGTCCTTGGACACTATCGTGATGGAAAATTACGCGGTGGTTAATCCAAGAGGTGGAGTTTACGCTGGAACGGAAGCGCGTACCGGTTTACAGGAGCACAGACGGGATGCTATACTCCGGTTAACGCCCCCGGGTGGGCGGGAAGATGGATTCGTTCTCCGCACGGAGGGCGTTCAGATCGATGGAAACTCGGTCTCGAGAGACGAGGCGCTTCGAGAGATCTTGAATCCATTCCAACAGTCTTATCACGTGGCCAGCACATCTGCGAAAAAGAATACTCATGTGAGTTTGAGCCTGTTCATTGGTTGTTCCCAATTGACTCGGTCAAAGTCGAAGAAAAAGAAACAGCTGTCAGCTTCGGCTATTAACTGATGCTAGGATACTGGTGTCACCTTGCAAGGTCAAAAACCGGTTACCACAGCTGACACCAATTCGATGTACTGGGATCTTGTTCCGCACGCCGATGCAATATATTGACGCACGATTGTGAATACTGATTGTGATCGCTCATGACAAGCAAACACCCGAAATCTATCCAGGTCCCGGCTCTTTTATTTTTCTTTTGAAAAAGAAAATGTCGAGAGCGGTACATGCCAACCTACTGTGCTTGCAGGGGCACGGGATAACGGAAGCTCCAGTCTACGAAGGTGAACTACTTGAGACTTTGGTAAGGCCCAACGAATAACCCTCCCGTATGCTTGCCACTCGTCTCACCCTCGAACGAGTCACCTGCGACCCTTACAAGTCATATCTTTATTTCTTTTTCCATTCTTTTCGGTTGTCATCGCTACTTAGTCCCTGAAGGCTGACTCTTCACCCTTTCTGAGCCACACTCCTTGCAGTATAAAGGCCTGTGTATATCATCCTGATGCATCATCAGACGAATACCCCTTTACTCCCATTCGAAATCGCCGAACCAATGTCTCCTAAAGAAGTCGTCATTTGCATTGAGAAACCTTCAATAACTTCTTGGAAAAGGTGCGAGCCCAAGCACTAGTGAATCGCGATGCCACGACATATCGAAATCCTGACTGTATTCTTCACTCACCGCAGACTCATCCCCTAACCGCCTCATAATATGACAAATGCAACTTTCACTCGTAGACCTTTCTGGCAGCAAGAGGCGGCGTTCTCCATCGTCATTACTTATCGAGCACGCGTGAATGCGGTGTCTTTTGTTGAATGGTGTTTCCTACGTACATTACCTTAACTCTTTTTGATACAACACAATTGATTCCCGTGATTCGGGTTCTATACTCTTTCCTCCAGTGGGAACAAGACTGGGAAAGCATCGACCTAGGCAAAGAATGAGAATAATTACTCTAGGTCGACCAGAGTATCAGTCACTCTCACTCTTCGTCTAGCTTTGCGCCTTTCTACAGATCTTCCACGAGGACGGTGGGGACGACCGTCCCCTGGCATGAGCGCAATTGCACTTGGACGTCACGCCAACCCGTTCAAACGGTGGAGACCATCCATCTGTCCAACAAGCTTCTTCAGCCATGCTCCGACTCCGACTGGGTCTTTCCCGCGTCCGCCACTAACAACACGCAACGTTTGCAGGGAAGAGGAAGGGCAACGTCGACGTCGTTTCCGCGTGTGCCGTACGCCTGCCATCTCCCCGTCCTGGGAAAGGAAAATGGACACGAGATGGCGAACAACAATGAAGGGGACAAGGTCTCTGCGACATCTCGTCAGATTCGTCACGGGCCACCAGTGTTGAGAAAACAGAGTGTAAGGATAGGGAACCAACTTGATCGCCCAGACGTTAATAGGGCCTCGAACCGAGAAGTGCACCGAGGAAACCGGGAGCATCCAGTCTTTGCACAGAGTATGCTAGCTTGGAGGACGGTTGAGGGATTGAGGTAATTAAACCGGTGACAACCTGGTCTCTGATAGGCCCGTCTCCGTAAATCAACGTTTGTATGGCTGCATGATAGTCAAAACCTGACGGTGCCCCGGAAATTATGCTCAACACTAGAGATGGTGCAGTGAGAGAGCCATTACACTTAGGGACCGGTGGAAGTCGTGTTACCTGGATGACCAAGTGGACCGCAGATAAATGTCATTCTCTGACCTTCCGAGTCGGATTTTGAACTCCACACATCGATCCAATCATTCAGCACGAGTCAGCAGTGACAGGTTCTGAGACCCATGATAGTAGTGTGGTGACTGCTTTGGGTCTCCTGGCGCCGGCGAGACTGCAAAACTGATGACGACCGCAGTTCACCTGGCCCACATCGAGCGGCTCGCTCCGGAGCTTAGATCGACGCATTTTAGGTTGGAAGTCTCCGAGGACGTGGAGATGAGAATGGAAATCAAGTAATGACAGTCTTGGCTGTTCGCGAATGTTGATGGTGGAAGACGGCAGTATGATTACCATGATAGGTAGACTCGATTCGCGTCACGGTTTTCTAATTTCTGTGCTACACAGCCTACACCTATGCCCATACCATACTTGCCTCACATTTTGTACTCCACTGCTCTAACCTCTGTCTCAATCCATCTGCTTTGGCAGAGAACGATCGAAAGAGAAGACCGCGCGCGCTACCATGCACAGGTGTCCATTCTGGAGGACCTCGCACAGCAACTTCGCTCAGGTGTGCCAATCTCTGACGAGGAAATAACCAGACTCAAGAATCTCGCTCGGGTGCACGGGCAAGGCGAGGGCCACGAAACCCCTAATACTGATGCGGTACGGTGGTCAGAAGTAATTTTTGGTCGAAAAACGGCAGTCGGTGATCAGGCAAAAAATAAGTGAGGGCGCGAAGAGAGCTATTGGAGAATAGGTACGGTTTGGAAAGATGGCGACTGGCACACCACCTGGCTCATTTTTTAGCCTGCAGAGATGCTCGTGCAAGATGCGGTGTCATGCACTCCATAGTCTCTAGAAGGAGGGGGCCGGTAATGTCTGCTGAATGCCAACTTTCACGCCTGTTCTTGGACTTTCTGTGGGTTCTCCAATCATCGCATGTTAAATCGAATGGTACCATTCAGAAAATAGAGACTCATACTATACACCAGAATTACATAGACATGATAGCGACAAATAATGTACAAAGATACGCGACGTCCACTCTCTCAGATGAAGAAACATGGACCCAAGGCACAGGGATCATCTGCGTGCCTACCACACAATGTTAGCGAAGTCAATAAAACAAAGCTGATTTTGACGTACGGTTCGTGAGCGACCCAAAAAGCTCTGTCCGGCCTTCTGCTCTTTCTCCTTTGCTTGCTTCAACTTCTCCGCCTCCTCCGCCTTTTTCGCTTCCGTTTCTCCCATGTCTGCCGGTGGCGCTTCGTTCTTCGTCTTGCCATCCGTCGCTTGACCCGCCTGTCCCTTCTCTTGGCTCTCCGTTTCCTTGCTGCCTGTTTGGGTGGGATTGGGATTGGTCTGCAGGAATGCATTAGATGAGACAACCCCTTCGTAGCACGGATTCACCTACTGAGTGAGACGGCGCTCCATTGGGCTGCGTCTTCTTATCCGGAACCTGTGGCTTATTGAGGGTTATCGTGGGTTTGATCGGTCGAGTCCCGTGAGCACGCTCGCCGTTCAAGCCCGAGGCTTGAGCCCCCGACCCCGTGGAAGACCCATCTGATGGGGGGTTCAAGCCCTTCTTGAAATGAGACCCGACGATCTCTCTTAATGCATCGTCCTCGAGGCTGGCGCTGGTGGGACTCTCGTGACCCAGCTCGGCGGCCTTGCGCAGCGCCACCTCCCGCGCCTGAAGCACCTTGATCAGTGTTTCCATTTCAATGAGGCGCCCTTCCGCTTCTGTAACCTTCGGACTCTTGCATAGCTCGACATAGGATGACATGAGTCCCTCCGCCTCAATGCCATGTTCATTGTACAGCGAGATGCGTTCGGCTGGGGGGAGTACCAGCGCTTCGATCTCGCGCACTGCGAGCTGCTCGATCTTGGGAAACTCCCAGCGCTTGGCGAGCGTGAGGATGGTCACCCAGTGCTCCTTGGTTTGATCCCGATAGGAATATTCCCTATATCATCCCGGATCGATCGAGAGCGATAAGCCGAGATTGCCCTCGAAGCACATGATCTGATGAGATCGGGTCACTCACCCGTCATACCAAACCCATAGGAATCGTGCAAACTCTTCAGAAGTGACACCATTCAGAGAAAATGGGCATTCGTCGGACCCAGCCCCAGGATCGTCAGCAGCAGCATCTTTAAAAAGGCCCTCGAAAATCTTGGATTCACGTTCAAAGAACGATTTGTGAACTCTGAATAACGTCTGACCGGTCTAAACAATCACCAGCATCAGTCAGCTGAGCCGAGTAGTGAGTCAAACCTACCAAAAGCGACAAACTACCGTCACTGAAATAGTACTGGGAATGCTTCGACCACCGATCAAGGCCACAACCTCCCATAATGTTTTCCAAGACTATATTTATTGGTCTTCTGAGGTGCGTGACAGGGTAGAGGGGATGATGGATGGGGTGGGATGGGATGCGGAGTATAAGGGACGTCGACGCGGCCCGACGCTTATCTATACCCTGCCACGAGCGCCTCTTCTCGGAGAGATCCATCAGGGCGGTGGGGCCTCTGCCGACGTGGCGTATTCATCCTGTGAGGATCTGACTTCGCGTGGGTTCATCATCTCAATAAGAGGTACCTGGAAAGCTCTGAAACTATCCCTTTTTCCCAGGTGTGCGCCCACACACAGCCTTTGTAGCGAAAGTGCGGTGGTAGTGTGATCACTGCGCAGTCAGTTTGCACAGCAATGCGGACCTACAAACTGCCTAATCGGAGTGAATGATAAGGATAAATCTGTTTCAGCGAAACTGCTGTGTGTTGTTTTTGGAATACCTCAGCTTCGAGATCTCCTCAGTGTTCCCTTTTGCGACGCCTGTGGTAACGATACAAGCACGGTGCCAAAAAAAGTCAAACCCTTGTTCCATCGACGTACACATCATACATGCAAATATTCCGCCGCATCGTATCCAAGATCCAATTCGGTCATTGTGTCCGAGCCATGAAACGACCTCTATCGTTCCCCCTCATCTTCCACCCATCTCTACAACCTGTGCCAACCTCAGCATTACCTTTGATGGCCAAACCACACAGCGTCCCGAGTCTGTGTATTCCAATCATATCATAACCCCAGAGCGACTTGTCTTCCTTTTTGATGGAAATGAGGCATCGGATGAATCTTACTAATGCTGATCATCTTTTCAAAATGCTTGATGAGGTAAGTCAAGACAATACCCGCTACTTCAAGCCTCGATATTTCTGCAGATCATGGTCCAAGTTCAATGGACCCAAACATTTCACCGGAATATGTTCACTGGCACCTGTCGATTGGTCATTCAGGTTCCCGCAGTAGCTAAATAAGGAATGTTAAAAACCCCTCCGATGTTGGGTTGGGTTTTAACCCGTCAAAAATTCGTGGATTGAGTTTTTCACGCAGCCCTAGAACAAATGTCCCCTACAAAATCCGTCATTTGCATTGAGCAGCCTTCAATAACTTCTTGGAAAAGGTGCAAGCCTAAGCACCGTGAGCGGCGATGCCTAGTACGTACGACATATCGAAATCCTGACTGTCTTTTCTGTACTCTTCACTCACTGCAGACTCATCCCCTGACCGCCTCATAAATATGTCAAATGCAATTTCCACTCGTAGACTTCTGCCAGAAAAAGGGGGCGTTCTCCGTCGTCGTTAATTATCGGGCATGCATGAATGCGGTGTGTTTTGTTGAATAGTAACGTGATTAGTGTTTCCTATGTATATTACCAACCCTTCTTTTTGATACAACACAATTGATTCGAGTTCTATACTCTTTCCTCCAGTACCAGTAGGGACCGGGAAAGTATTGACCTAGACAAAGAATGAGAATGATTACTCTAGGTCGACTAGAGTAATACTCTTTGTCTAGCTTTGCGCCTTTCTAGAGATCTTCCGCGAGGACGATGGAGCACGACTATTCTACAGTTCCCTGACACGACGTCCAAGTGCAGCTGTGCTCATGCCAACCCCGCTGCTCGAACGGTGGAGACCATCCATCTGTCTAACAAGGTTCTTCAGCTACTCTCCAACTCCAACTGGGTTTCTCCCGCGTCCGCCGCTAACAACACGTAACGTTTGCAGGGGGGAGGAAGGAAAAGTCGACGTCGTTTCCGTGTGCGCCGTATGCCGCCATCTCCCCGTCTTGGGAAAGGAAAATTGTCACGAGACGACGACAGTAATGAAGGGGGACAAGGTCTTCCCGACATACCAGCGTTAAGAAGACAGGGTGTAGGGAAAGGGAGCCAACATGGCCTCGGGCTGAGAAGTGGGCCGAGGAAACCAGGAGCATCCAGCCTCTGCACAGAGTATGCTAGCTTGGTGGGCAGTTGAGGGATCGGGGTAATTAAACCCCGGTGGTAGGATCGTCTCTGGTAAATCAACGTATGGCTGCACGATATATAAAACCTGAGGTGCCCCGGAAACTTGGTGCTCGACACTGGAGCTGGTGCAGTGAGAGAGCCAATATACTTAGGAACCGGTGGAAGTCGTGTTACCTGGATGACCAAGTGGGCCATAGATAAATGTCATTCTCTAACCTTCCGAGTCGGATTTTGAACTCCACACATCGATCCAATCGTTCAGTACGAGTCAGCAGTGACAGGTTCTGAGACTCATGATGGTTTTGGGTTTGGTGGATATTCCATGGGGTTGTGTCATGACAGCAGTGTGGTGACTGCCTTGGGTCTCGCTCGGGTGCAAGGACAAGGCGAGGGCCAGGAAAACCCCAATACTGATGCGGTACGATGGTCAGAAGTACTTTTTGGTCGAAAAACGGCAGTTGGTGACCAGGCAAAAAATGAGCGAGGGCGCGAGGAGAGCTATGGGAGAATAGGTGCGGTTTGGAAAGATGGCAGCTGTCTGGCTCATTTTTTAACTTGCAGAGATGCTCCCGCAAGACGCGGTGCCATGCACTCCATGGTTTCCAGAAGGAGAGGGATGGTAATATGTCTGTTGAATGCCCACTTTTCTTCAAGCCCGTTGCTGAACTTTCTGTGAGTTCTTCGATTATTGCATGTTAGAGTGAATGGTATCATTCAGAAAATAAAGACTCATACTATACACCAGAACCACATAGACACGATAGCGACAAATAACGTGCAAAGATACGCGACGCCCACTCTCTCAGATGAAGAAATGTGGACACAAGGCACAGGGATCGTCTGTGTCCCTGCCACACAATGTTAGCGAAATCAGTGGAGCAAAGCTGATTCTGACGTACGGTTCGCGAGCGACCCCAAGAGTTCTATCTGGCCTTCTGCTCTCTCCTTTGCTTCCTTCTCTCGTTCTTGCTTTGCCCTCTCCGGCGCCCTCTCCGCCCTCTCTTTCTCTTCTTTCTCCTTGGCTTTCTTCGCCGTGTCTTGCTTCAACTTCTCCTCCGCCTCTTTCGCCTCTTTCGCTTCCGTTTCTCCTCTGTCTGTCGGTGGCTCTTCGTTTTTCATCTTGCCAGCCGTCGCTTGACCTGCCTGTCCCTTCTCTTGGCTCTCCATTTCCTTGCTGCCTGATTGGGTGGGATTAGTCTGCAGGAATGTATCGATGAGACAACCCTTTCGTAGTAGAGATTCACCTACTGAGTGAGACGGCGCTCCATTGGCCAGCTGCGTCTTCTTGTCCGGAACCTGTGGCTTATTGAGGGTTATCGTGGGTTTAATCGGTCGAGCCCCGTGAGCACGCTCGCCGTTCAAGCCCGAGGCTTGAGCCCCCGACCCCGTGGAAGACCCATCTGATAGGGGGTTCAAGCCCTTCTTGAAATGAGACCTGACGATCTCTCTTAATGCATCATCCTCGAGGCTGGCACTGGTGGGACTCTCGTGGCCTAATTTGACGGCCGTGCACAGCGCCGCTTCCCGCGCCTGAAGCACCTTGATCAGTGTTTCCATTTCAATGAGGCGCCCTTCCGCTTCTGTAATCTTCGGACTCTTGCATAGCTCGATATAAGACGACATGAGTCCCTCTGCCTCAATGCCGTGTTCATTGTACAGCGAGATGCGTTCAGCTGGGGCGAGTACCAGCGCCTCGATCTCGCGCACTGCGAGCTGCTCGATCTTGGGGAATTCCCAGCGCTTGGCGAGCGTGAGGATCGTCACCCAGTGCTCCTTGGTTTGATCCCGATAAGAACATTCCCTATATCATCCCGGATCAATCGAGAGCGATAAGCCGAGATTACCCTCGAAGCACATGATCTGATGAGATCGGGTCACTCACCTGTTATACCAAACCCATAGGAATCGTGCAAACTGTTCAGAAGTGACACCACTCAGAGAAAACGGACATTCGTCGGACCCAGCCCTAGGATCGTCGGCAACAGCATCTTTAAAATGGCCCTCAAAAATCTTGGATCCACGTTCAAAGAACGATCTGTGGACTCTGAATAACGTCTGACCGATCTAAACAATCGCCAGCATTAGTCAGCTGAGCCAAGTAGTGGATCAAACCTACCAAAAGCGACAAACTACCGTCACTGAAATAGTACTTTGAGTGCTTCGTCCATCGATCGAGGCCACAACCTCCCATAATGTTTCCAAGACTGTATTTGTTAGTGTTCTGAGGTGCGTGACAGGGTAGAGGGGGTGATGGATGGGATGGGATGGGATGGGATGGGATGGGATGGGATGCGGAGTATAATGGACGTCGACGCAGCCCGACGCTCATCTATACCCTGCCACGAGCGCCTCTTCCCGGAGAGATCCATCAGGGCGGTGGGGCCTCTGCCGACGTGGCGTATTCATCCTGTGAGGATCTGACTTCGCGTGGGTTCATCATCTCAATAAGAGGTTTCCCCTTTTCCTAAGTGTGCGCCCACACATTGCCTTTGTAGCGTTAGTGTGATCACGGCGCGGTCAGCCTGCACAGCAATGTGGACCTACAAACCGCCTAATCGGAGTGAATGATAAGGATAAATCTATTCCAGCAAAACTGCTGTGTGTTGTTTTTGGAATACCTGTATATTCAGCCTCGAGATCTCTTGTTCCCTTGTGCGACGCCTGTGGTAATGATACAGCACGGTGCCAAAAAAAGTTAAACCCTTGTTCCATCAACGTACACATCATACATGCAAATACGCCGCATCATATCGAAGGTCCAATTCGGTCATTGTGTCCGAGCCAGCTCGAAACGACCTCTATTATTCTTCAAGAACCCGAAAAGTCGTCCGCCCCTCATCTTCCACCATCTCTACCACACAGATGTCGCGCATGCCGATATGCTTGTAGTGCATCCCTTCTTTGACGTCTTCCTTTGCCACGCCATGACTGTTTCGTCGATCAGTTCCTGTTCCTACAGCGAAGAAGGACAATGGTACCAGGTAGCGAGATGGCGCATGACCTGATCGTGCAGCATTCCGTCCCCAACACGAGGTCGGCACAACAAGCACCGCATCCAATCTGGACGAAATGTCTTTTGGACAGATTGTTCGATGACCTGGATCGCATCGATGTAGTCGTCGGGGACAAGCTCCCAGCGTGCTGACTCGGCGAGAGGTGCCAGTCCAATGTTAATGCAATGATAGAACCGAGCGTGCCAGATCTAACGTTCGACGCTTAGCTCCTCCTGCCTCCAATAAAGTCAAGAACAGGTCATACCGCATGCCTCCAATTCATAACAAGAGTACGTTCCCAACAAATCAAACACCTGAATCGAGCATTGCGGTTGTCCATATCCTCTACCGAGGCTACATGTGGATTCAATCCACATGCGTAAACGACGTAAGCGGCTTCCTCCAAAAGTCGGAGTCCATGTCGGTCGTAAATTGAACCTGTGCGTTCTATATCGTCACTAGAACAGAGGTTTGATGGTTGAAGCAGATCGTGTCTGTAAGCATCGAAAGCGATAGTACTTCAGGATAAGCGAAAGCACCCGAGCCACCGACTGTAAAAGACGGCACAGGCCAGATGAAGCTTGTCAGAGTCTACTTGGAATAGCTCTGAATGTCCGATCATACTGCTTGTCGCCTCATCCCAGTCGCCAAAGACATGATCAAAAGATAAATATGAAGGAATCTTCACCAGCGCAGCAATTTCCGAGCTGAGCCTCTGTATCCACTGGTCAACTACGACGGGCAGTTGCGCAAATGCAGATGCAAATGGTTTGTCGTCCAGTTGAGTTTCCTCAAACGCCCTGATGATATCTCTGAAGGGAGGCAAACGACAAAGGTCAGTCACGTGCGGGAGAATGTCAAAGGCCGGTGAATCTGGTGATGGGTGCGTCACGTATCTGTCGTATTCGGACATCAACGAGCGGCGACGTGGCTGGTAAAACACTGCCTCTAGTCGTCGTGTCCGAAAGTTGTTCATGATCTTCAGCCACTCGGGCCAAATCCGGTCCCATTCTGTGACATCCATGATTAACTCTGTCCAGTCAAGGCGAGTTCGTTGTTTTAGAACTGACCACTGTCCGTGAGAGGCTTGTATTTCTTAAAAACGGATTTATACGATTTTTCGATAGTTGCATCTTTGAAATATGCGATCTCGGGTCCATATCCACGTTGCCTGAGTCGTTCGAAAATGCTACACCAACTTTATGTTGGAGCCACAGCTATTTGAGGGGACAGGCGAACCTTGTCTGTCGCTCCTTCCGAAGTACATCGAGATCAAATCTGTGTATTCGACCTTTTCTCTCCTGCCATCTTTCGCACTCACGTGCATGCTGTAGGCATGGTTGGAAGACTGCTCGAAGGAGGAAAAAAAAATCCATCAGACCAAAGATATAATATGACGTTGCTTCTGTTTCTCCTTCAAAAACTGCTCCTTATCGGAGGACCGATGATATTCGAGCATGAATGACTCTAATTGGTTTATGTCAACCCAATATCCCGCATCTGTAAGGTGATGAAGAAGTTGATTAATTTTGATATTATGTCACATACCATCTCCTATCATGAACCAGTCGTTAGGCAGGCTCTCACGGAGAAACGGGGGGTGGGAATCAAGAAGATGAAGCCTGATAATGCGCGTAAAGCTGATATCTCCATTGAAACGTCCACGCAGTCGTACCGTTCGACTCTGCAGGCAGGACAATACCTGCGACGAATGCTCCAGAGAACAGTTATTGCCGATTTGCCACAACCCTATACCACATCTCCAGCTCTGAGCCACCAAATCCGGAAAGCTTGAGCTTACGTGGCATCGGTTATAGAACACGAGATTTGTGTATTCCGGTTCAGTCAAGTCGGGAGGACAGTCAGGGAAGTCCTCGATCTGGCGAAGAGCAGTCTTCCAGAGAAATTGCGACGATTTGTGCATCAGAATGTTTCGGAGAGACTTGCACGTTCGTGCAAGGTTGAGAAGGTCCATAGGATAGATGTATGCGAAAATCTACGATCACCAAGTGATCAGTAAAGGGACGATATACGAAGAAATAGATTATTGTACGATGTATAACTCATCGAAATTCAGTTGGCATAGGCCCTTCTGGTCTCCTCGACGACGCTTCTTCGCTGGCTCTGCACGTTCTTTTCGGCGTTTCTTGGCGGACGACCGAGGACCATCTACGGAAGGATGCTCAACGATGCTGACTCGCGACAATTTCCTGTCATCGTCGCAGACGTGACCGGACGCGATGCTAAATCCCGGGTACACCATGATGCAAGTTGCAGGACAGGGGAGGCCACGCGCGTCGCGTCCCTTTATAGTGGCAGTGCCACTCATGTGAGGTATTGTCCTGACCGGCCTGCCCAATGAGGTCAAACAAGAATGCAAGCGTCCTTTTAGCTGCACGTGGAATCGTCGTGTTCCTCTTTGCGACGTCATGCATTCCTGGATCAAAAGACCTATTAGTAGTTTGGCATGGCTTCAGTCTGCAGGAATTGATCACTTACCTTTCATTTATGGCCCGGGGGCCGGGGGCGAAAGCCTCAACCGGGTGGCATGATACGGTTCTGCAACGCAGGGTAAATGATAGCCTGGTTAGTCTCGTTTCCGACACATTTGAGACCGCAATAGACCGGCACCCGGTGGTCGCACGTACAGGGATTCAGACCCGTGCATTCCGCAACTTGAAGGCTAACACGGACTACATACCTACGACGCACCGCCGTGAAGAGACACCTGGAACGAATGCCGGTCATCATTGAAGGAGGCCAGCTCACTATAGGCTCCGTTTCATGGTACGGCACGTGTGTGTGCCAGTGAAGCTTTCAAGTTGAAAGAACAAGTTCAACTTCAAACGGTCATGTCTTAATTTTCCCAGGCCATTTTTGAGTGAACAATCCAATATCGTACGTCAAAGAAATAAAGTATTCGGGTATAGCGATCGAGTAATACTTCAAGCTCAAGCTTCAATATTTCAATCCCTGTGCTTCTTCATCGCACCAGGTGAAATTCTACTGTACCGTATGAAGAACGAATAAACAATGAGTCTAACCACAATAATTTACCCAAACCCAAGCTACTTGGAGTAGTAGACGAGAGGATAACAATGAATGTCGACTAGTTAGATGTCGATTGGGTATAAGCAGTCATAGCAAAGCCAACTCGGTTGTTGGTGGTATCGTACACGCTATAGTAGCGTTCCCTAACGAGTCACAAAGATGAGACTCAACGATCGTCGAAGGCAGAGAACGAAGTAATTGTGAACGTACAGGAAACAGTAACCAGCGACGAAGTCGAGTCCTGATCCAGAGTTATTTCCGATGTCACCAACGATGAGATAAATCGAACTAGAGCTCCCTCCGATCTCAGTGTTGAGAGAACGAGGCCAAATCTGTGCGTTCGGTGTTAGATCGTACGAGTTGCCCCCGATATCGAACGTCAATGTGTTTAGCGAGGAATATTGAGACGAGTTAAGTGACAGGAGTCCAGTGGCAAAGTCCATAGTAGCCCCCGTGTCGGACTCGTATTTCTGGTACGCATCTGTAGGTACCGACAGTGTCAGTACTCTGATCAATCTGTCGTGATGTATCGCTCACCAGTGGCTATGAGAATGAGAGTAGTGCCAGTGTCGACGATACCAGCGGTTGATGACAAGATAGGAGTGCCACCATAAGAGATGGACGCATCGACACCCCAAAATTCGGACGCAGGCGAGGTGGTCGTGAGCGGAACATAATTCATGGGACCAGTGGTGACCCGCGGATCGTAGCCGCCAAACGTGAGCTCCCCGTCGCTAGTAGGTTCAGAGACAGGGACGAAGTAGACCCCAAGAACTGCTTCGGAGATCGTTCCTTGTGCAAAAAGGTTGTCCATTACCGTGGGGACGGTACTGATGTTGGAGACCGTACCCTTGGTCAGGTCGATAGGACCAACACCAAGGATACCGTCAATATTTTGGAAGCCTATGGAGCTGTTGGCCACGCCGATGGACTGTCGGTTGATCACCAAAGCGGGCGAGAGTGTGACGGTATCAAGCCACTCCTCTCCAAAAAAGGCACCAGACCCGTATGTCACCGACTACAACCAACCTTGAGCGCAATGCGAATGATATGAAGGCATCCGACACATACCACGGTACTCCCTGTATCAATACTGGTACTGGACTTGTATACGTCTTATTCACTCCTACGAATGTGTTAGAGCTCCCGGTATCGATTAAAAGGGCATCTAGAACCAATCAGTTCCACCCTAAGACATCTCGCAGCAGGACCACATACAATATGATGGAGGTTCTCCAATTCCGACCTGAGCAGTGTAGGTCACACCAGCATTCGTAACACTGAAAGATGAGCTACGTTTGTCAGGGTGGCTAGCCTGTTTCATAGCCTGAACACGTGCGCGGTCCTTCTCGATAATGGTAAGGGTGCCAAGTTGATTGATATGCCTTGCGAAGCTCAGGGTCTGCTTGTCGCTATGACGGCTGAGGGGACTCGCGTCTACGGCGGACAGTGTAATCCATATCAGAGGAAGGAACGCTTTGGAAGGGAGCATAATAGCTGTAGTGGGGGTCTCGAGAATCCACACCCCGACCTTTTAAAACTTGAGCATTCATAGATGGAGAATAAGATTTAATGGGTTTGTCCGATTTGAACTTCGAATAGTTGCCATGCGAAAGCAAGGCATTGACTTGAGAGCACTGGACACCATCGATACCGGACCGTGAGACCAGCATGCTGCCTTCTTCTGTGAATGTATTAGCATAGCATATTGCCAAGAACATTGAGCCTAGCCTTGCGTCGCTGGCCCATGAGGCCAAATCTAGCGGTGGAGCCGCTGGAGTTGCCGGGGCAGTCGGCGATAACATGAGTTTAGAAGAGGAAGAAGCAAAGTGATCTCTCTTCAACTCCGATGATTACACTTCCGTCCCGCAGGGCGTTTAACGTTTAGCTTTAGTTTGGCCCAGAGTCTATGCGAAACCGGCCAAAGTGAGTTGCACAGTCGCATACGTACCTCTAACCCAACAATCTCGCTTTGTCGGCGTGTCTTCCAAGTGTTGAACACTGAATCGGTACGTCTTGTTACATACTTCTCGCAGATCCCATGGGAAAAGTTTTGAACCGCCATCAGCAAGAAATCGCCCAGTGAAATGATCCGAGTTGAAGTAAAGGGACATCGTGACACAGCCACCGGTCTCCCTAGCAGACCACTCGCCGCGTTGCAGAGCAGTGGATTACCCACGTCAGCACCACCAAGAATGATTCACCAGGGAGGCATTGAAGCGAATCCACTTCAGCTCGGGTAACCTTGGACTGCAAGAATATTGAAGAAACCCATCTCCATGCCATCCACACCGTGACTGAATCGAGATCCATGGAGTCTCGTACTGGCCGATATTCACGCTGAACACACCCGGCTCATCTGAGAACCCAGCCCACTGATCCTCTTGGCAAACCTCGAGAAACGGAAATAGCACTCCAACGACCCTGACGACGTATCATTGCACTTAACAACCCTTCATGAATGAACCATTATGGGTAATCTCTTCATCCAAACCAGGAGTGTTCCTGTTTCATCGGGACTTTCACCTTCGACTGCTACGCGTTGGTGGGTGGATGTCTCATGGGTCGTCCTTCCGAACCTCCCAGGCTAACTTGATCGTCGTAGGCGTTCTTCTTGCCCGGTAACCTCTTCCCCATCTCTCGTCGTCACCCCGGGAGTTTGGATCAGGACGCATCACACGACCTGGACTACCCTCGCAAACTCGCATGTCATCTACTGAAACTTGTTCTTAAATGAAGGGGTACCATCAGAGGTGTCGGGAAATCTATTCGTTCAGGGAAGTCGGTACGTGTTTCAATAGGCAAGCATCGATGGGATGGTGCATATCGAGGTGGTGGATGAGTCTTTGGAGTGCGGGGCGAAAAGCAGGACTGGATGTGTATCGAAGCAGCTTGGCCGAGGTTCGACGATTTGAGGCGCGTGCTTACGGGGCGCCAACATTGCCAACGCGGCCATCGAACACGTTCATTGCGTTTGGTATGCCTGCTCGCGTCTGAGGAGGTTGTACAAACTTATCATCCTCTAGGACAAATACCGGGGTTCCCGAAAGGAAGTATACAACACGTTACTCGATTCTGTCTTTGACCTTCTTGACGGTACCGAGGAATCTATCCTGGTTATGCAAGGTTCTTGCAACCTTTTATTAGCCTAGAACACCACGTGCGAGACAGCGTAATATTTCGGAAGATGTTACATGTACATGATGGCTGAAATTCCCAAGACGAAACCACCACCCGCGAAGCAAGAAACACAAACGACCACTATGATACAACCGGCGAATGCTGAATTAGAGTCAAGATGGTCAGCAGATCAAGCCGTTATTTTTTGCCCTATAACCAGACCCGATGAGTGAAATACTTCAGAAAACAGAGGTGGCAACCGCACGAACGTTGAGGGTGTTGGATTTGTTGCCAGCGGCACCGTTCTGATAGTATCTGTGAGCGCGTGCCATCCCAAAAGAATTTCCCTGGACTCACTTGCGACGGACCTGCGTTCTGCTTTCCTTTCTTCGAAGTTCGGGTCCGGTTGCTTGACAGAGACAACGTCGGTGTCCACTGGGTGTTTACCCAAAGGATTGCCGCCGTTCATGCTTTGGCCCTGTATCCCGACGGGGGAATCGTTCGAATAGAGGGTCAAAGCGAATTGCTCTGCCACCACGGCTACCACGATGTCCTCGGGGGCGGTCGCGGTTGCCGGGGTGGCGCAACCGCGTTCCGCAGCGGCGAGGACAACCTGTTCCCGCGCGCTCGCCAACCTGAGGATGGTCTCCATCGTCAATATTCTCCCTTCTTCAGGCGAAGGAAGACTCTTTCTTCTGCAAAGCGATACATAGGAGGGGAGCAGGAGCTCGCTGCTGACATCGTAACACTTGTATATGAACACCTTTTCAACCGGCTCGATGTCGAGCCTCTCTAGCTGCCGTATTGCCAGATTTCGGATCTCGGGGAACTCCCACTTCGTGGCGAGCCTCAGGACGGTGAGCCAGTGCTCCTTGCCCTTTCGGGAAAAGGAATACCCACTGTAGTGGATCTCAGTCAGCGCTGTCGGGTGATCGAGTCAACTGAAACTATTCACGGATTATACCACACCCAGACAAGCTGGGCAAATTCGTCGGACGTTACGTCGCGGATGGTGTAGGGGCTGTCTGGCGACCCGTCTTCGCCTGCGCCGGTTGGATTCAAAAGCTGTTGGAAGTACTTTGACTCCCTCTCGAAAAAGTAACGATGTAATCGGAACACCGTATTCTCCACCTATACATTTTAGATTACACCGTGCATCAACACGCCCCTCGATATGAAATCGGCGCCAAGAACCCACGTACCATGAAACATATATTGCCATCTCTGAGGTAAAAGTCCTCATGGCGTTGCATTTTGCTCACGCCGTGCGTCGACGGCACGTTGTGGGTTTGGGAGGACGAACGATCAGAGGAGGGCATGATAAAAGCCTACGTATGGGGGATAGCGACTCGACAACCATCGACAGACCAATCTTATATCTTACACGCCATCACGCTTCTTTACGCGTTTGGTTTCTTTTTTCTCAAGATGACCATCTGCGCCCCGCCTCGTGCTGCACGGAACCTTCTATCTTGGTATAGATTCCGTATGCGCAGTCCAGATTCAAAAAAGATGTAACAATAATCGTGTGCCATCCACAGCAACGTGGACCCACATACGTCTTATCGCAGAAAGATCCGTGTTTCGTGTTGATGGCACGCGTCGCGAACAAAGGAGTCTGTACAGGTTCGCTCAACCGCAGGAATATCTGGCTCGCAAACCTACTTGCCATCGAAATTTCAAACGACACATGGTCGTGTTTTGCTTCCGCAAATCACAAGACTGTGCTATTTTAAAACGGGCACTATCGCGGTCACATCGCTGGCAAATCGGCATTGCATTGGGGAAAATCATACTGAGAATAACACCAGTTACTCGACAAATGTAAAGGGTTAAGGGTGTTCTTTTGTGGCGAATATGCCCTCCTTTTCACCGACAAGATCGCAACGTGCAGATCAGTTACGGCCCCTTCTTGCGCCAGGCCCCGTTGTTCTCCCCCCGCGATTCTTGTTTTTGGCGCTTCCTAAACAACAAGTTAGACGGGCGTAGAGCAATCGGACGCAGTGAAACGTACCCTGCTTGTTCTTGCCACCTTCAATATCAGAAAACACACTCGCAGTATCATTATCCTTGCTCGATTCATCCTTGTCAGCGTCATTCACATTTTCGTTGGGATCAGCAGTCACATCGTTACTATTTTCAGTGGAGAGTGGTGGTACAACACTAATCCAAGCATCATCGGAGCCAGCTCCTTCCTTTGAGTCCACCTGCGATTGGGTTTCAATGAGCAACTGCGTTAGAACAGGATGACTGAGCGACTCGCCGAAGATGAACGCTCACCCGCTCCTACAGAGGACATGATTGAGGAGATACTATTATCCTGGGAATTGCCTGCCTTGTCCGGTACCGATGGGGGTTGTGCTGGGGAAGTTGACGGTGTTTGAGCCGGAGGTGCCTGAGATTGAGGTTTTGGGGGTGCCGTTGCTAGGCTTTGACGGTGTTTGACCCGTTGGTGTTTGAGCCGGAGAGGCCTGAGATTGAGATTTTGGGAGTGCCGTTGCTGGCGTTGTTGCTGTTGCCGGCGCTGGTGTTGCCGCTAGGTGCTGCCTGAGGCGGCATGACAGAGCCAATGGAAGGCATGGTGTCAAGCGAAGAACGTTTTGGATCAGTTGCCGACCCACCATTAGCTCGAGGCGCAGTCGCACCATTAGCCTTTGGAAGGTTCCCGGATGGGGCCGGATTGAGCTTAACGAATCCGTTCGTTGACCCGTTGATACCATTGGAATGAGGGGTCGCAGGCGAAGGGGAGGTAGGACGAGAACCGAGCTGGAAGATCTCCCGAATAAGGACCTCTACTTGGGCGTCCTCAAAGTCCTCGAAGGTAGGAGTACGCATGCAACTTTCAGCGGCCTGCTGGCGGAGACGCTCACGAGCCTCGGCAACGCGCAGCACCGTCTCCATCCCGAGCTTCATACCCTCCCTGAACGACAGAGGCTTGTCCCTCTTACAGACGTCAATGTAGGAAGGAATAAGGTAGAGACGACTGATGTTGTTATCATGATAGATGGTGATCTTTTCGGTGGGCTCAATCTCGATCTTTTCGAGCTCCCTAACAGACAGCTCCTTGACACTGTCAAAAGACCAACGATTGGCGAGCTTGAGAATGCTGAGCCATGTCTCAAGCGGCGCTTCATACACCGAGTATTTCCTGTCGTTTCGTGAGTAAACACGCTTGCGTTTGATGATGCGAACTTACGGGTTATAAAAGACCCAAAGGAACCGCGCGAAATCTTCGCTTTTGACATCTTCGAGGGTGTAGGCATTGCTGTCCGTCGAACCACGTCCCTCTTCGGCACCCGAATCCGAGGTGCTGAACTTTTGGCGGAAAAAGAGGGATTCACGGTCAAAGAAATAGCTGTGAATGCGATAGAGGTGGTTTTCGACCTGGAAACAGACATTAGCGCCCATAGAGCAAAGGGACGAAAAGGTAACGACTAACGAGGACGGTCATATCGCCACCGCGGAGATAGTAATCTTTGTGGTGGACGACGCGAGAAACGCCGTGAGAGGAGTCGGCGCCGAACATGATGGACTGGACGAGGAAGAGGAGGGAGGAGGGCGGAGAGAATGAGGACTTTGGTTCCAAGGGAAATTTTCGAAGCAAGTCAAAATATACGTTCCCTGATTCCAGTGTTTGCAAGTTTGGTTCACCCGGCTACACGTGTTGGTTACACGTTCCCCGTCGTTCTTCTCCCCCCTTACTTATGTAGTTTCCTCATTAGCACACTGCAATTCCCTTGCGTAAATTCATCGTACCCATCGTCCGTAGCGTCGCCTGGGCCGTGGATCGCGTAGCCATCGGGGTGTCTTGAATATGAGGTATTTCTTTCAGTTGGTCACTGACTTTCCTTCAAGTCACATTAGACTCGACCATCGTTGGTGCCATCATGCCACAGCTGCATTTGTGGAGCTTGATGTGCCCAGGCTCAAGGGTATCAGAGAATGGCAATCAATTTGATGGACCAGAACGGCTCTGTGTCATCACAATCAGTACACGCGGATGCCTGCCTGCATGGTTCGAGGGGCCGCCGCTGCCCTAACTGCGGATCGTTCATATACGGCCGTCAGCGATGCGACAGCGCCCACAGTTGATATTATAATCAAGAACGCATTCGCGGCGTGCACCAATGACTCGTAATAATAACTCCATTTGAATCTGACTTGCTACTGGTATACGTCAAGGAAAGGATCCGAATGATCCAATTGCCAACCAGATACCCACAGCTACCAACGAATTTCACCACTCAGTTTGGAACGGTCGAGGTAGTACTGAGTCATACACGTTTCTTTGCCTTGGCATTGGCCTTAGGTCATCTCGCTAAAAGTCGTACAGAACGACTACCTTCTTCTTTCCGTTCTTCACCTGGTGTTTCGCTGTTTGCGTTATCTATAAACAGATCATGGTTATCACCCCACACTGTTTCTCGCGCATGGACAACACCTGGACTGACCTGATATTTGAAAAACGCGTTTGATGGTGGACGTGAAATCCACGTTTGAGGCGTCCCGTGTGCCGGAAACGAGACGAACACGGTCTTTTCTGTCGAAATCGGTCCTCACAGCCAAGCTTTCTCGGACGGCAGCAACCTTCAATGTCAACTCTGGACCAAGATGCTCGAAGTCAGACATCCCGAGAGGTGCTTGTCGTTGCGCAAGTTCATTCAGTCCAGGAAGAAGCCAGGACTTGATATCATACTTGACGGCAAGCCCCACCTTTTCCGCAGGACTTCTGCAAACCAGTCGGTATGGCATATTCTCTATGGCATATTTGTAAATTCCGTCGCATTCCCACATCTGTGCCAATTTCGCGACGGGAAACCACATTTCGAAAACTAGGGCTATTTTTCGTGGTTTCCTCGTGATAACTGTATAAGTTACGATCGTGATGTGAACCATCATATGCATTCGTGTTTAGTTCACAGGCTGGTTAATAACTTACCCCATGCTAAAAAGCACCTCGAGGAAGCGTTTGAATTCATCTTTTCCGATCCCCTCCAGTCGAATCGGGTTATCATCGCCCGATCCGTCGACGATTTCAGGTTGAGGTAGCGAGAACATGTCCCGGAAAACCCTAGACTGGGACTCCAATACTTGTTGAGGCACTCTGAATAGACGATCTTCCACCTTTTGTCGCGACTCTTTCAGCGAAAGGGCTTGAAATGTCAATGGACATAATTGACTGACCTGGATGGTCACCAGGGTCATGTAGAAATGCTCATCTTTCTCGACGCCAGCCATATTGGAGGTGCACAACTAAGAGGATATTGGTATCGGCACGTGTCTAGATTCGATACTAATAGTAGTAGTAAACCCCTGACTCATACATGCAACTCTGAGGCTGAACATTGTTTGGCCGGCGAAAGCCCAACTCCGAGGCGGAATCCATCGAGTCGGCGTATAGGAGGGGGCAGGAGGGGCGATACCTGAAACTGTTCGACGTTGATGGCAGTGTCCACTGCCATCAAGGTTAATGGAGTCATGCCACGTATCATGGCAACCGAGGGAGACGAGAACGTTGGACTACGGCGCACATCACCGGCACCCAAGGTACATATAACAATTACAATTAGATGCAAGCCCGTCAGCTACGTGGAACTCTCAAGTGGGTCGCTCGCCATACTTCGTCCTCACCTGAGACGGCGCCCTGCCATATACCCCGTGGCACACCGTCTGCGGGCGGTCATATCTGGATCTGCTCATCGCTCGCACACTGCGCGTAGACAATGCAAGGGAATCTTGTTTCTAGGGGGGACGCCTTCTCTCTATGCGCGATGAACCCACAGGTGCCCCCCAAAACGGAGAGAACACTCGAGATACTCGAGGAGGTACGTGCCCTCTAAATTTCCTCCCATGTCTGACGTGACGAGCCGCGTTTAGACATTCAGAAGAGTGGAGCAGGCTAGCGAGCGCAGAGCACTCGACGAACCTGAGCTAGAACAGACGGATTCTCCACGAAAGTACCATAAGAAGGGGGGTGTCTCGGTGAGCCAGTTTGGAAAGGTAACGATCTCGTCGCCCGAGTTTCCGCATTTTCTGAACACCACCAGCAAGAGTCGCAAGGGGACTGATAATGTACGTGCATCAGCGCCATCGCCCCTGTCGGCGGCGGCTGCCAAGTCGACGTTTTACCATACCCTAGCCAATGTAAGCTATCGAATTCCGCGATCTCGTGTCACTAGGCCCACACCGGCTATTTTCAGCCGAGAAGCGTAGAATCGATGGCGTCAGAGAATCTTGAGGAGGAGACACCTCAGACCGAGGAGGAACACGAGATCCAGGTGGAGAGAATAGCCGGACGCCAAACACTTCCCAAAACTGTGGGCGCCCTGCTACCACGGCGGCTGACGCGAGCGCAGTCGCACCACGATTACGTTTCGATTACCAGGGGAATGGTTATTGACGTTTCGGTGGAGACGACCACCGAGTCGTCACAGTCTTCCCCCAACATGCAAACGTCGACTGCATATGCCACACGACCGTCCCGTCTACGTGCGGCTACCGTGGGCACTATACCTATTCCTGCGAGTTTGGTGGAACGAGCCAAGGACTTTGCGCGCAAACTGCGAGGGAAAGGCAGAACAGACCTCCCATAGTAGGTTCTAGACTCCACGGGGGTGTTACAGTGGCCTTGGTGTTGCGGACTGAGGAGTAATGTTGCCAAGGTGCCCGGTGGTTCATTTCATTCGAGCTGTCGAGAAGCACATGATGCACAACTAATGATTCTAAACCCACCCATACCCCATTACATATCTTTTTTGTAGAGTCTTCTCGATGATATGACGGTTGAAATGAAGCGAAATGAGGCTAAGTGAGGTGGAACGAGGCGATACCATCGATCGACTGAGCTCGGCTAAGGTCGGCCTGATTTACGTTTCGGGTTGGTCAGAACTGAATATGGGCAAAGGGAATCTCACAATCATCGCCGTTCTTTCCTTTCGTTATCCTCGCAATTCTGCATAAAGGCGCTGTGGAGATAATGATGCATTTTCCCCATCCGAGTCATGCTTAGCGCACCCAGAATCCTAGTCGATAGGTGCACTCCCCGCGACAGGTATGCCAGAACCTATGTCCCCCTGAGCACCTCTCTCTGTCCAAGTGCAGACGACTCCCTCCTCACCCCGGTACGTCGCGTGTCCTTTCCCCCTTCAAACGCCAACTAACCCCCTCGCAGCAAACGCCTTCGCACAGTGCTGCCCGGCGTCGCGCGCATTCGTCCTCTGACTCCCAGGGCTGGAAACTCCTGCCCACACCCATACGACCCACGTTCCGGCCTCGCGATTACGAGCTGCCGACGTGCGTCGAGGACGACGACAAGTCCGACACTCATACCATCGGCCTCAAAGTCCTCCGTCGCTCCCTTAAAAACATCGAGTTCGATTCCGCCTGCCTTGATTGTCTCGATCAGCAGACGCTTCTTTCTCCCACCGAATCCTTCTCCGAGGTCTGCTACTCGGAAGCGACGCACGATCAGGTGCCCGTGCCCATGCTCCAGCCTATCCAGCCTCGCATACGGAAGCGCACCGCCCTTTATGATAGGACGGCGATGAGCGAGGAAGATCCTTACCATGACTGGGACGAAAACATGTCCGTCCGATGGACGAAGCGGCCTGTACAAAAACAGGTTCGTAGATCTATCATGAATACTATTTTGGCACGGGCTGATCATGCGTTTCAGCTCCCTCCCGTCCCTCCGGTGCCCGAGCATCTAAGGAATTCCAAGGAGCCGGAACCTCGGCCAAGTTACCAGCAATCCGTGCTCGCTGAATTCGAGACGAGATTGCTCCGCGTCGTCACCAACCCGGACGACTCCGTTCATTATTTCCCAGTGCCATCACAGAGACGAAGCGAAGAGTGTTCAAAGACTTCTTTGGACTCTCCGGCGTCGGTCGTTTCAACCCCGTCAAAATCTTCATCCGCTTCAGGTTCGTCGGGTGGACCGCTTAGAAGGCTACTGAGCCGTTCCCGCGCCAAATCAAGAACGAGATCATGACGTTCGGATCATGTTGTCCCTTGCTTATCGTTCTCACCCCGTGATGCCCCTCTACGCGCCCGTTACGTTTGCCTTATACCATTTTTTATCACTCATTATTTCAACGTCATCGTATCTGCATCCTTTACTGTTGTTTCAGGTTTTTCTTCATCGCATACCCCCTACTGTATCCACTTGCTAGACTGTACGAGTGTGGTGTTCAGTATAATTTGATATTCTAGTTCACGCGCATGTACGACTGGTTCAGGCTCAGTTCCAATCGTCAAAGTTTAATTGTCAAACCGCAGTTAGCGATGGACCTAACCAATAACGTCGAATTGTCTTGATGCACTAGCGATCCAGTGATGGTAACCATGGGCGTCAATCCGCGGAAAGCCACTAGAAGCTTGAAGCTGATCATGATCATGATCATGATCAGTAGAACAGACGTTCCTTGCATCGACTGGGCTCATTTCGACAAGGACTCTAGACACAAAGCAGCGAACCCGAACAACGCCAGACTAGGCATCAAATATGACCCCACCGTGACTCCTCGAATTCGACGGTTCATCTCCGTGGCAGAATGATCGTGATGAGACTCCGACAGTCACCTCGGACCATCCTTGGCCCATCTTGCGGAAATGTAGGGTGACTCTGACATGTCACGTATGGGCGCGCGTTCGCCAGCATGATCGCGGGAAGGGCCACAGATCGTTGGGGACTCGGATCTTCGTACGTCGCGTATGTACATGGCGTTGCCGTGGTGAGCGCGTTACAGTTCACCTAATAGGTCCATGCGTGGGTGGGCGTCTGGCCAAAGTGCACCAAGATGGTTATATCGTCTTTCGAGGGTAGCGATGGGTATTCGTCGAAGTCGCTGTCAAGTGATGCCACTGGTAAGGTTATGACGGCGGCGTTGGGCCACTGCATGATCACATGTGGCCATAGAGAGGGCATGTTCTCTATTGTCAAACACGAGATTGAATCACGAGTTCATACCTCGGTCGTTTCATTACGTTCCGATGACCTCGTACGGAGTTTTTCTGTTGAGCGGTATGACAGGTACGCGGAGTTTGATCGTTTTCTGGGCGAACCGAAGGTTCTAACTCCTCGTTGATGAGTCAACGAACCTAGAGATATGAGATATGACCTCATTTCAGTGCTGATTGTATGTGGTGGGATACGTAACTTGTTCGAGACCGAGGTCTTCGAAGTTCGACTGTTGCAAGGAGATGGGTGCTCGTTGTCATGCTGATACGCTTAGCAGTCGTCTTCATTTCTCGTCTGTCGACTCGCTTCATCATATAATTAAGTAGTGATGCTGACCTTGTACTGCACCCACTCGTTACGAGGAGCTCGCCAAACGTCGGTAAGATCAAAAGTGTTTGTTCGGTCCGGAGATGAAGTACAATTCAGTCGCCGCGCAAATTGACTCAAGTACCCCGACAGATTTTAAACTCAGAAGACCTTTCGATCAGAACAAATGCCGGCGACTTCGGACACAAACACCATCGACTGTCTTCGTGCTCAAGGGATCGTTCTGAGGAACATATCGGACAACTTGGGGTAATATGCCATAGAGACACCAGCATGCAAGAGCTCGTGTACGCCGCAGCGAGGACGTGATCACTTCCGAGTCGGGCCATCGGCGCCCGATGATCGAAGTTGGTCCACCGGACTCGGAAGACGACGCCCGCGGCAAATTCAAAACCATCATCTGTCAGGCTTAACGCCCACGGACCAATTACTTACCACTTGGCCCGTCTGCCAGCTGTACGTACCCAGGCTGCGCCGGAGCAGACTCAGGGTCTATCACATCGTTGTGGCAATGTACTAACGTACAGCTCCTCTTCGACTCATCAAGGACGAGATGCCCCAACTGCCGTACTTCCCCCAGCTCAAGCGCCGCATACATTGCTCGAACGCCAACTTCGGAAAAAGAACCTAACCAGGAGCGGGTGCAAATGAATCAGAATGATGGACCCTGTGATATAGACTGGTGACCCGTTCATCCGCTGTTTGCCTCAGGGGACGGACTGACCACCGTGGTCCGTATTTCGCTACACCGAAGATGACCAAGGACTGATATCGGGGTTCATTAGAAGATACATCCAGTGAGGCATTGTACTCCCTCCTGTCGATGCTCTGATGTCAGCACGGAGCAAAGTCTTGTACACGTCGCAAATTAGTATCTGTCAACCGGGAACCGAACCGGAAGTATGATGCGAACGATGGAGTTTGCCTGAAATGTCATAGTCTATCGGGATTTTTTCGCAACTTGGTGTGTATTTCTCGCCCCGTCGAACGGTCGAGACCGATAATGAACTCACTAGTGAAAGATCCCAGAATGAGGCATCGTACTCGTTGTGAGCGACCTGTCTTCCCAGGGATGACAACGTTCGTGCCCCCTCGATGCTAGCGGAGTAAGTCTGGAGATATCGAGCAGGGAAGCCTGCGTCTCTGCAATGGAAGCCTTGTCGCATGTTTTGTGAGCGAAGTACGCTGTGCACCTGGTTTGCAGAACATGCAAGAAGGCTCTGTGCACAGCCGACAGTGGACCAATGCTGGTGAGCAAGCAAGCAATATACGTCGACATTTCCGTGCTTGCTTCGCAGAAGAAGAGAACGTCTGATTCCGGCGACGTCCGACTCCGGAGCGATCAAAATGGTGCTGGGACGTCACTGGGTGAGAATTGGGCGAATCCGATCCAGGTGTAGTTCTTCGATAGGCTATCCAATAGTTTGGCCTGAGTTCAGACTATATCCAATTCGTCTCATTGGTCGACGACTGCTGCTTCAACTGACGTCAGTTAAGTCCTGTTTAATCCATATTCATTGTCCTTGCTTGATGAGATGCAGGAATGAAATGACCCCGTAGATTGTTGGCGATGAATAGGGCAAGGTAGGTTCGTCCCTGTCAAGTTGACCGTCCACAATCTAGGGCGTTGGTGCCTAGTTCGAGTGCCTCTTGAACCTGTCGCCACAGGTGCGTTGACATTGACATACGCCACATTGCGAGCGCGGATAAGAGGGTTGGATGGGCAACGTGCCGAAGTAGAAGCATTTATAAAGTGTTCTTCATTTGCCTGGTGAGCATCCCGACGTCCAATGCATATTGAATTCTAGACTCGGTAGCATGGGTCAGTCGTCGACGTCATCAAGCTTGCAATATGGCTGGAGTGGCGTGATATGAAACAATAATCATGATGCATGGTGAGGAACGTTATTGACAGATAGACAGGACGTGTGGCTAAAGAGTATATCTCCACGGAGCGGTAGAAATTCGATGAACTAGAGCAATCACCGAGTGGCACTGCCGTGCGTTTCGGAGAGGGAAGATGGGGAAAGGACGTATAGTTCGCACAACTATCGTACGCTAACTTTGTAAACCGTCTTACTGCGTAAACTACGGTCCTTGATTTCAAGTTGCCATAAGGAGACGAGCAAGGCGGGGGTCGCCTAACAAGGGTACATTGCAGACGTCTCAATGCGTGAACGTCGGGCGTCGTTATCTCCGGAGAAACTGTAAAAGAAGGACAGGATGTGGCTCCCAACACGAAAAAGCATCGTTACAGCCAAGCCATTCATTGCATGCAGCGCTTTTTTTTTTACGAGAAAGAGAGTGCATAATGTTAAGATGGAATGCAATTTACCGTTTAACGACTTGGCTTTCGATTTTCTAGAATTCTCTCCGTCGGGGCCAAGATTCGATGGGTCGACACCAACCTGTGTGGTCCCTGGTGCCTTATGTAGTGTGTCGGGCTGTGCGAAAAGCAGGTTTCCACCACCCTTTGCACCCAGCACAGCCATCAGTCGCGAGTTGGCCACGCACCCGTACCCCAATCGTTATCATACAAAGTTGTAGATGGTGTGATTATGCAATGCCGTACAAAAAGGAATGAAAGCGCCTCCGGGATGCCCAGAGGTGCATGCGCATGATTCCCTCTGCTATGTACTCATGGTGAATCATGCTCGTAGTAGTAGTAGTACTTAGATCCGCGAGCTTGGACAGACACGGGACTATTTGGGTCATAGAGCTCAAGGTCGCCTAGTACCGATCATCTACGCACGTGTTTGATGGGCTTGCGTGAATGCAGCATGGCCGTCAGGGGCTCCCTGATACAGTGCAACGAAGAAATGAACGGGCGTGTATCTTGGCGAATCGCAAATTCGTTTCTCCTCCGTGAGCCTGAACCCACAGAAGTGACATGTAGCTACGGTGACGTTTGGTTTGGGAAAGTGTACATTGACTGAACTCACGAGTGAAGGGTCGTGTGACAAGTGGCCACAGGGGTCTCCACAAAGAACCGTCGCGGGATGAAAAGGACGGGAGCTACAGTACTTGGGATGCACAGCCCTGTTGCGGCGGCGAGATGTAGAAGTGGACTTTCATACCTCATTAATGATGGATTGGGTCTCGAGTGGCTGTGTAGTATGCGTCGTGTATTGTGCCATTGGACGTATTATGGAGAATACGGCGCAAGCCACCGACATGCTTCACGCGTGAAGCTTTTCAGCACGATCAATTCCAGTGAATGGGTGGTTAGCGGATGTATTGTCCCTAAAAAGCTAGACTTTGAAATTCGTACCTAATTTGCTCGGTGCTTTTAGGGAGCAGATTCGATAAGTCATTGCGGCATCTGCGGCGGAAGTATGAAAACGGAAACAGATCGAATGCAACAGGAACGGAAGACAAATGTAGTCCGACGGCGTGTTTGACATTGAGGTACTAATGGTTGTCAGTGTCGAGGGTCCATGGGCTAAGTGACCAGGGCGCAGGTTGTAACCGGTCCGAGAATATCGAGATGGTGGATTTGAACCCACGGTGTTCGCCTATGATGATAGGATGGGTGTCGAAGTGTGAATAGGTATTGGGGCAGTGCGGGAGAATGGTTGTTTGACGGCATGCTCGCCAGTGCGATGGATGGTGATCCACGCGAACCAGCGCCTCTGCAGAGCAGTATCATATGAGCGAGGCACTGAGGTGCAACGAGGAGAGGGAAGAGGTGTAATGAAAAGAAGGAGGTGCAGGCAGCCGTATGATGAAAGGTTGCTTCTTCGATTCTTGCGAGGGCCGAGAGGGTGATATCATCGACGGTGTACAATTGCTGCCAGGCACGCTAGTACTCAGTTATGTCGTGCCTCTATCCCAAGTGGTAAAATAGTTAAATTCGCAAACAAAACCCGGAAAAAAAAAATCGACCGAAATAGTTGTCAGGAACTAGTTCTGATGTGCCTGAGCGATCTGATTGGTTGACCGCAGATCCTTAGCTGTCCACTTCCCAAGTCCTCCCACCGCACCAAGTCCTTTCTCCCTCCCCTCCTTCTCTCTACCCGCCCCTCTCCCCCTCCTCCCCACATCGTCCCCGACGTCGCCTTCGAACCTGTCTCACCGTCGTCACCTCTAGACACTCTTCTGTAATGGCGCGCAGACCAGCGTCCTCAGCTGGCGGGTCTCGTCCCCTCACATCTTCTGGCCTCCATCATGCTACCTCCCCCGGCGCGTTCCAGCACGCCAATTATCCAAACAACAATGCTTACATCGAGGAAGACGAGGACGAGGAAAGTGACACCGAGGACCTGTTCGCATTTCTCCCACCCTCCACCGCAGATCAGCAGCGAGACGCACAGAAGCACTCTCAGGAACTTCTCCACACCGCTCCCCAATACCCTCATATTTACCCTAATGCTATACCTCCAACCCCCCCTTCCCTCTCCTACCCGTTACCGACCTTCGATCCTTATGCTCGGTTCCCTACCGATATAGCTGGGCCATCCAGTCTTTTCTCCCCTCCCATATCAAATATACCAGTCGAGAGCCCCCCTTCCACCATTTCCCAGAATGCATCCAGCGACCCGTACCGCATGCGAAGGCTCAGTACCGCTCACCCGGCAACAGCAGAAACGAGACCCTCCAGAACCACTCTCAGTTCACGGGAAATACACGTTGACCTTCCTTCTAGTCCCCCAGAGAAGTCCCTCGAAATCGACCATCCTCATTTATCCCGGCGAAAGCGGAATCTATCTTCTACAATAGCTGACGATACAACAACACTTGACCTCACCCCGAGCATGTTGGAAGAAGACAGTCGAGACGGTTCGATAAAGTACGTTCCTTCCTTACCACCTTTCCCTCCTCTCACGACCACCTCAAGGATGGAGTTCGACTTTGATGCTATCAACGAAGAGGATAGTCCTTTCCCAGAAGTTCGCGCATCCGTCTCCAACATCGATGACCCAGAAATGCCAGTCATGACCCTGCGTATGTGGGTCATAGGTCTCGTACTCTGTATGATCGGCGGGTTAGTCTATTCATCATCCATTTTTGCCGTCTCTTAATATTTGTAGTTCCCTGAATGTCTTCTTCAACTTCCGACAACCGGCCCCGAGTGTCTCGCCGCTTGCACTTCTCATCATGAGTTATCCTATCGGCAAATTTTTTGCTTTTATCCTCCCAATCACAACGTATCGTCTCCCTCGATGGCTCGGCGGCCTAGAATTTTCCTTGAACCCCGGTCCTTGGAATATCAAGGAACACGTCCTTGTCTACATCATGGCAAACGTGGCCATTGGTCCGCCATACGCCATCAATGCCATCGTCGTCACCGAGAAAAACTACAATATTTCCGTCGATTATTGGTTCAGTGTCCTGCTCGTCGTCGCAACACAACTTACAGGGTTTGGTCTTGCTGGCGTGTGCAGACGATTCTTGGTGTGGCCTGCTGGCATGGTTTGGCCCCAAAATCTTGTGACCTGCACGTTACTGAACACTCTGCACGCCGAAGACGAAGAGGCACCCGGAGGTATCACTCGTTACAGGTATTTCCTGTTGGTCTTGACCGGCGCTTTTTTCTGGTTTTTTGTTCCTGGTGTGTAGCTATTTTTCTCGTACCTTTATAAGTGCTCATGTCCTTCCAGGATACCTCTTCCAGGGTCTTTCTGTGTTCTCGTGGTTATGCTGGATCTTCCCAAACAATGTTCCGATCAACCAGATGTTCGGTGTGAGCTCCGGGTTGGGGATGAGCGTTCTTACTTTCGACTGGTCTCAGATATCATGGATCGGCAGCCCATTGATGTATCCATGGTGGGCCGAAGCACATATATTTACTGGCTTCGTGCTTTTCTTCTGGATCGCCACACCTGTGATGTACTACACCAACGTACTGGCTCTTTGGCTCTCAGAAATGTTTCACGCTGACTTCTGGTTCATAGACTTGGGACCTCGCTTACTTCCCTATCAACGATGATAACCCATACGACCGCTACGGGAACTACTACAACGTTACCCGGGTACTAGATGGCTCTCATCGCTTCAACGCCACCGCATACGAGGAATATTCCCCGTTATACCTGCCAGCAACATACGCCATGACCTACCTTCTCGCATTTGCACTTGCAACCTGTGTGCTAGTTCACACTGTCTTATATCATGGTCGTAGTGTCATAAACGGGATAAAGAAGATTCGTGTGGAACCCGACGACATCCATGCAAAGTTGATGCGCAACTACCCAGAGGTGCCAGATTGGTGGTACTTGGTCTCTTTCGTTGGATTTTTCCTACTGATGGTGGTGGTGGTCGAGGTATGTAAAAGTAGAACCCCGTTTTCCCCTTCCTTATTCTCTTGCTCTCAGATATGGCACACCAGTGTCCCTGTGTGGGCTCTGTTGTTGGCGGTTTTCTTGCCTGTACTATACGTGCTACCTTCTGGTTTTATTTATGCGATGACTGGTCAAGGGGTAAGTTTTTCGCAACCTGATGTTGTTCTGGACCTTACACTCCCCAGATCTCCTTGAATTTGCTAGCTCAAATCATTCCTGGTACTCTGTTACCAGGTAACCCCGTCGCGAACATGGTACATACATTATCGAACACATCATTTTGCCATTCTCCTGATGATCTTCGTAGATTTTCAAAGCCTACGCAGTCCAAACGCTGTTGGAGGCGACCTCGTTTGTGCAGGATCTGAAATTAGGTCACTATATCAAAGTTCCCCCACGGTCGACATTCCTAGGTGCGTTCTATATTTTTCAGTGCGTCATGTCTGACAATCTGTAACAGTGCAAGGCGTCGGGACACTTCTTGCCTCATTCGTCCAAGTTGGCGTGAAGCAATGGATGTTCAACAATGTCAAAGACATTTGCAGTCCAACTCAAGCAAGCGACCTTACCTGCCCGCATAACCAAGTGTATTTCACGGCTTCCGTGGTTTGGTATGTGAGATCATCGTTCTCTTAATTGTGTGCTCACTCTACTTGTTCAAGGGGTCTTATTGGTCCTGCACGGCAGTTTGGCGCCGGTTCACTATACCAGCCAGAGTTGTACGCGATCATCGTTGGTGCAATCCTACCACTTCCTTTCTGGCTTTGGCAACGGCGGTACCCCAACTCTTGGGTCAAATTCGTGAGCACGCCGGTGGTCCTTAGTGGTGTGTCATATATACCACCCGCTGGGGGTATCAACTACTCCGCATGGTTCGCAACTGGGTTCGTATTCCAATATCTCGTGCGGAAGCGGAATTTTGCATGGTGGAGCAAGTTCAATTACGTTACCAGCGCAGCTCTCGATAGTGGTAAGAGTGTTTTCTCTGTTGGTGCCGACATGTGTTTTGATGGTCATGCTTTAGGTACTGTGCTATCTGCCATCGTCATTTTCTTCACTCTGTCGGTGAGTGTCATGACCAGTCTGTTCTATCGAGGCATTTCGCTAAGTTTGCTGCGCCCACGTGCAGTTCCCAGCTGGTGGCGTTTCTCTTAAGTGGTGGGGGAACACCGTTTTTGAGAATAGTAGGTGTTTCATGCCCTCCCACGTGCCGCGATACCGACGAACGTTTTTACAGCCGCAGACTTCCATCAGGTGGCTTTTAAAGCAATACCCTCTGGGGGGCTTCCGTGGCCCTAATGTACTTAGCAAACAATCTGCATCAATATCATCACTTCATCTAGTGCCGCGTCCGTGCACAAATCTTACGGTTTAGATTATACTGATTCGCCATATGGACTATTGACGTAGTGATTATACGATTAGTAAGTAGCTTAGCTGGTGTTTTGTCAATAGGCCGGGCGCACGCCTTATCAAACAAAAGAATCTTTTGATCCCCGCTGGCAGGTCTCATTTGCCGTGTGAGGTGCTGCGTAATACCCGGACGCAATTTGTAGCATGTCGATGGCCACTCCCAATAAGTTATCGCAGATCATCGAGTGTGCTTGTGGGCGTTCGGCGTGGCATACGTCAATCGTATGTACCTTGCGGAGGGAAGCCCGAGCCAGCGATTCCGAGGAAGAAACCGTCCGGACTCGAAGTAATTGACAGGCACCCGTTGACGCCACGCAATTACGCTTATCGCGGAGAGCGTGTTCCACCGCCGTGCAGACGAATTGCGGCGCCGACGGTGGCCCTTCCAGATTGTTTCTTTTTCGGTTCCCAAAGAAGAAAACGAATACGCCAATGAGTCATGCAGTGGGCAACATAATAAAAGATACAACGGTCCCGACAGTGAATGAGGATATCGTCACGTCGTTCTTCTCTATGGTGGTGTAACATATTAGCCCCTTCCTCTACCACGAGCGCCACGGGGACCTCTTCCTGTAGTGCCACGTCCTGGAAATAGGCAAGTGTGCGTGTGAGGAACGTGGATCCGTCCTGGATCGGCTGAAAGGACCCACCTCCTCTTGTTGGTACACCGCGGCCACCTGCGAATGAGCCGTGCGATTGTGAGTGGTTGTCGCAGACGTGAGTGTCCGAGGTGATGCGATGGCGTCGTGCAGCACGAGAACGGCGTCATAGGGCATCGTGATCAGAAGGATGACGACGATAACACGGAATCGGACACAAGGGAAAGCGAAAAGGAGTGTTGCTCACCTCTGGTGCCCGGACCTGCACCTCGCGCGCTCCGCCCGGCTTCACGCGCCCGTGATTGTTCCTCTTTGACCGCGTCCAGAAGCGTATCTGGTACGCGCAAGTACTTGATCTGTTTGAACGCGCGCGCATCGATAACGTCACGGATGGAAGAGATCTCGTTCCCAAGACCAGCACACGCACCGTACTACCCCGAATGTAGCACTCTTTCAGCTTCCAAAACCGATCCCCATCCGCGCTGGTCTGATACACTTCGCGTAACGTGATGTTCATAAAGTTGTCGCAGTTGACGAGGTGGCCGTTGAACGTCTCTCCGTTTTTGAGTTCTACGAGCTGTTCAGGGCAGTGATGAAGACGTCAAGACGACGGTTCTTCGGCCTTTTTTTTGGAACGGGTGATGAACGCACCATGGGTTTGTTTTGGGCTGCGGTGAGGAGTGATAGTGGGAGCTGCGGGAGGGATTGATGAAGAACGAGAATGGGGCAGGATAATAATGTATTACCATTGCGGTGGGCGATGGCGTCGCGCGCGATGTTCTACTGGTCGATATGTGATGGGGAGAGCCCTTGTGTCTGTGGCAGTGCAACAAGAGCACTATCGCCAGTATACGAATGGCAACGGCAGGAGCCTGACGAAACATAACATTCAGATTGTGATAAAGTACATAGTAATACACGAAAGTCATTCAGACGACAAGTTTCACGGACTGAACGATAGACTTCAAGGCAACATATCCCTCATTCGCGGCACTGCTTCCATCACTCTCCACCCACTTGATCTCTCCGTTGACACGCCCGATTGCCTTGTTCTGCGACTACGACTCTGTGACGTCCCTTCCCGGAGGGGTCCTCGACGTCATCGCGTTGCGACACAGTCTTCGAGCCTAAGATAGTTTGAAGAGAATATACACCTTCAAAGGCACCGTCGAGCTCCACCTCGACCTCGCCTACGTTCGTCTCCGCGTTACATCGCAAGACAGAGTCAACAGGCGTGTCGGTGAACTTTAGCCCAACTGCCCCATTGTTCGATTTGGCATCGACCTCGAACTCGCCACTTATCAATGCTTCCGAGGTGAGCGAGACCTCTGCATCGATTTCGCTAGCTCACGCTCAGTTTCTAACCGACAATGAAGGGGACGGTCACATACCCGTTCGCGGTGTGTATCGCAAGACGGGATGGATCTGCACCCTTGACGATACAGTAAAGTTACTGTAGGTGCGATCCCACCGTTCGCAGTGTCTAAATCGAGCGAGGAAGCGACGAAATGACCATCAATGTCACCGTTCAGTGACGCGAATCGACCGACGTCGCAAGCAATCGACTAGAAGGGCAAGTGAGAGAACGAACGACGAACATGATAGCACTTCTTACTTTGACATTTATTGGGCCATTGGCAGATGCGAGAGAGACTTTATCAAATAGGACAGATTCTTGCAGGTCTGCCACGAATTGACTGTAATTTGGCATCTCGGTCTCAAGATTCTTAATTGATAGGGAACCGGCGGGTAGAGTGAGAGTAACATAGAACTGGAGTCGACCTTTAGGGTTCTCATGATGATGTGGACCCCTGAACGGAGGGGTCTGAAGAATTCCATGAATACGGACAGTCACGAGAATCTAAAGACGATGACGAACGAAAATGCCAACACCATGCTCTCCCTCGGCCCTTTGCAACTGACAGACGGTAGCGCGCTCGAGAGCCTTGTCGTTGAAATAAGCAACCCGGACACGGATATCTACAGTATCGCTAGCTTCTGTTGATTGTTCGATGTCAACCAGGCCTTGCTGATATGCACCCCGAGAGACAAGATAGAGAGCATCTGAATCAACCGGGAGGGAGAAAAAAGCTTCGGCCCCATGAGGATAATCTATCGTCCAACTCGGATGGTCGTAATAAGTTGTCCAATTTGAGCTGGTGACGCAGTGGTCGGCGTCACCGGGGGGTGGAGGAGGACCCGTTTTGCCGCCTACCCAACTCTGAAAAAGATATCAGTCGCGCCCTCGAATAATCTAGGCGCGATTGTTACGTACCCAAACGAGATTTGGTCTGTTCAAAGCATGTTTCGTGCATGAATATACGATCCAGGTCAGCGCCACTGCACAAAAGATGAACCAAGGGTGTTTGACAAAAGACCTGCGAGGACGAATTGGCACAGGCTGTGCTGCGGACGATTCTGAGTCCAAAAGGTGGGCTTTGGAATCGCCATCCTCGAGGTTTTGTGGTGTGTCAGGGAAGTAAACTCCGGACTTGAAGGTATCCATGGATGTCGGGAGAACCAAAGGATACCTGAGATTTATACTGACGCATAACCTATGCCGATGTTCCGCCGATGACAAACGCCGCAGTTTGCGCAGGCATCCAAACACGCTGGCGTAACGCTGCGGACGATTGTACCTGCCTCTTCTGGTGAAACGGCTGTGTCGTAGGCCCCAAGGTGCATACTTAGTTATGAGTCTCATTTGTGGTTTTGTGAACTAGGATCATCAGGATGTAGTCTGGCAATTGATCTGCGCGTTTAGAGACCGACCAAAATGCAGATTGGTGTTGTCCACGCTGTCACCGTGAGCCCTGTGGTACCGTCCCAATGGCTACATGGTTGTGCCGCGGACGCTGGAGGTGTGTATGAAGCTGACATCGTTGGCATCGTCAGTGAACCGTCCTGTGCTAAATTTCCGAGTCCCTCCGCGTTGTCGGTGTGAAGTAGTAAGACGCATGCCGTATTCCGGGTCTCCAAGCCGGCTGCATCCTTCGCTTCGGACATCTTATAAGGCGGTGTTTGCAAAGATGCCAGTAGACAATGTGCCTCTTGATCTTCTGTACCCAATCCTTGATCACCTCGATCGACACGATTTGGTGAACACTGCTCTTGTCAATGCCACGTTCAATCGTGTCTCTACTCCATTGCTGTATAGAGATCTCGATTCTCGCAGTAAGTGAACAAAAGGTCTGCATCAATTCTACTTTCTCTTGGTTTTGTTTGACCAAGTCCATGACTGTCATCATAGGTTCTCTTCCATCCTTGTACCACGTTACTTCAACGACCAGAACTAGCTCAGTATGTCCGCAAGGTCACTGAAACAGGTGCTCTTCCATCTGATTGTGATTTCAACAATAAATCTAACTCTTGCAAGGTGCCGTCCAGCTACTCCGCCGTAAGGATCCAAAAATTGTCGAGAATATTGCGGCAGCACTGCGACTGTGTAAAAACCTTGTTTCTGCAACGTATATAGATGATACCGAATCTCGAATCATCAACTTTTCACCGATCCTGCATGTCTTGATCACCCTGCCGCTGAAGGAGCTTGTCATCCGTACTCACCATGATCTCGGAGAAGATGCATGGGGATTTCTGAATACAATCAAGGGTCTCTGCCGCCTCTCTGTCTGGTCATTGGATTCAGGTCCCCCACGAGTGTTACGAGGTTGGGCAGAGAGGCTCACCCCTACCCTGACGCATTTAGAACTTGGCGTATGTCCTTCATTTACACCTTTCACACATTCGCGCTCATCTCCACATCTACAGAGGTGTGCTGGCGTTCCGCCTACCATCCTCATATCGGTCTTCCTCAAGCTGCCTCTACTTCGCGATCTCAAGTTAAGGGGGGTTCCCAGTGCCGCCATTCCTGCTATTATTGGATGTCTACCAAACCTGATTGCCCTCGACACGGAATACCTGGGATCTGGGAACTATCGTGTGCCCTCCACTCCTCTCCCTGCTCTGGAGCAACTCATTGTTCGAACTGAGTCTGTGGACATCCTTGGTCCAGACCTGCTATGGACATGGACGAGGTCGCTGCTTCCCCACGTGGGGTCGCTCAAGTCTTTCACGCTCAATTCGTTTTCCGTATCTGGCCGCATGGCGATTCCATGGCCGTTTGTCGTATTCTTGACCACGAAGCAGGGGCAGTCTCTCGAGGAGTTGTCAGTTGGGATTGCATTGTTAAACCTGGACTCATTATCGCAATTATGCCTCAAATGCCCTTCCCTCTCCACTGTTCATTGTACAGTTGCCAGTCCTGACGTGGTGGGCTTTTCTCCTTATATGTTGAGTTTTGTGTCGATATTTACGAGTCGCCCGTAGGAATCGATCAGCCAAAGCTATTAGCAACGGAAATACCCTCCGTACACTCAAGATGCACGTCATATGGATCGAAAACGGCGTCTCCGAACCGTTGACGTCTGACTTTGACTCTTCCATGAATTCGGACGACTCTGAAGAGTGTCCACGCTACAAGAGCTGCATAGTTTCGGTGAAAAGACACGTAAGCTTCTCAAAAGAAGAAGCTCGATCCATGATGCTTCGACCAGGCTCCAAGTTGCGGGCAGTAAGATTACAAGATTCCGCTTACACGGTACGTACTGAAAATTTCATTATTTATTGTCCCAAGATCGTTGAGTAGCTTGTCCGTTGATGGTTTCAGGGTCAATGGGTGCTCGCGGGCGCTGGCTCAGCTGAGTCGAATGACGACGCTATGAACTCGGATGATGGTATGGTCTTTGAGGTGGTGAGGGATCCCACCTGGTCCACCCTGTGATATTGCCGGCGAGAGCATTGTTCGCGCCTCTTCCCCCAAATTCGCAATTGGATTGTGATGCAGATGTACGAGAATGAGATTTATGACCTTTTCAACATCGGAAGAGCATTCCCCGATACTGATCTTCAGCGAAATCTTACAAGAGGTAAGTTATCAACAGCGACCCTGGTCCCTGATTATGATACTGTGAGGGGAACCTAAGGTGTGGCTCAAAGTAACGCTTCTTCAGATGGTAAACGACTTGAACCATCATAATACTTGACTACGCTCACTTTAGATTGCCGACTTATGGTTGTCATGTTGGGGGGATGCAATATGTATGTGTTGTCCCTTTCATCGAGTAATTGATCCCAAGGCTGACGGCTCCATATCATATCCAGACTGACTCGGATCACCTTGATAGTCACCCAGTCTCTCCCTGACCTACCGCGCTGCTAACTGGTCAACAGACGTTCACATCGACAGAGTTCGGACTGTTGAAGAATAAGTACACTTATCGATGCGAAGTATAACTGACACAGTATACTTACTATGGGCAATGTCTATAATACCAACGCCTGCCGCGGATGTATCCAGCGACGGACAATTGCGCATCATTTGCGGAGTTCGTGACCACACGTTTCTTGTTCTTATACGGTGGTACCGTATTTCAAGCTACGCATCACGGAAAATACGCGAAGATTCATGAGTGGATTTGGCTGAGGATAACTTGAATTCTCTCAACTGCTCTTAATAGTTACTGCACAGTTTGCATACGAAATTATTGGGAAAGAACTATGAGTTCAATCAGAGTGCATGACTCTGCAAGAACACTATGCATAGTTCCAAGTTTGACTTCGGGACACTACTATGTACTATGCAGGGTAGATGATCGTGGGCTGGCACACAAGCACACAGCCACTGCAACATTAGAAAACGCGACTCAGCACGCGTTGCTTGGCTCTTAACTTACACAATCATGGTTCAACCAAGGTCCCACAACGTTTTCCCTGCGGAATCGTGTCCACAAGATGATGGACCACCCGTCCAGAAGCGTCGGCGAGTGGGTACAGCGACCAAGAAGCAGCAACCAGACCAGAAGCATAGAGCAAAACTTTTACTGAGCTTCGACGAATTATACATCGTACGTGGTTCCATGACTTCTTCCCTTCGCGTTTTAACCATTTAGTAAAACGCGTCAATGTTAGGTTTTCGCGTATGTTTATCCAATGGACCTCCTTAACCTTGCGCGCACGTGCAAATATCTCCGGAACATCTTGATGCACAAGTCCTCACAGCTGCTATGGAAAGTTGCTCTTCACCGAGTTGAAGGGCTTCCGGACTGCCCATCCGACTTGACGGAACCGCAATACACGAATCTCGTATTTTATAACTATTGCCACGTGAGTATGGACTCTTCGGTTACTCCAACATATGAATGGTGGCACAGGGCTGTAACAAACCGACGACAGCTATCCTGTGGCAGCTCCGGCTCAGATATTGTCCCGACTGCAAATACGATCGGTATGTTTGTTCGGCTTTTGATGAGCAGGAGGTCCCAAGTTCAAATGCATCACAGGCTTTCCTATATTGTTTACTGTGATAGGAAACTCCGTTGCATTCTACCTTGCCTCAAGGCCGAAAAAAAGACTGATGGTGTGTGGCATTAGCATCAAAATTACCCGTACTTCTAGACCGCTTTGTAGACATGGAAATGTTCGACAAAGAGCAGGAGCGCAGATTGTCGAGCGAATATCACTCGTCGATCAACAAGGAACAATTTGTGGCAGAGAAGCGCCAAGAGTACCTAATGATACTTTCGGTCTGATTAACATTTTTTTCCACTTGACTAGTTTGTCTGAGTAGTTGGACAGCATGCGTCTGAATGTGCAAAGTGGCGGCGACAACAAGGGCGGGTAAAGAGATTTGACTTAGAAATACTTCGGAAGGAGCGTGGAGAAAGGTTGGTTCTTCTCCTTAAACAGCAGTACGCTTGATCCCAACCTTGCGTAGCATCCTCGAACGCCTTGGCCAGCATGGTTATGGGCCCGAGATCGCATATTTCCGAGATGGCTCCATCAAAAAGGCGTATCAACTCGTTTTCAAGTCACGCAAACGCCTAACGGACCCCGGTCAGTTCATTAAAACTCACTTCAAACTTGACTGACCTTTGAATGTCAGAATGGGACCAAATATGGCCTAAATGTGTCGATATTATGGATAAATTCCGGTTAAAACGACTGGATCAAACTTGTTATGATGCGCGCCGGAAGTTGCTGATATCCGAATACGACAAATACGTGAGGTGCCAGACACCGGACACACCAGCTTTTGACCTCCTTCCACACGTTGTCGATCTTGCTTGTTTCTCTCCTTTTCAGAATATCATCGAGGCACCTGAGGAGGCTCAAATGGGCGAGGAACCGTTTGCATCTGCGTTCGCACAGTTACCTGCACTACTTCCCGAGTGGAAGAACCAGCTCGACGTTCGACTTGCAAGACTCGTTATAATACCTTCTCATCTAACTCAGCAAGATGCGCCCTCTGGCCAAGTTATGGAATCGAGTAACACAACGAGTCAGCAACCGTATCCGATGGATTTCGCCAAGCTACGCCTAGCCTGTGCTCTGTTTGAATCTGGTGGCACCGACTGTAGCTGGCAACTTTTCGCCTATCCCAAGGTGCTTTTGGCCCCCATGTTGTATGAAACCTATCCTCTGAACTACGAAGCCACCCGGATGCGCGACGAATCTACCGACAATTTTATGATTTGTTTGTTCGAAGAAGCTCCCTATATCGTTCATGCATGTGGACTAGATCCGAATGTGGCCACGACGGATGATATGGATCGTCGGAATGCCAGACTGAGGTGTCTGGCTTGCAAATCTCAGCGTGTCATTGTCATGAATTGGAGAGATGCGGTATGTGTCTTCTTTCTCAGCACTTGATCCGAAATTGGGACCTGAAACTTTCAAATGTTAAATAGATGCTGCATGCTCGTGTCAATCATGATTTGTCAAACGACAGCCTGTTGCCTCTGTCTGAGTCACCCCGCTGGCAGGTTATCGGTGACGATCACATTGAAGCGATCGAGGTGGTCGAGAAGTCGGTCGAGAGCGAACGACCCCGAAATTCTATGCGGCGGTGCTTACTCTGCCAACCTCGTGTTGGGGACGGATTCAGCGCAGACTTTGAGGATCACATGCAAGAGTGGTAAGCACGCTAATTAATTATCAGTTGTTCTACGCCCGAGATGATACTCATTGTGGCAAAAATATTTGCGCAGCCATGGGGTGAACGAGAGAGACATCGAACAGGGTCATTATGAATTCCTGGGGTTAGAGGGCAACTGGCTTCCGAACAAGGTGGAGATGGTAGAAGAAGGGGGACAGGTGATATTCCGACGACCTTCAGCCGATATCGAGTTGCCAATGGTCTGAATCTTGATCCAGATGAAGACCGATCCCGTCCGCAATGCGAGACTCGTAGATCGGGACTAACAACTTGTCGCATAAACATAATCTTACAATCTCTGGACACACCCCCAACGTCTACTTCCTGAACATACTATTCTGCATATGGCCCGGTTTAGGTTTGCCATTATAATCCGTCCTCAAATAGCACAACATATGACCTGGTTAGTTTGCATGGCGCGGGAGGAAAGCATAGATTTATGCTATTACTTATGTAGATAATGTATCGCTATGGCATGCGAAGTGTAGACTGTGCTCGCGGTGCTCGTATGTATGTAGTCCCCAGCGGCAGATCGAATGACACATCTTTCTGTCTGCTACACACAGTGCTTCCCTTCTCCGCCGGTATACCCTTACAAGTGATGCGTAAGACATTGTCCGTCGCAAACTTAAGCCACGTCAGGCCCTCTGCGTTCGATCGCTTCATATGGAGGAGGAAGCAGATGTACGTCCTCCCAACTTGATTCGTTCCCCAACCGTTCCGTGCACTGGGCTTGTAATTTAGTATGCACACGTGAAGGTCAGTCGCGTCGCGGAGGTGTTGGAGTCGACTGGAGCCACAGACAACTGGTGACGTCGCTATACACACCAAGCACAGTCGCACCATGCGAACGTGGCCGCAGTGTCACCCTATACGACCCATTTTCACCCACGCCCTTCGACACCGATGAAAACACGAGCGGAATCAGCGGTACCGATGTCAACCGCAGTCCATGCGACGTCAGCGCAAATGACGCCATCCCCATACCATCGCTCACCATCGCTTCGTCCCACTTCGGATAACATGCTGGCGAGCATGGTAATGCTGGGTGTCTGCTGGACGCCTGTCCTGCCCACGCGAAGGCGTCCCACGCAGAGTATCGCGCCACGATCGCCTCGACCAGTCTCGGAAACGCTTTTTCGCCCTCGCCGTACGTGATGGGGAGGTTCACGTCGAAGAGACCGTATAGACAGTACGCGGCATCCTCGATGCGCGTCGTTTTGCGCGTCGAGGCCCACGACATGATCTCCCAGATGCCACGGCCTCTGATGCCGTGGCTGTTGTCTGCGATGACAACATCCCGAGGTATCCCAGTGACGGTCGACAGGACGGACATGAGCGCGAGATGGCCTTTGTCATTGGGTAGATTGGTCAAAGGATGCCAATCCTTGTTGTAAAATTTGATACGCCTGGGTGCGAGGAGCTCTTGCAGCGTCCAACCCCGCTTGAACCACGGTTCGCACTTGAAATCCGATAGCGACGACGAGGCGGCGAGGTGAACGATACACAGGTGGGCATGGGCGTACCACTTGAACATAGCGTGAATTGCCTCGCTGAGTTCAGTTTTGTTGGCCTTATCAATACAGCATGTGTCAGACCAGACTAGTTTGTACCCCAACGCCCGCGCCGTGTCGCAGAGCTGTATGAGTTTGGCGATACCAGTGTCCTTGACGCTGCGTTTTCCAAAACTGAGATTTCCGGCAGAGTTGCTGGCGAAGATATCTTGATAAGTCGGCTCGCAACTTGCCCAGTGATGCGAGAAGATGGCGTAACGAACGACGTCACGGATGATCTCTCGGAGGGCTTCCTTGCGTGGCTTGACATAAATGCCCGCTTCAGGGTCCGTGTCCATCCCAACAGCGTGCATGTAAATCCGTCGCTGAACATCCTCTTCGGTGATCTGGGCAATCTCCGAATAGAAGACATCGAAGACGGCGTCGCGTTCAACGAATGTGAAAGTGGACGTGTCAATAAGACGAGCGGGAACTTCGTTGCGAATGTATTGTCGGAATACCTCCTCTATGTGAGCGAGCGGCTGTGGGCGATTACCGTTCGAATTGTGGACTGCTGTGATCAATAGGGTTACTCACCTGGCGTGCAAGTGGTTCTATTGGTGGGCTTGGTCTCCTGGCTGCGAGCCAAGGAAAGAGAGATGTGTTTGATCGTGTAGGCATTCGCGTCTGGTAGAAGAAAGGTCAGCTCGCCGCTAGGGTTATAACTAGCAAGGTAGAGGGACCTCGTGTCCACTGTTGCTGATCAAGTAACCGAGTAGCTTGGAGCGCTTGACATAGCTTACCACCTTCCTGTATGATGAACGCCAGAGGTATTCCAAGCAGATCATAAATCCCGCCTTTCGCAGCCAGCGCCGCAGTACGGTGGTGCATGCAACGCTACTTGCTAGGGTCAAGGATAGCCAAGGCGGCAAAAATCCAGTACAATAGAGAGAGAGCAACATTGGAAGCAATACTCGAACCGGTGCAAGTGGCCAGGGCTGTTATAACATGAGTGTAATATGAGTTCGTGCTGGCACTTCCTCGGTGGTTGTTCCAAGACTTTGGGCGATGTCTTTAAACAACCACCCTGAGTTGCTGTAAGACGACTCGTCACGTCCATAGACGGAGTTCACTGGCGATGAGCATCCAGGGTCGATGTACATGCGTAGACGGTGCCGCCAAGGCGTGGATGCGGGGTTCTCCGGAAGTGCAAATCTGAAACGCCCCACGGGCCACTCTCCAACCTCCAGGATGCTGTACGTTGTCGGACTCGGACTCTGCGACGAAAGGGATATTACGGTCCGTGGTTTGGAGGCAGGTACACCTCTGACGTCAACGTTGGCCACGCAGCTCAACCCTCATCACTTCTAGGCGGTGCGGTCTTCCACTCGAGTTTACCTCGAGGCCTACACCAGCATCCTCATGGTTCCAAAGGAACGTCTGGCAAGTCGATCTACGCACGTATCGTCAACATCCCCTGATCGTCATCCGACGCCAAGGAAGCGTTCTATGGTAAATCCATCCTGCTCGCCGATCGGGACATGGTCGAAACCGACAGTGATGCCATCCTGTGCGACGCTGACAAGCAAGACGTTTCGTTTCTCGTTGTAGGGGATCCATTTGGGTGCGTCAACTCTCCTGATGACCCACATCTTTCGCACTTTCTAATACCCGAGACAGCGCAACGACGCACATCGACATTGTCCTCCGTGCTCGGGCGAAACACGTCCCTGTTCGCGTCATCCATAATGCCTCCATCATGAACGCCGTCGGTGCCTGCGGTCTCCAGCTCTACTCTTTTGGCCAGAGCGTCTCACTCGTCTTTTTCACTGATACCTGGAAACCTGATTCGTTTTACGATCGTATCAAGGAGAACAGCGATCTCGGTCTACATACCCTCGTCTTGTTGGACATTAAAGTCAAGGAACAGAGCGAGGAGAATTTGGCGAGGTTCGTGTTCTGCTACTAGTTCGTGGTGGTGCGGTTGGGTTTTGACGATGTCGATGATAGGGGGAGGAAAATATACGATCCTCCACGGTACATGTCGATTCCGCAAGCCGTATCACAATTCCTTGAGATCGAGTCACACCGAGACCAGAAAGTATTGTCTCCAGAAACCACACTCGCTATCGCCCTCTCGAGAGTCGGCGGCGATCCTGGCGATCAGCGCATCGTCTCTGGTACTCTAGGGGAACTTCTCCAACAACCTCCCGAGGTCTTTGGAGAGCCTTTGCATAGTCTCGTCATTGTAGGCAAGCGCCTTCATCACCTCGAAGTCGAGTATTCCCAACAATATGCGGTAAACCAAGAGACGTGGCGAAGAGTCGCTAGTCAGGATTACGGTTGTGCTCTGGAATAAGGCGCAAAAAAATCCTGTTACTTGGAGATCGCACGGGGTTGCTGACTTGGTGTCTGTAGATTTATGGGATGTCTCTAAGTATGACAAACTTCTGTACAACTTTCTTTACATACACTGCATTCTTTACATACACTGCAAGATCCACGCCAGGCTGCGGTCAAAGCCTCGCTTATGAGATCTTTCGGGCATGTCTGAATGTCATTAATAACGACGTTTAAGTACCTGTGCTATTGAAACCAAGTTTACCGTAGCAAGCCCGCCCCGAATTCCTCGTTTTGCAACTAGTCTCCAGCCAGATCCAACTCGAGATCCATTCAAGCTCACCATCAAGTGACAAAACGATGTCAACGATGTTGAAGCCGTCGAAATATCATCTGCCCTCCTTCCTCCACCATCTCGACCCTGTTTGGCAAACTATGGCCTTCTAACCCTAGGCATGCATAATGGACACTTTCTTCTAAGTTCATCATGTCCAACCCATGGCTACACGCGTGTTTGAGATGAGTATCAACACGGATGAACGGGAACAACGATGCACACTCACCAACTCTGCATGTGATACACAAATTCTTCACGTAATCCATCCCCCATACGAGGTCGGCATAGCAGACATCTCCGGAAGCCATTTTGGAATCGGTCCTCGGCAGACGTCTCGATAGCTTGAATCGCTTCAATGTGGTCGTTGCTGATAACTTGCCAGCGCGGCGATTCAGACAGAGGTACCAAGGCACTATTGTGTGCATGACGCTGATTAGCGTGCAGCATCTAAGTCACATTCACAATAGTAAGCGTCGTCTGCAAATGATTGCTAGTCGAAAGGAAGATACATACTGCATCTCTCCAGTCCATGATAATGTTAGGTGAGTTCGAACAAGCCAGACACGTTAGTCGAGCATTCCGACGATCCATATCATCAGCCGTGGCCACATTTGGATCCAGTCCGCATGTATGAACGATATACGGAATTTCTTCCAAAAATGAAATATTGAATCGTTCTTGAATGGTATTAGCGCCTGTTTGGTTGCCTACATATCCGCGAACCGGAGGATACGTGTGAAAACGCATCGCAGCAAAAAATACTTCACGATGGGTAAAAAGATCACTGCCTCGGCATCTGAACACAGCACAAGCTAGGTGTAGCTTGGCTAGATTCTTCAGGTTTGATTCGTCACTTTCCGCATTGTTCGATTCCACAACCTGACGGGATGACGTATCTTGCCAAGTCAAATGGGGAGGGATTTTGACCAGTTCCGCGAGTCCGACGTCGAGTTGCTGCTTCCATTCGTCAACTAAAACAGGTAACTGTGCGAATGCAAGTGCAAATGGCTCTTCGCTAATTTGAGTGTCTTCCGGCGCCTCGATAATGTTTCGAAATGGTGGGAAAGTAGCGAGGTCGGCCACATGTGGGAGGAGGTCAAAAATTGGTGTACCGGGTGTCTGGACCCTCACGTATTTGTCGTATTCGGACCCTAATAACTTTCGGCGTGCATAATAACAAGTTGTGTCCAGTCGCCGCAGCCGGTACTCGTGCATAATATCAACCCACTTAGGCCACATTTGCTCCCATTCTGACAAAAAAAATCTATTTTAGTCGAAATGCGAGTCATGAACGCAAAACTGACCACTGTCTGCGAGATGTGTGTGTTGCTTGAAAGCAGATTTGTAGGAATCCTGGATGGCTCTGCAACCGAAATATTCGATCTCAGGACCATACCCATGCTTCTTGAGGCGCTCGAAAATGCTACGCAACGTCTGAATCAACAAGAGCATGTTTTTTTTTGCGGGGAAAGCCCAACCTTGTTTGCCGCTCTTTCCGGAGTATTTCCAAGTCGAATCTCTTCACCCGTCCTTGCCCTCGCTGCCACTCCAAGCAGGAATACGCATGCTGTCAGAAATGGTCAAACAGCCAACCAAATTGCAGGACATGTCAATCAAACCATGTGTATAATGCGGCGCGATTTCCGCCTTTCTTCAAGAAACTGTTCCTTATCAGTCGATGAATCATATTCATGCATGAATAAGTCAAGCTGGTCCTTGTCCACATACACTCCCGAGCCTAAGAGGTGGTTGTGAGCACGATAGTCTTCATGGTAGCGTCGCATACCATTCTTCCCCATTGTGACAGTGTCATAGGGTAAGGCCTCCCGCGTGGACCAAGCAGTGGTACAAAAATCACAAAGCCTGTGGTGATGTCAACTGCGGCTGTCTCCTCCTCAAGGACAAAAAAACGTGCCGTTGGGTTCTACAGGCCGAACAGTATCTGCGGCGGAGGTTCCACATAGCAGTCGTCGCTGGCTTGTCACAAATCTGTGCCACATTTCAGATTTCAGGACGACCGACGAGTCTATACTCACATGGCAACGGTTGTAGAAGACTAGATTTGTGTATTGTGGTTCCGTCAAGTCCGCTGGACAATCAGGCAAGTTCTCGACTCGGCCAAGAGCATCCTTCCAGAGAAACTGGGATGATTTGTACATCAAGAAGCTCCGGAGATATTTGCACGTGCGTGCAAGGTTGAGGAGGTCCATTGGATAGACAAACGCGAAAACCTAACATTAACGCGATGAGCAAAGGCACGAAGGAAAAATATCAAATACACGTACGATGTACAATTCGTCGATGCACAACTGGCTTAGTCCTCTGTGCTTCCTTGCTTTCTGCTTCCTGGCCGCCACACCTGTTCGCCGGCGTTTCTTGACTGGCGGTTCATAATCACTCTCTGGAGATGATTCCACAGTAGCTCCATTGTCGTCCGCGTCGATGTTTTCCTGTTCCGACGCAACTCTCTTCGTAGCTGATCTAAGTTGGACCATGGCGCAAGAACAAAGTTGGTTACACCATTTGCGCCCCTATAAAGAAGTCCAAATATTGTTGTGTGGCTGTGCAATTATAAATGTAATGCCCTCGACCAACGGCTGATGACAACTTCATTCACCATGTCCAACCGCGATGCTTCAAGGTGCGAGGGGTGGAAGAGACCGAGCTAGCCAGTCGAATCAAAGTCCAGGAGTTCCAGTGGCGAATGACTCCAGATCCAAAGTCTTGTCGAGATGCATAATATGATCGAGTGAAGACATTTTGGACTAGGTTACAGCATACCGAACATATATGTACAGTATCGTATGCTCACTGATGGTCGTATAGTACACAGTGTACCGGTGGTCGCACCTTCCGAGGTCATGCAGCGGTGGCTGCGCTCTCTACATAAATTAAGGCCTTTTTATTCGAGATTCGAGTCATTCGACGAACAATATTATTGCTACTGGCCTCATGGCCCAAACTTGTCAAACACTCCGAAGAATTCGGATGTTCTAGCTTCATGCTTCCCGTAGTTCAATACCCAGATCTTGCGCGATGATGATTGCTGCCTTCTCCCCAATCAACAACGCAGTCGAGTATGTATTCTAAAGCCGGATTCCGGAATGGCGTGATCAGTTTTTGTGATACAGACGGCCTTTGACATGACGTACGTTTCCAACATTGGTCGGGCAGATGGACAAATCTAGCGAGTCCACCATGTCAGTCCAGACACCTCGTACAAATCGGGATCACACATGACATACCTGCGACCTTGAGGCCTTTTACGCCGTACACATTCAAGCGGGAATCGACCACCCCGCCTTCTTGACGAGGTTTCATGGCACATGTCCCGAGCTATACGGGCTGTCAGCGATAATTGAGACGATGACTAGAACCAAGGCGTGCTCACCGAGTGGAACGTCGGGGTAACTGCGATCACGACGGGTAAAATGGTTAGTAACTCATTAGAAGTGAGAGTCCAGACACGAGAATCAACGACGAACCCTTCTCAAGATGGAATTTCACGATCGCCGCATCGTCCGCTTCAGAATATACAATGTCTGGTGCGTCCATGGAGACGGGACCAGCTGCTTCTCGACACGCAGCGGGATTGCCCTCGGGAAATTGCGGATGGGAGGCTGCTACCTCACCCCGGTATGCTGACATACGCCTGGCGCGTTCCCGCGACATTTTGTAAAACAAAGTGAGCTGGGCGACGTCACCGGGTCTGGGCATCGGAGTCATTCATGCAGCACAACAAAGGGAGATCCAGTAAAACACATACTTGGAGCATATATTAGGGTCAAAGTCGAAGGGTGCGTGCGCATCTTCGCCGGACGCGATATGGACACTCCCGATTGACTCTGGGTATAGCTAGATGACAGTGTCAGACGGGGGATAGAGACACAAAGTTGACGTAGCCCCCACAATATAATGGGTCATCATCAGGAGCTTCTGACCAGCTAACATGGGATAATACGCTGGCAATGGGAAACTGTCGAATAATCGATGAACACGTGGCAGCCTAGAAAACGAGTGCGACCCACCCGGCAAGAGGCTGGATTATGGCCATAGATTTGTCAGGATGGTGCTTAAAAAAGGTTTCCCATCTCGATTGCAGTGTAGGCGCGGTGGATGCCACCTGTGCTGCCGTTAGGCGCACCTTCATCATGGCTTCGATTCCGCTGAGATAAGTACAATCAGCAATGACACCTATGTACAAGTAAAATAGCGCACTTGTGTGCGATCTTTCCTGTTCCGTGGGCTTTCCATTCTTTCAGCCACCCTGGTAGTTGTATTGATTTGATACAGCTTCCTAGCCTGAGGAACCTCATGCACTCACCAGCGTCTGCCTCTGGGTCACCCCAGACATCATCCATGGTGTCCGTGTCGTCCGGCACATGGTACATCGAGAAAGCGCCGTAATGGTCTGCAAAGCCATCCTGTGTCTTTTGAAAAGAGGAAGCTTGAATGTACCCTACGCACCCTGGTAATTTTCTCCCACGCTAGGCAAATCAACCAGGACATCCACATTGTTCTTTTCAAGTACGGATGGCGCACCAATCCCTGACCTTTCCAAAATAGTTGGAGATCCAAACGTCCCGGCACAAAGAACAACCATCTGAGTCGCCTTTCGCGGTGATAAGCTCTTTATCGGGCGATGGATCCGATGGATCCGGTGCCACCTCCAGCGTGTATTCAACGCCGACTGCGCATCCATTCCTATCGTTGGCATGAGTCAATTCGTGTGTAACCCTTCCGGTGCTAACATACTCGATGATGACGCGTTTGACACGCTTTCCAACCACGATCTTCACGTTCGGATTGTCCGAATGGGGATATAGGTATCGAGAAGCGGCATCTGAGCGTTTTCCGGTGACGTCAACACACCTTTGGGCAATGGAAGATGAGTTATTCCTGTTTCATAGATGTGCTAAACACTCACATGTAAGCCGGCTGGTAGAAATAAACAACGGTCAAGTTCACACGTCTCAACTAGAATGAATGAAACGCGCACGCTGTAGGCATTTGGAGTCTTGAAATCCATATGATCGTCCACCTGTGGACACTCCGGATCATATACTTTGCCCACTTGTAGGAATTGATTTCCGATCCCAAGGTTAGTTCCACCAGCAGATACCTCGATCGGTCCCGAGTAACCGTGCGTTGGCCTACCTGGCATCGGGTTGAACGTTTCGGAACTATCATAATAATTCAGACGTTTGCCACGAGGTGGAACTGCGATGTTCATGTTTACCTTTCTAATCAGAGGTAATACCTCGTTGAAGCCCCAGCCTTGGTTACCGCACCTTGCCCAATCGTCATAGTCCGACGCTGCTCCTCGAACATAGACCATGACTGTAGATACGAATCACACGAAATGTCAATGTTCACGCATATGATCCATGACTAAGGACCGAAACTTACAGTTGACGGCTGAGCCACCGCCTACAGCTCGGACACATGAGACGACTGGTGCGCGTCCGTCGAGGTGCTTGCTCGGTTTCCCGGCGTGGTGCGAAAAAGAAGTGGAATTTGGTGCGAGGTGTTCAACGAATCTGGATGGCTGGACAACGTTAGGGACGTCGCGTGTGTGTTCGCCCCTCTCGATAACGAGTATCTTGAGAGACGGGTCGGCGGCGGCTAGCCGCCCTGCAATGACACAAGCAGCAGTGCCAGCTGACGTTGGGTGAACGGTTTAGGACGACTTTGTTGACAATGATGTGTGGGAACACACCTCCGACAAAAATGATATCGAACACTGCAGATTCAGCCATGGCGGAGGAGTGAGCAAATGCAAGACGTACAAGCGGGTTTGGGTCGGAAAATATATACCCATCCGGTTAATTTATGTAGAACCGGAGAAGTTGCGACGAGGCCACGTCGTCTTAGTTGACTTGATGACTGCGGATAATTTCTTACGATAACGGAACAAACAGCCTCAGTCGTTTAGAATGACTCACATGGCGTAGGTATTTGAACTTTGATTACACTCAAGGGTCCGTCAACCACGTGACCATGACGCATTTCGAAGATCATATTATTACAGTAATATTAATATATTTCGATGAAAATACATACAGATGTGACACCGCGACTTTCCAGAAGTAACAGAGGCTCGCTCTCGACGGACGAAAAGATCAAACAACATACACGTTCTCCTTTTGCATCTGGTATCCTTCTAAGCGTTTGAAATACTCTAAACGTTCTCGTCGCTCCTTCTCGTATATCTAAAATAAGATAGTCAGTACTTGAGACAACTCGCCATTGGCAGAACACACCTCTCGTGTATCGTCAGACAAGTCCAGCACACTCTTCAAAGGCCGCGTTTTCCCCTTTCCCTTTGCATCTTTCGCGCTTGCCTTTCCCTTCGGCCGACCGCGCGCCGGCTTCGCGGTGGTGGCCTTCTGGGTCTTCGTCGGAGTCTTGGATTTAGAGGGTGGGTGCTTGGCCCGAGTGGTGGGCTTAGTGGTCTTAACCTCCGTATTCATCTTGGCGCTCCTCGATCTCAATTTCATCCGACCGTCTCCGTCTTCATTCTCTATATCACTCGTTGTCCCCCTGAGCTTTGCCCTCGCACCCACTGCTGCCTGACGTTTACTTCGTCTGGGTGGGATCGGTGTCGGGGGTACGGTCGACTGCCTAGAAGCTGGGCTCCGCGGCGTGGATGAGGGTGTTGGGATATCTTGATAGGATGTCTTGATGCGCTTTGTCCGAGGTGCATGAGCAGTGGGTGCGTTGGTCGCACCCGCGGCCCTCGTTTGTGAGCGAGTGAGTTTGAGTACGGGAGAATGGCTTGGTCGAGAAGTGCGTGCACGATGACTATTCAGGCTGACCGAAATCTTGATAGGTGATGGACTAGAGGGAACATCTGTTCCTTCCGAATCCGAATCCAGACCCTTATTCGGTGTTGGCGAAGGGCGACGCTTGCGCTTACGCGGTGTGCGCAGAGGATCTGCGAACGTAGGCTGCGAACGAGTCGCATTTATCTCTGCAAGAGGCTGGTCGCTATTCATCAACAACAAGGGTGCCACTGGTACGGGGACGTGTGAAGGCCCAGCAACGGGTTCATCCGTGTACAGTCCCTCGATATCTTCATTGTTCGTCGCGACAGGCGCATCGGGCTGAGAAAAAGATGCAAAGCTAGAAAGATAGGTATGGGAAGGGGCAGAAGGGAGAACAGTGCTTCGAGGAGGAGATTTGATGGAGCTGACGTGCAAGGTAGACTTGCGTGGAGGTTCAGTAGGCGTGGTACGCTTTGCTTTGAGCGCGCGTTCGACGGCAACGAACCCAAATGGGTCCGAATCGGAGGCTTTGGAGGGCGAGCCGAGGTTGTACTCGTATCGGGCCGTGGTGGTGGGGGCAGCAGCAGCAGAGCGATCAGTGAAATGGGCATTGGCGGTGGAGGTTGGAAAAGGAGAGCTGGGAGGTAGCGAAGAGGAGGAACGGGAGTATATCCAATTGGGGGGATCGGCAGGGTATGCGAAGGACTTTGGTTTCTTCGGACGTCTGGGTGGCTCGATGGAGTAGGGAGCGGAGCGTTTGGATTTAACTGGGGAAGGAGAAGGCGGATGGAAGAACTGGTCGGTAATATCACGGAGAGGGGTCTCGTGGGAGGTGCGGGAGTGTGTGAGAGGCGTGCGGAGTACGAGCACGGAGGAGGAACGGTGTACGGGTGCAAAGTCCAACGCCGCGTGCGAAAACGCGTTTTCGTCGAGTTCGTTCTCCTTGTCGTTCTCGACGTCGTCAAAGTCAGTCTCGCTGACGCGCTCGTCGATGGCGGGTGTCGCTGCTCGAGCTCGTCGTCGTGGCATGATGATTGAAGAACAATGAGGACAATGCGGACTGTGCGTGGGATTATTTTCACAGCCAAAGATCACGTGGAGACACGTCTAATCAATTAGTGCCGGTAATAGCCGGAGGACACCTCGGTGTCGAACGATCAAGTTTAACGAGTCATGCTCGCACACATCTAACACACATTCTCTCATGCTTTCCATCCGTTTGCCCGTCCTGCGCAATGCATCTGCTCGTCGCTACATGAGCGTACGTCCACCAGTCCTCACTGCCCAAAAGAAAACCACCATCGCACGTCTTGTCGAACTCCGTGCATCCAAAACACCCATCTCCGTCCTCACCGCTTACGATTTCCCCACAGCCCGCGCTTGCTCAGCACATCCCGTCGACATCATCCCTCGTCGGCGACTCTCTCGCCCAAGTCTGCCTCGGCTACCCCTCCACCACCCGTCTTACCCTCGATGAAATGCTGCATCACTGTCGCGCCGTTGCACGCGGAACAACTACCCCTCTCCTCGTCGCCGACATGCCCTTCGGCACCTACGCATCCAGCCCGCGCGATGCAGTAGTCTCAGCCGTGCGATTGGTCCAAGAAGGCCATGTCGAAGCTGTCAAACTCGAAGGCGGTCAGGAAATCGTCCCACACGTGACCGCGCTCACCGAGATGGGCATACCCGTCATGGCTCACATCGGTCTCCTCCCACAACGATCGACCTCTCTCTCCGGCTACCGTGTGCAGGGACGCACCGCCGCATCCGCCGAGGCCCTCGTGCAAGCAGCACAGGCACTCGAAAGAGCAGGGGCATTCTCCATGGTATTGGAAGCCATGCCCAGTCGATTGGGTGAGTATATCACCCATATGGTCAACATACCGACCATTGGCATCGGCGCTGGTCCCGGAACCAATGGCCAAGTGCTCGTGTGGGACGACATGCTTGGTACCTGGCATGGACACAAGGCAAAGTACGTATTCGCACCCACGCCCTCGCAATGTAGCTCATGCCATCTATCGCAGATTCGTCCGTCATTTCGCCGACGTTCGAAAGGAAGTCGAGCGCGGTGTATCAGCTTACGTCCATGCGGTGAAAGACGGATCCTTCCCCAATCCTGAGAGAGAAGGATATGCCATAGACTCCACAGAGTGGGAGTCCTTCTTGCGTGCCCAACGTCAAGAAGTTCGGCACGCCGACGCGATCTCAGACCTCGAGAAACAGAGACCCTCGAGCAGCAGAACCGATGCTACGTCGCACCGGGAGATCGACGGCGCGGAGAATGCCCCACCCGGTGACTTTCTGTCAAGTGTAGTTCGTACGGATGAGACAGACGATAAGACTGGAAAGAAAGTAGAGCTACATGCACTTTGATACTGTGTAATTGTATGGGGACACTTACAGAAGATGAGGTGCCTGATCACTACCTGCTAGTGCATCATTCGCTTTGGCTGCGTACAAGTGACAGGACTCGACGTAGGAGGATGCGAGTCTGAGTAAGTGAGAGCATGGTGGTCACGGTAGACGTTTGAACCATGATAGGCGCAATCGTGGCCGATTATATAGTACGGAACGCTTCTCGGCTCCGTCTTAACCCCACGACTGTCTGAGAGGACTTCTTGGATGTCATCATCCAAACATCCCCTTGTCATTGTTCTTCGGGAACATGAACAAGCACTGCACTCGCCATGTCAACGAAAATATAACGGTAGGGTCCGCCAGTCAACAGATCCACACGAATAAAAGGGGGACCATCGCGGGGGAAAGCTGGAGCCGTACGTAGTCCTTCGTGAGTCTAAGGCTAGCCTGACACTAGACAATGCCGCCTTGGGGAGTCACTGGCACCGGAAATTAATTAGAGAATATATAGTATCTCATGGCATCCGTGATACATGATCGCCGGTTCCGTTTCCAGGGCCAATCCGAATTCTAAGCCTTCTAGTAGTGCTGCTCGAAGCAAGCACTCGGTCCGTCAAGCTTCAAAGTTGCCAACATTTTTGTCAAGAAATGCGTTGGATCTCAAATATACGTTTTCCTTCGATAGGAAACGTCTGCAAGAATTAGGTTTTCGAGATGGGTCCCTTGACCAATCCCAAACGGACGTCCGTTTCGTCACGGCGAGAATCTGATAAAGTCAACACCTCGGCCATCTTCCAGACACCCTACACATCAACCATCAACATGCAGACAGCCTGAAATTTGATGGGAAAGCCTACCTCCTACCGGCTGGTTCACACTGGAACTCAATATCAACTCTGGCTCTGCGGTTTTTTTAATTGGTGTTGTCGCTCTACGCGGGACCCTCATCATCACCTCCGTGCCCACGTCTTGTATAAAACCGCCTCTGACAAACCTCCGGATATTCAAGTTGGCAAGGAGTGTAGTTGCAGTAGGTCTAGCAGAGTGGGACGGAAAACACGATGTAAGTGAGATTCGATGAATAGAGATGCACCTATGATTTTGAGGGTTGGCTCGCAGATAAACAAAAGTCGACGTCGTGGGGAAAGCACGCACAAACAGGGTCCCAAGCAATGCGAAGGGAGCGGTCCAGATGGAACTCACGACAGCGAGCACCACGAGCCGATGTAATGTTTGTGAGGTCCGAATAAACGCTCGACTGAGTGACCAGACGTGATTATCGGCGTCGTCTCACTTTCTGTATTCAACAGCAGTTCGCCTACTGAGTCAGTAAAATCGTCATTGTAATAGCAATCTCAGGACGTTAACTCCAGGCGGTGACTGGAGAGGCAGGAGATAGAAATGTCCTGTCACAAGATTATGAGTCTTCTGCATCCATAGATGATAGAGACGTCGATCACAGTAAAGACTTATTACCAAGCATAGTGAGCTCGACTGCTTGGAGGCTGAAGCGAACAGTAACAGTACGTGAGTAGAGGATACTGTTTTCAAAAGAGATTAGTTCACCCATTAGAAACGAACAATCCTTTTATCCAGTAGACTCAAGTATTTCTCGTTAACATTTATTCGAGTGACCACTAGATTGTGGGTGAATGACACAGTCTGATTTCGGGCCTCCACAGACGTTTTGAATGAACAAGGGAAAATGGTGCTTACATCTGCATGCATGACACTCCAGAGAAATGTGACAGCGCAAAAGTACATCGCTCCATAGAATTGGCCCACTGAAACCAGGGCGGACGACATGCCTCGTACTCAATTAACTCGACTTCGACCGGTGAGGAGGGGGGTTGGAAATGGAGCTTACTGTCTAAGAAACATAGTCCGCATCAGCATCCTCGGATTCCGAAGGGTCGGAACCCTTCATGATACTTGTTACTTATAAAATACCCGCTGCGGTGATTGAAGGCACTGACGGTGCGGCAACTTGGATGATGTCCGGCCATCCCGAATTCTGGAAGTAACGGATCTTATTTTGCACTGTATAAAGCTAGCACTGGGTTGTAGTAAGTACCATCCCTTATTTGTCCTAGTGAGTTCTTTTAGCAACTTGATGCGCGAGCAGCGCGACGACAGAGTCAGTTATCCACGGACGAACAGCCATGGACGAAAATACTCACTTTCAAAGGCATGACATGGTTCAGATGTCATGATACTATACACATATATACATAAATGAGGCAACTTCTAGTATAAAATCAGCACAATAAAATGTCATGAAAACACCACGGACCTCGATTCCCAATTCATTGATCCCGTCTCGGGAATTGAGAATTTGAGATGCATCAACAACGCCACAAGTTTGTTTGGGCATTTGTTTTGGATTTGCTCGTCTGGTCACCTATGATTCCCACACTCTCAGGACTAATCAACCACCAAGTCCCTAGTGAACCGCGGGGCGCACCGCGGTGCTCACAAAGCAAAAATGTCAGGTTTAGTAACTGTTACCTCACATGTGACCGTAACGGTTGATTAGCCTGAGAGTGTGGGAATCATAGGTGCGTCTGGTGAGAACCTATCTTCAAGTTGGTCACACACTACACACCATCTATGTAAGAGCTTGATGCATGCATGATTCGGCTTCCAGTGCGTCGATTGACATTGTGTGGAGTGGTTCGTTGATTCACAGGAAATATAGGCTTTGAGGAATAACTTTGAAAGTGAAAAACAAGCTTGAAGGGAGGCGTGACGTCCCTTGGTAACTTGCTCTCGCTAGAATGGTTCCGGTGGCAACATGAGCCCGAAGACACCTCATCAAACTTCGTTTTCATCCATCGGCCGGTAAGGATTCTCCGACGCGGTACCATGATCCTGACTGATCGGTTTTAACGTGGCAAAAGAATGGATAGCTTTCGCGACTAGCGAGCTTACATTTCTTTTTTTGTTACTAGAACTATGTCGTGTGATTGAGGGTTTAGGTCATTGGGCAATCGCGACAAAGAGGTAATTATGCTACGCACACTGCCCACCATGGACTGACTCAACCAACCTCACGCCGAATGGATCCGGACCCGGTTCGAAGTTGCTTTAAAAGTCGGCCATCCCGTCGAGCACGAATGTCCTTTGTAACAGCGACACTCTCACTCGAATCATCATCTACTCAAAGGTTGGACTCCTGCTCTGGGCACTCAGCACAATGTAGTTTGAAATCTAATTTTTTTGTGGATTTGGACAGATGGTAGCAATCGACACGCTCACGCGGAGTGTTATCCCGTCTTTGACGATTCAGCAGGCAGCTGCTCTACAAAGGCAGTTGAATCTCACATTGCTCGGTATCATTCAAACCAACTTTAATACCCAATATGTGTCCCAAGTCGATTTGCTTGCCGCGTTTCGTGATGCCGTCTCAGCGCACGGCGGTGACGATGCCACACTTTTAACGGATTTCCGGCTACATGTCCCATTTTCAAACTATGATGCATACAAGCCGTTCATAGATAGGTTCGAGGCGCGACCGTGCAAGAAAGAGGAGGTCCAGAACTTATTTTCTCTCGGGCTGCCAGATCTACTCAGCGTTTCGAGCTCGACGTCTGGAATACGTCCCAAGATCTTGCCGAAGTACAATAACTTCGAAGAAGCTAACTTCGGCCGTCATTTCTTTGATCCGAAACGTAACACACCACTTGCTGGATTGTTATGCACAGATTACAGGGATGTCAAGGAGATTGAATGTGCGCCGGGTGAAGTAGTCTATCGAATTCCGGTCTGCATCATGACTGGCGGCGCAGTACGTAGGAACCTTGAATGGTATATTGATGATGCCAGTCGATTGTCTCTCCCTGGTACGTCTTATTTAGTGGCCTTTGGTAACGCACGCTCATGTCTTCTACGTTACAGTGCCAGGCTATGCGGTACCGTGGGCGGCGACCGTCATCGGATATATCCCTTCCTTCCTAACCATTCATGGCCTCTTTTTCCTCGCACGTCGAGACCTTGAGCAGTTTTTTGCACCGTACGGGACGCTATTCATTGATCTTATCCGTCGGATCGATGAACATTGGGACTTGCTCGTATCCTGCATTAGGGATGGCACCGTTCCGGATCTACAAGGCATCGCTCACGTTCGAGCGCATTTACAGGCGAGTCGGTGGTCGGCCAATATGAGTATCGTATCTGAAAGGTTATACGCAGACACACCTTGTTGCTGATCCCGAGCGTGCAGCAGAGCTGCTTGGCATCGGCCCTCCATTCTCCCGCGAAGGATGGTTCACCAGTGTTTGGCCAAACGCAAACTTGTTGACGACTATATGTAGTGGCACGTTTTCGACGGTGGTCCCAAAGGTGTGAGATGACGTGCCCTCATGTGTCTTATGATGACACATTTCATCCAGTTGAGGTCCATCGTGGGCTCATCTGTCAGTATCCGCACGCCTGGCTATGGTGCAACAGAGTGCTTGCTCGGTCTTCCGCATACCAACAAGCTTGATGAATTCGTTCTTTGGTATGATGAAACCATCGAATTTTTGGATGTCACGCAAGAGGAGACTCATGAAAACCTCCGCCAAGCAGTTCGTGTCTGTCCTTTTGCTATCCGGTCTGAAATACTCAATTGCAACCCTGGTTCAGTGGGAGGTGGAAGCAGGGAAGCAATACGAACTGATCGTGACGACAAGAGATGGATTGTGGCGATATCGACTTGGAGATGTCGTCGACATCATTGGGTTCGACAACGAGAGTAATGCACCGGTGTTCAAGTACTCTGGGAGGAGAGGGTCCGTTTGTCACTGCTTTCGCGGCATAATTCTGACGACTTCTGGAATAGGCTGACGTTGCGTTTTCCGCACACGCAAATTACAGATGTTCAACTCATAACAACCGTCAAAGTGCTGAGCACGGACAGCATGGTTCCCGTTGCTGAATTCACGACCGTGATCGATGATCGGGCGTTGCCACCTTCAGTGGGCTTTTTTGTCGAGCTCGCACAACCTCTCGGTACGCTGCTACGACTTCCCAGTTGTCATTTGCATTGACGATTTGCTTCTACCAAATCTAATTACTGGATCGTATACAGGGTCTGATACCCAACAAGCACCACAACGCCTGTTTGAGGCACTCGTTGCCACTAACGTGGAACATCGGCGGGCTCATCAAACCGGACAAATGGGCCTTCCGACGATCCGCATTGTCAAGGCAGGCACATTTTCAGAATATCGTCGATGGAAGGGCGAGAGTGCAAACGTTGCATCTGGACAAATCAAGGTGCCCGTGGTGTTACTTCAACCGAGCGCACAAGCATGGGTTTTGGAAAAAGTGATTCAGGAGATCTGAAGTAATGGCTGAGCGATCTGGGCAAAATGGAATCGAAAGAAATTGATAACCGTATATGATAACCGTATATACGTACCACAGCGGCATCATGCAGTAGTAATTTACTAGTAAAGCCGGTAACTGTCGACATGAACATGTGAACGAAGCTACGAGGACAGTACATACTTAGCTGCAGTGATGAGGTCAAATGATAATATTCAACAATCTCTCCAGCGTTTGAGGCTCCGCGCGCCCAATTATTGCGCCCATCCTTCAACACTTCGACCTTATGTGTACAGAGACGACCCTCCGTTTCTATATACCCTGAATGCCCTTTAAATAATGCATGTTTCCAACTACGAGTTCTGGGGCCCCATCACTCCCTGAGTTTGAGACCTCGCGGGAGGCAACCGGGCCGCAACCCTAGGAAGTTCTCCTCGATCATCGATGTCATCAATCAGCAGCCAAAATTAGTTAGTAGTGCACACTGACGTGTGAGCTTGAGACGTCGCTCTCCTTCATTTCCCTTTATTGTTGCCCCCTTCCTCGAATACTAATGCAAGCTCACGGTCAACACCAGACTCCCTCCTCTCATGACCAGACAGCATCCCAAGCCTCTCCATCTTTGCAACAAGGAATCCTCGCCCCGTACAGCTTTCGTGATGGCCGGACCCTCACTCCCAGGGATGAGGTTGTCAATAAAAACACGTTCTTGTGGGAGGACCAAGCTGGAGAGCGGACTCACACTCTCGAAATCTGGTCCAATCTCGAGCACCCATTAGATGTGACATGGGTAACAGGGGTGGACACAGTCAGCGAAGCCGAGGTAGAAGACCCGAGGGTCGGGGGGAGAGTACAGATTGAGAAATTGGACACGGAAAGGTGGGAATTTTGAGATCGATGCGGAAACCTTCCTAGACCTGATGGCCCTAATCATATATCTAGCTCGAGCGGCCCTCTGCGGTTGTACGATTGCGAAAACATGATCTTGAAAGATCGACAAGCCTATCTCGAGGAAACGATGGGCACCGTTCCTCCCTACGTCGTAGTGTCGCAAGTTTGGGGAACGATCAGGGAATACATGGAAATACCCACCGTCCCTTGGCCGGTACCCATCTCTGACAAGAAGAAATGGATCGCTATTCAGGATTTCTGCAAGAAGCAACAGGTTAAGTGGATCTGGCTAGACATCCTATGCATGAACCAATCTGGGACTCCCGAGGCGGCAATCGAAAAGGGGAGAGAAATCCGGAGGATGAACGAGTACTATCCGAAAGCAACGGCCTGTCTCGTAGTGCCTCATTACTACAAGATATTCTCCTTCGCATATACATGCGTCATGGAGATCTTGTCGAGCTTCGTAGATTCAGACGCCTCAGTCAAGGATAATGCAAGAGCGATCTGGGATGGCATTGCTATGGTAGAAAAGGTGGCCGACGATTCCTGGTTCTGGAGAGTTTGGACGTATCAGGAGCAACTACTTCCAAAGAGGCACATTCTCTTGGATGGTCAAGAACTTTGCTTCGACAGATTGGAACGCTGCCTCTCTTGGTATTATACAATCACGAAAAGCGGCATTCTGCAGAAGCCCGAAGGTGGGAATATTTACGAATTTATCGACCTGGGTGGTTTCGGTTTCGAGGGTAAACCTTGGGGAAATCTCATAAGTAGTTGGAGGACGAAGGCCATTCTCGAAAGGGAGGGGTACATTGACTTCCTCCCCGCTGTGGCCATCACTGATAAGAGGCAATGCACATTCCCCGTCGATCGAATACTCGGGATCTACGGTCTGCTCAAAGAGGATGATCGGGTACCACTACGCGAAGCAGACACCGACTTTCTCGCTACCAAAAACATCTTCGAGTCAGCCGACGGTACACCATCCGGCGCACTATCCGATCACCATTCTACACGTATCCAGCAGTGCGCACAACTTGAACAGTTGTGGGAGCGAACCCTGGTCAAAGCCATGGAAGAAAGGAGGGTATGGCCACTGCTTCACGATAGCATGGTTGGCGACGCACCAAGAGGCACGAATTGGATCCCCCGGATGACACCCAATCCCCTGTCTTCGAACGAAGTCCATGATATATGTAATCAACACAACCGGAGAAAGGTGGCGGTGACGAGAGCTGGAGTACAGTTAACTGTGAGGGTGGTGGGACGCGTCAATGCGGTCAGCGTGGAAATCGGCGATGGAACTGGGGAGGTGAATAAAATGATTTCGTGTGCTTGGGCATTGGTTGCACAGGGATTCGATGCCCGGCCAATTTTGCAGATGCTCGAGGCCGCTCTCGCCGGGGTACTACAAGAGAGTATGGAGGACGATCAAACGGAACTAGACAAGGCCCTTCATGCGCCGTCGCTCGCTGAATGCTTCAAGATAGTGGAACACAAGAACTTCAGAGACAGGTTGTTTCGTGCTGGGGGCATAGCTGGATGGCACAGAGCAGTCTTCGCAGCACAACCCGCGCCGAGTTACTCTGGGGCCGATGGCACGTACGTTTTCCTAGGCTGGATATACAAACAGAAGGCTGTGGACTCGAAGCAATGCTGGATCTTGGATGTAACAGCAGATTCACAAGGTGCCAAGCGCTGGGTGATAGCAAACAAAACTGGGCCAAATACGTTTCACAAGATTGGTTCAGTGGTTTCCAACACACTCTCTGCTTTTACGAAGGACGATAAGTATGCGGTGGTGGTCTTGGACTGAAAGTGGCGAGTACCAGTGTGCTACCAAGTTCGTTTTTGGGGGCGAGAATAGTATGCTACACAGCTTGAAGCTTGTATTGCCAAGTTGTACATATAGTCATCCTGTTGCCTCAAACACTGATCGATAGAGAGGACGCGGTTTCCAGGGGAGGGTACTGTCAAGAGAGTGGCAATTAATTTCCTCAGGTCTGTGTGTCGTCAGTCGTGTAGTATGCCGGTGTAACGTACCAGTGGGTGTGTTTACCATCCATGTATGTATATTAGCTGTTTCTCCTGTCGCTCCTGTCTTTCCCCTAGGGCCTGACGCACAATGCCTGTTTGAGGCATTCGTTTCCACCAGTGTGGAGAATCGGCGGGCATGTTTGCGTGCCAAGGGCGAGTGTGCAAACGTTGCTTCTGGGCAAATCAAGGCGTTACTTCAGTCGACAGTACCATCATACATACTGGCAGAGCCTGCACTCTTTCTTACATATATCTAGGCACTTACTAACTTGGACCGGGAAGCAGTTGATCGGTGATGACTTGCGCCTTACGGCATGAATTCTGGAACGAGCGATCATCGATGTAATGAATCACACAGCCAAACTTGGCTGTTGTGGGCCGTGTTAACGTCCAACACCGGCGTCTGAGCTTCAGGCTGTAACGCGTCCGCTCTCCATCATTTTGTGTACCCCTACTCAAGTGCAAATGCAAGCCCACGGTCAACTTGAACCTCAGGCTAGTCCGTGTCAGTGCTCTCACGATCCGACACACACCGAGGGTTCTCCACCTTCGCATCCAGGGCTCCTTGCCCCGTACAGCTTTCGTCAAGGCTGGACCTTCAGGGATGAAGTCAAGAATAAAAACATGTTCCTGTGGGAGGACCAGAGTGGAGAACAGACTCACATTCTCGAAATTTGGCCAAAGCCCAAGGATATGTTGGATAGTATGATACGGTTCGCGGAGGTGGATACAGTCAGTGAAGCGGAGGTAGGAAGAGTCGAAGGGAAAGAACAGGCTGAGGAGAAAATGGACGAGGAAAGGTAGGAATTTGAATCTCCACCTCAGGCTCCCTTGACCTGATCGATCTCTATATCTAGCTCGAGTGGCCCTCTGCGGTTGTACGATTGCGAAAACATGATCTTGAAAGATCGACAAGCTTACCTTGAGGAAACGATGGACACCGTTCCTCCTTACGTCATAGTGTCGCAGGTTTGGGGAGCGATCAGGGAATACATGGAAATACCCACCGTCCCTTGGCCGGTACCTATCTCTGACAAGAAGAAATGGATCGCTATTCAGGATTTCTGCAAGAAGCAGCACGTCAAGTGGATCTGGCTGGACATCGTATGCATTAACCAATCCCGGACTCCCGAAGCAGAGATCGAGAAGGGAGAAGAGATTCCGAAGATGAAGCAATACTATCGAGATTCAACGGCCTGTCTCGTGGTTCCTCATAACTACAAGATATTCTCCTTCGCATATAAACGCGTCATGAAGATCTTGTCGAGCTTCGTAGACTCAGGGGCCTCAGTCAAGGATAATGCAAGAGCGATCTGGGATGGCATTGCCATGGTGGAAAAAGTGGCCGACGATTCCTGGTTCTGGAGAATTTGGACATACCAGGAACAACTACTCCCAAAGAAGCACGTTCTTTTGGATGGCCAAGAACTTTGCTTTGACAGATTGGAACGCTGCTTCGCTTGGTATTATAACATCACCAGCAATCACATTTTAGAGCAGCCAAAAGGTGGAAATGTCTACGAATTCATCGACCTGGGTGGCTTCGGCTTCGAGGGTAAACCGTGGGGAACTCTCATAAGTAGTTGGAAGATGAAGGCCACCCTCGAAAGGGATGGGTATATTGACTTCCTCCCCGCTGTGGCTATCACTGATAAGAGGCAATGCACATTCCCTGTCGATCGACTACTCGGGATCTACGGTCTGCTGAAAGAGGACGATCGGGTGCCACTGCACGAGCCAAACACCGACCTTCTCGCTACAGAAAGCAAAATCCCCGAGTTCCCTGACGGTGCACCTTCTGGCATACTATCTGATCACCATTCTGCACATACCTCCCCTTCCAGACAACTTGCACGACTTGAACGGCTGTGGGAGCGAATCCTGGTCAAAGCCATAGAAGAAGGGAGGGTATGGCCACTGCTTTACGATGGGATGGTTGCCGACGCACCAAGAGGCACAAATTGGATCCCCCGGATTACTGACAATCCGTTGTCGTCACACGAAGTCCACGACGTATGCAACCATCATAACCGGAGAAGGGTGACGGTGACAAAAGCTGGAGTACAGTTAACTGTGAGGGTGGTAGGACGCATGAATGGGGTCAGCGTGGAAATCGGCGATGGCAATGGAGAGATGAATAAAACGATTTCGTGTGCTTGGGCATTGGTTGCACAGGGGTTCAATGCGCAGCCAATCATGCAGATGTTCCAGGCGGCACTCGCCTCGGTGTCGCGAGATACTATCGAACACGATCAAACAAAAATAGACCAAGCTCTTCATGCGCCGTCGCTCGCTGAATGCTTCGATATAGTGGAAGCGGAGAACCTCAGAGACAGGCTGTTTCGTGCTGGGGGCATAGCTGGATGGCACAGAGCAATATTCGCAGCACGACCCGGGCCAAGCTACTCTGGGGCCGATGGCACGTACGTTTTCCTAGGCTGGATATGCAATAAGAAGGCTGTAGACAAGCAATGCTGGATCTTGGATGTGACAGCAGATCCACAGGGTGCCAAGCGCTGGGTGATAGCGAACAAAACTGGGCCAAATACGTTTCACAAGATTGGTTCAGTGGTTGCCAACACACTCCCTGCTCTCACCAAGGACGATGGGTATGCGGTGGTGGTCTTGGATTAAGAGTGACGAGTATCGGCAGCTTGGTATCACTGATACGGAATGTGCTTTCTATGTTAACCCGAAGCTTGTATAAAGTTGTACTTGTTCATCACAAATATCGCAGAATATCAACTTATCACCGCGCTTACCTCCGAGTGAGGCACTGCTGCACTGCACACACACGTCCTTCTGCCATTGATCTGCGCCTATTCAAATTACGCCTGAAGCCAAATAATAGTGAGTAACATGGGCGAGATGGTTGAAAGTATAACACTGACTTGAAGAGAAGGGTCGGATGGAGACAGTTCTTTCATCGAAGCGAAGTCAAAACGAAGGAAAGCCGATTGAAATCGATGGCCATGATACCATATTTTCGGTCATATTCCTCCCTGATGGAAAGCATATAATCAGTGCTGGCGCGGAAAAGATGGTTCGACAATGGAGGGTGAATAACGGTGAGGAGGTAGGTCCACCGATGGACACAACGCGCGATGTCTATGACGTCGCGGTATCACGGGATGGCGAGCGGGTCGTGGTCGCGATGGATGGTTATAGGGTGGGGGTGTGGAATGCGATGAACCACGAAAGGGTGGCCGTACACTGGCCACATGGGATGAGTGTGTATACGGTAGACGTCTCACCAGATGGGACAAGAATAGTGAGCGGAGCAGGGGACTGGTCAACCTTTGTCTGGTCGTTGTCGACCGGCGAGCGCCTTTTGGAATGGCGGCACGAATACTACGCGGTGGCTGCAACGAAATATTCACCCGACGGACGCCTCGTTGCCACCGCTACATGGTGGCGCGACTCCGTCCGCATCTATGACAGTCAAGACGGCCAACTCCTCGCCACCTTCCCAATTCAAGTCAGCTCACGTCTAAACCAATCCCTTGCCTGGGCTCACAATAGCAAACAACTCTTTGTCTTGTCCTACGATGGCCACGTCCACTGCATGGATGTAGCTACCTGGAACGACGCTCTCGAGTTGGTCTATTTACGACGGTGACGTGGACCGTGGATGCATTGCCCTGGCACGCAATGGTACCTTCGTTGTATGCTCCGCGCTCTCATCAGTTTTGTTCTGGGATACCGCCACACTTCAGAAAATTGGGTCTGTCCTCGAGCATACTGATGTTGTCTGGTCGATGGACATTTCAGCCAATTATAACATCGTGACGGGTGCAGGCAAGAAAATCACTCTTTGGAATCTTCACGATTTTCTTCCCGCTGCCTACCTTAACAATGTAAGTGAATATGCTCTTGCCGGATGTATTGGATAGTTTCTGACTACATTGACTGCAACAGACATCCCTTTCGGAGGACAACCGCGCTCATTGAAGCACTCACTTCGCCGGAAAGAGTGTGAATGTTTGAACAAACATGTCAACGAAATGGGAGATTTGGACGAGCAGGACGTCGATGGGATGGGCCTCTAATCGTGTTTTATGCCAGTGATGCAATCTCTCGTGATATTTGGAAAACGTGTACATTGATAGCAAGTGATTCATTACATAGGTTTTGTCATAGTTTCCAATCCTACGCACAGCACTTTTATTCAAGAGATGTTTTGTCAGCATACATCCTTGTCATTGACATGCGAACAGCTTGCGAAGAGATGTCAGCTGCTTTTGGATATTACATAGATCGATCGATCAAACTCAAGTCCGGGCGCCAGAACTGTCGATGGGGTTTGTGCCCATGAGTCGAACTACTACTATCGTCGGAACTCGAAATTATCTCGGTGTGAGTTGGGTCTCCGTGATATCGGGGGCTCCCAGCCGACGAAGGTCGACCGATGGGATATCATGGTTCCGAAAGCACCGGCTTCTCACAGGTGAAGTTGACTGATGAGTACTGAGTCTTTACTAATCTCCAAAGAAACAGATAGCCTCTGCGACTCGATTGGGAAGCTTGCCTCTCTCACTAGGCCTATGCCAGTGAGTCATTATCAGATCGTATTGTTAATGCAGATGGGCCTTGTCTGTAGCTTATCGCGTAACCGTATAAAAAATAGACGATGCAGAGTCAGAGTAAATAGTATGTATGCTGCGCGCGCCAATGTCATAAAGCGATCTGACTCATACTTCCTTTACTCCGGATCAATCTTCGAACCTGGATCCAGTGCTGAATTGCTTTAAAAATGGGCCCATCAAGAAACACACGATCAACGTTCTGTGAAACCCTCACATTATCATCCATTTGAAGGTTAGATCCAGAGAGTCAGACTCACAGAAACAAACTGACGATCGTATCTGACCTTGACCAGATGGTGTTACTGAGTACACCCACCCAACATGTTAACGCCGCTCCGACGGCTGAGCAGGTAGCTGCTCTACAGGAACGCACGAATGATATCTTGCTCAACATCATTCGGACCAACATCAACACTCAGTACGCGTCTCAAGCAATTTTGCTCACCGGATTTCGTGGCGCTGTCTTAGCGTGCGGTGGTACCGAGGACGACGACACATTATTAACGAACTTCCGGACCCATGTTCCATTGTCGACCTATGACCCATACGAGCCGTTCATAAACAAACTCAAAGTGCAGCCGTGCAAGGAAAAGAATGTCGAGAATCTCCTCGCCCCTGGATTGCCAGACCTGCTCGGCGTTTCAAGCTCGACATCTGGGACACGCCCGAAGATTCTGCCGAAATATAAACACTCTAACGAACCCAACGTTGGAAAGGCATTTATTGATCTAGATGGCAAATCTGCGCTCGCTACAATGGTGTGCACGGGATATAGGGATGTCAAGGAAGTAGAACGTGCGCCGGGTGAAGTCATAAGACGGATCCCCGTCTGCATCATGACGGGCGGCCTCCTGCGTAGAACCATCGGATGGTATACCGATGATGATAATCGATTGTCGCAATCTTGTATGTTTCTTTCATCTTTCCCTCAATGACACCGCTGATTTCTGTGTATTCCAGTCCCTGGCTATGCTGTACCATGGGCGGCAACCGTGATCGGATACTTTCCTTCATTCCTAATCATTCACGGACTCTTTTGGCTCGCACGTCGAGATATAGAACAATTCCTAATACCATTCTCGACGACGTTCATTGATCTCTTCCGTCGCATTGATGAACAATGGGAGGTGCTCGTATCCTGCATCAGGGACGGCAAACTGCCTGATCTGGAAGGCATCGATCATGTTCGGGCTCATTTGCAGGCAAGTTACACTCTATGAGCGTGATACCGTCTCTGAAATCCATACAGGCACACTTCATTGCTGATCCTGAGCGTGCAGCAGAGTTGCTTGATATCGGTCCTCCGTTCTCCCGTGAAGGATGGTTTGCTCTGGTTTGGCCGAAAACCAGCGTGGTGGCGATGGTATGTAGTGGCACGTTCGTGACAGGGCTCCCAAAGGTGTGTGACTGGTGCTCTGAGCTACCTCGTCCTCATGATATAAATGCGCATTATCCAGGTGAGGTCCATTCTGGGCCCAACTGTCGCCCTCCGTTCGCCTGGATACTTTGCATCAGAGGTGACGCTTGGTTTTGCGCACGATGCGAACAAGTTGGATGAATTCGTGCTCAACATCAAAGACGTCATCGAATTTTTAGATGATTGTCAAGATGAAACCCACATAAACCTTCGGCAAGTGGTTCGTATTTTCTCGTCTACTGTGTAGTTCAGACATCGGCTCATTGCGATAACAACTAAGTGGGAACTGGAGGTGGGCAAGCGGTACGAGCCCATCTTGACGACGAGAGACGGCTTATGGCGATACCGATTGGGAGATATCATCGAAATTGTCGGGTTCGACAGTCAGAGCGGTGTCCCCATATTCAAGTCTTCAGGAAGAAGATCGTTCGTATACCATCTCGTTGCACGACGGGTGTCCAATGATTGCTAATTTGGAATAGGTTGACGCTGCGCTTCCCACATACGCAGATCACCGATCTTCAACTCCTGGCTGCCATCGAAAGATTAAACTCGGAGGATGTGATTCAAGTCAACGAGTTCACGACCATGTTAGACGATCGTGCATTGCCGCCCTCGGTATGCTTCCTTGTTGAGCTCGCAGGGCCTCTCGGTGCGTTTCCGCTCGCGTCATGTTGACTACCCTCATAACGGTAATTGGCGTTGCATTAAGGCCCAGACGTACAACAAGCGCACCTCAGGCAGCACTTTTTTCAAACTCCGATGGTCTTTCAGACCAATTTTCGTTGTACGTGACAATAGGTCTCTTAGACCGGCCTCGTTGGAGGCCTCTGGGCCCAAATTTAGCTTGGGCCCAGCTTGGGCCTCGAACGAGGCTCGCAGGTGCCTCTTCCGAGGCCGCATTTGTCCCCGTTCATGCCTCCTCACGCCTCCTCGTCCTCACCTCCCGGTGTGCCCGGATGACATGACGTCACGGTGCTCGCCGGCCCTCACCTCGTCCGATGCGCACGGCCGATGTGCCTGCCACCGTCCCGCCCTTGCCGTCCCTGCCCTCGCCCGACGCGCCCGGATGTCACGATGTCACACTGCTCGCCGGTCCTCCCTCGTCTGATCGGCGCACGGTCCCGACGCGCTCTTGCCTTCACCTTGCCCTTCCCTCCCTCACCCCTCCCGCCATGTCCTACTGGACGATGACGACGACGTGATAACCGCAATCATAGTGCGGTTATCACGTCGTCGTCATTGTCGTCACGATGCGCTTCCCTCCCCTCATCACCTCGTCCGATGCACACGGTCCCGACGCGCTCGCCATCATCTCGCTCTTGCCCTCCTCGCCCTCTCACCTCTCGTCACCGTTCCCACTCAACGATACGGTTATTGTGACGACGTCGCCGTCATCGTCGCGTCGTGTTTTGTCGCACCATTTCGGCCTTCCCTCGCCTCTCCCCTCGTCCAATGCGGATGTACACGGCCCCGACGCACCCACCGTCATCTCGCCCTCGCCTTCCTTGCCCTCTCTTCACCCTCTCTTCACCCACTCCCCTTATTCCACCTGAGGATAACAACGACATGACAATCGCGTATTGCGATTGTCACGTCGTTGTCGTCGCATCGCGTTTTTTCACATCGGGTTGCCCTTCCCTCACCTCGCCACCTTGTCTGACACGCACAGTCCCAACGCGCCCGCCGTCATCTCGCCCTCGCCCTCACCCTCCTTGCCCTCGACTGGCCCTTCCGTCGCCCTCTCCCCCCGGGCCGTTCCACCCAATGACGACATTGTGGACCTCGCCACCTTGTCGATGCGCACGGTCCCAACGTGCTCATTGACATCTCACTATCACCCTCCTTGCCCTCGGCTCCCCCTTCCCTCATCCTCGTCTCACCCAACTTCGACAACGACATGATAACCGCAATTGTGCGGTTATCACGTCGTTGTCGCTGTCGTGTTGCTCCTCCCTCACCCTCGCCCCTCGTCCCACAGGACGATGACAACGACATATCGTGTCGTTGTTATCATGTTGCACCCCTCCCATCATCGCACCCAACAACGACAACGACACGATAACCCCGATACTGTGGTCATCGTGTCGTTGTCGCTGTTGTTGCATCGTTTTCGTCATCGTTGTGTCGCGTCGCGTTGCCCCTCCCTCGCCCTATCCTCCCATCCGACGACGATGACGCGGTAACCACGTTGTCGCGTCGCGTCGCCCTCCATCACCTTTCGTGTCATCCCACCCGATGACGACGACACGATAACCGCGGTATCGTGGTTATCATGTCGTTGTCGCGTCGCCTTTCCCTCACCTCGCCCCTTCCGACGATGACAGTGGCGCAATACCTGCGTCGTTGTCGACATCGCGTTGCGTTGCCCTTCCAGCACTGGCACCTCAGGCTCTCACCTGACGACGACGACGACATGACGACGACGACATGATAACCATGTCGTTGTTGTCGCGTCGTCATCATTGTCGCGTCACCTTTGCCTTTCCTCGCCCTCTCGCCCTTCTCTCTCCTTCCCTGTTCGTCTAGAATACCTGTGACAATGACACAACAACCGTTGAGACACGGTTGTCGTGTCGTCATCATTGTCCTTGTTGCGCTGCGCCGCGCCTCCCTCTCCCTTTCTACACGTCTAAGATGGCTCGCACGACGACGACAATAACATGGTAATCATCGCGTCGCGTGTGGGTCACGTCGTCTTCGTCCTCATTATTGTCATCATTGTGACATGGCGTCATTTATGCTTCCTTCAGGTTTCCGATCATGAGGATAAAGACAACGACACAATAACGAGAGCACAGTTATCGTGTCGTTGTCATCATCCTCTGAGTCGCCGTGTCACGTCGGTGTCGGCGTCATCATTGTGGTTGTCGAACATTTGAACTTCACGTGCACATTGACAAACACCCACTCTCGCTCCTTATTAGGAAATATTGTGGCATGCTTGATATGTCGTGTTTCAGAAATGGTAATATGTTCTTTCTCTTTTTCCCTGCTTCCTCACAGTACATCACGTCATTTGTCTGTATATATGCAATGTGATGTACTATTATATGTGTGTGAATGCTCAATTTGGGATATGAAACCTGATGTACAGTGATAATGTGGATTTGTTGGAAAAAGAAAAACATGACCGCTTTTTCAAACATTCAGGTAATGCCCCATGAATAACGTATTCTCTGGGAGGTTTAAAACATATCGACAACATATCAGCAGCACAGATCACCAGGATCAGTCCTGGTGATAGTTGTGTCACATTCTCCTCCTGACCCATGTTTCACCTTCCCATGCTTTCACAGTGATCCAGCTCCCCCAGAATTGTGTATGTAGTGTTGTATGATTTATGCCTATGTATTCTGCCATATATATCACTGCCCACACTGTGTTGAACATTATCTAGGACACATTTATTACTTTTGTGCAATGAATATATTTAAAGGGATTTAAAGGGTATATTGTCAGGGCAATGTTGTATTATCCTGGCTCCTATGCTACTCTAATACTCTCTATTTTACTGTATTTTTTGGATGAGGATTGAAGACGTGAGGAGCGACTCAAACATATGAGATGCGTGGGAAACCATCTGAAAACTTAGGAGACTTTGAAAACAAATCAAAAACTTGACATTATGGCTTCCACAACGCTTCAGGAACCAATCTAAACAGTAGATAATGTATGTAGAATGCAATAGAACTTGTGTACATCATGTGCCTAGCTTATTCTATTTCTAAGACATGGAAACTGCAAAAACACCTCTTCAGTGCAATTGCTTCAATGTCAACATGATCGTGCACATATGCTCAAAGTAACCTCATGGAATGCATGTTCGCAATTTTGATGTCTTAGGAATTAGGATAGGCTAGGCACACAGTGTACACATGTTATATGGCATGTAAAATAGATTATCTACTACTTAGAATGGTGCTTAAGGCGTTGTGGAAGCCACAATGTCAAGTTTTTGATTTGTTTTCAAAGTCTCCTAAGTTTTCAGATGGTTTCCCACGCATCTCATATGTTTGAGTCGCTCCTCACGTCTTCAATCCTCATCCAAAAAATACAGTAAAATAGAGAGTATTAGAGTAGCATAGGAGCCAGGATAATACAACATTGCCCTGACAATATACCCTTTAAATCCCTTTAAATATATTCATTGCACAAAAGTAATAAATGTGTCCTAGATAATGTTTAACACATTATGGGCAGTAATATATACAGTAGAATATCTATATATACATCATTCAATGAGGCCTGCATAGTTTGGAGGAAGCTGGATCACTGCTGAAGCCTGATAAAGTGAAAGAGAGGAGAATATCACAACTATCACAGAATCAGTATCAGTAGGATCATTATTCGTTACGTGATTGGCTCGGATCATCCCGTAGAATTACAATTGCACCACCACGACACGACAATGTGACACAGCACTGTCGTGTTCTTGTGCTGTCGCATCGCATGTCGCACTTCCCTCGTCAACTTGTCCCCCCTTCCTTCCTTCCTTCATGCTACCACCCCCAGGCCTTTCAAGTTGTGCCACCAACCTGTTGTTCCGCTGCGATGACACACCACTGTGTCATACCATCCACCCTCGTCTTTCCCTCCTGTGTTACCACCCTCAGGCTTCAAGTTGCCTCGTCAGGATGATATATAGGGTTCTGCATGGGTACGGGTCACAAGAGTGTGACCCGTGCCCATACCCATACCCATACCCGTAGCACGAGTTATGTACGCGTGCACGGGTACAGCTACAGGTATGTGTTCTCACCTTGTCCGACGGCAACGACGACGACGCGATAACCGTTATAATGCGGTTGTCACGTCGTCGTCGTCGCTCTCCCCCTCGTCGCCGCCTTCACATCATCTCACCTTGCCTCTCCCTCAACTCGTCGACCTCGCCCTCGCCTCACCTTTCGCCCCACCTTGCCTGACGACGACGACGTGATAACCGCTATAACGCGGTCGTCACGTTGTCGTCGCCCTCGTCGCCCTCGATCTTGCTCTCGTCGCCTCGTCTTCGCCTTCATCACCTCACCTTTCGCCCCACCTTGCCCGACGACGACGACGACGACGACGATGTGATAACCGCTATAACGCGGTCGTCACGTTGTCGTCGCCCTCGTCGCCCTCGATCTTGCTCTCGTCGCCCTCGTCTTGGTGGCACCTTCGTCGCCTCACCTCTCGCCTCATCCCGCCTGACGATGATGACAATGATGACAACGACGATGTGATATGGTTATCACGTCGTCGTTGCCTTCGTTGCTCTCCGAGTCGCCTTCGTTGCCTTCGTCGTCGTCGCCTTCGCCTTGCCTCACCCCTCACCCCGCCTGATGACGCCAACGCCAACGCCAACGACAACGACGTGATAACCGCTATAACGCGGTTGTCATGTCGTCATCGTCGTCGCCCTCGCCTCTCGCCTCTCGCCTGATGAAACCAACGAAAACGACGCGACAACCGCGATAATGCGGTCGTCACGTCGTCGTCGTCGTCGTCGTCGCCCTCGTTGTCGTCGCCCTCAGGCTCGCCTTGCCTTGCCTTGCCTCTCCTCTCCTCGCCCTTCCCTCGCCTGACGACGACGACGACACAATAACCGCGTTATCGCGGTTATAGCGCCGTTGTCGTTGTCGTTGCCATCGTGTCATTTGGCAGGCCGGAGTGGTGAAGTGAAGGGGTGGGCGTGGGCCACGTGGCACGGTTATTGCGTTGTCATCGTCGGGTGGGACGGCAGAAAAGGGTGGGGAAGGGCGACACGACGACGACGCGATAACTGCAACACTGCGGTTATCGCATCATCGTTGTCATTTCCAGTGGGGGAGACGAGGCAAGAGGGTGAGAAAAGGGCAAGGAGGGCGAGAGCAGGGTGAGTGCGACGGCATGGTGAGGACTGGGCGGGATGGGAGCAAAACGACGACGACGACGACAATGACGCGACGATCACGCTAACGTGATTATCGCGACGTTGTTGTTGCCATCGCCATCGCATCGTTCGACAGGCTAGGGTATGAGGACGATGATGCCACGAGGATGACGATGCGACAGCAATGACACAACGACGATGACATGGTTATCATGTCGTTGTCGTCGTGTCGTCGTTGTCGGGTGGGATGAGGGGGGGAGCCTGAGGGAGCTAGTGATGGAAGGGCGATGCAACGCGATGTCGACAACGTGGTTATCGCGTTGTTGTCATCGTCGGGTGGGATGAGGGTGAGGGAAAGGCGACGCGACGCGACGGGGGCAACGCAACGACGACGACGCAACGACAGCAACAGCGACACGCTGGCCGCAATACCGCGGTCATCGTGTCGTTGTCGTTGGGTGGGATGATGAGAAAGGGTGGGGAAGGGCGACGCAACGACGCGACGACGACGACGACGACAATAGTGCGTCGTTGCCATTGTTGTCGCCATCGTGTCATTTGGCAGGCCGGGGTGGTGAAGCGAAGGGGTAGGCGGGGGCCGCGTGGCACGTGTGCGTTCATGCCGACGCACAGAAAGCAGTGGGGCGGCCCGGGGGCAGCGAGAGCAGGGCGTCGAGCGAGGCCGAGCAGGCGTGAGACAGGAAGGGCGGGAGCGTCCGTGCGTGTCGGGAGGATGAGGACAGGGATGCGACGGCGTCGGACTACTGGCACGTGCACGTCAGGCGCAGCAGCGCTTGGGCGAATGTGGGCGGGCAGGGCAGGTGTGTCGGGAGGTATCGAGGCTCGGTCAGGGCTCGGGAGTGGTTCTTGCAAGGCCTCGACGATGCCTCACGAGGGAGGGCGAGGGCAATGAGGCACGGTCGAGGCTCGTGAGAGGTCCTCGTTGACAGCATACAGGTTTCGCGGATGGCTGCGAGACAAGCTTGCGAGGCAGATGAGAAACTGCGTAATCATATTTGGCCTATTTTGGCCTATGGTGGCGAGGGAGGCGAGTGGTGGGGTCTCTCAGACCAATTTTCCTTGTAGGCGGTAAATGGTCTGAAAGACCATCGGAGGTTGAAAAAAGTGCTGCCAAGGGTGAACAAGCGCGGCAACGACTCTTCGATGCCCTCGTTGCCACTAACATAGAGCATCAACGTGCGTATAAGCACGGACAGATGGGCCTCCCGACGATCCGAGTCGTGAAGCCGGGCACATTTGCAGAATATCGTCACTGGAAGGGTGAGACTGCCAACGTCGCTTCGGGACAGATCAAAGTACCCTCGGTGTTGATTCAGCCTAAGGCGCAAGCGTGGATCTTGGAGAGGGTGGCTGAAGAGCTTTGAGCTAGACGTTCGCGTTCCTTAAGTGCCAAATGACATTTGAGGGAGAATATTGATTATTTAAACACCAATACGTTGAATATCGCGGTTGCTTCTGTGACATTATTCGGATTTGACGTACGGCTTCCATTCGAGATGTACAATACGACAGGGCAGTACTATTTATTGGCATGAACACAGCTACCGAGTGTGCAATAGAAGGTCGGCTCCCAAAAGACTTGTGCTGCAGTGTGGTGCTCGGTGGGCCGGTGGGGCAACCTGGTAGTAAACTGAGATACACGTTGGCCGGGCACAATCGGCTGGGACGTCCTGTGTGCCTTTGTATGTCTGCGACTCGTTGAAGGCCAATCCCGAACTTGAAGGCATGACGATGCTGCGATCTGTAGCAGGAAACGTCGTAGAGAATGAATGGGCCACTCGGGTGACCGATGATCGATCGATCGGTGGCTGGTCGGTCTGACTCGGACCTTGGACGAGTGCAATGTGGCACTTCTGTATAGAATGTCAGTCTTCTGATACCAATCATCTGATGGCTTTGGATCAAAGCCTAAGTATATATCCTGTGAAAAGAAATCAGAACAAAGTTTAAATTGCCCGCCGGGCCCGTCTCGGATTTCGCCGAAACAATGACACGTGGGACATTCATGCCTTCTTTTCCTCATACGCCGTCAGAGTATTTTTCTCAGCGGAGATGAGCTTGGGTACTGTTGGAGAGCGTCTCGAATGATAATATTATAGATATTAAATAGTTGAACATTATACATTAATACCAACTGAGTCCGTGAGTGAATGTTTTAACAACGTTGCCAAGCAGCTGTCTTCAGGACTGGCATAGTTGACTCCATTCGACTGGATGGGATCAGTTTCTGCACTTTCCTTTGTAGAGGTCTGGCATACCTGGAATATTTTCCTCTGGAATTTCATCCGTCGCTTCTGCCATGACAACAGCAAGTCCACTAGATATATGAGTTAAATTATCGTCATGTCAGTCGAATACGAATTGAACGTACAGGTTCAGATGCCAATCGATGTGGCTGAACACAGACATGAGATCGTAATCTCTCGAGGGCTTCGACACTCACCAGTGAAGGAACCAAGGTCCCGGGTTATCCGTCTTGAAGCGGATGGTCACATTGTCAGCAGGGTTGACACCAATGGACACGACGTCGCGCCGGACAGGGATTTACAAAGTTGGGGACGCTGCTACCTGCAACCCTCACAACAGAAAATGCGTGCTTTACGAACGCCTATCAGAGACCGAAAGGGCAAGCTTGAAGTGGACTACATACGCCATGCAGATGCATAGGGTGCTGAAGACGCATACAGAGTCAACTTAGGACGACGTTTCACAAGCATAGCACTTACGGGACCACCAGGAGCAGCGACTGGATTGGGGAAGCTTAGTTCTATTACCTTATTACGGGGAAGTTCGTAGACGCTTCCGCTCGGCAACAGTTGTGACGGATGTCTTGCTCCACTGAGAATCTGGAGGAGTACTGGAACGTTGGGATCGATGAAGGACACGTTGTTGAACGTCAAGGTTTTCCCAGTGGTGGTAAATGGGTTGAAGCCAACAGCAAGTTGAATGTTTACGTCCGCCTGTCCGATCTCAGGTATTCCAGGAGCATGCGGGTCGATGTGCGGGTGGAGTTGGCCTTCGTCGAAAGGGAGTACATATGGGCCAGGTGTTGAGGTGGGATCCTGCTCTGGTGCGCCTTTGTATCGCAAGATGGCCATATTTTGACCCCCTTCGAACGTGGCTCCGGGCGTGTTGCTCAACGCGCGAATCCAATAGTTACCGATGGGTTGGTCTGCTGCTACGACCACAGAGTAGCGTTGACCAGCAAGGATGGGTATCAAGTCGACATCTACAGGGTCCACCTCATTTCCATCTGCTTCGATAATCGTCATCTTATGACCATCAATCGCGAAGTTGAATAATGAAGTGCAGGACATGGCGAGCACGCGGAAGCGGTAGCGTAACCCTTGTTGAACTTGAATGACTGCGAGCGGGTTTGATGGACCTGTAGCATAGCGTCCAAGGCCATTGATCAGTGTCGAATCCCCAAACACTGGCCCGAGTATTTTGGCGAGTTGGGGAGAGGGCGTGTGGAACCTGAATCCCGATTTGCGGCCTCAGCCCAAACTCATTTCTTGGATAAGAATCACCCACCAATCTGAGAGAGTGATAACTGTACTTTCTGTTCATAGTCTTCAATGTAATGCCTATTCGGGAACGTGATCGTAACGTACCATCATCGATGTCGTATAAGTGCCCCAGAGGATCCCCAGGATCATAAATCACCAGCGGTCCTCGAAGTCCATCGCAATACTGAGTCAGGTAATGCGAATGGTACCAGTATGTTCCTGTCTGACTGCCGGGATTGAATCTGTACTGAAATGCATCCTGCTGACGAATCGGGCACTGAGTAACCCAAGAAACACCGTCAGCCCAGTTGGTTTCCTTTTGAAATATCCCGTGCCAATGCTTCGAAAAGTTCGTAAGACGCACGTCACGCAAGAAGACGTATGATTACTTACCACGCTAGTTTCTAGAGACATGGTATCATCCACTAGCTCATTAAATACTTGAATAGCAAATTGATCGCCCTAGAAAGCCGTTAATACGCGAGATAGGTATCATGATAACTCCAACCTTTTGAGCCTGAATTAGCGGTCCAGGGAAGGCACCATTAACAAGAGTCGCACTAGCACATCAATATATGTCAGCATGCATGGATAAACAGTAATCAATGCCACGGTCAACTTACGATCGGTTGAACCCATCTGGGGCAATGTAACTGTTCGCAATATGAAGTTGGCTCACGGGACCAACCGCATTTGATGGGTTGCCATAGGATGTGGCCAAAAGGTTCGGGATCGTCAATGCATTAAAAAAGGGGAATAATGAAAGTAAAAGTACAGATAGAGTGAACATGCCGAATATCCACTGTCGGATCGCAGTGAGTGAGACGTGGACGTGTGTGGTCTGCCTGAAGCGACATCCTCAGTGCCGGCTCTTATATTTGACAAACCGCAGGGAATTGATGAGGTACGACCCTAGTTAAAGCCTTTTTCGAGGAATTGGCGGCGGAAGGCCTTCGCTTATTCTTGGCTCATGCCAGTGCGTTCAAAACCTTCTGGCATGTCATACTAGGCACGCCACGTTCCTGAAATGGAACGGGGATAGTCACCGTAGTTTCGTAATTTGGACCTGCAGGCAACATCGCAAACATTCTAGTTGAGCTTAGTTAACTGGAGAGGGGTGGATCAGTTTACTTTTGCACGATTGAATGAGGTAAGCCACAGGCACAATTGTCAACGATAGGAAACCAGATATGTAAACGGACCTGTGCTTCTCTTCTGGTGGAATGAGTAACGACGTCCGGATCTCAGAGAGCGAGACTCGGAGTTGCAAACATGAGTACATAGGACTGACATTCACAGCCACTCTGCAAGTTTGGGGAGCTGGTCTACGGCTGGACACATATGGACCTCGTTTTCCACTGTAGAGTCAATCAAAAGATAAGTGCACGATAATCTAGAATTTCCGAAATACCGATAGTTACAACGTTTTGTAGGGGTGAGTCGGTAACTTGAACTGACTCACCAACTTGATCGGTAGGCTATGTTGCTACGTCCGCTTCGGCCCTGCAAGCACTGGAATAAAGTCGAATCCGGGTGCGCTGACATTAGTTTCGTAACCGACTAACCTGTGTCATTCAACCCGAGGAGTCCGAATTCGCCAGAACCTCAAGTTGCGGCCAGGACACGCCAGATTGCGCCGACAAACAAGTTCAGGTCATACAAGTCGACAACGACTTCTAGTACTACTCCATTTGGAGATTAAGTAGCATCCTGAGAGCCACTGGCAGCCGTTGCATCATGAAACATGTCATGTCGGAGATCGTAAGTCAGAGGCACTCGTCGAATTCTGGGCCGCAACTTATGTAAATCACCTTGTCCCGAGTGCGGATAGTACGGAGTATGTCGTTTCCTGTTAGATCTGTGGCTCAGATCAATGGCAGATGCGGCAAAAACTCCGTAAGTCAATTGTACAGTACTCACCTTCTGTCATGCCAGTGGCGTCTCTATTGAAACCCAAACATAACCCGAGGTGTATGACTGAGCAGTACCGACGGTCTTGACAAGTCCCAGGCAGCCGATAAGTATGTAAGCGAATGACAGGAAGCGGAACAAAAAGCGGTGGTTCTGTCATGCCAGTGAGAGGACGAACCTCAGCCTGCTCCGTGCCATATTGATCTGTCTGTATGTATGTACGTATATGTGTTACCGCGTCTGCCTGCCGCACCACCTTTCCCATAGCGTCGAGCTGGTCTTTCCCATCGTCCAACGCCGTGTGAGATCCGCGGGCTGTGGTGTTCGTGACAGGTTCCCACGCTCCTCTCGACCCCGGATCCGAGCCTCGCTAAAGTCGGGCTCTGTATATCCTAAAAAGTAGTGTCGGGGGAAGTACTTCGGAGGGAAGTTCAACACTCTGGTGATTTGAACGGATGCTTAAGCACGCTCATTCGTCGGTCTGATTGATTAAGTGGAGGGTGAACGTTTGAACGTTGAACATGCACGCACGCCAGCAATACTTGAAACCGCGGACTGCTCTTCAGCGTCGTATTATAAGCTGCACTAAATCCAAATGTCCGATTCGTACTAGTATACTCGTCACCCCCATCGTGTCAGGGACCATCCGACTACTTCAAGTTGCTGCTGGTGCATATTTATGTAATAAATTGGCAAAGCATCATTGCCGTCACTGCCGTCACTGGCATAGTTGACTCCATTCGACTGCATGAGATTGATCAGTCTCTGCACTTTCTCTTGCGCAGATGCGTGACATACCTGGAATATTTTCCTGTGGAATTTTACTTGTCGCTTCTGCCATCACAACAGCAAGTCCACTAGACACTCGAGTTAAATTCATCACCATGTCAGCCAAATCCGAATTGAACGTACAAGTTGAGATGCCATTCGATGTGACTAAACATGAACACGTGAGGTCGTTATCTCTGAAGGTGTCGGCAATCGCACACACCAGTGAAGGAACCAAGGTCCTGGGTTATCCGTCTTGAAACGGATGGTTACGTTGTCAGCAGGGTCAGTGCCGATGGACACGACGTCGCGCCGGACAGGATTTACAAAGTTGGGGACGCTGCAACCCGCAACCCTCACAACAGAAAATGCGTGCTTCATAATCGCCTATCAGAGACGAAAAGGACCAACTTGAAGGGGGCCACTTACACCATGCAGATGTATAGGATGCTAAAGACGCATACAGAGTCAGCTCGGGACTACGTTTCACAGGCATAGAACCTACGGGACCACCAGGAGCAGCAGTTGGGTTAGGGAAACTTAGTTCTATTACCTTGTTAAGGGGAAGTTCGTAGATGCTTCCGCTCGGCAACAACTCCGAAGCATGTCTTGCTCCACTGAGAATCTGGAGGAGTACAGGGACATCGGGATTGATGAAGGACACATTATTAAACGTCATGAATCCCGTCGGGTTCGATGGGTTGGTACCAACAGCAAATTGAATGTTTACGTCCGCCTTTCCGATCTCAGGTATTCCGGGAGCATGTGGGTCGATGAGCGGGTGAAGTTTACCTTCGTCGAAAGAGAGTAGATATGGACCAGGTGTCGAAGTGGGATCCTGCTCTGGCGCGCCTTTATATCGCAAGATGGCCATATTTTGACCCCCTTCGAATGTGCCTCCGGGTTTATCGCTCAACGCGCGAATCCAATAGTTCCCAACAGGCTGGTTTGCTGCTACGACCACAGAGTAGCGTTGACCCACAAGGATGGGTATCGAGTCGACTTTTACAGGATCTATTTCAATCCCATCTGCCTCGATAATTTTCATCCGATGACCATCGATCGTGAAATTGAATTTCGAGGAGCATGACATGGCGATCAAGCGAAGGCGATAACGTAACCCTTGTTGAACTTGAATGACTGTGAGCGGGCTTGATGGACCCCCAGCATAGCGTCCAAGGCCATTGATCAGTGTCGAATCCTCAAACACTGGCCCGAAAATTTTGGCGAGTTGAGGAGAGGGCGTGTGGAACCTGAATCCCGATTCGCGGGCATCAGCCGAAATTCATTTCTTGAGTAGGGTTCGCTCACCAATCTGAGAGAGTGACGACTGTACTTTCTGTTTGAAGTCTTCAAGGTAATGCCTACTCGGGAACGTGATCGTAACGTACCATCATCGACGTCGTACAAGTGCCGCAGAGGATCTTCAGGATCGTAAATCACCAGCGGTCCTCGAAGTCCATCGCAGTACTGAGTCAGATAATGCGAATGGTACCAGTATGTTCCTGTCTGACTGCCGATATTGAACCTATACTGAAATGCTTCCCGCTGACGAATTGGGCACTGAGAAACCCAAGAAGCACCATCAGCCCAAGTGGTTTCCTTTTGAAGCACTCCGTGCCAATGCTTCGAGAAGTTCGTCAACACGCACACCACGCAAACAGATATGATTACTTACGATACTGGTTTCTAGAGACATGGTATCATCCACTAACTCATTAAATACTTGAATTGCAAAGTGATCACCCTAGAGTTTAGAAAGGAGTGAATAAACGAAACAGTCGTCATCACCATCCTAACCTTTCGAGCCTGAATCAATGGTCCGGGGAAGACACCATTAACAAGAGTCGCACTGGCGCATCAATACATGTCAGCATGTATTGATCAGCAGTAATCAGCGATGACTCACGATCGATTAAGTCCGTCTGGAGCAATGTAACTGTTCGCAATGTGAAGTTGGTTCACAGGACCAAGCGCATTTAATGGATCACCATAGGTTGTGGCCGTCAACGCCTTAGAAATGGGGAATATTAAAAAGAAAGCAAAGATGGTAGGAACATATCAAATGTCCACCGTCGCATTGCAGTGAACGAGATGTCCTGGTCTGCCTTGACATGCTTGGTTGCTCTTATATTCGACAACTGGAGAGGATTGATGATGTGTGACCCGTTTCAAGGAATCAGCTTTCGCTGGCTTATTCCTGGCCATACGTTCGAAGTTTCACCTAAAATGCCATGTCATAACGCCACGTTTCTGGAATGCACAAGATACACGGTTGTCTCGGATCTAGACCTTTAAGCTACAGCGCAATGGTTCCCGTGGTACTTGGTAACTGGAAGCGGTGGATGGACCTGGCAAAATTAAACCAGGTGGGACACGTGCACAATTGTCACCGACAGAAAATAGTGCATCCTTAGCGATCTGAGTAGCGCTGTCTGAACGATTGAATCTCAGAGAACGAGAGTTGCGCACATGGCCACATGCATAGGACTGACATTCAGGAACGCTGCAAGGTAGTCACGGTCGAGCGTGGACGCACGACACTCGGGCCGCTTTCCGCCGACCGCGGCTACAAGTTACAAGGTTTCTTAGGGTAGTCGGGGCTCGATTACTTGCTCAGTTGTAGGCTTCCTTCCACTTTGAGCCCTGCAGGTAATAGAATAAAATAGTTTCATACCGGAAACAGAATAATTAGAACGCGGGTACTTGCCTAACTCATCATTCAACTCTGAGGGGTATGAGTTCTCCAGAAGGTGCGACCGCGAGGTCACGCTGGGTGGAGTGGCTTGAAACGCATCCACAAGCACTGGACTGGGGCAACGAACAAGTTCAGGTTATAGTCGACGTCGACGATTTCTACTCCATTTGCAGATTGCGTCCGGAGAGACAGTTGTCAGCATCATAACACACGTCACTTCGGAGATCGTAAGTCAGAGCACGCGAGGGTAGAGCGAAATTTTTCGCACCGAATGGCACGGGCGTACTAATTTGGCAGCCCGAGTTGCTGGACCACTTGGGCCTTGACGACGCATTCTGTCGTGCCTCGGTTCGTCGTTTCCGATGTCATCCGTCTACATACTAGTAGCGATGGTTCATGTCATTTCTTGTGAGTCTGTGGCTCAAATCAATGGCAGGTGACGAAAAGTCCGCGGAATAGTCAATATTTCCGCCACAAGGCGTTTCTAAATTTTATGAGCGGATTGGTAAAGTACCACTTGCCGAGTCCCACGCGGTCAATGGGATTTGAACGGATCCAACACTAGCCTAAAGCGCCACAGTTTGGCATATGTATGCGAGTTCTTCGGAGAAAACAAAGACCGAGCTAGTGGTGACGTTTGTTCATGAATTGTCTCGGAGGCTTTCACTCTAGCTTCGGTCAGGCCTCCAATGAGTCAGCCTACCAGAAGGGACTCCACAAGGTTCCTCCTTCCCACCATCCGCCTGACCCCGTACAAATCGTCTATTTCTTAAGTAGTTCTCGCGATGGCAAGGAGCGCGCTTATTAGTACTTGAAGCATGGTAAGTCGTACTAGTCCAAGTCCGTTACAGTATATTCACCTTTCAGAAGGTCGCAGCCTGCCATCAGGATAGGATAGCAGAAGACCGCAGAGAAATCGAACAAAGCTGTGGGCCCGGGAAAAGTCTAATATTTTGTACTTTGACGAGATCCCAGTTTCGCCGGGAGAAGTGACGATCTTCAACATGCGAACATCGTCGCAGGGCCTGAGGTCTGACCGACCTGACCACACTCCCGCATTCGCCCCGCAGTCAAAGGTCAATAAACAAGTAACGGCGTTTACACGAATGAGACCAAAGATCAGATTACCCTGTGGGTAGAATAAATTCCTTGACTACAACAGCCGACGGGAAAGGGTAGCCGCTACCCATCCAAGATCCAAGCCTAGAGAGCAACCAAGCTAACTCAAACATCCTCGTGATGCTCTATCGCCGCCCGCCTTTAATCAACTCTTCCCCCGTTACCTCGTCCTTTGGCTTGTCCCACTCGAGGTCCATTGGCCCTGGTATATTACTCGTGTCACTTGGGCTCGACGACGTTGGCTGTGCTTGTGCCATCGTTATCGAAGTTGACGTCTTGTTATCACCACATCCACAGTCATATTCAGAATCGAGTTTCGAACAGTCAAATTGGGGTTTCTTCAAACGCGTGTTGACCTCGTTGTGTAACGAACACAACCTGTACATATATATCATTGCTCCATACCATGTATGCGTGCGACAAAGAGAAGTGGCCATACCATAAACTGGCGGATAGTCGCGATGCTGTCTAGAGGGTCGAGTTGAGATGTGGGGCACTTATCGCGGGACGCCTGCACACGCACCTGTGGTGGATACTTTTTCAACAAGGCTTGAAATTCGGTTGCACATTCACCACAGGGATAGAGCCGCGATGTGAGATACATGTAAGCCTCCAACGCTCCCCGTTCGTCTTGAGTCGGATTCTGTGAAATAGTTAAGTAATTCGAGCGACGTAGGATGGTACATGAAAAGGTATCGGGAATTTGGTGAAGTGAGAAGGCGACGGGACACATACCTCGGGGTATCGCAATGTCATGGTATGACTACATTGCCAATACCGTCGATCATGCAGAAGACGACGACACACATCCAATAGATAAAGAAAGATTGAGAAACAAGTATGATGTTGACGAGTAAAGGAGGAACGTACAGCAATCGCCATGTCGCCCGCCCTAGTTCTGCCCTACACGCAAGTGTCGTGTGAGCATCTATGAAACAGGGGAAATCGAGACAAAAACGGGAGAGAACCAACGCACTTGGCCGTTTCGTTCCCTAGCTTGGACATGATCACACCTCCGATATCCTTACCCCCTTCCGACCCGGACTCGGAAACACCGCCAGGATGCGGGCTTGGTCCAGGATACGGGAGAATGTGCATGCTCTTCTCCTCCCCATCCTCGCCAAAAAACTCGCCAGTCCATGGATCGATATACGCAGCACGTGAAGGTGGGTGGAGGAAAGTGAGTGTTGCGACAAGGAACTGTCGAAGATGACTGTGTGAGCCGTGTGTGGAGTAGGGTCCGGCAATGATGATATTCGGATACGTACGATGGCGACAGCGACGGCGACAAAGACGCGAGCGAACCGAGAAATCATGGTCCGAGTTTAAGCTAGTAGTAGCAGCCTCACTGCAAGGGACAGATCGACGTTGGCAGCAGACACCTTCAAATCATGTCGTGGCATTTCCAAAAGTGTAAGTACATTGACATATTAGGCATGTGGTACGTCAGGTGTAAAAGAAGAAATTCGTCCATGTTCTAAGTAAAAATAAAATGTCTCTGATAAAGAATTAATCGACGCCAGAAAGCTAGAGAATGTAAATGAAACCAATGCACTGGTATAGCTACAAGATCGTATACAGAGTCCGATTGTTCGTGTTGTCTACTAGTGTGCCAGTGAGCACCCAACCAGAAAATATGCGTGAGGGAAGATCATTATGTCGAGGTCGTTAATAAACTGTTACATTCAGCGTCGTTCATCGTGCCGCCGTCGTGCTGTTTTGACACGCACCACAACCAGCCGCACTGATCGCCGTGCCTTGTACGGAGCATTGTTCAAGCGGTCCAGGGGAACACGCAATGCTTCCTGTAAGCCCTGCATTTCCATTGAGCTCCAGCACCTGTAGGGTGCTCGGCAACATGGGTATGGTGCCAGTGAGGTTATTGGAACCTAGCAACAACTGAGTAAGTCCCCGGAAGGAAAACAGCGCGCTCGGAATAGACCCCGAGAGCGAAGTGGATGTGAGGTCGAGGGTATGCAGAGAAGAAGCAAGCGATGAGGACGCGGCGAGTGTCGCAAGCGTGGATGGCGATAACACTTGTGAATTAACCAACCTACATGACACCTGTCTAAGGAGTATCTGGCAGTCGATTTATGTCACTTACAGATTCTGTAGCTCAGTCAGACCAGTCAAACTGCTTGGAAGAGCGGAACCCATCTGTGTATTGCGGAGCAGAGTGAGGGTGGAGAGGCGCGTTGGGCCAGGCGCGGTGAACAACGAGTTTGGTAGCGCCGTGATGGCAGTAGCTTCGAGATGAAGACTGGTGAGGGCAGTCAAATTGGTGAATGAACCCGGAAGGGAGCCAGCTAAACAAGGAACAATTAGAATACAATCTCGATCGGTAAACAAAGGAACTCTTACCAGGTATGGCGTCTCCTCCTATGACTTCGAACGACTGCAGCGAGGTCAAAGCACCAATCTCGTTAGGCAACGTGGCAGGAACACCGGGGTAGGTGAGTTGCCTGAATGAAGGTGATGAACAAACACAAAGTCTTAGTACGCATCACTCACAATGATACAACCTGCCCCGAACTACAGCTCACACCCGTCCAGACGCAGAAATTGACGTTTTGAGCCCAACTGCCGTTCCCGAGAGTAGCTTGCCCTTGCGAGTTCGCGGTCTCGAAGATAGCGCGAAGGCCACAGAACTGGATCGCGTTGTTGATTATCTGGGTATTCTGAGAATTCGCGGAATTGGACGTGTAGGACGAAGTTACAGCTTGGAGAACAGGCAGACATGTCGAACAGGGATAATCACCGGGTGAGGAAGGTGCATTAAGGCTGTATTCGGAAACGCATTGCTGAGCATCCGCAGAAAGCGCGTAAGCAGTGGTAGTCGTTTGGCTAATCATGTAGGATAACGAAGAAAGCGAGAGGACGCGGATGTTGAGAAAAATGGCATTTCCAACCAAGAAAAGAAGTACGATGATGAGCAAGATGAGGAGACAGCGCGACCGGCGCCGTTGTTTCCTCGCCCGAGTTTCGTGTTTGGGGTCGTGAAGCTGACATGGGCAGCGACGTTTCTCGACCTGAAGCGGTGGCCACTCGGGCAGTCCTGGAGTATGGTGTGGCTCGGTAGAGTTAAGCATCCGGACGTCAGAAAAGAGCTTCGTAAATCTGTCCCGCAGATTGGATGATGTCGGGGATATACCTGCCTCGACGTCTTTAGAAAAAGTGGACTTGAAACTTTTCGAATGCTTTGAATTGCTTCCGTTAAAGGAGAAACGGGACGAAGGCGCTATCGTCGTTGTCGGAGAGAACTTGAGCCTCTCTAAAGGAAAATTGAAGTTATTCGGGGGAATGGCAATGGAGAGATGTTCATGAAATTTCGAGCTCATCGTTGAGGACAGTGAAGGGGTTACGGAAAAGGACGGGGAGTAGACAACAAGATATGTACAGCAGAGAGAAGGTCCATGCAACCAAAGAACAATAATCGATCAATACAATAACTAATCCAAATATGGTAATCAATGTTTGTACCTATTTGCATGGCGCTCTTTTATGATCGAGCTAATCTTAGACTGGTCGTTTCGTCTCTTCCTCATGCTGTACAAATCGAACGTTGACATTTATTACAGTACTATACAAGACTCGGAGCTCGAGCAGGAAAAGAAAAAAGTATCTAGTGTGTCGCTGCACGGCGTGCCACTCCAAACAAAGCCGCCTAGATCGATGGTCAGTCCTCATGTTCATCGCACAGACGAACGAAAAAGTGTACCCACACGCCTGATTCGTACACGTTCATCAGAGATCTACTCATCGTTCCATCTCAGAGGCAGATCATCCACATTCGGATAAAACGTCTCGGCCAGCACACGACGTTCCTCGGGTGTGGATGTTGCTACCAAGTAGGCATAAGCTGCCCTTGTTATTCTTTGCAGGAACAAGAGCTCTTCCACGATCTCTTCCCTTTTCTTATTGATGATCTTAATGCCATTGCACTACACAATGTCAGCCTCATCACAGAAAAAGAAGACTGGTTGCATACTATGGTGAGCTCTAGCAGAGAGGTGCGGGGGAGAGTCCGAATGGCTTCTGGATCCAGTTTCAGAAGCATCACGTCGGGGATGAAGGTGTATACAGATTCGCCGGGTGGGATTTGGAAAGAGTCCATATTTCTGAAATTGAGGAGTGAGGCCTGAGGATCTACAGCTAGAGATGGTGACTGACCTGTTATGAATGCTATGGTTTGTGGTTTAGGCTGGAATTTTCTCTGAGAGAAGCTTGCGCTCCAAACCACAGACCGGTTGCATTTTATAGCACGTCCAGTCCACACACGAGCAACAATGTGGGTATGTTCCACATTCCAATTTCTATTGTCTCTCTACACATGGTACACTGATCCACGTCCCACTTCTCCGAAATTGGAAACCGCGCCCGTCCACCATCTAATATGGAACAACGGTGGGGTCAATGCACTATTCATCCATGCTCCACTTCCGCCTGGCGTTAGTCGCGGTATGCATTCTCACAAAGCTCGAGGTGGACACCATTGATGACGTTTCTATTGTTCTTCCACTCATCCACCTCGTTCCATCATCTCAAAATCAGAAGGCCAAGTCGCGCTTTGGTCTCGCTTTGATGTGCATTCTTACAAAGTTTGAGGTGGACACCATTGATGACCTTTTTGAGCGATCAATAGACCGCGCCGTGGGCAAGCGTGTGGATCACCGTGACATGCAGGCTCATCGTAGAGGTACCCGTACGTATCCACCTTCCCCGAAGTCCTACATGATGCCATGTACCTGGCTGGTTGTCGAAATCCATGATCTTGTAACGCAGCGCTGATGCAACGATGTCATCATTCAAATATTCACCCGACGACTCCTTTCTTATTGCTGCCCATGCTTGCACTCACGGTCTTACTCGCGCCCTCTTCTGCGACGCAAACACGGCGCACAAGTACGGACGACAATGACCTCGCTCTGAACTGTAAGAACGCCTGCATCTCGCTAGCGCGCCCATAACCAATCACTCGCGACTCGCCCATCAGAGTCTGTACTCACAACCTGGCATGCACACGATATGGTAACGAAAATATGGCAGGAAATACATGTTCGTCAAATACCATATGGTATGTAGGTGAGAAGTTCACCCTACCACCGCAATGGGTTGTCGACGATACTGTGATCACGATGTGGCCGACACATCCACCTCACCACCGCCACCGGATCCCTTTTTATGACGTCGTCTCCGTTTCCTCTTCTGCGCACCAGGCTCCCCCTCCAGCTCAGCTTCGCCAGGATGACCCACAAGGGTTTGCAGCCCTTCGTCGGAATCATATCTTCGCTTTTGTGGCTTTCCTGCGACTTCTGGCTGGACACTGGCATTGTCCCCATCGGTCCCCTCTCCGTCGTTTTCGGCTTGCGCTGCTTTGAACTTTGCGCGCTCATTCTTGCCCTTCCGTTTCTTCTCGCCTCGTGCTTCGCTGTTTAGGGCCTTGGAGTTTATGCCACCGTTGAATGCCCAGGAACCCTCGTACTTGGAGCCCACTCGAGAATGTAAGGTTTCGCGGAACTCCTTCAATCGCTGAGCACGCTTTGGGTCCCAATTCTTTTTTGCTTTACCATCTATAATCCGAATTAAGCCTGTAGGTCGACATGCAACAAGTCGAGTACACCAACCTTTGTCGATTCGATAGGGTGCTAACTTCTTTAGTCCTACATAAGAGTTCAACTCCGTGTCTGTCGCAAGCAAGATCTCCGCTGGTGTAAGGCCGTAAGTTTCAAGAGGCGTAGAAGTATAGTGGAAACGCGTAGGTATGTGAGAGGTCTGCCAAGTTTGGATGTGAATGTTGTCCGTTTGCAAGCTGAGTGGAACTCACTATGCCGCTGAACCCAAGTCTGTTCACGACTTCATCCATGTATGCGTCTACCTTACGTTGTCTTTCCGCTTCTGTACCTCTCCACTCTTCTTCGTCGGCCCAATCATCCCAACCCGTGCCTGCGTCCAAGTCCGCGTCCATCTCATCCTCATCCACCCCGGCGTCTTCATCCTCGTCTTTATTTTTCTTCTTTGCTTTCTTCTTCTGCTTCTTCAGTTCCGCTTTTGATTTTGTGTTCGTGGATGGGTCAATGTTATTAATGTCAATATCATCGTCCCACGTCGGCTTTTCCGTATCATCGCCGTCGACTATACCCAACAGAGTAAATTAGTGACTGGCCATCAGTGTTTCAACCATAGCAGTCCTTACTTACCATCACCACCATACAATTCCGACATCTGCGCATCGTGCTTGGCGGGATCCCAATCAGCATCAAGGTCGAGACGGGAGAGGGCTATACCAAATTAAGTCAGTGATTAGCAATTGCACAACGGTAATGAAGCGCCCACCTTCATCGCCCATACCAGCCAGGCCACCTTCCGAACTGACCATCTCAAGTTTTCTTCTCAGCTCCTTGGCTTTGAGTGCTTTCATGCGAGCCAGCTCCTCCTTCTTTTGCTGCTTCCTTGATTTTTTGGAGGTATCGTTTTCAATCATCAAGGTATCTCCATTGGTCGTGCCCTCCTCAGCGACGACAGCCTCTACTAATTCGCGCTCTTTTCTTATCTCTTCCCTCCGCGCTTCGAGTAGTCCTTGTTTTTCTGACTCTTGTCGTTGTTTTTTCCGAGTACGGGCGTCTTTCCGAGTAGTGGACTCGCGACGAACGGTCGAAACGTTGCGAGGAAAGGATGTAATTAGTGCACCACCACTATTCGATCGATGTGAGTGTTCGAAAGTCGTATCATGCCTCGGAGTGGCCGAATTCAAAAATAAAGATGCTTACGGTTCCTCGAATCTGAAGTTGTACGATGTTTCGAATGCATCCGCGAGATCGTCGAATGAATTATCATCTGATAAAGTACCGCCATGGAGATCGTCATTATTTTCATCGATCGAGTTCTGGCTCGCGGCGTCGCCATTATTTGGTTCAACTTGGGATTCGGCGGACTTCCCTTTGGACGGTTTTGAGGATGATGCGACGATTTCATTATACGTGGGCACACGTCGATTCGAGCGGTCTATCCACCCTCGGTTGAAAATATAACTGTGCCGCATGTCAGTCACATTCAGAAGGACCACGGCAGCGCATCCTGACAGCAGGGTGCAACACACGGAAACATTTGAAAACTTCAGTAATACGTACTTGATCAAAAATTCTTGATCAGCCTCCTCCTTCAACTTTGTGTCGCCCTTTTTCTGAGCTTTCTTGCCTCGCATCTCGACTTTTTCTTGATTCGTCTGCTTCTCCTTCTCTCGTTCTTTCTTACCTTTTTTCTTTTTTCCCACTTGTTTTTTGTCACCATCTTCTACGGTTTCAACGTCTGCAACACCGATCGCGTCGATCGCGTCGACAGTGATGAAGTTGCGAAGGTCTTCACCAACTTCTTTCTCCAAGAACGTCTTGTATTCTTCCTCTTCCAATTCAACCTCGTCTCGCGTGCGTGAACGCGGTATAAGCAAATCGTCGTCGTTTCCTTGTCGTCCACAATCAAGAAATTCGTGTCAATTTCGGGACTATTTAAGTTGACTCCTACGGAATTACCTTGTCCTTCAGCATCAACTGCATCACGGAACGCATCGCGGGTTTCCGAACGAAGGAGTGCTTGTTCCTCGGTATGTGTCAACGGACGCGGTTCTGGACTAGCTGAACGCGAATGTGGGTCGCCATCTGCAAGTGCGAACGCGAGTGCAGCCTCCCGAACGGTGAGAGGTTTGGACTGCACCCATGCGAGCACGTGAACGGGGAATGATGGTCGTCACGGAATGGTGCACACCTTGTCTTTCTTCTTTTGCTTCGCCGAAGGCGCCTTGTGTTGTGTTTGGGTATGTTCCTCTATACGAAGGGATAAGTTGCATCTTCAGTCGTCGGACACGGGCAATTCCAGGGGAGGACACGCACCTTCGAACACCTGCTTACTGCCTTCATATATAACCGGATCTTTCTTCCGAATGAGCGCCAGCGTGCGAAGAATAGCAGCATCCACCGCTGGCGTTAGCTCTTCGCCATCCGAGTCCTCTTCCGTGTCTTCAGAATCTTCCGAATCGTCGGCATTGGAAGCGTCTGACCCTGAATAGTCGGAGCCATACTTTTCCTTCACTGCGTCGCGAGTAGGCACATGTCAACACGATCCACGCAAGACGTTCCAGAGAGCGAATCCGACGCACGCTTCGCGAGTTCCTCCCTTTCTTTCTTGTATTCAAAAGCTTTTGCAAAGTGTTCGTTGATGGCGAGGGTGTGCAGGTCATTCTCGTCAGAGTCTGAATCTGAAAGCATAGTGGATACGTGCACGGCAGGATGCGTCTGTCTCTACGTGTAGTAACCAAAAAGCCATGTGATCAGGCGGTTGTTTGTACTTGTAAAGATCACAAGCCGTTGCCAAGTTTGGAATTCAATATTCAGATCCAATGTTCAACGTTCATCGACCTAGGGCTAATCATTGGGTTTATTTCAATCTATGTGCGGCTGGTGCGGTTGTGGCTGATCGTCATGCATTATTTGATAGTAATATTCGCACAACTTTGATTGCATCTCGTCCTAAGTCCACTTTACGTGCACCTTCATCGGTCGATCAACATCCTTTGGCACCATCTGCCTCATCCTGCCTTGCATCCACCTCTATGTTTTCCGCCGCCCCGTTATTCGTGAACACAATGCGCGATATGGTAGCGCCACCGTCTGATGACGTCGATAGGCCAAACCCAGAGTCGATGCCGCCCCCAGCCTTGCCTTGAACGTCATACGCGTGCTCCCGAATGCTGATGACGAATCTCTCCCCAAATATACAACAGGATGACGACGTTCAGCAGGAGGAAGCTGTGATGAAGAGGCCATCATTAGCCCTATCTAACGTGTCTCTCGGAGTTGGCAGTAAATAGAACGTACGTAAAGAAGTGTTTGACAAAGTAAATTCATGTATCGATTGGGTTGCCACTGCTTTGTTACGATGATTGCGAGCACGCACAACATGACACTCAGAATAGTTCGTACAGAGAAAGATATCTGCCTCAAGACTGTCTCCCTAATGCAATATGGATATTTCAATATTTGACTGGTACTTACTGACCAAATATTTCAAGTTGATTAGTGTGGCGTAGTACATCTAATGAAGCTGTCTGCACATACACGATGAATTCTTCGGATCGCTGTTGAAGATATTATGTGCCACGGTGGAGATGACCTCAATGAGAAGAGGTATGCTAAGGATTAGACATAATTGATCGTATGGCGATAATCCCCATTATTGTTTTCATAGTATCATGAGTCGGACCTAAGAAGCCGGAAATTTCAACTAGAACGCGAGGTCAGGAAAGACGTTGCGACAAGAAGAGCACTAGTACCCCCTGCATGCATGGTTCGATTTCCTCTCGTGCTGAGTTCACGATTCAATCGGTCACTGTGAACCGTCGGTCGTGAATGAAAAAGATAAGATATTAATATAATTGTATGTGGAACTTGGGAAATGAAATTCTCTAGATTGCATCTGAAGAACTCGTGGCTGATGTGACGGTGTGCTGTCTCTGCTGGGATGACCCGGTGGGTAAATCTACGACGTGCCAAGCCTGTCAGAATCCCATAAAGTCTGGTGGATATCTTTGTGAAAGTGGAAGGCGACTCGGCAACTTGTGTGTGACTTCGCCGATTGCGTCGCCGACTCATCGGAGTCGATGGATCAGGGTAAGATGGATAATAACCTTAACCCTATTCTGTGGTTGAGTTTACATAATGGTAAAACATTGCCAAGGTGCACTTGGCAATGTCATTCAGACACCAACCACGATACGCGTGTTCCTGGCTGTCCCGTAACCAGTAGACGGATGAAATTCATGACCTCGCCCAAGACTTTTCAAGAAGCCGAGGTTCGTCACAGCCTTTTGACTTGGCCGTCGGATCCTAGTTATCATTGAACCCTTTCAAAAGTCTGTCTACGATCGTGCAATCAAATTAGAGTTTGCTGCAGAGTTTCAGCCGGCGTTCAATCTCTACCTCGAGGCAGCCGATGCCTTCATTCGTCTCTCACGCTCTGCTACAAGCTCCCTCCTGTTCCAGGCACAGTGCAAGGAAAACGCATCAAAAGCGCTCCAACGGGCCGAAAAGATCGAAAAGGCCAGCAAAACACCCGGCGCCCAAATTGGCCCAGTTGCGGCCTCAATCAATTCCTTTGGAGCGAGTGAGGATGATGAAACTTTCATCATACCACTACTCATAGCAGTGACACCACAGACCACCAATCATATGTGCTTCGACGGTCTTCCACGGTCAATGACATCCGTCACCCTCTTTGGAGTGAGCCCGTTCCCCCGCCATCGAATCCGGGAACACGCTACTCGTGCGTATCACCTTGGCAACCATCATCCCGCATGTCGCTGACTGTCGGCTACCAGTGATCCTAATGGCCAACCAACTCTCCCACTATCCATCGTCTCCAACTCCACTGTTGTCACATGGAAAAGAGCCACCTGGGACCCTTCCGCTTCCCAAGCGCTCTCTTCAAATTTGACGCCTGCTGACATAGAACAGAATATCATCAACGACTGCTCGGTTTGCGCCTCCATATCCGTTTGTCTTCAACACAACCAAAGATTCAACTCGAACGTGCGTTCCCTCATTTATCTTCTGATTGTTGTCCTCTTCCCCACGATACATACTGCTTACATCACCTCCTCTCTCTCTCTCTGCCCCTATTCTATTTGTACAAAGGCTTTACATATTTTACCTGGTGGTATTATTCAAGCCTGACTACTAACACATCTCTCTGGAACTTTTTTTAAAGTTACTGGTCTCATCCTTATTTTTTGGAAATCAGCCAGGAAGATATGATCTCAAAGCATATCTAAATGGTGATTGCAGGCGAGTACGTAGAGCATGTTCAAATCAACGATATTGCGGTGACGAAAGATCTCGCTATCACACTCATAGATATGTAAGTGTCAACCGAATGATCACCCTTTGTGGGTTTTGACGTTTCGGTCTCTCGCACTCCCATATTCTGTATCAACTCGTGACACACTCCGCCGTGTCAAATCTTGCCCGCCTTGTGATCTCGTGATCGGAAGCTATCGATAATTTACTCCCTTTCGACGGCTTGGGGCGTCTCATTGGCATATCGTCAGGACGAAAACCAGTTGTTTGGCCAGCCTTGATAGAGAAAGCTGTGTGTCTTCATTATGTTCAGACGGCCTGGGATGGAATTGATGTCTTTGCACTAGTATATGAAACTAATGGGTGGATATGATTTTCCTGGATCGTAAGTGATACATTTTTTTCTCGTGTCGTTCATTGCTAACTTCTTGCATGATACACGTATCTAACGACAGAAATTCTTCCATTGATCTACGGTCAGTGTGATTGCTGTCGTCACTTGTGATGTGCCCTGTCTAACGGTATTATGATCAAGTGTATTGACTGGCTGGATTCCGGAACATGTCGAATTACAAAGGTACGACCTACCGCGAGCGGATAATCTCCGAATGTATTTTCGTACTATGGGTACTAATCCTCGACCACAGCACGTCATTTGAAAGGGAAAAAACGTGGGAAAGGATAGCAAATGGGTTTTGGAAAGGTAATTTGCCACAATTTTCTTGGCGAGGTCTTGGCCTGAACGAGTTGCCATCAAAGGTCATTGTGTGCTGACCGTCGGAACGGACGCCAAGACTCTCCTTAAAATCCAGGGTGTGAAATTGTTGCCCTCACATGATTATGCTGTCGGTCGGTGGGTTGATGGATTTATCCCTGGTTCCAGCCATTTTGAATCCAGTACTACGTACTGACGGATGATCATTTCAGGTATTCAGGGAAACTCAGAACGAGCGATGGGTAACGCTGATAGACTCAAGGGTGCCTGTATCTAGCCCATCTCTTCATGCCCAGTATGAGAACGGTCCCAGCGCGAGCAATTCGCGTAGGTGTTGGTCCATATCTCTGTGACACGTTGATTGGATCTGTGCCCAGGTGTGCTCGATATGAGATGGGAAGATATATGTGCGACATTCGAGGGGATATATGCGTCCTGGAATCCGGGTCGTTTTCTGAGTGGCACAAACTTTCACGAGTGAGCTTCTTGACATTACCTTCTACCAGTGGCGCAATATATGCTCACGTACTCTAATCCAGGATATGGAAACCATCGAATGCGAAGGATAAAGCACAAGGTGTGTTACTTCCTTTGAACCGCTTGCGGCTCGTTTAAAAACACACCACACATAACTCTCAGCATCTATGCGCCATCTGCGGTTACTGTACGAATGCCAAAATCCTCCAGGCAGAGGTGGTGACCCATTAGATAACAGTAAAGACATCTGGGTCCTTCTGACCAGACACCTCTCTCAGACTCATAGGGAAAGTGAATATATCTCCCTAACTGTTCAACCTGAAGACGAGCACGATCGGAGAGACATATGGATGAAAAATGGGGATACGGAAGTAAAGGTGAAATCGATACGCGGCTTTCTGGAGGGACATGGCTTGACAGGTTTACCATAGAGCCCGTATACCACTTCGCCACACGTGCTAGTCAGAACAAGGATCGGAGAGGATTCGACCTTGTCACACGCGGCCTCGTCGGATTCTTCAGCTACCGCTAACATCTCTGGTGCATTCACTGTCCTTGCCAGCTATGACGGTCCCTTCGATAACGTCTTCTTTACCGTGAACGTGTTTTGCGGTGCGGACGTCAAAGTCTGGTGGGACGAAAATGCGGGGATAGGGAACCCCATTAGTCCCAGGAATAGTGGGTTCAGTACCAAGGTACATCTTGGTCGGTGTGGCGTTGTGCGTTCAAGCACTCATCTCGTCTGTTTGATAGGTAGGACGGTACGCTCACGATAAAAAACGCGGGCGGAAACCATACACATCCGACGTACATGTTGAACCCACAGTGGCACCTCCACATCTATGACGAGAACAGTAGTTTGAGTGGAAGGGTGCGCTTCCATCCAATGGCAAGGGCCACGTCTCTGAGAGGGTCCGTAGCGAGCTCGAAGGTAGCAGGTGGGGACGGGGGCGAAAAGCACAAGGCGGGGCAAAAGTCCTGTTGTCGTGTTGAGTGCGCAGGGACCTAGGGAAGGTGCCGCTGAATGTGACGGCTGTCTGGTCCTCTGGAGAGCGAATTGTCGAGTCCGTACTCTTTCCGTTTTCTTTCCGTTTTCTTCTATTCTCCCGGGAATGCTTACGCTACTTCGTAGGCTGGCGCAAAAGGAAGTGGTGACTTCCTCTGGGGCATATACATATGGTCGGGCCAGAGCGGCGGCAGACATGGCGCGTAAGTCTTAATGTGTATTACTTCTACGACATCAAGGACTGACGTTACTGAGAAGCGGGTGACTACACCGTGATTCTGTCCGCATTTGAGCCTCAAACTCATCTTGGACCATTCACGTTCAAGATCGAAAGCTCACTCCGGTTTGACCTGGGGGCTATCCCGCCCGAAGGGGCAGGATTGTACACAAGAGTTTCGAAAGGCGAGTGGTAAGTGATGACAGTGTCCCATTAGAGGTACGGATATGGTTTGATATTTCACAAGGGGCGAGTACACGGCCGTCGGCGGACCCAGCCACGGCCGGTACCATTTGAATCCAATTTACGAGGTTCAGTTGTCATCTAGTGGACAGCTTGGGTACGTTGGCCTATATGTCTTCTCGATAGTTGACGTCATCCACCGTCGTAGTGCTCGCTTACATCTCACCTCACCTGCACCAAGCGCTGCGCTCAACCTCTCTCTCTTCCCTGCCTGCGCATCCACAACATCCACTCTAGACCGTCCTTTGGCATCATCCGGTCCCTACAGTGACAGCCTGTCTGGGGTGTGCATCCCGACTCGCACGGTCAGCCCAGGTAAATATTGGCTGGTCCCGTCCACGTTTGCCGCTGGCGTGCGTGCATCGTTCCGGTTGGTGCTTTATTGCTCCGACTCGGGTTGTGTGGTCTCAAGACGGCACACGTAGCTGGGTGGATGTGCGTTCGTGATTGTGTTAGACTGTCTGTTCTCGATTGCTGTACTTGTCGATGATCGATCGATTGGTGGTGCGATGGCTTGTGTGTATCATTCATCCATGCCCGAGGTAAATGTCTTGGACGGCTCAGACGATTGGACCAGGGGCGAGAGCAAAAAATCGTTGACGCGTTTGAGCGTCGTGCGAGATGGGTTTGCCTGTGGATAGCTGGATATAATCCACTGAAGCCGTGTTTTGACCACGTCTTTGGCTACCTCGATCGCGTTAGTCTTTAATTCGGCGTCCAACGTATGACATCACGTACAAATCTCACTGCGTGCGTTTCCTTGCGGGAAACACGATCCGTCTGCCCGGAAATACACCGCCAAGGCGGCCACGGCCACGCCGACACTCATGTCTGTCCCAGTGCTACATGCGATACAGATGGTGCGGTGACGTTGGAGGTGGTGTGCTATGAAAGGCATCGATCGCGGCAAGACAGCGATAAGAAAGTGGTGTTGGCCTTTTTTGCCGTCTGGCGTCTGGATGCGCAGCATCCTCGGCGGTTCATCGCCCGTGCTTGCCACGGACCCGTTCGGATCATCGGGGGAGTCGGGGGTCAGACAGAGAAAAGCAGCGTTTGGGTGAGCTGAGAGTATGTGAGACCACGGCCGTCGTCCGTAACAAGGCAGCGACGCTGGAGATCACGATACGCCCCGAAACGTGATGGATCGGGGTACCACGTAGAGATTCTGAATCAGGTTCGCTGAGATCGACACCGTTATGGTCGATGTCGATGGAATGATTCTGAGAGGCGTTTGAAAGGAGTGACCGGACTAGATCCGGAAGCTCAGAAGATCCTGTGGTCAATATCTTGTGGTGATGTTTCCAGTAGAGGTTCGGCGTGAGACCCTGGAATGTATAGGTGAGCGAGCGAAAAGAGGACGCAAGGGACGGCGTACCATGCCCCAAAGCTCGTGGTCGTCTCCGGATCCTTGGATGTAAGCAAACCCCGAGGCTCGGCGTTCCGTGCCATTGGCGACCTGCTTGGAGGCAGACACGCATATGATTGGGTAGAACTCATGGTCGGGCGGGTTGGGGAAAGTGGGAAACACAGTCGTGGCGGGGGTGATCCATATCGGACGGAGCGGGCGATCGAGCTCCGGTAACCGATACGAAGAAGCCTGTTGGGCGATTAGCGTCTGAAGCATGCACGATAACGAAAAGGGAATTACCGCAAGCTCGGAAGCCCATCGGTCAAGCCTGAGTGTTATCTGGCTGTGCTCCTGTAGACTGACGCTCCCGGGAGGGGTGTAGAGCGTCGTGTCCCAAATTTCGGGGAGGTACCCGGTAGCTCTCTTGAGGATCGCGGTGTTGACTACCGCACACCACATCGGGACGGTCTTCGAGAGCGCGTCTGGGATGCGTTTCCCTGCTCTGGTCGAGTCCACCAGAACGAGTCTGTCCATGTGTTGGTGCATCAGCGGGTCGTACGGTGATCGAGAAGTGGAATGAACCTACCCTGCATGTTCGATGATCAAGGGAAGGATGTGAAGGTTGGGTCTGCGTAGATTAAAGCTCCAATTGTTCGTATGGCCGTCTGTGGATTTAAAGTAGGCGCGCTCTGTGGAAGCCTGGAATGATAGTGGAGTTACTTGGGTAACGTAAGCTGGATGATTGATGTGCTTACGATCTTTGGATCGGTGTACCAAGCACCGCACCGCATGTTGGCTGCATGGTCATTAGAATTGTTCGACGTAGATGCAAATAGAAACACACGGAGCAGTGGAAGATCCGGGTAGTGGTCGTATACCTGCTTGACAAAGGCTGCATCTTCTGCGATCGAGTGGATGCGGTTGAAAATGGACTGCGATTCCCGCCTGAGCTCACCAAGCGCTTTTGCCGTGTCCATGGTGCCGGTCAAGGTTAAATATTAAATTCCGAACTTGTAAATGATCCGCATCAGTGCTCTAGCAGAGTTTACACCGATGCCCGGCAGCATCGCGAGTTCGTGAGGACCGTCGTCAGCGCGACGATGTCCTCGGACGGTGTAGCTGCATAGGTAACTAGTACCCGAAACACGTAAGCGTCGGGCGACACTCGAGCCTGGACGGCGTCGCCGGCGACGTTATTGGCTTAGCGCTCTTCCCTTTAGACCGTACCCGTCCGCTCGTTACACACTTTCCCTGTCGTTCTTTTTTTTCTCTTCTCTCATTTCCGCCTGTGGTGGGTCTTGCAAGTGACCTACTTACACATGACGGTTGCTTTCCGCCCCATCCACTCCTTCTTGCGGTCCTTGGCACTCCTTCTCGCGACTCGTTTCACACACGGCGTCTTCGCGGCCGCGCCTTTACTTGCTGGCCAACAGCTTACACGTGTTCAAGACCCAAACGTCGTTATCACCAGTGCCGACAATGGTACGACGGTTGTTTATAGCCCCGTCACCGGCCAGGAGATTCCTCAAGGAATGGCCACCGATGGCAGTGGTTCTGGTTTCTCGACGAGTGCAGTTATGTGGATTGTCTTCTCCTTCGTCGTCGGCGCCCCTCTTCTTTGGTCGGCTTCCGTGGGTGGCGTTTAACTATTGGTGCGGCCATTGGAGCCGCTGCTGTGCTTGCTTGTAAGGTTCTCGTTCACCTCGCCGTTTCCGCCGTTGATGCCGATGATGAACCTAGCTTGGGCTGTGATTATAAACACCCTGGACAACGTCGGTGTTTCAGACGTTGTTTTGACTGCTTTCATCTTCGTGTTGTTTATTTTGGGATTTGCTCTGGGCCTCTTGAAGATGACCTGGCACCTCGGGATTCTGGTTCTTAGCATTTTGGGTGGTCTAGCTATTGGAATCCGTATTACTCTGCTGCGGAGCGGGCTGCTCATTCCGGATCCTGATCTCTTTTTTATCAACTGGCTGATCATTGGCATATGCGGCTTTTGTGGAAGTATTCTCGTCGTATGGAAGCAGAGATGTGGAATAGTATGCCGCTCTGCCCAAGCCCCGTCTTGGATACATGTTGATGGAATTTTGTAGCTTAACGGGTGTGCTTCGACTGGCTCGTTTTTATGTGCCCTTGGATTTGACCTTGTCATCAATCAACAATCTGGTATGAGCCGTGGGCTTCGCTACCTCTTTGACAGAAACAGCTATCATGCTTTGGTACGTCTGGTTGGGTGATTTTGACGTGGTCGTTTCTGATGGATTCAATACAGGACACCGTCACGAACGGATATTCACCGCCGGTGACGACGGTGATTATTCTCGCGGTATCCTTGGGTGTAACGTGCGTTCCAGTTTATCCGCAGCAAAATCGTGTTCGCCAATCTTTCGTTTCTATTTTCAGGCCTATTTTCGCGTTTGCACAGTGGAAAATGTTCACACGATCCTTTGGAGCCAAGGACGACACGTTTAGCGGATCTCTTTGGGAGCCCCAAGAGGTTGCCCAGGACGAGGAATCAATGACAGGGCCGCAGCGATCAGGAAATACATCGATGACCGAGAAGCCACCCAAGCCATCAATATCAATATCTGAAAATGCCAAGCAGGACCGTTAAGGTTGACATGTTCTTTCATCTTCTGTTTCACTTCACTAGAGGAACCCGATTAGTAGACTTGGATCTAAGCATGCACGCCCATATGGATATGCATGCTGGCGCGAATACGTGCCAAGCCTCGGTTTCTTGTAGAGCCATTCTAATAGCCGGTAGTCGCATTGGCAGGGCTTTTGTGCTTTCTCTCACTTGACATTGGGCATACTCGTATCATACTCGCACTTAGTTTGACTCACGCATGTGACTCTCATCAAGCATTGGAACATACATGAATCTTTTTGGAGCTATGTGGCGGACAAAGAGCGGTTAGAGCGGGATGGAGGTAACGCGGAGAGGCGATCCGAACATGGCAATTCACATGTTAAATCCGCGCCGAGACGAACTGACAAGACGTACTACAGAATTGAGTAACTAATCATGACGTTCGCATCATAATCTTCGGATGTGATTCTCCGCTCCAGCTTGATACATAACCCTCTTCGTCACTTTTTTTCTCCTTCTTACACTCATAACCCCCCCCCTTTACTCGCGTGCTCTATCCATGCCACGAAACGGCGAGAAGAAGCCAGTGGGCTTTGCGACCCACATCACCGCAGGTGGTATCGCTGGTGCAATGGAAGCGGTGCGTGCTCCAGATCACTCCGAGTAACACCCCATGCTCACGCCCCTGCTAGTTGTCCGTGCCAGCCGCTCGACACCATCAAGGTGCGGATGCAACTCTCCAAGTCCGGCGCTACACCCGGGGTATGTACCCCACCTACCCACCACGGTACACACTGAGCATTCCGACGACATGGCAGACGAAACCGCGCGGCGTCATCGCGACTGGTATACGGATCGTGCAACGCGAAACGCCTCTGGCACTGTACAAAGGTCTCGGAGCGGTCCTGTCGGGTATCGTCCCTAAAATGGCCATCCGCTTTGCCAGCTTTGAGACGTACAAAGAGTGGCTGGCCGACAAGGACACAGGCAAGACGAGCGTCGGCAATATTTTCATCGGTAGGTATGATGGATGTACACTGTAGAGCTGAGAGCTCGCTGACATCGACAGCCGGTCTCGCGGCGGGTACCTCTGAGGCGGTTGCTGTGGTCTGTCCCTATGGAAGTGGTCAAGATTCGGTTGCAGGCCCAACAACATTCGTTAGTCGATCCGCTTGAAACGCCACGGTACCGAAATGCGGCGCATGCCGTCTACACAATCATCCGAGAAGAAGGCGTTGGGACGCTATACCGAGGTGTCTCGCTTACGGCCCTACGTCAAGCCACCAATCAGGGTAGGGTAATTCGGTGATCGTGTCGTGTTGTCTAAATTATGTGGCGGAATGATATCAGGTGCAAACTTCACGGCATACCAAGAATTGAAGAAACTGGCGCATCGATACCAGCCTGATCTCGTTGAACTTCCGTCGTACCAACACATGATAATTGGTTTGATATCCGGAGCCATGGGTCCGTTTTCGAATGCCCCTATTGACACTATTAAAACACGTGAGTTGTGCAAGGATGACACATCCTGATAACACTGACTATAATTGTGGAAAGGACTGCAAAAAAGGACATGGGAGCCCAAGGTCACTGCATTCCAGCGTATAGCAATTATTGCCAATGATATGTGGCAGACGGAAGGCGTGACATCGTTTTACAAGGGTATCACACCCCGAGTCCTCCGTGTTGCGCCTGGCCAAGCGATTGTCTTCGCTGTATATGAGAGGGTGAAGACGAACATCGAGAAGATCAACGTGTCAGGTTCAGATGATCATTATACCGAGTGAGAAGTGGGCGGGGTGTTGTATGTTTGATGTACTGGTTCGATTGGATGCCTCGTTTCTTCTAAGATAGATCATAGGTCTGGAGGTTAATGAGTAACGATAGAAGGCGGTGGGTTTTCACAACGTGGGTAAAGGCGACTCCCTTGGGATGAATCGTTTACGTACGGTCTTCTCTGAGACCGGTGCTCGGTGGAGTGACTCGGATTGACTTTTAAGCATAATTCAGGGAACATTACTTCAACGAGTTGCGCTACTCAACAACTGAGTCAGACAAGTCACCACCACCAAGGGAATTTCAACACGTTCCGGGCTGATAAAGCTAACGTGTGCTAATCAGTCCAGGCATGTGACATGTGACATGTGTGACCGATGCTGAGATATGGAATTCCCACGGGCGATAAACATCGGTACACAGAAAGAGAGAGGTGTGTTTGGCGAGAAACAAGTCGACGTTGTTTCTTTCTTTCATCCGGCGCGTAGTCTCAACCATTTCTTCCCTTGACGCGTCTCAGCTCGTGCGCGATGGCATCTTGGAGTCCTCAGCCCGCAGGATTGCAAGAAATTCTCCAGACGATACGCGATTCTACCGACACCCAAAACAAAGTTCAAAAGGCCATCACTCATGTACGACTACCCCCGTCTTTGTCCCGATCTCGTCGTGCTCACCTCCCATTTCCACAGAAACTCAACAACTTTACGCGCGTACCAGACTACATTGCATATCTGGCACACATCTTGGCCGCATTGCCACAGGAGGAGGACCAGATTCGGACAATTGCTGGTTATCTTCTCAAGAACAATTCTTACTTGATTCTTAAAGCTTCCCCAGAAGTGGCAGAGTATGCAAAGGTTGCCGTTCTTTCTGCTTTCAACGATCCTTCCTCGTTGGTCCGGACTGCTGCCGGTCAAGACATTGTCTCGTTCCTAGGGGTCCTCGAGCCCAGAAATTGGCCCGATTGTCTCGAGCAACTTGTTGCTATGCTGGACGATCCGAATCGTCAAGAGGTGAGTCCGATAACTCTTGTGCAGGCGACTACGAGCACCATTCTAGAAGCCTGCGAATGCATCTTAGAGAGTCATGCTATGCACCATTTGCATAGGCGCTGCATTATTTGTTCGGGTCAATACGGCCGTACATTGACAGGATACATATTCTGCTAAGAGTGCCGTGATATGACACTTGGCGACCGGGTTCACTCCGGGAGTCGTCGCACAGTCACTTCATTTTTTCCGTTTCTTGTCATCATTAACCTTGTACTGAAATCCAATTTAGGCAGCCTTCAGCGTCTTCGAAAAAGCTTGCGAAGACTTTCCACGGAAACTGGACATTGAGATCGGCGGGACTCGCCCCCTCGACTTCATGATCCCCAAATTCCTGATGCTATCAGAACATCCATCATCCAAAATGCGCTCTCATGCCGTTGCTTGTCTATCCTATTTCGTCCCCATCAACTCGCAGTCGCTTTTTGCGCACATCGATGACTTCATCGCATGTTTGTTCAAGCGCGCATCGGACGAAGACTTTTCAGTCCGCCGTCATGTCTGCCAAGCTCTCGTACTACTCCTTGCTGCTCGACCCGAGAAGCTTATGCCGGAGATGGCGAACGTCGCGGAGTATATGCTATACTCCACCAAGGACAAAAATGAAAGCGTTGCGTTAGAGGCCTGTGAATTCTGGTTGACGTTTGCCGAGGACCCGGATCTTGCACCGTACTTGCATCCTCTTCTTGGTCGCGTAGCTCCCGTGCTCCTCGATTGCATGGTGTATGGGGAAGATGACCTGCTGTGGCTCGAGGGGGACACGGAAGACACCACCGTACCCGACAAGGACACTGACATAAAACCACGTCATTATGGTGCCAAATCCCACGCGTTCGAAGCGCGAGGGAGCAGAGACTGCGGAGGAGACGGCCAGGCGTGGTGCATACGGTCAGGAAACGATCGACGACGATGAAGACGACTATGACCTGGATGACGACGACTTTGCTGATGAAATGTCTACAGAGTGGAATCTACGGAAATGTGCTGCAGCCGCCCTGGATGTATTGGCGGTCAGGTTCGGTGCCGATCTGATGAACGTCCTGCTTGCCCCTTGAAGGACAAACTATGGAGCACAGAGTGGCTACAAAGAGAGAGTGCGATATTAGCATTGGGTGCTATGGCTGAAGGTGAGTTTGGCTTGAGGCATTCCGTTGTCCAATACTGACAACATAATAAGGTTGTATTGATCACATCGAGGAACATTTGAAGGTTCTCATCCCATACTTGCTCAACACACTGAATGATCCCAAGGTGCGTTACACGGTACAAGCACCACACCCTCGCTTATCCCTGATACGCAATGTCTAAAGCCCCTCGTTCGTTCGATCACGTGCTGGACACTGGGACGCTATGCAAGCTGGTGCACGCAACCTATATCAGAAGACCATAAGAACCGATACTTTATCCCCACGATGGAAGGGGTACGTGTGAGATTAACAGATGACGGTTCGCGACCTCACATGATTCCCAGCTTCTGCGAATGGTTTTAGACGAAAACAAGCGCGTACAAGAGGCTGGGTGCAGCGCGTTCGCAACGCTGGAAGAAGATGCTGGTGGAGAGCTTGTTCCCTACCTTGAACCAGTTCTGCGCAACTTGGTTTTCGCGTTCCAGAAGTACCAACACAAGAATATGCTGATCTTGTATGATGCCATCGGTACCCTCGCAGACGCCGTGGGACGAGCATTGTCAAATCCCCAGTATGTAGATATACTGATGCCCCCACTCACTGGCCGGTGGAACAAACTTCAAGATGACGAGGAAGATCTGATCCCGTTGCTCGAGGTGATGGACTTCGTGATCTGATCCGATGCACCTGATTTTGACGCCCTTCACAGTGTCTCTCATCAGTTGCAATTGCTATGGGACCTGGTTTCGCACCGTATGCACCTCTTGTCTTTCAAAGATGTGTCAACCTCGTCCACCGATCTCTTCTTCAATATCAAGCTTATCAGCAAAATCCAGATTTGGATGAGCCCGACAGGTCGTTCCTCGTTGTATCGCTGGATCTCCTATCGGGTCTAGCACAGGGCTTGGGTATTGTTCTCGAGCCCATTATCTCACAAACACAACCGAGTCTTTTCACTCTACTTACCGTTTGCCTGAAGCATCCGCAAGCGCCAGTACGTCAATCAGCCTACGCACTCGTCGGAGATCTGGCAATGGGATGTTTCACTCTCTTGCGACCCCACCTTGATTCGATCATGGTAGAACTCATCCAGCAGCTCGATCCCGAGCCAAAGGTAGAATTTGTCAGCGCATGCAACAATGCTGCATGGTCTGTCGGTGAAGTTGCGCTGCGGTACGGACGAGGTAAGATCTTCAGCATCCCTTTGGAATATCTCATATTCATTTCACGTGTAGACGATCCTGAGTTCCAACAATGGGTTAATCCTTTGATCGCCCGTCTAATTCCGATTTTGTTACATCCCAAGGCACCCCGTAGCCTCCACGAAAATGCCGCCGTATCGATTGGCCGGATCGGTCTCATGCATCCGGCTCTCGTTGCGCCTCATCTGCCAGAGTTCGCTCAAGCGTGGTGTCAGGCATTGTACGAGATTCGTGACAATGAGGAGAAGGATTCTGCCTTCCGTGGTTTCTGTACGCTTGTGCAGCGGAATCCTGCTGGTATCGCCAAGGTCGGCTGATCTTGATCTGCCCTCCCCGTTGTCAAAGGCTAACAGCATGTCGCCTTCTCTGTAGAGTCTGTTGTGGTTCTGCAATGCCGTCGTCCGGTGGAACAACCCCTCTCCAGAGCTCAATGAAATGTTCCGACAACTCTTGCAAGGATTCCGGAGCCACGACCTTGCTGGGTGGCAAGCGCAAGTGACTGTCTTCCCCCCGGCCATTCAAGAAAGGCTGGCGGCGCGATACGGGGTGTAATCGGGTCCACGTTGCCTACTTTCCCTGATAATATCTTCACGATCTCATCTACGACCCACGTACCCCTACGACTCAAACGACTAAACCCCTGTACTCTGCGTACTTTCTTTGTCTTCTACCATTTGTGTGTCGACCATCAATTGAGTAGCAACAATAAGCATTTTCTCCTCTGCAGCGGTCAGTTGTGGTCCGTGCGTCGTCTCTTCTCCGAACTCATCTGTAGTTCTAAGCAGTTAGTAGTAGTTAGTTACCAGTTACCGAACACCTACATCCAGTTCTAGTTGGCTCTCGAACTTACGTACATACCTCCATCTCTCCCTCGTTCTCTTCGATGTGTTGCTTTTGTATATTTTCCAACTTATTTACGCTCGTTTTGATACGAATATTGGTTAGATGTCGTGTCACAATGGCTCTCTCTTCTCTTTGACTTACTCGCCAATGATACACCCATTTTGTAGTAGATAGGATAGTAGTATATATAAGATTTCGGACAATACGCGGACAAGTGGATATACATTGTTATGTTGTCTTGTCGTGGTTGCGCAAGCACCTTAATACCAATTCTTCCTGTGGCGGTGCTCGTGCCTCATTGACGTCTCACTTCGATGGCATCTTGGAGTCCTCAGCCCGCACAATTGCAGGAAATTCTCCAGACGATACGCGATTCCACCGATACCCGAAATAAAGTTCAAACGGCCATCACACGTGTACGACCTGTCACCTTCCTCAACCCGAATCTTGTCGGGTTTACCTCCTACACAGAAACTCACCAGCTTTGCGCACGTACCAGACTACATTGCGTATCTGGCCCACATCTTGGCCACGTTGCCGCAGGAGGAGGAGCGTATTCGGGCAATTGCCGGTTATATTCTCAAAAACAATGCTTCTTTGATTCTCGAGGCCTCCCGTGAAGCAGCAGAGTATGCTAAAGTCGCTGTCCTCGCTTCTTTCAACGACGCTTCTGCGTTGGTTCGGACTGCCGCCGGTCAAGATATTGTCGCGTTACTGGGGGTATTGGAACCCAGACATTGGCCCGACTGTTTCCAGCGTCTCGTTGGCATGTTGGATGATCTGAATCATCAAGAGGTGGGTCGGGAATAGTTTTTTCACTGTTTTGCGATGTGTCATTGGTGTCCGCACCATAGTCCTGCAAACGCGTGACCTGACGTACATTCCATCTCCCCACTCGCCTTTTGAAATTGTTGATGACTGCTAAAATCCGGAGTAGGCTGCTTTTAGTGTCTTTGAAAATGCTTGCGAAGACTTTCCGCGGAAACTGGATATTGACACCAATGGGATTTGCTTCCTTGACGTCCTGGTCCCGAAATTCCTGATGCTCTCAGAGCACCCATCGCCTAGGATGCGTTCCCATGCCATTGCTTGTCTATCTTATTTCGTGCCGATTAAATCTCGGTCACTTTTCGCGCACATCGACGCATTCATAGTATGTCTGTCCCATCGCGCCTTGGATGAAGATCCTTCCGTTCGCCGCCGTGTATGCCAAGCGCTCCCATTTCTTCTTGGCACTTGGCCCGAGAAGCTCGTGCCAGTCATGGCGAACGTCGCAGAGTACATGCTGTACGCTACCAAGGACGAAAATCACGGCGTCGCATTAGCAGCCTGTGAATTCTGGCTGACGTTTGCCGAACATCCCGTTCTCGCACCGTACTTGCATCCCCTCCTTGGCCGCGTAGCGCCTGCGCTCCTTGATTGCATGGTATACGGCGACGATGATTTACGTTGGCTGGAGGAGGATGAGGAACGTACCGTACCTCACAAGGAGAGTGACATAAAGTCACGTCATTATGGTGTCAAGACCCATAAGACGGTCCAGCGCTCTGCTTACAGCCGGGAAACGGCCGATGATGACGAAGACGGCGCGGAGCGCGAGGAGGACTCAGAATTGCCCACAGAGTGGAGTCTTCGGAAATGTGCTACAGGCTGCCTTGGATGCGTTGGCTGTCAGGTTCGGTGCAGACATGATGGACGTCCTCTTTACTCTCTTGAAAGAGAAACTTGTGCGGTGTTGAGGTGGCTTCAAAGGGAGAGTGCGGTGGTCGCTTTGGGGACCATGGCTGAAGGTGAGTTTGGCCGGACTTTTCTGGTGGTCCAATGCTAACTAGCGCAAGAGGCTGCATTGATCACGTCGAGGAACACTTGAAACTGCTCATTCCCCATCTGCTCAACAGACTAAACGACTGTTGCGGTGCGTTGCGCGATCATAACACAAATTCGGGATATATCTCTGATACATGATTTATGCAGCCACTCGTTCGCTCAACTACCTGTTGGACGCTAGGCCGTTATACGAGCTGGTGCACAGGACCAGTATCAGGGGACGACAAGAACCAATACTTCATCTCCACAGTGGAAGGGGTACGCACGAGATTGACGGACGATGGCTCGTTAGCTCACTTCTTTGTCAGCTTCTTCGCATGCTTTTGGACGATAACAAGCACGTTCAAGAGGCTGCTTGTAAAGCATTCGCAACCTTCGAACATATCTCTGGAACCAAACTTTGTCCCTACCTTGAGCCGATTCTCCGTAGTTTGGTCTTCGCACTCCTGAAATACCGACAAAAGAACATGTTCATCTTGTACGAGACAATCGGTACCCTCGCGAATGCTGTGGGACTCGCAGTTGTCAAATCCCCAATATATCGAGATATTGATGCCCCCGCTCAGTAGTCAGTGGAACATGCTGCAAGACGATGACGCAGACTTGATCCCCTTGTTCAAGGTGAAAACCTCCATAGCTTAATGTAGCTGAGGCTAACGTGTTTTAGTGTCTCTCATCCGTCGTACCTGCTATGGGGCCTGGATTCGCACCATATGCAGATCTGTTTTTCTATCGATGTGTCGATATTGTTCACAAGTCACTTCACCAACATGAATCATACCAGAAAGGTCTGGATTTGGATGAGCCGACCAATACGCTCCTCGTCGCATCGTTAGATCTTCTATCAAGTCTAGTGCAGGGTTTAGGCATGTCTCTGGAACTCGCTCTTTCATCTACAAGACCATATTTTGATATCTTCCTATTACTCGCTTCTTGCTGGATGCACTCACAACCATCTGTACGTCAATCAGCTTATGCCCTCGTCGGCGATTTGGCGATCGGATGCTTTACGCTCTTGCGACCCTACCTTCCTGCATTAATGCCAGCACTCATCCTCCAGCTTGATCCCAAGCCAAAGGTGGAGTTTCTCAGTGCTTACAACAACCTTGCCTGGTCCGTCGGCGAAATTGTACTGCAGTACCCGCGAGGTATGATCTTCAAGGTTTCCTCTGCGTACCCTGTGTTCATTCGTCACTTTCGATAGGCGATCCCGAGTTCCAACAATGGGTCAGCCCTTTGATCGATCCGTCTGATTCCGATGCTATCATACCCCGGGGCACCTCGTGGCCTGCAAGAAAATGTCGCCAGTATCGATTGACCTGATCGGTTCTGCACATCCAACTCTTGTTGCACATCAGTCTGCCCGAGTTCGCTCAAGCATGGTGTGAGGCGTTGGACGAGATCCCTGAAAGTGAACAGGATAGATACCAGTTTCCGCTGGCTTTTGCATGCTCGTGAAGACGAATCCTGCTGGCATTATCATGGTCAGTCGATCTCCGTCATGCCCTCGTGACCAAATACTGATGGCATGTCGTCGTAATCGTAGAGTTTGCTGTGGTTCTGTCACGCTGTCAGTTCGATGGAACAACCCCTCTCTGGAGCTCAACGCCATGTTCCGAGAGATCTTGACGGGGCTCCGTGATCACGATCCCACTGGGTGGCGAGCACGGGTGACTACTTTCCCTCCCACCATTCAAGAAAGACTGGCAGCGCGATACGGGGTGTAACCGTGTCATTGTCTACTTTTCCTGATAACCTTACGATCTCATGTATGACCTGAACGCCGATGTGTATCCAATATTGGATAGTAATGATAAGCATTTTTCTTCAAGTTAGATCGTCTGAGTCACGAATGTACCGAATTTCAATTTCACCCATGCCTCACCGGTGCTTTCGGTTGAACATCTTGACCATCGGCATGATATCCAAAGCCGGCTTCCGAGTCGATCGACTCAAACGCACCAGTATCGGGAGTGGCAATGTCCGTCACCTCACCTCACCCAAGCGGTGGAATCACCACTTGAAAACTGTATCATACATACACTGATGCGACTCGAGAGTGTGCTTTAAAAGCATCCCAACACATCCTGCTCGCTAAACGTTCACCATTTTTTCCTAGCATTGTCTGACCTGAGTGCTTCAATGAGCGCGGTTGTCCTCCGAAAGGGATGTCTGTTGCAGTCAATGTAGTCAGAAACTATCCAATACATTCGGCAAGAGCATATTCACTTACATTGTCAAGGTAGGTAGCGGGAAGAAAATCATGAAGATTCCAAAGAGTGATTTTCTTGCCTGCACCCGTCACGATGTTATAATTGGCTGAAATGTCCATCGACCAGACAACATCAGTATGCTCGAGGACAGACCCAATTCTCTGAAGTGTGGCGGTATCCCAAAACAAGACTGATGAGAGAGCGGAGCATACAACGAAGGTACCATTGCGTGCCAGGGCGATGCATCCACGGTCCACATCACCGTCATAAATAGACCAACTCGAGAGCGTCGTTCCAGGTAGCTACATCCATGCACGTGGACGTGGCCATCGTAGGACAAGACAAAGAGTTGTCTGCTATTGTGAGCCCAGGCAAGGGATTGGTTTAGACGTGAGCTGACTTGAATTGGGAAGGTGGCGAGGAGTTGGCCGTCTTGACTGTCATAGATACGGACAGAGTCGCGCCACCACGTAGCGGTGGCGACGAGGCGTCCGTCGGGTGAATATTTCGTTGCAGCCACCGCGTAGTATTCGTGCCGCCATTCCAAAAGGCGCTCGCCAGTCGACAACGACCAGACAAAGGTTGACCAGTCCCCCGCTCCGCTCACTATTCTTGTCCCATCTGGTGAGATGTCTACCGTATACACGCTCATCCCATGTGGCCAGTGTACGGCCACCCTTTCGTGGTTCATCGCATTCCACACCCCCACCCTATAACCATCCATCGCGACCACGACCTTGCTTGCCATCCCGTGATACCGCGACAGTCATAGACATCGCGCGTTGTGTCCATCGGTGGACCTACCTCCTTACCGTTATCCACCCTCCATTGTCGAACCTTTTTTTCCGCGCCAGCACTGATTATATGCTTTCCATCAGGGAGGAATATGACCGAAAATATGGTATCATGGCCATCGATTTCAATCGGCTTTCCTTTGTTTCGACTTCGTTTCGATGAAAGAACTGTCCCCATCTGACCCTTCTCTTCCAGTCAGTGTTACACTTTCAACCATCTCGCCCATGTTACTCACTATTGTTTGGCTTCAGGCGTAATTTGAATAGGCGCAGATCAATGGCAGGAGGACGTGTGTGTGCAGTGCAGCAGTGCCTCACTCGGAGGTAAGCGCGGTGATAAATTGATATTCTGCGATATTTGTGATGAACAAGTACAACTTTATACAAGCTTCGGGTTAACATAGAAAGCGTGTTCCATATCAGTGATACCAAGCTACCAATACTCGTCACTCTTAATCCAAGACCACCACCGCATACCCATCGTCCTTGGTGAGAGCAGGGAGTGTGTTGGCAACCACTGAACCGATTTTGTGAAACGTATTTGGCCCAGTTTTGTTCGCTATCACCCAGCGCTTGGCACCCTGTGGATCTGCTGTCACATCCAAGATCCAGCATTGCCTCGAGTCCGCAGCCTTCTTACTGCATATCCAGCCTAGGAAAACGTACGTGCCATTGGCCCCAGAGTAGCTTGGCCCGGGTTGTGCTGCGAATATTGCTCTGTGCCATCCAGCTATGCCCCCAGCACGAAACAACCTGTCTCTGAGGTTCTCCGCTTCCACTATCTCGAAGCATTCAGCGAGCGACGGCGCATGAAGAGCTTGGTCTATTTTTGTTCGATCGTGTTCGATAGTATCCTGCGACACCGAGGCGAGTGCCGCCTGGAACATCTGCATGATTGGCTGCGCATTGAACCCCTGTGCAACCAATGCCCAAGCGCACGAAATCGTTTTATTTATCTCTCCGTTGCCATCACCGATTTCCACGCTGACCCCATTCATACGTCCTACCACCCTCACAGTCAACTGTACTCCAGCTTTTGTCACCGTCACCCTTCTCCGGTTATGATGGTTGCATACATCGTGGACTTCGTGTGACGACAAGGGTTTGTCAGTAATCCGGGGGATCCAATTTGTGCCTCTTGGTGCGTCGGCAACCATCCCATCGTAAAGCAGCGGCCATACCCTCCCTTCTTCTATGGCTTTGACCAGGGTTCGCTCCCACAGCTGTTCAAGTCGTGCAAGTTGTCTGGAAGGGGAGGTATGTGCAGAATGGTGATCGGATAGTACGCCATGAAGGTGCACCGTCAGGGAACTCGGGGAATCTTGCTTTCCGTAGCGAGAAAGTCGGTGTTTGGCTCGTTCAGTGGCACCCTATCGTCCTCTTTCAGCAGACCATAGATCCCGAGTAGTCGATCGACAGGGAATGTGCATTGCCTCTGATCAGTGATAGCCACAGCGGGGAGGAAGTCAATATACCCATCCCTTTCGAGGGTGGCCTTCATCTTCCAACTATTTATGAGATTTCCCCACGGTTTACCCTCGAAGCCGAAGCCACCCAGGTCGATGAATTCGTAGACATTTCCATCTTTTGGTTGCTCTAAAATGTGATTGCTGGTGATGTTATAATACCAAGCGAAGCAGCGTTCCAATCTGTCAAAGCAAAGTTCTTGGCCATCCAAAAGAACGTGCTTCTTTGGGAGTAGTTGTTCTTGGTATGTCCAAACTCTCCAGAACCAGGAATCGTCGGCCACTTTTTCCACCATGGCAATGCCATCCCAGATCGCTCTTGCATTATCCTTGACTGAGGCCCCTGAGTCTACGAAGCTTGACAAGATCTTCATGACGCGGTTATATGCGGAGGAGAATATCTTGTAGTTATGAGGAACCACGAGACAGGCCTGTTGACTCCCGATAGTACTGCTTCATCTTCGGAATCTCTTCTCCCTTCTCGATCTCCGCCTCGGGAGTCCGGGATTGGTTAATGCATATGATGTCCAGCCAGATCCACTTGACAGTGCTGCTTCTTGCAGAAATCCTGAATAGGCGATCCATTTCTTCTTGTCAGAGATAGGTACCGGCCAAGGGGACGGTGGGTATTTCCATGTATTCCCTGATCACTCCCCAAACCTGCGACACTATGACGTAAGGAGGAACGGTGCCCATCGTTTCCTCAAGGTAGGCTTGTCGATCTTTCAAGATCATGTTTTCGCAATCGTACAACCGCAGAGGGCCACTCGAGCTAGACATAGAGATCGATCAGGTCAAGGGAGCCTGAGGTGGAGATTCAAATTCCTACCTTTCCTCGTCCATTTTCTCCTCAGCCTGTTCTTTCTCCTTGACCCTCCCTACCTCCGCTTCACTGACTGTATCCACCTCCGTGAACCTGTATCATACTATCCAACACATCCTTGGGCTTTGGCCAAATTTCGAGAACGTGAGTCTGTTCTCCACTCTGGTCCTCCCACAGGAACTTGTTTTTATTCTTGACTTCATCCCTGAAGGTCCAGCCATGACGAAAGCTGTACGGGGCAAGGAGCCCTGGATGCGAAGGTGAAGAACCCTCAGTGTGTGTCGGATCATGAGAGCACTGGCATGGACTAGTCTGAGGCTCAAGTTGATCGTGGGCTTGCATTTGCACTTGAGTAGGGGTACACAAAATGATGGAGAGCGGTCCGCGTTTCAGCCTGAAGCTCAGACGGGCCGGTGTTGGACGTCAACACGGCCCACAACAGCCAAGTTTGGCTGTGTGATTCATTACATCAATGATCGCTCCGAGTTCCAGAATTCATGCCGTAGTAAAGGCGCAAGTTATCACCGATCAACTGCTTCCCGGTCCAAGTTAGTAAGTGCCTAGATATATGTAAGAAAGGGTGCAGGCTCTGCCAGTATGTATGATGGTACTATCAGCTGAAGTAATGCCTTGATTTGCTTAGAAGTAACGTTTGGCAATCCAGGGGCGAACAGATTCTTGACATCCTTTTCCTTGCATGGCTGCACTTTGAGTTTGTTTATGAACGGCTCGTATGGGTCATAGGTCGACAGTGGAACATGGGTCCGGAAGTTCGTTAATGATGTGTCGTCATCCTCGCTACCACCGCACACTAAGACAGCGCCGCGAAATCCGGTGAGCAAAATTGTTGTTGAGAGAAGTTGAGACGGGTACTAAGTGTTGATGTTGGTCCGAATGATGTTGAGCAAGATATCATTCGTGCGTTCCTGTAGAGCAGCTACCTGCTCAGCCGTCGAAGCGGCATTAACATGTTGGGTGGGTGTACTCATTACCACCATCTGGTCAAGGTCAGAGACGATCGTCAGTTGGTTTCTGTGAGTCTCACTCTGGATCTAACCTTCAAATGGATGATAATGTGAGGGTTTTACAGAACGTTGATCGTGTGTTTCTTGATAGGCCCATCTTTAAACCAATTCAGCACTGGATCCAGGTTCGAAAATGGATCCGGAGTAAAGGAAGTATGAGTCAGGTCGCTTTATGACATTGGGGCGTGCAGCATACATATTTACTCTGAGTCTGCATCGCCTATTTTTGATACGGTTACGCGATAAGCTACAGACTGTCAGGCCCATCTGCATCAACTAATACGATCGGATAATGACTCACTGGCATTGGCCTAGTGAGAGAGGCAAGTTCCCAATTGAGTCGCAAAGGCTATCTGTTTCTTTGGAGAGATTAGTAAAGACTCATCAACTAACTTCACCTGTGGGAAGCCGGTGCTGTCGGAACCATGATATCCCACCAGGAGCGTCTGATATCACGGCGAGATAACTTCAAATTCTGACGAAGTGATGCGTCACCGGCGTGACGGTGGACAGGTTACCGTAGCCACGATACTAGTAGTTCGACTCGTGGGCACAAACCCCATTGACAGTTCTGGCGCCCGGACTTGAGTTTAATCGATCGATCTATGTAATATCCAGAAGCAACTGACACCTTTTCGGAACTTGCTGCTCGCATGGTTGTCATTAGGTTTGCAGTCCCTTGACTGTCAATGACAAGGATGTATGATACCAATCAAGCTTCTCTTGAATAGAAAAGTGCTGTGCGTAGGATTGGAAACTATGACAAAACCTATTTACATAATGAATCACTTGCTATCAATGTACACGTTTTCCAAATATCACGAGAGATTGCATCACTGGCATAAAACACGATCAGAGGCATCCCTTCAATGTCCTGCTCGTCCAAATCTCCCATTTCGTTGACATGTTCGTTCAAACATTCACACTCTTTCAAGTTCCGGCGAAGTGAGTGCTTCAATGAGCGCGGTTGTCCTCCGAAAGGGATGTCTGTTGCAGTCAACGTAGTCAGAAAACTGTCCAATCTATTTGCCAAGAGCCTACTAGATTCAGCTTACATTGTCAAGGTAGGCAGGGGGAAGAAAATCATGAAGATTCCAAAGAGTGATTTTCTTGCCTGCACCTGTCACGATGCTGTAATCGGCTGAAATATCCATTGACCAGACGACATCATCATGCTCGAGGACAGGTCCAATTTTCTGAAGTGTGGTGGTATCCCAGAACAAGACTGATGATAAAGCAGAGCATACAACGAAGGAACCATTACGTGCCAGGGCGATACACCCACGGTCCACGTCACCAGGATAAATGGACCATTTCGAGAGCGTCGTTCCGGTAGCCACATCCATGCAGTGGACGTGACCATCGTAGGACAAGACAAAGAGTTGTCTGCTATTGTGAGCCCAGGCAAGGGATTGGTTTAGACGTGAGCTGACTTGAATTGGGAAGGTGACGAGGAGTTGGCCATCTTGACTGTCATAGATGCGAATCGACTCGCGCCACCATGTAGCGGTAGCAATGAGGTGTCCATCGGGTGAATATTTCGATGCAGACACTGCATAGTACTCGTGCTGCACTCCGAAAATATGCTTTCCGGTCGACAGCGACGAGACAAAGGTTGTCCAGTCCCCCCCTCCGGTCGCCATTCTTGTCCCATCTGGTGAGATGTCCACCGCAAACACACCCTCTCCATGCAGTGGCCAGTACTCGGCCACCCTTTGGTGGTTCATCGCATTCCACACACCCACCCTGCAAACATCCATGGCGACCACGACCAATTTGCCATCCCGTGATGCTGCAAGGTCATGGACGTCCCATCCTGTCTTCATTGGTGGACCCACCTCCTTGCCATCGTCCGCTTTCCATTGTCGAACCGTTCGTTCTGCGCCACCACTGATGATATGCTTCCCATCAGAGAGGAATATAACTGAAAATATGACATCATGGCCATCGATTTCAATCGGCTTTCCTTTGTCTTGACTTGGCGTTGGTGAAAGGACTGTCTGCATGATCTGGTCCTTCCCTTTGGTATGTCAGTATTACACTTTCAGTCGTCTCGCCCCGTGCCTGAGTAGAGGACAGCCGGGCAATTGACGTACTCACTATCTTTTGTCTGCTTAACTCGAATGTATTGGGCGCAAGGTGTCGTCGGATCATAGAAGGATTCGGATGTACTATGACTCTTTACTGCAGTGCCTTGATCACTTCATACACGTGTCTTACCAACGCCGCTGATTCGTTGCTATGACCTCGTAGGCTCACACAGCCAGTGCTTGTTCCGAGCCTCACCTACAGGCTACCATCGCCGTGATGGTTACCCTTGGTGGTTAATAATGGCGAAAATCACTCTTGTAGCCATTCGGAGCAGGCAGCAGGCACTGGTATCAAGCCAACTTTGCGAGCCTCGGAGATGGAGGCGACTATCCACGCAGAAGTTGATCCAGAGAAGCCGTAGCTTCTCTAAGCGACACACTCTCACTGTGGATACCAGAACCACCTATTTTCAGTGGTTCATTCAATGAATCACTCGATTCAGTGAGATTTTCCACTGAAAATGTACCCCGTTATTTTCAGTGATCAACTGAATGTATGATTTGTAAGAATTCAATGAAAAAATCCAATGAAAAATCTCAAGTCCTGTCTGTTATCCGTGCCAATCTAGCCACTACTGGATGGTAACGACAAACATGAGAAAGCGCTGCATTCTCGGATCGGATCGGTAGCCGGACACGACTCAGTCACTGCCTGTCATTGGTATGGCAGGGCGTTTGTAAGTATTGAAATATTGTACATATACTGCCGGGGTACATAGTATATCAATGGATTTGTAGTCTAGTGGTTGTGCGTCGTGTGAGTGGTGTGCACATCGGTCCAGGTAGGTCGGGAGTTCGAACCTTATAGCTACAGTATTTTTTTGGAACACTAGGGTGCAGGAGAGCACTGCGCTTTACCAGTAGTTTCATCCCATCACGTCAATTTATGTAGCAAAAATTCTGGAGGGATCAGACAGAGGAAACCATGAATTTCATGGCATACAGCTGTTAGATTCAGCGAAAAATCTGTCTGAAGTGAAGGGAATCAACCTCTGAATATGAGTTGATGATTCTGTGAAGCTCAGTGGAAAAATACATTGAACTTCAGAGTGGATCGATGCCGGTTCAGTGGATTTTTTTCCAATGATATTCAATACAGTATCCTATGGTGGAAAATCTGCACATTTAATAAATCGCGAAAAAAATGGTCCACCGTGGGAAAACAATATTGACTGCCAAAAAATCTAGCCCACACCAAAATTTCGACCCACCACACTGACCACCACACCGCTGCTGGGTGCCAAGAGGATTGGCACAACGTTTGGTGGAATGGCATGGGTTGTTTTTTACTCGACGGCAGGAATCCTCAGCCATTCAGTGATGCTGTCGACCGTTTCCGAGCTTGATGTTCCAAATCCTTGATCAAGGAACTGGCTTTCAACACACTGATGTCTTTATTAACAAAATCTGCAAAGGACTTGCACTCGATTTCCACCTGACAGATGTAGGCTTTGGTAGTACATAGTTATATCTATTATATTAAGCACCGCAGCTTGCCGGGTGGCTTATGATCGGTCACTCGCAGTACTCTTTTTGGCGAGGAGCGATCGCTCATCGATCATCGACCCTCCTGTGGCATGCTCTCTTTTGCCGTCCCTCCTTGCTCTTTGTCATGTCGCTCCCCTGCAATCGAAACATTTGTAATGTGTTGCGTTGTTGCAACTGTCTTTTCCTCCTCTCCGTTGTTCTTCCATCATCCATCATCGGCACAGCGCTGCAACGGTCTCACACTCCTCTGCGTCATCGGTTGATCATGTGGAGTGCCGTTCTGTCAGGGGGTGCGGTGGCTCCTAGCTGTGCTCCTGCGGCTCCCCATCTTCTGCTGCATTTCATCATGCTCTCCTCCTAAAGTTCTTCCTTTGCATTGTCTTTTTCTCGCTTTCCATCTTCTCTTCAATTCAGATGGCCTCCATTTGTAGCATTCATGGAATCCTCGGCGTTCACGGAGGGTGGGCCTATCAGTATGCTGTCGGAAAATCATTTTGGAAGCACGAAAGTTTCATTCCTTTGCCCTCCAGCACTGATCATGACGTTGAATTTTACACGTTTGAATGGGGCACCGTTGCCAGATGGCATTTACATAGGTGTCGGCCGTGTCGTTGTAAAGGATACCATTGGCGCAAACCCGAATGCGGTGCTTCCTGTCATGCAGGTGTTTGCGAATGAGGTGTTTCTCATGCAAAAAGCAGTTCATTCTTCACCTCAGTTTTAAAAGGCTTTCGAGCTGCTGCCCCCTCTTGCATTGGAGGACTCTGCTCCAATGCCACCTCCCATCTTTATCATTTCTGGCAGAGTGTGCTGCTCCATGCAAGCACATAGTAAAGATCACAGTTGTCCATTCGACATCGACGTTGCACCATTCGCTGCTGCTCCACAACAGCTCATTCGTCTTCGCTGTCTTTTCCCCGTTGACCATGCAAGGTTCGCAAAGACCCCCCTGCCTGATGGTGAGAAACAAGTTTTCGTGCTTGGGCATCTCACCGGTTGCAGTCAATTTCTCATTCAAGTGACTGACTTTTCGTTCGGCTCCTCTGCAAGTACTGCCTTACCAAGTGATGATAAGCTGCCATCACACAACCTCGGTCGCTTTGACTGGAAGGGAAAGTGGGTGGTCAAGTGGAAGAGGTCAGATGGCACTGATAATGATGATTCACAGTTTTCGGGCACACAAGCATCCATGTCTCAGCTATGCAGTGAAACGGCTTAAATTGAAGTGCTTCATGGTTTTCGGTTTTGTTCTTTTCGTCTTTTTGGGCATCTGCCGACAACCTTCTGTTTTGATCCAACGTCATCATCTGCTTCCATACCCCTATACTAATTGCCTGCTTCTCTGTTTGCATTCCTGTCCCCACACAACATCTTGAGGCTGTCCCTGGCCCCTTTTGTATGTGACTACTACTTTTTCTTGCTTTCTCAGCTGACTTCCAAGTCCCCAGACTACCTCTTCAGCTCAGATGGCATTAAAGAAACTGATAACCCCCCCCATCCACGCCAGAACACACTCCCAACTTTCTTGCTATGTTATCTCATCCCGGTGTGCCGCCTCACCAACTCTCTCTCAAACCAAACATGGTGTACTCGATTATGCGCAATCTTTCCATCAACAAGGGCTTAGTTCACAATGTGTGGGTATGGATATGAACAGTCCACCGACGCTTCATCGAAGTACAACTCCTTGATTCACCCATCACGCACTGCATTCCGCGAATCACCTTCAATTTCACTCCCCCTTCTTCAGATTGGACTGTCACCCATCGCCAGTTCCCCTTGCGACCAGCTTATGCAACTACATTCAACGGATGCCAGGGTTTGACTCTCGACAGAGCCGTACTCGATCTCTGTGTCGAACCATTTGCTCATGGGCAACTGTACACATCAGTGGAACAGCCTTCACACTGTTGAAAGTTTGGGCTTGCCACACAAGTAAATCAATGTCTAGGCTCACAAAAACTATCTCAATTGGCTTCATTTGATGGAAATTTTACCTTGTGAAATTTTGAGAAGAAGTTTAGAGGCAGGATTTTTTTTCAAAAATCTGTCCAGTTCTAGACAGTTGGGAACCTTTCTGTTGAAAACTGTCCAGAGCTGTCCAGCACTGTCCAGATAATGGTTGGTTTGCTGATGCACTGCTCTGTCGAGAGTGCGCAAACGAGAAGACGTTCTCCTGCTATTTGCACCCTCGAATGAAACTAGATCTACAAACAGACCCTTCAGTCACAAATCATCGCACAACTGGTACACCCGACATGTACAAATCATTGCTTGGCTGGGGCTGGCCGAGGACCGGCCGGTTGACGCACATCTGGGACACATCTAGGTCGTGAAAGTGGTACTGGCTGACACTAAGAATTTATATGGAATTCATGAGGAGACCACAGCAGTGGTACCAGCCAATAGACGCATGAACACCCTGGGACTGGTACCGGCCAGTTGAGCCAACATTGTGGGGACTCTTCTGGCAAGTACAATTCCCACGGAGTTATGGCACTATGCAGGTGGTACCGGCCGGGCATGCCATGTAAGAAAGCCCAATGCCATGGATGCATGGACACCATGGAGGTGGTACTGGCTATAAACACCTGGGGGTGGTACCGGCCGGGTGGGTCTGACATGGCACACCCGGCTGGTACTAGGCCCATGGATGTATGGTCACTGCAGGGGTGGTACCGGCCAGGTGAGCCATGTCAGACCCACCCGGCTGGTACCAGGCCCATGGATGTATGGCCACTGCAGGGGTGGTACTGGCTGGGTGAGCCATATCTGGCCTATGCGGCTGGTACCAGCCCCATGGATGTGTAGTCACTGTGGGGATGGTACCAGCCGGGTGAGCCATGTCAGACCCACCCGGCTGGTACCAGACCCATGGATGTATGGTCACCATGGGGGTGGTACTGGCCAGGTAAGCCATGTCTGGCCTACACGGCTGGTACCAGCCCCATGGATGTGTAGTCACTGTGGGGATGGTACCAGCTGGGTGAGCCATGTCAGACCCACCCAGCTGGTACCAGACCCATGGATGTATGGTCACCATGGGGGTGGTACTGGCCAGGTGAGCCATGTCAGACCCACCCAGCCAGTACCAGTCCCATGGATCTATGATCACTGTGGGGGTGGTACCAGCTGGGTGAGCCATGTCAGACCCACCCGGCTGGTACTAGGCCCATGGATGTATGGTCACTACAGGGGTGGTACCGGCCAGGTGAGCCATGGCTGGTACCAGTCTCATGGATGTGTAGTCACTGTGGGGATGGTACCAGCCGGGTGAGCCATGTCAGACCCACCCGGCTGGTACCAGTCCCATGGATGTATGGTCACCATGGGGGTGGTACCGGCTGGTTGACCCATGTCTGACCCACACAGCCGGTACCAGTCCTGTGGATGTATGGTCACCATGGGGATGGTACTGGCCGGATGAGCTATGTCATACCCTCTCAGCCAGCACCAGCCCCATGGCTGGGTGAGCCACATCGCACCCACCTGGCTATTACCAGTCCCCTAGAAACATGCATACTATGTGACACTGGCTGGCCTGATTGTGCTAGTGTATGACTGAAGTATATCTACAGTTTGGGCTGTCTGGGCTGTCCAAAGAAGATCATAAACTCATGCTACATGGTAACAAGCATCTCTTTTCCAAATGTATTTTCTGCTTTTTGTCTGAACCTTTGCCAAAGGTCCTTTTGTTTTTCGGCATATGCAACATGCCCTGGCTCCTGAGAGTTTTTTGATCTTTTCTCCCACTCTTCCTCCTGATGTTTGAACCATAATGTGATCCAAAACATTTCATGTCTCACCATCTCCAGCTCCTCCTTCCACCGTGTATATCTAGCCCTAGCTTTCAGCCAGCTGACCCTAAGAACTTTTCAAGCCATCATGATATAGTTACAATCCTCCACTTCAGAGAAGGACTTGCTACTTACATTCGATATTCCACATATCTGACTGTCCTGAGTGACCTTCAATTCTCCAAAACCAAGGGAGGACATCTGAACTTTGACCAAATCTGTTCTCCTCTGTAATATCTTTGGAGAGGCGGAGATCTGCCTGTTGTATATCTTGATATTTTTGAAGAACATCTTGATTTGCTCCCAAGGACTTTAGGGCCTTCCTAGCACGATGGTAACTTCGGATGTCCCTGTTGATTTTCAATGTAGTTCTGTGAATTTCTTGTTTGGATCGGGTGTCGGTGCGAACTGAGGTTGAGCTTCGGATGTTCATTCTGTAGAGGATTGCTTTTTGACCTAAATGAGTTCTCAGTTGCTCCAGACAGTCATTGGCCTGTCCTATATGCAGCTGAAGCTCCTCCTTTATCAAACTTCTCAAGCCCAACTCGCTTTTGAAGGACACCTCCATTGAAGAAGGCATTACAAGTGGATGGTTTTCAGGACACTCCTTGACAGCTTCTGAGTCATCTTCACTGTATATTTCTTCTTCAGCTCCATACCCAGAGTTCTGTTGGTTTTCATCCTCTGAATCAGCCCTATTCTCTTCAAGACAAAATTCTGAATCATCTTTGGCCAGAGATGCCATTTCCACATAATCCATGCCGGCTAGAAAAGGGAAAGCAGACTGGTGGAACTTGGTGATTTTTGCAGATAGATGCTGACGTTTCTCAGCAATAGCCATCTTTTGGAGGACAGTAGGGTTACTGGGCAAACCCCTGATCTCAGCACGCAATGCATCTCTGTAAAGTTCTTCAGACAAGGGCAAATGATAACTGGGTTGACTTCAACATACTGGGCATCCTCTATACTTATTCCCTCTACCAACCAAGACAGAGAACCCTGTCCCATGGATAGTGATGCTTTTTCACCCATAATATTCAACCTCATCTCCAATAGAGTAGGTGCTAATAACAGCATAATTAGTATATCCTTTCAATTTCCATCCAAAAGAAATAAACCTTTGTTGATCTGCAAGCTATAAGGATCCAATTCCTCTCCTCTTTCAATATCAGCTTTCTCAGCATCTTTCATCCAACATTCCAATTGATCAAGGTCCAAGGAAGTACAAAGGTCCTGGTAGGGACCTTCTGTCATTTTGATGCCATTCAGGGCAGTTTTATACTTCTTGAGCAATGCTTTAACTAACCCATGGCATCAGCATTTACATAATATGACTAAGATGCTACATACCCAGTCCCACTAACTTCTTCCAGTTAGAATCTCTCATATGGTCGTCATAGAGTTCTTGCCTATGCGATAAACTCATTGACCTAGCAGAGGGGGATATTTTGTTAAATGAGGACCAGAGTGTTTCTAGGACCTCCCCATCAATATGTCCTGCTCCCTTGATGAACATAAGGCTGTATTGAGGAAAACAGCTAGGCTTATGAGCACTTAAATGAAATTTCCCAATTGCAGGAATGATCTCCAAGTCCTTAGGCAAGGATAAACCATTGTAAGACTCTACCCTTTTCCTGAAATTGGTGTACCATTGGCATGCAATGTCATATATGACCAAGGCCTTTTGCACACCAGTTGAGTGATAAGAAACTGCTTGGCAAATTGAGTAGTCCATATTTTTTTGCCTAAAAACCAAGTGTCAGGTTTGAAATTTGACTTATGACTAGATGCTTACTGTTCACCCTTATAGAAATCCACCACGGAGTGGGGGACGAAGCAACCATGCCGAGCACAAGCAGTGGCCCCTATCCCTGTGGCACGAAGGTTGGATTTCACGATGTTGGCGTCATTGACAGCCCTGTGGTTTTGGCAAGTTGACCTCTATAGCAGACAATGTCAGGATCATTATATATTTAGATAAGAAGTCACAACTTGCTTCCTTGCTATCCAGGGCTGAGGAGACATGGGCTTGGTAAGGCTCATTCTCCACCATATAGGCCAGCCCATCAGCAAGTGACACATCCTCCTCAGGTTTTTTCATCTTCATGTGCTGAGCAGTGAAGTTTCCATCCACCACATAATGAAGAGCAATCACATCGCTAGAAATTCACATTAATTCAACATTGTCATTAATTCCAAAGTGACTGACATAAACTCACTCATTATATTTTTCCTCCCATTTGTCAGGTAAATTAATTCCTGGTTGGGGGCATGCAGGGCAAAATAAGGCAAGGGTCCCCGTGTTCAGACCCATATTGGTATCATGACCAAAACCAGCTCTCTTTCGGTTACAGAGGTCTCTCCACATTCTGGACACTCTCATCAACTCCCGGTACCGGTCCTGACAAAATCAGGTAAAATTATACACACTACCATTGGAAAGAGCCTTACAGGGAGTGAATCAGGGAAAGCATTATTTGTTAGCCTTTTGAGTTTCATGTAGAAGCTTGAAGCAGATGTCTTGCACTCCAGTGCATCTACAAGAAATTCATCCAGTACACGAAATGTGAAGGCAGTTTGTGGCTTCGTGATTGAGGCTGGAAAAAGTCCACACTGTAGAAGTTGGAGGTGTTTGTTTTCCACCAAGGCCCCATTACACCCACACCATTTGACTGAGTGTGTGAATATGCCAGCAGAGTCAACAATAACAAATTGGTCGCTGGACCACTCTGCCCCTCCATTACCACTGGCAGGGCACACTTTTCCATTGTGACCCAGATTTAAACTAAACCCCAACTCTTTAAGAGCTATCCCTTCATAAAACCTCCCATTCCACTGTTGAACTTGGTGAAAAGGTAGGGAGGAATGAGCATCTACGGCACAGGGGCCACACCAGGAATGGTTGCCAAAGCATGAAAGACATCGAATGCTGGCATCAGCCTGATGGCAGCTTGTACACTTTGAATGGCGGAAGCATTCTGACTGTAATAGAGTTGAGAGATAGAGAGACCTGTACGGAATCCACTCTCGCAGAAAATCATTTTGGGTCTTTTGTCATCAGCAAAATAGACAGCCTTTAACTAATCCATACTCTTACTTTTGTTCTTCTTGGTGAGAATGCGAATCCTCCATCTTCCAAAGGTTCAAAATCTTCTTCAATAGCACCCTTTGTACCAAGCTTACTCAGTATCTGGGCAGAGTCAGGGTGTTATTGAAAGCTTACAGCAGGCATGCCAGGAGCTTGGGTAGAGTGAGTAGGGACTATTGGAACCTTCCTTCTGAGGGTATGCTCTTCCTCATCTGATGACTGATAATAGGAGGTGGCATCCACTTCTTTATATGCCTTTTTCCCCCGTCTAGTAGTTGTTGGTGTGAAGACAATCATAGACCCAGAGCCACGAGTTGCACCCCTTGGCTTATGGAGGGTAGTAAGTCTGGCTTTCTTTGAGGTTTTTGGTTGCACCATGCTCTGAGTCAAAGGTCCAAGAACGCAAACCTCAAACACTGCATGGACAGTTATAGGTGCTAGGGACCAATTCCTAATGGGACAAACATAGAGTCCGGAACTTAGTTATATGAACTGCCCAAATCATTTAGTGTTTAATACATTGCAGCCGAAATGCAGCCTAGCTGTGAACTAACCACCATTGTAACTGAGTAGGTAATGATGGTCACTTGATCCCTAGCCTGTTATGAACATCATCTTTTGAATAATGTGCAACAACTACCCTCTCCCCCACAGACCACCCAGGCACAGAGTGAGCCAATCCTTTCCCTGTAAATAGCAAGATGGTTCCTGGTGAATAAGCAAACTCTGCTTGGAGATCATTCAAGCAGAGTTTGGCATCATGGCCCTGACCCAGGCTCACTAGAAGGTCATAAAAGGAAAAAGTGCCACCTTGGTCACTATGCAGGGGCGTTACCCGGTTAACAATGACATCCATGCTGGCATAAGAACTTGGCCATATTGGGATGGGCCTCTTTAACTGCTCAATCAACAACTTAGTGGCCGCTTGGTTCACTGCCCACATCTCAGGATGCACCACCCTGAGAACAGCATCCAGGAGCTGTTCAAATGGTTCTATAGCACTGAGCCATTTCTGAACCTTCTCTGACCCGAGGGAAGATGAAGGGTAAATAGGATCAATGAGACGCTGAATTACTTAGTCATCAGGGCCAGAGTGAAGAGAACTAGAGAAATGACCAATGAAACTCACCATGTGACCCTGAATGAACCTGCCAACTGAGACAACAAGCCTCCCAGTGCCAAAAATAGAGTTCTCGCCTCCAACAAATCCGTGAGATCACCAAGAGGAACCATCTTCTATGTTTAGCAGATCATTCAGCATCAGGATAGAGCTATTCCACCCTTCCTGTCCTGGATGTTAGAATATTTCCTGCCACTATTAGCTGAAGAACACACCACCTGATAAGGAAGGAGTAATCCTGGGAGGTACCATGCCACAATTTTGCCATGCAAATCCACGATTGTTGAGGGTTTGGTTATGGAACCCAGCTTGCGGATGCGAAAAAACTTTTTTGTGGACCTTTTGGCCTCCGATTCAGCAAACCTGTCGTAATCCCAGTCAACTGGGACTAACTTGATTAGCCACAGAGCCCTTAAAGTTAGCTGCTGTTTCTACTCACTGGGGTTGAAGAAGGCAGCGGCAATTAAGGCAGCACAGCGTTTCACTTCAGCATCTGCCAAACCTGAAGCCACAGCATGTGGCCCTTGAACCAAATTTTGGCTCAGATCATCTACAAGGCCTCTGGCTCTCAGCCTACCAAAATTTCCATCAACCTGGGGAAAGAGAAAAGATGAAATAAATGAAATACCTAGGCTTCCGCATCTTCTCCATATTGACTAGCCCCTCTCGAAAAATTGGAACTTTGATTGTTGTCTCCATGAGAACTGCCTTCAAATGATGTAACAAACCATCTGCCAGATCCTTTTCCATCTGAGGTAACAATTGTTTCGAAGGTTGGGTTCAATGACGGTGTGAAAAATAAACTTTCAACATTATCCCACGCTTTACCAAAGATTTTACGAAACACATCATTTGGCCAAGCCTGCAAATCAGGTGCCACTCGTAAGGCATCCCCAAAACATAGCAACATTGATATTGTAAATACATGCCACACTAGCTACTGAAATAGAAAGAAAAAATACCAACTGGCCCAAGTTAGATTCAAATCAGATCTGTAATGGTACGCACTCCCACAAGTCTTGGTCCGTTATTGCTTCAGGAATGTGCCAGTACCTTGAGTGGGAATTAAATGCTGATTCCACCGTCACGCTAAGGGAGTTCGAGGACATGATGCGGAAGGATTTCGCCGGCCTCAGTCCTCATCCCACTTACATTCTACTCCCAACAAAGAAGTCCACCCCACCACCTTCCACGAACCCTTCACAGCTGCACCCAGTACCAGCCCGCCATTGTTGTGCAGCCAGCAATATCCATCACCACCCAAGCCAATTTCCCCACCACCTCTCAATGCTTCTGCGGCCTACATGACTCCCCAGATGCTCCTTTCCCACTGCACTCCCCATCCCATGCATTGTCAGTACCCCCCCCAACATCTCCCAGTGTAGAGGACCACACCGCAAAGATTGTACTGGTATCAGCATTGTTGTCTCCTGGCCTCACAAAAGCCGAACTCATCTCCATTGCACTGTGACATTCAAAAAGCAAGATGTTCACCTTTGTATCACCAGCCACCTGGTAATTCCATACACTTTAGCTAACATACTACTAGTGGTGATTTGGAATTTGTTCATAATACCCATGTTTTCTGTGAACCGAAATGCATGTCTTAACGGTGCTTGCTGCCCCCAGGTTGGACAAAATTTCCACAACCATCACAGATCACGTGACTTAAATTCAGATGACAAAGCTTCTTCTGTGTTTACTTGGTACAGTTTGAAGTACATGTGTAATTTTAACAATTTTTACTACTAGAGAAAGAATCAACAAAAGCTAAAGGCTGAAGCCAAAACACCAAGAGGGGGCCCACCCCTTGATGCGCTGGCCACAGGTTCGAAACTATACTATGTTAGGTATACTGACGAAACCATTCGTCACAGCTATCATTCCCAATTGATTAGGTCAAGTAAGCATCCGTACTTAGAAGCAAGCCGAGCCAAGACATTGGCTGAAGCCTATAGCTCGGAGCATGAAATTTAGAACGAATAAATGAACTGGAAAACATACCTGCAAGAGGGACACATGGCATATGTCCACCCAGGCTTGCAGACATAAAGGGCAAATGAAAAGACGCCGCACCCACATGACGCAACCGATCCCAACCACACCGCACACCATACTTGACAAGGATAAATGGGGACGTGAGGGAGTGCCAATGCACCCGCACACCACGAACCCCATGACAAAGTCGCAACCCTACACCCAACTTGCCACCGACGACGGGAGTGCTAGAGGGGTGCAAACGCACCCACACAAGGCAAACCCTACGCCCAACTACCCACCAACGACGGGAACGTGAGAGGGGTGCAAATGCACCCACACACCGCAAACCCTATGCCCAAGTCGCCACCCACAATCCAAACCATGGCGACGACAACAAGAACGCGAGAGGGGTGCAAACGCACCCACACACCGCAAATTCCACGCCAAAGTCGCCACCCACAATCCAAACCACGGCGACGACGACGAGAATGCGAGAGGGGTGCAAACGCACCCACACACTGCAAACCCTATGCCCAAGTCGCCACCCACAATCCAAACCACGACGACGACGACGACGAGAATGTGAGAGGGGTGCAAACGCACCCACACACCACAAACCCTACGCCCAAGTCGCCACCCATGATCCAAACCACGATGATGACGAGAACATGAGAGGGGTGCAAACGCACCCACACACCGCAAACCCTACGCCCAAGTCGCCACCCACGATCCAAACCACGACAACGACGACGAGAACACAAGAGGGGTGCAAACGCACCCACACACTGCAAACCCTACGCCCAAGTCGCCACCCACGATCCAAACCACGACGACAACGACGAGAACGCGAGAGGGGTGCAAACGCACCCACACACCGCAAACCCTACGCCCAAGTCGCCACCCACGATCCAAACCACGGCGGTGACGACGAGAACGCGAGAGGGGTGCAAACGCACCCACACACCGCAAACCCTATGCCCAAGTAGCCACCGACGATCCCAGACAACAGAGACAACGGCAGGAATGCGAGAGGGGTGCAAACGCACCCACACACCGCGAGCCCTCATTTGCCCCACCGCCCGCGAACCCAGACGAAATGTAAATGGTGAGATTAGTAGATAGCTTTGAATAATAAAGGAAACACGCACCAGGCTGCCAGTGAGCTCGAATCTCAACACTGATCGGATCTCGTCACGGTAGACCAGGGACCACGACGGTTCTGTAAGATAAAGATCAGCGCAATGATGGAAAACGTTGATGACATACCTAACACGATTCAAGTACTTTTACATTGTTCAGGCTGCAGTCCTGAACAATGTAAAAGTAGCATGAGAACAGGTGGTGACTTCCGTGGAATAATAAAAGAGTGAGAGGCGAAGCCGGAAGACAATGGGGGGGGACAATGTGGGATGTGAGTAGCGTGTGGCATTATCAACACTTTTTATTTGGCTTTGTTATTTGTCCTCTTTGCGGATATGCACGTGATTGGAACGCGGATCATGAGTCGCGACCAACGGTCACGTGCAACAGTAAACCATTCGCATTCGTTTGCTTTTTCAATCCTCAAACCCGCTCCGTTACGACTGCTCGTTCCCACGCACCCCGCATCCTGCCAATGGCTCCTAAGTCTTCATCTAACCTGCCCCGGACTCATCAAATGGCCAAGAAATCGACGGGAGGTTTGGCAAAGCGAAAGCAACTCGCCCTGGCTGCTGAGGAGACTGTCGGGAACATTGGGAAACGCTTGTGCTTTGACGAGACGTGGATAGCTCAGGTGCGTGACTAATTCATCCTGCTCAGGCTATATCGATCTCATTCAGACTGGATTGCAGTATTGCAGTCTTTGTCAGGATGGTGGCAGGCTCTTCCCTTGCCACCAGTGCCCGCATGTCGTCTGCAACCGTTGTATCAAGATACCGAATGGGTACGACGTGGCCATGTCTGCCGACGACGTCAAGTTCACTTGCGTCTCCTGCCACTGGCTCCACGAGCAGCGCACAAAATCACGCGCTCCCTACTGGGTGCGTCCCTTTTTTACCTTATCATTGTGTGATTATTTACTGAGGGAGCTGCAGGGTTTTACTCGAGACGGACAACCCCTGCTACCTTCTTTTTTGAAGGTGGTAGGGTCGTTTGAGCTCGGGACGGCCTCCCTCCTACAGAGTCCTTGTACTTTGTACATCACGCTTCACCTTGCTATGCTTAATGTCAGTACGGTCAGTCAACTGATTGAGCTCGCCTTGAGGGAGTACTTCCCTCATGGGGGGCTTGATTGCCTCGTGCTCCCGTTCGATGTGGGAGCTGATACTGCCTTGGAGCGGTGGCCGGCCCAGGTGGCCCAGCATCTCGAGTCCCTCACTCCCAGCTACGAGCGAACAGTCGTTCTGGTGGTTAACCACACTGACGCGGACATGGGCGACTTTTTTCTCGGGACAGATGAAAACGGAATCAAGCAAGCGGCTGAAGTCGATCAGGTGTGTTCTTTTATTTCAACCAATACTTTGCTAACTGCGTCCGATAGTTCGCGAAGTATGTTCTAGGTCCCTTTGCGAATTACCTCAAGGGATCTACAGTCTATTTCGTGTCGTGTGGGTCTGTGGTCAACAAACCCGAGTCCTTCCAGAAGCTATGTGTTGCTGTTCAATCGTAAGTGTTTTTTTTTTTTTGTGTCTCTTCACAAATTCCAACTTGTATTAGATTTGATGTTTGCCATGCGCTGGCATTTGATGCCCCTCACTTACAGGCCCTTACAACTGCTGAACTGTTGATGCAGCTCACTCGGGGCATTGTGGTTCACGGGTATGACTTTGTCAAGTGCCTGGAGGAGAACTTGCAGGAAGTGAGTGAGCTGGGTCGCCATTCTGCGGTGTTACACTTTCATCAAGGTACTGTGACACGTTATACCTGGGCTCACAAAAACATCCAGCCATGGGGACAGCGAAACCCTGTGCAGTGCCCCCAGTGTGGGGTATTTCAGAAGTGGGAAGGTGTGTGTCTGTCTGGCCGCAATTACTCCTTTGAATGCAACAATGAGTTGTGTGGAAATGAAGATGTGGAAAGGTATGGTTTTGTAGTTAAGCGTCCTGAATGTACTATACTTCACAACAAGCGACAGACTCCTTGGGCTTGGCTCAAGGTTGTTGTCGTTTAGCTTACATATTAGTACTTCAATTTCATTGGGTTGGCAATTGCTGAATTTGTTTGGTTTGATTGAGTTTGTCAAATGAAGTTCTAAAAATGTACAGTGATGAAATGTATGTTACATTAACATCACAGGCAAGAGCAACTATGCTCTATGAACATATTGGGAACATACTGTTCATTGCCATGGCAATGAACAGTATGTTCCCAATATGTTCTCTATACCTACCGAGGTGTGCCCGAGGTGTGACTGATTGGGTCACTATCACATAATCACCCAAAGTGGAGTTGATCTTCAGATCTGATGGTTCGTTGATTTGTTTCGCACAATTTCCTCTCATTTTCACCTTGTTGACTTTATACCTGCAATCCATTGTGCACAATGTCAGCCTGGAATGTCATTTTTTTTCCTATTCTTCTTCAGTACATTGACCCCTACATTATGGCTCAGGGGGATGTAGCTGCTCAGAATGAGATCCTGAAGACTTGCAGGGATGAGATCGTAAACTCTCCCTTGCACAAGCAGCAAGCCATTGAACTCCCGTCCCCTTTGAAACGGGTAACTACTTGTGTTTGACCTCTCATATTCTAGTACTAATTTATTCTAATATTCTAAGGCAATCCAGTCAGAATTTCGCCACCACTTGGACAATGACGATGGGCCTGAGGATGCAGAACCTCTGTCAGCTGAGGACCGGGAAGCAGCTTGCAGGCCTGTTGACGCTGGAGACTATTGGACCAGATGGGATGTGTTCCGGACAGCCCAACGCCTGTTTGCAAATGAGGTGGCGAAGGTTGACAGTGAGGCCAGGGACAAGACCAACAAGAAGAGTCTGGGAAATCGCACTGTTGCCGTGAGGAAGTGGTTCAATGAGCTTCCGCAAAGCAAGCTGCAAGAGGCTGAGAAGGTGGCGGAGAAATGGAATGCAAAAGGTTGTCAGAATGACGAAAAGATGAGAATGTAGGTGGTCTTTCAAGCTTCTTTCTCTTCAACAGATCTAAGTTCATGATCTCCCACTTTTTGTTTTCTTAGCTACCGCAAGAAAAATCTGAAAAATCGCACTGCTGAGTTCATTGATGCTATATGGCGGAGTATGGGGGTTCATGCTGTAGTCCTGATGGGCTATGAGGTTCCGGAAGGGATCAGGACCACATTGTAAGTACTTCTTTCCCCTTAAGAATCATACTTATGTTATTTCAGCATCGAAGCTGATGCCCGTGTTGGAAATGAAAAATGCTTCACTCTTTCATCCAGTAGCCGTAAGACTTGGGCTCGGCAAGGGGCAGATCACCTGGCTGAATACATGGAAACAAAAGGTTGGTGTTTATCAGACCATTCAAGCTAGATAAATTATATCTTTATTTGCCTTAACAACAGAGACAGAAGGCGAGGAGAAGACTTCATCTGATAATGATGATGAGACTGCGCCTGAGATTGAAGTGGATATTTCAGGTCATCCCATCTTCCCTCAAGAAAACTTTGTCCGTATCAAAATGCGTCAAGACATTATCCGTGAAATCTTCCGAAAGGCTTATGGTGGGTCCTGGTATATTTTTCAATTGATGTTTACGCTACTACTTTGTTTTAGTACGTGTTACAAAGAAAGAGAAAGTTCATGTTCCCTGGCTTGCTTTGTCCAAGACGCCAGAGGAGTACCTTCACTCTGATTCTCTGCCCGATGGATGGGTGGTTGTTGACCCCTCAAAATTGACCAAGAGTTCAATTGACGAGCTCTGGCATTTCTAGGAGTCCCGTGCAAAGTTACGGCTCCCAATTGTCTGCTTCATCAAGGAGGACATGAGCTTGGCAGCCCTTCGTCAGGAACAACATCCTGGGCCTCTCCTACGCAAGAGGAAGGCTTACAGGGAAATAGATTCTGACAATGAGTCTGATGTTGGGACTGGTGAAGGTGAGGTTGCTGACAACAATCAGGGAGATAGTGCCAACAAGGAGGACGCTCCTGAGAAGGATCATGCCGTTGATATGGAAGATCATACTAGTACTGGCAAGGGCAAAGGTTCTTCATCATCCAAGTCCATCAAACCCCCCTCATCCAAACGGCCTCGTCTCCTTGATCTTTCCTCTACTGCTGAAAATGAAAGCCCGGCAATCAATCAACATGATAGGGGCCATTTCTTGATATCTCTCTCCCTGTCCTCTCCCTTTCAAACCCTTCTAGACAAATTGTACACTTTACCCCGTGTTGTGAGTGCTTTTTTTGGTCTTGTAGATCCTTCTGTGTTGAAGATACATGTCAAGACATCTACAGACCCTTTGTCTTCTGGACCATCATCCAAGGTCAGTTTGCCCTCCTGGGCTTCTTGGCGATGGACCAAAAAATACCTCCCTGTCGAGCTTCACATCAATCAGGAAGAGTTTCAGCACACACTCCATTCTTTGCGCACCTGTAAGTTTTCTGATGGGAACAAAGGTACACCTGTTGTTCTGGGTTTGGGATTCCTACTACGTGAGTGTTGGAGGGCCATGGAGACTGAACCAGATGATGAAAACGCCCCCAAAATGCTTCGAGATTCCTTGCTAGGAGTAAAGAGCTGTGAGGACGTCTTGGCAGTGGTAAAGGAAATCCAGGTGAGGCTCGATGCAGAGTCAAAGGGAACAAATGCTAGGGATGGTCAAGAACAGAGACTGAATGCAGAGACTGAAAAGGAGAGGGGAAAGGAAGGTACAGTTGAGAAAGGTACGAACAATACCAGGGCTGGCAAGCGGGCCACCAAGCCAAGCAAAAGACTTCTTGGTTCTGATTATGCTTAGAATTACTATTGTGTTGTATTCCCACAGGCAAATGTAATGGACTGAATGCATTCTTAAATGTACTTTGTAAAGTGGTTACCAATTGTCCTCTCAGGCTGTGCCAATTTTACTTGCTCCTGCACAGGTACTGGCCAACCTCTGTCTGGCCACCTTGCACACAACAGGGTTGGCCAGCACCACCACTCGCAACATCACCCATTATGTGTGCACTGGTACCGGCCAGCCCCACACACAACTGCGACAGGGCCACTAAGTACTGCTGGCAGTCACAGATAAAGGGGAGCTGGCCGGTACCACTGCCACAGATATCTAGTTGGGCACTGTTGTGCTGGTACCGGCTGGCCCCCTTACACACAAGAGGGTCGGCCGGTACCAGCACAGCATCACCTATTATGTGAGCACTGGTGCCAGCCGACTCCCTCACATGCTGACACAAGAGGGTCGGCCAGTACCAGCACAGCATCACCTATTATGTGAGCACTGGTGCTGGCCGACTCCCTCACATGCTGACACAAGAGGGTTGGCCAGTACCAGCACAGCATCACCTATTATGTGAGCACTGGTGCCGGCCGACTCCCTCACATGCTGACACAAGAGGGTTGGCCGGTACCAGCACAGCATCACCTATTATGTGAGCACTGGTACTGGCCGACTCCCTCACATGCTGACACAAGAGGGTCAGCCAGTACCATTGGCAGTCACAGATGAAAGGGGCCAGCTGGTACCACCTCCACATGACATATCTAGTTTGGCACTAGTACTACCGGCTGGCCCCATCACTGACACACACAAGAGGGTCAGCTGGTACCATGCACACATGACCCAGTAGTGCATGTGCAACTGGTACTGGCTGACCCTCTCACGCATGAGGAGAACAGCCAGTATCACTCCCACATTATCTGGCTGGGAACTGGAACTGGCTGGCCCTCACACATGAGAGGGTCAGCCAGTACTACTTCACAGACAAAGTGGACCAGCTGGTACCACTCCCACATGAGCTATCTGATTGGATGCTGGGGGTACTGGCCGGCCCCCTGTTCTTGAGAGGGCCGGCCAGTACCCTGTACACATGATTCAGTAGATGTGCACTGGTACCGGCCAGCCCTTTCTTACACAAGAGGATCAGCTGGTACCACACACATGACCCATCTGGCTAGGCACTGGTACCAGCCAGCCCTTTCTCACATGGTCAGCCAGTACCACTGGCAGTCACAGGCAAAGAGGGACGGCCGGTACTACTCACATGTGAGCTATTAGTTGGGCACTGGTACCAGCTGGCCCCTCACAGAGAAGAGGATGGGCTGGTACTACTCATGCATGACCCATTAGATCAGCATTGGTACTGGCTGGCCTACAGTGAGGGGCGGCCGGTACCAATCACTGATTTCCGGCCGGAATGCCGCGGGTACCACTTTGACGAGGAAATGTACATGCCGGGGGAACCACTTTTGCGAGAGTGATTGACTGAAGTATGTGCTACAAATAACATAGTGTATCATCACCTCCTTCTATCATCTGCGTGTATATATATAATATAATTGAAGCCTGTACAATCACAATGATGCCACCATCCGAAGGCTATCCTTGTTACATGTATGTAAAGCCAAGGCCTATTGCAACCGCGGCGGTGTGGTGGTCAGCGTGGTGGGTCGAAATTTTGGTGTGGGCTAGATTTTTTGGTGGGCAATATTTTTTTCCCGCGGCGGTCCGTTTTTTTTTCGCGATTTATTAAATGTGCAGATTTTCCACCATAGTATCCCTTGAACACTCGATAATTATGCACTGAATCTACCGCTGAAATTCACATATTTTTCTTCCCACAGTGCTCTCCGACACCCAAAAGTCGCGCTCAGTCGTGGGTCACGCGTCACGTCTCTGGTTCCACTCTAGGTCACCTTAGTAGGTCTTTCGAAAACCCAGTAGAACATATCATACCAGAGCCTTGATGATGAGCAGCAGCCCGCCTAGGAAGTTCGTTATAAGTATGTCCATTCGATGTCTGCCCATCAAGATTGATGTTGTGCTAGGGGGGACGGGTACGTTATCCGACTCACGGCTGAGATACATGGTGATACTACACATGCGCATCAATAAGTCGATATTCTGTAGCATTTGTAACGAACAAGTAACACGAGCTTAGCATTCGGAAAGATACCATTCTCAGGCTCGCTCCTGATGACATCAGTGAGATCCCTTAATCTAAGACCACCAACGCATATCCATCGTCCCTCGTAAAGGCAGGGAGAGTGTTGGCAACCACTGAGCCAATCTTGTGAAATGTATTCGGTCCAATTTTGTTCGCTATCACCCAGCGCTTGGCACCCTGTGGATTTGCTGTCACATCCAAGATCCAGCATTGCTTCGAGTCTACAGCCTTCTGATTGGATATCCAGCCCAGGAAAACGTATGTGCCATCGGCTCCAGAGTAATTTGGACCGGGCTGTGCTGCGAATATCGTTCTGTTCCACCCAGCTATACCCCCAGCATGAAACAACCTGTCCCTGAAGTTCTTCTGTTCCACTATAAGGAAGCATTCAGCGAGCGATGGGGCATGAAGAGCTTGGTCTAGTTTCGTTTGATCGTCCTCCGTAGTACCTTCCGGCTTCCTGGCAAGAGCGGTATTGAGCATCTGCAGGATTGGCTGCGCGTTGAATCCGTGTGTGATCAGCGCCCAAGCGCACGAAAACATTTTATTCAGCTCCCCGGTACCATCGCCGATGCTCACGCTCGCCCCACTGATGTGTCCCAACACCCTCACAGTCAATTGTACGCCGGCTTTCGTCACTGTAGCCCTTCTGGGGTTGTATTGGTCGCAAACATCGTGAACTTCGTCCCATGCGGAATTGACGATCCGGGGGATCCAATTTGTGCCACTTGGTGCGTCGGCAATCATACCCTCGTGAAGCAGTGGCCATACCCTCCCTTCCTCCACGGTCTTGACCAGCGTCCGCTCCCACAGCCGTTCAAGTCGTAAAACTTGTTGGGAAGGGGAAGTATGAGCAAAAAGGTGATCAAATTGTATGCTGGACGGTGCACTGCTGTCAAGTGACACGGAGATATTGTCTTCTGCAACAAGAAAGTCGGCATTGGGCTCGTGCAGTGGTACCCGATCTTCTTCTTTCAGCAGTCCGTAAATCCCGAGTATGCGATCGATGGGGAATGTGCAAAACCTCTTTGTAGTGATGGCCATAGCAGGAAGAAGGTCAAGATACCCATCTCTTTCGTGGGTAGCCTTCAGATTCCAACTACTCAAGAGGTTTCCCCAAGGTTTCCCCTTGAAGCCGAATTGGCCCAGATCGATAAATTCATAAATATTTCCGCCTTCCGGCCTCTCTATAGTACCACTGTGGGTGATGGTGTAATACCAAGAGAGGCAGCGTTCCAATCTGTCGAAGCGAAGTTCTTGACCATCCAAGAGAACATGCTTCTTTGGGAGTAGGAGTTCTTGATATGTCCAAACTCTCCAGAACCAGACATCGTCGGCCACTTTTTCTAACATGGCAATGCCATCCCAGATCGATCTTGCGTTATCCTTGACCGAGGCGCCTGAGTCTACAAAGGTCGACAAGATCTCCATGAGGCGTGCATATGCAGAGTTGAAAATACTGTAGTTTTGAGGAATGACGAGACAGGCCGTTGCCTTTGGATAGTACTGGTTCATCTTTGGAATCTCTCTCCCCTTCTCGAGTTCCGCTTCGGGAGTCCGGGATTGGTTGATACAAACGATGTCGAGCCAGATCCACTTGACGTGCTGCTTCCTGCAGAAATCCTGGATAGCATCCCATTTACTCTTGTCAGAGATGGGTACTGGCCAAGGGACGGTGGGTAATCTCATGTATTCCTTGACCACTCCCCAGACCTGCGACACTATGACGTAGGGAGGGACAGTGCCCATGGTTTCCTCGAGGTAGACCTCTCGGTCTTTCAAGATCATGCTTTCGCAATCGTACAGCCGCAGAGGGCCATTTGAAGCTAGATATCGAGAGCAATCAGGACAAGGGAAAATTTTACGTGGAGATTCGAAATTCCTACTCTTCCGCGTACAACTTGTCTTCAATATGTTCTTTCCTCTGAACCCTTTCTAGCTCAACTTCAACATTGACCGCGTCCACCTCTGTTACCCACGTCATAATATCCGACAGATGATCTGGATTGGGCCAAATTTCGAGAGAGTGAGTCTGTTTTCCAGCCTGGTCCTCCCACAGGAACGTGTTTTTATTCTTGACTTCATCCCTGAAAGTCCAGCCGTGACGAAAGCTGTATGGGGCGAGGACTCCTGGTTGCGAAAGTGAAGAACTCTGGGTATCTGTCTGATCATGAGAGGGGGCCGTAGTCTGAAGCTGACCGTGAGCTTGCATTCGTACTTGAGAGGGGGGCAACAATGACTCCGAGTCGGATGGGTCTCAAGCTCGGACGACGGCAGTGTTGATCGTTATACTGCGCAGCCTCAGGCAGTGCTAGTACCAACTGCAGCTGATTTTGGTTGTTTGATTCACTAGCCACTGCCAGCACATCGGTGATCGATAATCGCTCTGAGTTCCAGATAAGGTAGGCTTCAAAGTCGCGAAAATACATGTGTTCTTAGTCATCTTATGCCGCATTCATAATTGAGGTCACATCGGAAGCTAGGGGGACCAGGGCCCGGTTTGGAGCACACCTTTTCCTCTTAACTGCATTACAGTGGATGTAGGACGCGAGTCGTCACGCGTCCGCTTTTCTTCTGCCAGGGGTCATGATACCGTCGTACCTAGTATCTAAATTATAGATTTCTCTGGTTCCAAACTACCCTGATATTGCCTCACATCTCCTGAGTCACCCTCTCCAAGATCCACGCTTGGGCGCTCGGTTGAAGTAACACCACGGGCACCTTGATTTGCCCAGACGCAATGTTTGCACTCTCCCCCTTCCACCAACGATATTCTGCAAACGTGCCTGCCTTGACAATGCGGATCGTCGGGAGGCCCATTTGCCCGTTCTGGTGAGCCCGCCGGTGTTCTATGTTGGTGGCAACAAGCGCCTCAAATAGGCATTGTGATACTTTTTGTGGGTCAGGCCTTACTATATGTAAGATTCAGCAATCGGATTGGGGAGCAGATCATCAATTTATATGACAATCCGGACGAGATAGCAACATACCGAGAGGTTGCGCGAGCTCGACAAAGAATCTCACTGTGGAAGGGAATGCCCGGTCATCGATCACGGTCGTGAATTCGGCAACGTGAACCATATTTTCCGTGATCAACGCTTTGACGGCGGATATGAGTTGAGCGTCGGTGATCTGTGTGTGCGGAAAACGCAATGTCAACCTATTCAGGATCACAAGTCGTAGGATTCATGTTCGTGCATGCAAAGAAATACAGACTGACCCTCTCCTCCCCGAGTACTTGAACACGGGTGTATTGCTCTTGGAGTCGAACCCAATGATGTCGACCACATCTCCAAGTCGATAACGCCACAATCCATCTCTTGTCGTCAAGGCCAGTTCGTACTGCTTCCCCCACTTCCACTTCCCACTGAATCGACGTTGCATTGAGCACTTCAAACCGGATAGAAGATGATGGACACGAACCGCCTGACGGAGATTTTCATGAGTTTCCTCTTGAGTGACATCCAGGAATTCGATGGTTTCATCAGGCCGAAGAACGAATTCATCGAGCTTGTTGCCATGTGGAAGACCGAGTGCGGACTCTGTTGCACCATATCCAGGTGCACGGATATCAACAGTTGGTCCCACGATGGACCTCAACTAGATGAAATTTCCTATCTCATACGAGAGACGCGCAAGCACGGCACCACACACCTTTGGGAGCACTATCGAAAACGTACCGCTACAGATGGTCGTCAACAAGCTTGCGTTTGGCCAAACACTGGTGAACCATCCTTCGCGGGAGAATGGAGGGCCGATGCCAAGCAGCTCTGCTGCACGCCCGGGATCAGCAACAAGGTGTGTCTGCGTATAGCCTTTCAGATACGATGCTCATATTGGCCGACTACCGACTCGCCTGTAAATGCGCTCGAACGTGAGCAATGCCTTGTAGATCCGGAACGGTGCCATCCCTGATGCAGGATACGAGTAAGTCCCAATGTTCATCGATCCGACGGATAAGGTCAACGAATAGTGTCCCAAACGGCACATAAAACTGCTCAAGGTCTCGACGTGCGAGGAAAAAGAGGCCATGGATAGTTAAGAAGGAAGAGATGTATCCGATAACGGTTGCCGCCCATGGCACGGCATAGCCTGGCACTGCAGCACAGAAGACGTGAGCGTGCGTTATCAAAGGCCAGGAAAGAAAACATACCAGGAAGATATAATCGATTGTCATCATCAATATACCATTCAAGGCTCCTACGTAGTGCGCCGCCGGTCATGATGCAGACCGGGATTCGGTGCTCCACTTCACCCGGCGCACGTCCTATCTCCTTGACATCCCTGTAATCTGTGCATATCAACCCAGCGAGTGGTGTGTTACGTTTTGGATCAAAGAAACGACGGGCTCGGTTTGTAAAGTGATTGTACTTCGGCAGGATCTTGGGACGTGTCCCAGACGTCGCGCTCGAAACACCAAGCAGATCAGGCAGTCCTGGGGAAAGCAGGTCCTGGACTTCCTCCTTCTTGCACGGTCGCGCCTCGAACCTATCTATGAATGGCTTGTATGCGATATAACTTGAAAATGGGACATGTGATCGGAAATCTGCTAAAAGTGCGACATCGTCACCGGTACCACCATGCGCTGAGACAGCATCACGAAATCCGGCAAGTAAGTCTACTTGAGACGCGTATTGCGTGTTGAAGTTGCCTCGAATGATATCGAGCAATGTGCGATTAAATTGCTCTTGTACAGCAGTTGCCTGCTTAGCCGTTAGAGATGGGATCACACTCTGGGTGAGCGTGTCTACCATCTGTCCAAAATCCACAAAATGATTAGATTTCAAGCTACATGGGTCGAGTTTCCAGAGCAAGAGTCTGACCTTTGAATGGATGATTATTCGAGTGAGAGAGTCGCTGTTACAAAGGACTTTCGTGCACGATGATGGCCGACTTCAAAGCAACTTTCACACTGGGTTCGGATCCATTCGGCGTCAGATCATGTGCGCAGCATAATTCCCTCTTTGTCGTCCATTTTTTGATAATTGCGCAATGACCTAATGCTTCGATCACACGACAGTGACGACACAATCCTGTGAGGAAGGTAGGCTTGCTGAGTCGCAAAAGATATTCATTCCTTCACCATGTTAGTAAAAACCTATCAGTCAGAATCAGTGTCCGCCTGAGATTCCTTACCAGCCGGTAACCGATCCTCGTGTCATCATGGATGGAGTCCGAGTCTAATACTTGGGTTTCATAACAAAGTTTGGTGACACAGCAAATATTAGCGAGATCATCCGGGTGGCACCAAACAAATGGCCAAACAAACTCACGGAGATTTGAGCAACTGTTGGGGGCCAGTCTCAGAGGACCCCGTGTACTTTAACTTGCCGACTCGAATGTCTTATAAGGTCCTAATAGTTTCAACATATATCTATACCCTCGATCCAATCTCAGACTGGTTTTTTGATACTCACCAGTGGACCCTCTCGGTATGTGAACTCTAGTATCACCTCATCACTTTGCTGCGTGCAGCAGGTCCAGACTCCACAGACTCCACAGGCGATAAACGTAAATTGGCACACAGAGGGGGAGAGGTGTTAAGCCGAACTTCAGCTCGTCTCTTCCTTCCATCCAGAGCGTACACCTAAGCATCCCTTCCCTGCCCCGTCTCGTCTTGATGGCATCTTGGACTCCTGAGCCTGCAAAATTGCAGGAAATTCTTCAGACGATGTGCGATTCTATCAACGAGGGTCAAAAGGCCATCGTTCGTGTACGGCTTACCCTCTCTTGACTCCGATCTCGTCTGTTCATCTGTTTCGTACAGAAACTCAAACGCTTCACACGCGTACCAGACGATATTGCATACCTTGCCCATATCTTGGCCGCCCTCCCACAGGAGGAGGACCAGATTCGGGCAGCTGCCGGTCATTTTCTCAAGGACAACGCTTCCCTGGTTCTCAAGGCATCCCCTGATGTGGCACAGTATGCTAAAGCCGCCATCCTTTCTGCTTTCAAGGACCCTTCCGCGTTGGTTCGGACTGCCGCTGGTCAAGTCATTGTCGTGTTCCTAAAAGCCTTGGAACCCGGAAATTGGGCCAATTGTCTCGAGCAACTCCTCTGTATGTTGGGTGATCGAAATTATCAAGAGGTGAGTTGACAATTATTTCTGCATGTAAACGTGTGCTATTCGCATCCGCGCGACACTCCTGCGAGCGCCGCACGCGTCATATCGCGGATCTATGTGCCACTTGTTTGGGACTAACCGCCCGTAAATGCTAAGAGTGCCGTGTCATGACTCTCGACGACTGCAATTACGAGTTCATTATCGCAGTCGTCGCACTTACCCCATCATTTTTTGAGCTCTCCTACTTTTAATTATGTACTGAAATTTGGCTTAGACTGCTTTGAGCGTCTTTGAACGTGCTTGCGAAGACTTTCCAGGGAAACTAGACGCAGAGACAAGCGGAACCCGGCCACTCAAACACATGATCTCGAAATTCTTGAAGTTATCGGAGCATCCATCGCCTAAAATGCGCTCCTATGCTGTTGCTTGTCTATCTTACTTCGTGCCAATCAAATCTCGGTCGCTTTTAACGCACATTGACACCTTCGTCGCATGTTTGTTCATGCACACTTCGGATGAAGATCCTTCGGTCCGCCGCCATGTATGCAAATCTTTTAAATTACTTCTTGCGGCTTGGCCCGAGAAGTTCGTGCCGGAGTTACCAAACATCGCAGAGTATATGCTACACACCCTCAAGGACAAGGACGAGAGTGTCGCAACAGAAGCCTGTAGATTTTGGTTGATTATAGCCGAAAATCCTGGACTCGCACCGTACCTCCATCCCCTCCTCGGACATGTAGCCCCTGCTCTCCTCGATTCCATGGTATACAGCGAAGACAATCTTCAGCTGGAAGGGAACAATAGCAACGTCTTTTCTGATAAACCGTCGATGGAATGGAATCTCCGGAATTCTGCCTCAGTTACTTTGGACATATGGGCAGTCACGTTCGGCGGCGACCTGATGAACGCTGTCCTTGCTCCCTTGCAAGACAAGTTACAGAGTACAGAGTGGCTGCAGAGGGAAAGTGCGATATTAGCGTTGGGTGCAATTGCTAAAGGTGAGTTTGGCTCGATGCTTCCTGCCATCAGATATTGACAGCGTAACGAGGCTGTTTTGACCATATAAAGGAAGACTTGAACGTTCTCATCCCCTACTTGCACGACGCACTAGATGATGATTCGGTGCGTTGCGAGATTTAAATCTATATACACCCTATATCCCTTATGCCGAATTTGTGTAGCCTTTTGTTCGTTCAATTACGTGTTGGTCGCTGGGCCGCTATGCATGCTGGTGCACGCAACCAGCATCAGAAGACCACAGAAACCGATTCTTCGCCCCTACCATGGAAGGGGTACGTACGAGAGTGACGGAGGAAGGTTCGCCAGCTCACGCCTCTTGCTAGCTTCTCCGGCAACTTCTAGACGATAACAAGCGCGTCCAAGAAGCTGCTTGCAGCGCGTTCGCAGATCTGTCCATGGAAGAAAACGCTGGCACAATGCTTTGCCCCTACCTTGAACCAGTTCTGCGAAATTTTGTTTTGGCGTCCCAAAAGTATCAGCACAGGAATATGCTCATTTTGTATGACGCAATCGGCGGCCTCGCACGCGCTGTGGGACACGAATTGTCAAATCCCCAGTATGTCGAAATATTGATGCCACCCCTCAGTAGCCAATGGAACATATTACAAGACGACGACAAAGATTTGATCCATTTGCTGGAGGTGAATATATTTTCGTGATTCGATGCGGCTCATACTAACGCGTTTCAGTGTCTCTCATCCGTTGCACCTGCTGTAGGGACTAGCTTCGCATTATATATACCTCTCGCTTTCCAAAGATGCGTCAAAATCGTCCAACAGTCTGTCCTAAAGTCCCAAGCATACCAGCAAAATCCAGACCTGGATGAGCCCGACAAATCGACCCTCGTCGCATCGCTGAATCTCCTATCGGGTCTAGTGCAGAGTTTGGGCATGTCTCTTGAACCCACCATCTCATCCACAAAACAACATGCTGATATTTTCGTATTACTTGCTTCTTGCTGGATGCACCCACAGTCATCTGTGCGACAATCGGCCTATACACTCGTTGGTCATTTGGCGATCGGATATTTCACTCTTTTGCGACCCTATCTCCCCGCGTTAATGCCAGCGCTCATCCTACAGCTCGATCCCAAGCCAAAGGAGGAGGCTCTCGGCGCTCAGTCCAAGCTTGCTTGGGCCATTGGTGAAATCGCACTGCGGTACAAACGAGGTATGATCCCCAGTGTTTTTGTTTTTGCGTATCTTCTGTTCGTCTATCACTTCTATAGGCGATCCAGAGTTCCAACACTGGGTTAAACCCTTGATTGACCATCTGATTCTAATTTTGTTACACCCTCTGGTACCACGTGAGGTCTACGAAAATGTCGCCGTATCAATCGGCCAGATCAGTCTCGTGCACCCGGTCCTCGTTGCACCTCGTCTATTAGATTTCGCTGAAATATGGTGCGAGATTTTCTGCGGCGTTCGTGAAAAAGCAGAAACAGACTCCGCTTTCCGCGGTTTCTGCATGCTCGTGAAGACGAATCCTACTGGTATTATCTTGGTACGGTGATCTCAACCTACCCCAGTCACAAACACTGATAGCACCCCGTGACATTATAGAGTTTGATTTCGTTCTGTATAGCTGTCGTCCAGTGGAGCAATCCCTCTCCCGAGCTTGACAAAATGTTTCGAGAGGTCTTGACGGGAATCCGGGATCGCACTCCTGGCGTGTGGCGGGCACTGATACCTGCTTTGTCCCCGGCCGTCCTGGAAAACCTAACGGTACGATATGGGTTGTTGTAATCGGTTCCATGCTGCCTATGTTCTTGATCATATCTTACACGATCTCATCCACGACCCTCGTACCCCGAATGACCAATTCCCCGTACTGTGTATCCTGTTGTTTTCTAGTCGGAACCTATGTACATCTCTCTCGTTCTATTCACTCTCTGTTAGTCCTTTGCTCTGTTCTCGATGCATTATTGTTTGTGTATGTTTTCAGTTTATTGAGTTGTAAGAGGCCTTGTGCATAAGTACGAATATCTCCAAACTCGAACACCACTCTGGTATCTCCGCCAATGGAGAAAGCTGCGACCCCAACAAAACGATGCACATCGTAAGGAGGGTATTCCAAAAAACTACCTCCCTGCGCGGTGCGTTGACTGCCACTTTCACAAAGCCACGTTTCTCTACTTGTCCACCCCTCTCTTCCCCAGCGCTCTCGGATTTATACGGTCTGACGTCATAAAAATAGCAGAAGGAAAGACAAGGGTTACTTTCCTTTGCAGGCACGTTTCGACTTCCTGGGATCGTCCTCGGGTCGTCCCTCGGCACAGTCTCTTGCCCTTTGCATTTGCGTCTTTATTGGCTTTGCCACCCTTGCCCTTCTTGGTGAGTGTAAGAGGCTCGTCAAGCTCGTCATCGAAGGAATCCATGTGACCAACAGGTGAGGGAGAATGGGCCTCGGGCTTATGGTGGGAAGTAACTCTGACGGGCGATTCAAGATAAGAATGCCGGGCCAAACGACTAGGAGTAAAGGGTGGTTAATTTTGGCTGGTGAATGATGAGCAATGGTGCCCAGGATAGTAGATGATGGAGGATGAAGACGTTGGGACTGACGACGAGCGGATAGAGCTGTAGGCTCCCTTTGAGATGATCCTTGGCCACTGGCAGCAGGGGATGATGCGCGAGGTGGGGTACGATGAGTAAGACCTGCTGGTGGAGATCTTGCACGGCAAACAGGAGAAGATGCTTGGAACTTCATATGGGGTGAAGGAGCTATAGCAGGAGCTCTTGTGCGACGAACAGGTGAACGGAGATTATAACTTTCTTGATCTACAGATGGCTCAGGCGGATCAGATGCTTTCTCCGCCATGCGGGCTTGCATTTGTTCGCGTATTCTAACCAGCATGCTCTTCTCCGCTTGTTCTGCGGACGATGATCCATGGTTGTTGCCATCTTGTTTCGCTTTCCCAAATCCACGACCCCTTTCACTTCCAAACAATTGCCTTCGAGTAGCCACTTCAGTGTAGTATTACAAAATTAGAAACGACTCACTGATTCCACCACTTCAAGAGATCGTCCTTCCGAGCCTTGTCGACAGTATCATGGATGAAGGTGATCACATTGCGATAGAGTTCAAGGTAGCTGAAGTTCCTATTTTTTCTCGTTCCATGAAGACATGGATGAGATTCTGAAACAAGTCTCAAATGAAGAAGACAAATCATAGAATAGCCTGAGACGACAAACTTACCTGCACGCAAATGTATGCGATGTGTTCTGGCTCCACAGTAGTCATGTCATGCAAGACTACGTTACAGGATTTCGAAGCCTTCTTTGAGACACTATTGAGTGCTGACGTAGGTCCTAAAAATATGTGGCGTCAATCTACTTGCCGCACTATGAGTAGCATCATTGTATGAAATCTCAAACGTACCCGAATCAGCATACTATAGCCTCGGAAGAGACCAGTGCACGTGTTATCAGAGTCATAGTCGTCCCCGGGTATTCCCTTCTGCTCCAAAAAATGGCAGGAAAGCTATCCGCTGTACATCGGTACTACCGCAGTACTATTCAAGCGATCGTGGGTGCTAGAGACTGTGATACCATGTTGAACAGAGCCAATCGACTACCCCTCTGCTCTAGAGACACGTCTGAGTCAGCGCCGGGGCGAGTAATCTTGGAAAACGTGCATCAGTTTCATTGACCAACGACGACAGCCGACTGATCCGATACACGAGATGGATGACATTGTAAATAAACCTGATCCCTGTCACTTGTTTGTGCGACGAGAATCCAGTCGATTTCAGACTTGTCTTCGCTGAAATGGCAGCGGTTGCTGTCAAAAGAGATTAAGAAGAGGACAGTGTAACATAGCCCGTGCACGCGGACCTAGAACCAAGAATTCTCTACAAAATATGGTAATCAATGTTTGTACCTATTTTCATGGTGCTCATCTATGATCGTACTAGTCGTTTCGTCTCTCCCTCATGCTCATACAAACCGAACGTTGATGTTTATTACAGGACTATACAAGACTCAGAGCTCGAACAGGTAAAAGACAATTCTAGTGTATCGCTACACGGCGTGCCACTCTCGCTTCGTTACGCGAAGCTGGGAAACAAAGCCCCCTAGATCGATGGTCAGTCCTCACGTCCATCGCACAGACGAACGAAAACATGTACTCACACGCCTGCCTTCATACACATTCTTCATTCTTCATCAGAGATCTGCTCATCGTCCCATCTCAGAGGCAGACCATCCACATTCGGATAAAACGTCTCGGCCAGCACACGACGTTCCTCGGGTGTGGATGTTGCTACCAAGGCAGGCATAAGCTGTCCTTGTTATTCTTTGCAGGAACAAGAGCTCTTCTACGATCTCTTCCCTCTTCTTATTGACGATCTTAATGCCATTGCACTATACAATGTCAGCCTCGTCACAAAAAAAGAAGACTATGGTTGCATACCATGGTGAGCTCTAGCAGAGAGGTGCGGGGGAGGGTGCGAATGGCTTCTGGATCCAGTTTCAGAAGCATCACGTCGGGGATGAGGGTGTATACAGATTCGCCGGGTGGGATTTGGAAAGACTCGGAGAACATGTTTCTGAACTCGAGGAGTGAGGCCAGAGGATCTACAGCTAGAGATGGTGACTGACCTGTTATGAATGCAATTAGCTTGTGGTTTAAAGTGGAATTTTCTCTGAGAGAAACTTGTGCTCCAAACCACGGACTGGTTGCATTTTATAGCACGTCCAGTCCACACACGAGCAACAATGTGGGTATGTTCCACATTCCAATTTCTATTGTCTGTCTACACATGGTACACTCATCTACGTCCCACCTCTCCGAACTTGGAAATCGGTTGCTTTGCGCCCGTCCACCATCCAATATGGAATAACGGTAGGGTCAATGCACTATTCATCCGTGCTCCACTTCCGTCTGGCGTTGGCCGTGGTATGCATTCACACAAAGCTCGAGGTACCATTGATGTCCTTTTTGAGCGATCAATAGACCACGCCTCGGCGAGGGTGCGGATCACAGGCTCATCGTAGAGATACCCACATTTCCGCATGTGACTGCCTAGTGCTATGCGCGGCGAATCGGAGGTCCATCGAGCGGTCAAAGTCACTTCCCAGCCCAGCCCACCCTCTGCCAGTGATGACGATCATTCGATGCATTGCGAACCTGCCATGTCAGTCATTTCCCGCCCTTTTCTTGCCAACGATCCAGGACCACGCACATCCACTAGCCGAGATGCTTCAAGTCGTCGCATTCTCGGTGATCCGATGCTTCCACCTGTCTCTCGCCCCATTCGGTGTCTCACGTACAGATTCACATCCAGCGTCTTTGACCACAAAGCAGCCGAACGTTTGTCGACGTTGTCATATCTCGATTGCGACCATGTCTTGACCCGCCGCATCGCTAGAACGACATGAATATTGGCAGCGTGTAAGTAACATGGGACACATGGTGGATGGCAACCCGGTCGCCCGATGATCTTGCACGTCAGAGCGCGTTCGCTGTCAACCCGGAGGCCAGTGACGGAAGCGCAACACGTCCGTGACGACATTGCCGATGTGATTCAAGCGATGGAGGGCATGAATTGACTGCTCGCTGCAGTCAACGGGACGAGCAGTGCGTCGGTATTGTCGATGAACGAGGACAGACAGCTGATGTGTCGCAATAAATGGGGTCCCACTCTTCACAGGCTCTCAAAGGAACAGCAGAAATCAGGCCTTTAGGTGCACCTATCGCGTCTCGCACTTCTGACTTTTCTTTGCTGAAATGCCAGTGGTTGCTGTCAAAAAGAATTTAAAGAGGGTCTGGGTACATGGTCCGCCCGTACTGCAAGGTGCAGAACTATTTGGTCCCGACGCCTGATTTTTTCCTGTGCGCACTTCCGGATTACCTACTCGCAGATGCATACGATACCGACCAGGTGCAGATTCAGTAGGCATCGTCCCGATGTCGATTTTTTACAAACGCACACATCGTCACACTAGATATGTACATTTTTATTCGAGCAACGCACCGCCGCATGCATGCCCAACGAAATAACCGAGACACGAAAAGAACGCATACCCTCTAAAACCGCCTCCTCGACCCATACCCCCGATCCGACATCCCAAATCCACCAAACGCCCCCGCCCCATTGTCCGCAAACGCGGTCCCGTGGTGGCGCCGTCGGCTGCGGAGCTGGTACGCCTTGAAACCGTACACCCCGCCGACGCACATGGCCGCGAGAAAGACGAGCTTGACAAAATAGGAGAGCCAGGAGGAACGGGACCCGTCCGGGCGACGGCCGCCGCCAAAGAACCCGCCCGAGGAGAGCTTGTTGAGAGGGGCGTCTTGCGAGGAGAGAATCGCGGACGAGGTCGTGATCGAGATGATGCTGTGGGGGGTGAGTACTGAGTGACTGGGTGGGACGGCAGGGGAAGAACGCACTCGTGGCCGTCGAAGACTTGGCCGGTCAGTGCGGACACGCCTAAAAAGGGCTGTGCGGGGAGTTTGAGCCCGTCGACGCGGAAACAGTCGGACCAGTCGTCCCCTAGAAAGTGTGTAAACGTAGTGTGACCCACAATACAGGACACGTACAGGCTCTGTAATGGACCTTGACCTAGTGACGCGTCAGTCCAACCGACCATCAGAATGCGCGTGACGACTCACATCGAGATAGCCGTCCTTGATATATGTAATCCTCAGCTTGGTAATCACGTTCGTGCGTCGGACGTTTGCCTGTCCGACCATTCAAAACGCGTGTACAGACAAGAATGAAAGAGACGAACCGAGCACGCGCCGATACTATTCGCCTCGCCGTCGTTGTCCTGATCATACGCCGTCTTACCATCGCCAAGCATGGCCACGACCCTCGGGAATCCAAACGCATGCCGTGAATTGGCGTACCTGCCCAACCGGTCACATCACATCATGTACGCGTTCGGAGTACGCTTACGTGTCGATAAAGATACCCAACCCATCGAATTTGTCTGTCAGCGGGAGAGGGATCTGCGCGAGGCACGCTTAAACACCCGCGTAGACGCACCTTGGTTCCCAAACACGGGCCCAGGCTGCGTTCGCTCCGTCGTGAGCCAGATCGCCATCCCGTCCCCATACAAATGACCCGACTGACCAGAGATCTATAACAGGCACGCATACACGTCAGTAGGGACGATGGCAAACTGGAAACGTGGCACCTTGAACTCGATCTCGACGACAAAGTTGGTCGTGCTCAGCGGGAGACGGGACCAGAGCCATCCCTATTGGACGAATCCGTCAGCGTCAGGCTGCCTGGTGTGTCCCGAGCCATACCATTTGGGACGGCACGGCGCGCGTGAGTCGGATGTGTTTGTTGGTGTTCTGGTTACCCGAGGTCAGTCGAGGATTGGGCCACACGTGCGGACTACGTACGATGTAAGCATCTGCGCCAAAGTCCCACCACCTGAATGAGCGCGGCAAAGGGTTCAGCACGCGGACGCTCGCCACGCGGAGGCACGCACCGGTTTTGCAGGTCTTCATCAATGTAGGGCGGATGTATCGAGTGGGTGCGTAATTGGACGGTCTGCGACAGAGCGGACCGCGTATGAGCGTAGGCTGAACGGGAACACGGAGAACTCACCCGGTCGATAGTTCTGTTAGCCACCTTGGCGTCTGCAGCGGACGCACAGGGAAGCGTGCTTAAAAGAGAGAGAATAAGAGACACATAGAATGCGGCAAAGCACCGCGTCGTCGACAACATTTCAGTATTAACTAGGAAAAAGAACGAACGTCGACGGTTTGGCCGAGATGATGATTGAATAGGTCAAAAGGAATTAGGGTCGGGTTTCCCACACATGTCGGCATCAGACAAGTCCTACTATTCGTTCGTGTAGAATAAGAAAAGCTAGTCACTAATCGACATGTTTCAACAGGCAAGCCAACATCGTCTCCAAGGCAGCGCCGTCGATGATTATAGCAACAGCAGGATCTCACGTCTGGGAAAAACTGTCCGATTCATGCCGGTAGCTCAAACTTCTGTCCTTGCAATACTCTGCACACGCGCACCATGAGTACAAACTCAGAGGAACGACAGAGGAGACGTACTTTGTGAAATAGACGTAAAAGAAGTCGAGGTACAACCCCGTCTGCACGAGTCCAGCTACAACAGCTACAGGATCTACCTCGTCCTTTGTGTAGTATCTGCAGCACGGCAGACGCATGTCAGTCAGCACCAGATGCGCATGCCCACACCACATTAACGCACCTATATATCCAGTTTGGAATATACAGTGCCCTGTAAAGTCCCAACGCGGCAAGATAGTGCGTCGTGATTGTCCTCTGCCTCGCCTGTCCGCTGGAGCATAAACAGCTGCGGGAAAATAGCGACGGCTTCGAGATAGATGGAAAAGGTCCACAGTATCTCTGTCACAGTGAAGCGGAAATTAAATATGAGGGCAAGTAGGAAACAGGGTCCAAGGAGGTATTCAATCTTGAACGTGTCGATCGAAGGGTCATGGGTGGGGCTGTCATGCGGTGAGTGCGTGTGCATAGAGACATGTACTGGCATAGCTGACCGGAAGCGGAATTTCATAAGGTAGAGGATGTAACAGCTGCTAGCGATGAAGAAAATCTTCATGACAAAGTTGTACAGGGAGTACCAGCGGAAGAAGAGGTCCAGGTAGCGTGTCACGAAGACGAGGACGTAAAGTGCCTGTGTCTTGAACGAAATACCTTTTAAAGTGTCATCCCCAATACTCATGCAGGGACACTTGAAAGACGCACCTCGACACGACCTCGTCGTCTGAATCTTGTGCACAAGTACGAATATGGATGCCAAATGGGCGAGATCCCCTGTTCAGGACACGTTAATCAGGCCATGGTGGTGTTCACGAGTGCGCACGGACCTAAAAGACGGAAGATGTTCATCGCTATGCGTGGTGCACTGCGGTGACGTTGAGCGTCGACTAAAAAATGAACGGCGAGTGTGTGCAAAGTGGCTGGTCTACATGATGCGACGTGTCACTACACCCCTGAGGTAATACTCTCCCACGCTCACTGTTCATCCTCTTCGACCAAGGTGAGTGGCTGCTCTTCGACGCCGTTTGCGACGATGTTCTAGTAAAAGGGTCGATCCACCGGTACCCGTGCTGCCCACGAACCAGTACAAAGCGTCTGATGCCCGATGCACAGTCAAGATCACACTGTCGCGTTGTTAAGGCCAGACGGACATGCTAGGCTTTCTGTTGACTAGCGTGGCTTCGAGCACTACAGCCCGTTGGCAAAGGCTGAGCCATCAATTTTATGCGTTTATCCGCCAAGCCCGTGCAGAGAAGGCTCTTTCTGCCGCGGGTGGTCACTAGGCGTGGTTTCATTACAAACGCGACAATATACCGCACGCAAAAAGCGTCCACGCCAAAGCACACGGCGTCCGGGGCGCGTGGTTGCGTGCGTATACATGCAGGAGCGTGGGTGGCTGGGTTCGGTCAGGATATGAGATCACACTGGCTGCTTCGTGCAGCTCTGAGCCATTTCGAGTCTTGTTGTATGCGCATATAGAGTGCTGACCAGTTTTGCAGATGTCGAAGGCTCTCATTCAATTCACGTGTTGGTCGTACCTCCCAGATTTCGTGACACGCCAAGTTCTCTCTGTGATCCACCACGTTTCGCAACGTGTATTCGAGATACCTCCGCCAGCACCAAGAACACCCAATTATATTCGGCAGTATCGATATACCTATGCCTTTGTGGTGCTGTGTTATCTCACATACAACTTTATGGATACATCGAACGGGCTTCCGAAAAACTTTTATGAATTGCTCGGGGTCAGACCAGGATCGGACGAGGGTGCAATGAAGGTAGCGTTTCGGGCATTTGCAAAAAAGAACCATCCGGATCGGGTAGGAGCAGAAGGCGAAGCACTGTTCATCGACGTGCGGGACGCGTTCGAGGCACTTAAAGACCCGGTTGTCCGGTTTGCATATGATAGGTGAGTGGTGTGTTGTAAAGACAGGATGACTGTTATTGTATGAAAAGGTTTGGACCGGATGTGCTGGGATGGCAGGAGTGCACGACGATGAAGGATTATCTAAGACGAGGACTGTTGGATTGGGTACCGAGACATGTTCTGAACGGAGTGGCACTGTTTTTGTTCTCTATAGTTGGCAAGCAGAGCCCGGTTGCAGCAGTGTGTATCCGCTCATTCATATTGTGCGAGACTAATAGTGTGTACAGTGGCGGTATCTGCTATTCATAGGGCTGTTCGCACTTGAATTGTATCTGATCGTTGGACCCTCGGTGCCACCGCTGCTCGAGAGTGTGTTTCCGAAACGGGTGGCGTACCAGCACATTCAACTGTTGAATGAGGTGTTTTTGTTCATGTCGATTGCGGTGTCGCGGGTGGGTCCGGTGTTATTTGCCGAGATGCTGGAAGTGGATGAGCGGGGGGTTGTGCGGGCGATGAGCGCAAGAATCGGAGAGATGACAAAGGGACTCGAGCGAGAATGTAAGTTGTCGTGAGTTGCCGTAATAGAGAAAGCTAACCGAATGTATTAGTATGGGAGATGCTGAAGAGCGAGGTGGATGCTATCGGAGTGGATGAATTTAGGATGGAGATGGTGATGCGAGAGATGGAAGAGATGGTGGTAGAGAACAAGTTGAAGAGAGAAGGTGGTCCCATGGAAAGTGCATGGCAAAAGGCACTCTATCACAGGGAAAAGGGTCGTGCACGGGCCATGTCTTTATAAGGTAATATTCCTCGTTGGATCCGCATGTCGTCACACGCGGCATTATCTAGATCTGACCCGATTTGGACATCTGTGACTTATTTCAGTTGAGGCTTTGTCTCTCCTTTGCATCAATCATGAGCTCATTCCACCACCGTGTCAGACTCACAAAGCAAGGCTCTGTATACCTCTCAAGCAAGTCTTTCTCTCTTGCAAGGTCCTAGTCTCACCAGTAAACAGATTATGTTCGCACCGTCAATCCTTACCCACTCCCCGATGAAAAATCAGCCATCCTCAATGCCGTTCGTGCCATCCCCGGCAACGAACACTTCACCATCGGAAAACTAGATGGCTGGTTCGTCCGCCACCGCGCCCAACGTGTGTCTCTCCTTCTTTTTTTTCGCACCAACTCACTTCTGCAGCCCAAGGATCGGCACCCGCCCTCGACGACGAGACCGTCCGTGAGTCCATCGCGCATATACCCTGAAAAACACTCACTCGAGACAGTCTTTCCAAAGCTCACCCAAATACAGCTCCAGCAACTCCGCACCCTCTACAAGAAGCGGAACCACCCTCCAGAGAACATCATCACCTTTTGGGCAGCCCGCTTAAAGGCTGATAGAGACGAAGTGGCCGCTTGGATCGAATACCAGCACGAAAAGGCAAAAGCCAATGACGTTGACGCCACTTCAGACTCATCACCAGACATTTCCTCGCGTCAACTCCCCGCTGATCCGTCCTCCGTTCCGTTCCCACGACCCCACCTCCCAACACCGGCAATGTCTCTCTCCCCAACAGTATCTCCAAGGATGCCGTCATTGCCTCCGATAGCTGTCAAGCTAGAGGAGCCGCCCCTATCAATATATTCCCCCTCCCTCCTAAAACATCTGCCTCCCTTGTCCAGGCAAAGGGATCCTCGCCCCACGATCTCTGTTCCAACACCAACTTTCGCGGAGTGCATCAGACAAAGCCTCCAGGTTACTCCCCAACCACCACCCAGAACAACGGACGAGTTTGATCAAAAGTTTGATCAAGTCAAGAATCAAATCGAGTCCTTTATAAAAAAGTATGACAGTGGTCAGCTCGTGCGACTGGGCTGGGATCCGAGTGCGTCGCATCTTTATAAGCAGCCTCATCAAGTATTCATCTTTCTCAGGTCAAGCCGCACCGTGACCGCACCCACGACATTCATCATCATATACATACATCGTAGTGCTAGTGTACTGTACTTTTAGATTTCCAGGTTAAATATACGAGTATAACAACGTGGACAAGGTCGCCATCTGGTAATCGGGTATCGCCGAACCGATGGAAGCAAAATCGTTGATGATATGTCCACTCGACAGCCGACGTCATTTCTCCTTGTCCCAAACTACCATGGCGGAAAACCTTCTCCCCCATTCTCCTCACCAACTCACAAAGTCACCAGATACCCTCTCCATACCATCACCCACGCCTTCTTCCACGCTCTATTCAGATTCCCATAGAGGCTCTATATCGACTACCCGCACCTCGTCTACCGAGTGCAGCTCGCAAGACATCGACGAACCTCCCTTTTCACTCCCAAAGTCACCTCCAGACCAAGAGCAAACTACAAGCTCTCCGATTTCATCATACAAAGAACGTTGGGTACCGGTAGCTTTGGCAGAGTACATCTAGGTCCGTTCTTTGTTCAAACGTGACGGCTTCGGACATCATGGTCACCTTTAGTGCGAAGCAAGCACAACCTCCGCTTCTATGCCATCAAGGTCTTGAGCAAAGACAAGATCGTCAAGACAAAGCAAGTCGAGCATACCAACAATGAAAAGACGATTCTAGAGTGTATCCAACATCCATTTATCATCAATCTCTGGGGTGCATTTCAAGACGACTCCAACCTGTACATGGTCATGGACTACGTCCCTGGAGGGGAGCTATTTACCCTCTTGAGGAGGTCGAATGTCTGTCCCCTTTGTTGTCACTTGCGCGTTCGTTGACATGCCTTGTCAGAGGTTCCCTGATCCAGTCGCCAAATTTTATGCGGCAGAGGTCGCCCTGGCCCTCAATCATTTGCATTCCCTTGATATTATTTACCGTGACCTGAAACCTGAAAATATTTTGCTGAATCACGACGGTCATATCAAAATAGCCGACTTCGGCTTCTCGAAGCGCTGCTCGTACGTGACGTGGACATTATGTGGGACGCCCGACTACCTTGCTCCCGAAGTGGGTTCTCGTTTGTGGCCACTCGTGCGTGTGCTCATTGGTTTAGATTGTCGGGCAGCAACGATATAATAAGAGTGTCGATTGGTACGCTCTCGGTGTCCTCATATTCGAGATGCTTTCCGGACTCCCTCCATACCACCATCCGGACCAGAATACGGTGTCGTTGTACGAGAAAATTTCGCGCGGACCAACGTTTATACGGTGGCCCGCCTTCCAGGCCAACGCGACCGATCTCATTCTCAAACTCATGGAGGGCGATCCCTCGCGACGGTATGGTAACCTACGACACGGTGCCGGCGACGTGTTCGCACATCCTTGGTTTACCGAGGTCGACTGGGTCAAGCTGCGAAACAGGGAGATTTCTGCACCCTATTTACCCAAGATTAGTGGCGACGGCGATGCGAGCGCGTGAGTCTTGTGTAATTGTGCAAGACCGTTTGCTCATGTCTTTCGCAGATTCGAGAGGTATCCAGAGGACAATGTCTCGGCGCTGTATGGACGACCTGCAGCGGATCCCTGGGGAAGCCATTTCCCCTACTTTGAATACAGCTGTTCACCTTAATTGTTGACTTGTTTTGCACATGTACTTTGATTCATACCCACACTCGTTAATACCTTGTTGTACGTTTCGCATCTTGAGCTAGTCTCCTTTTTTTTGTTTGTTGTAATGACCATCACCGCCGGTGTTCGATAGGACGGCTATTTGTGCGGGACAAATAAGAAACATCATGTCGCAAAAATATGGGCGAGGAAGACATCGCCGCACGCATTTCCCCTACGACGACGCTCAGCTTCCAGGGGCTCAACATCTCTCCACATTACTTACTTCTACGACATACACTCCCCAGCATCGTCTTCAAATCTTCCAAAACCGTCCCGGATCCGCAGAGATCGCCTTTTTTTTCCGACTCGGACAAGCGCAGTACCGTCTCATACGTGGTCTTTGCGGGTTGTCATCCAAGTGCTTTTTCGTAACGAGGCGGTGACGTTGGTAAGAGGGGTTGCACCCTATGCCCAAGAAGCACACCAAGACTGCACGCACAGCCGGCAAAGTCGGCGATGCCAACGTGTCCGAAAACCGAGTTGCGCGTGAGCGCACGCAGATGCTCGTCGAGAGGCAGGCCGAGCTGGACGGCGTGTTGGATAGACATGATGGCATGGTGCGTATCTCCTCTGCTCGGTCTATGCCTGTTCTCATTCGGGTTGCCTCCTTTTACTTTGTTTTCTTCATGACAGGTCCGCGAAGTGTTTCATTTAGAAAAATTTGTCACGTTGCTCGAGTATGACCCCAAGGTTGGCGTCACGCGTTGTATCCGGGCTGTCCACTCACACATGTGTAGGTTGCGAAAACAGACGATTCGATGGTCTATCAGGAGGTATGTGCCGTGTCGAGGTTTGCCGCTCGTTATCCTGATGACCTGCAGTACAAGGCGAAATACGATCTTCTCGGACGTACTGCTGCCACCGCAGGCCCTTCGCGGTTAACACGCCATGCACATTCCCAGCGCGTGCTAGATTTGACGTCGTCATCCCCTATCAAGAGCGTCCCTGATCCTGCGACGAGGACGGACGTGCGCCGCGCAGTGCCACCCAACCAAAATCAATCTCAGACGTCCACCGTCTTGTCATCGAAAGCCAAAGGCAAACAAAAAGCGGTCGAACCACCGATGGAATCCGTGCCAAACGGGACGACCAAGCGTCCGAGACCACGCGTCCTGGCGACACATCCGCCCGAATTGGTGCCCCCGTCTATCTCGGCGTCTCGCACATCCAAGCGCACGAGTGCATCGGTGGCGTCTCCCCCATTGTCCCCGACATCCAAGAAGAAACGTAAGTCGGTGGCGGAGGAGAGCGCGAGCACTGTGGCGCCGCGCCGCTCTGGGCGCCTCGAGGGAACGAGCAAGCCCGAGCCGAGTCTGTCCGCCCGTCCGTCCCTCTCTCACATCGACACACCCCCGTCCCTCTCCCGCACGTCCTCTATCAAACGCGTTCGACTGATCGTACGCAAGCCACCCCCGACGTACACGAACCCGCGCCAAAGACCAGCACCCCACACGTTTGGCGCGAACCTGACCGAGATGTTGTTCTCGTACACGTCCCTCGACGATCAGGAACAGACGCCGGAGATGCTGGAGACGCTGGCACAGCAGGAGGCGGCGCTGCGCGAAAAGATTGAGCGACTGCGTGAACAGGGACGATTCATGCCGTTTTTGTACGGCGAGTCGGACACCAAGACGACGACTGCGCCCGTGCCGTCGATCACGGCGAACCCGAACGCGCGGGATCCGAGGCGGACCAAGGACGCGTGGGAGCATATTGTCGAGACAATCGTGCAGCGGGGGCGGGGTGGGTCGTTGGTTCGGGGACGGCAGGTGGCAGGGCAGGTGGCGAAGCAGGTACAAGCGTATTGGGATCAGGCGGTGGTGAGGGAAGACCGGGCGAGGGTGCAGGAGGAGAAGCGGGTCCGTGCGCTTGCCAAGGCGACGGTCAAGATGATCGTGGCCGAGTGGAAAAAGGCCGTGTTTGTGAGTGTCCTTGTGCGTATGCTGGGCGTGTCTGACGAAGCGGGCAGTACGTGCGTGAGCAGGAGCGGCAGCGGCAAGAGGAGGAAGAGATGCGACGGGGACATGAGCATTTGGATGCGATTTTGGACCAGTCGGGGCACATTTTAGAGACACAGCAGGTGGCGTTGTCGAGAGGCGAATTGTCGGGATCGAGAAGCCGGTCGAGTAGCGTGTCGGCGTCGGATTGGGAGCGGGAGTCGTTGGGGGCGAGCGAGGAGGAGCATGACCACGACGAGGCGTCTGAGACGGAGAGTGCGGAGGAGTTTGGGGGGGTAGGCATGGTTGAGGAGGAGCATGATCTGGATGGGGAGGAGGAGGACGGGCCGGACGAGAGCGACGAGGAGAGTGGGAAGGATGAAGGGGAGGAGACGACGTATGCATTGCTGGGGGCGCGCCGTACAGAGGACCAACCGACCGACGCGGACACGGACGTGGTTGTGCGCTCCCCTTCCATCAACACGAGCCCGACAGTGGCCAAGACGGCGATATTCGCGGATGTGGTGGCGTCGCCGAGCGTGCCCTCGGACATGGACTCGGTCGTGCGGACGCCGACGTTGGGCGATGCGCGGTCACCAGCGCTGGAGAGCTTTTATGAGTATCCGATGGGGGACGATCCGTCGCCTGCGTCGAGCGTGGTTGAGCATGACCCTGTCAAGGAGGGCGTCGTGTTGGATGCCAAAGAGGATCATGCAGAGGGTGACGTACCGCAGCCGCCTCCGGAGCACGCCTCCGACGCTGCCCCTTCGGCAGAGGCAGAGGCGGACGCCCCGATGGAAGACGTTCAGAGCGACGCGTTTGAGCGGATCCCAGAGTACCTCAAGTCGTTTGCGGTCGCGCCCGTCGAGTGGTCGCCTGGAAACAAGATCAAGCCGCCGTTGCTGCTCCGCGGGGTGCTCCGGCCGTACCAGCAAAGCGGGCTCGAGTGGCTCGCGTCGTTGCATTCGAACAATCTGAACGGGATTTTGGCGGACGAGATGGGGCTTGGGTGCGTATTTCTTATGGGAGGCGTGTTGGTACTGACACGGGCCCAGGAAAACGATTCAGACGATTGCGTTGTTGGCACATTTGGCGTGTGATCGGGGGATATGGGGACCGCATTTAATCGTGCGTGTGTGTCGTCTTTGTTGAATTTGACGCTCACTGTGCTTAGATCGTACCGACGAGCGTGTTGTTGAATTGGGAGATGGAGTTCAAAAAGTTTTTACCTGGGTTCCGAATTCTGAGTTATCACGGCAGCACAAAACGGCGGAAAGAACTGCGACAGGGGTGGTATAACAAGCACCATTTCAACGTCTGCATCACCTCGTACACCCTCGCGAGCCGAGACGCGCATATTTTCAAGCGCAAGATGTGGTACTACATGGTCCTCGACGAGGCGCACATGATCAAGAACTTTCGATCGCAGCGGTGGAATATTTTGTTGATGTTTCGTTCGTTTCGACGGCTGCTTCTGACGGGGACACCGTTGCAGAACAATCTGACCGAGTTGTGGGCGTTGCTGCAGTTTTTGATGTCTGGCACCAACTTTGCCAACCTGAAAGAGTTTGGGGAGTGGTTTTCGAGTGCGTTTTGCCTTGTCGTCGTCATGCAGTTTGGAGGCTGACGTTGATTGACCAGATCCGTTGGAGAAGGCGATCGAAATGGGGACCATGCTCGACGACGAAAACTTGCAGCGCGTGTCGAAGCTGCATACCGTGTTGCGACCGTATCTGCTTCGTCGGCTGAAACGCGACGTTGAAAAAGAGCTTCCGAGCAAATACGAGCACCTCATGCTCTGTCCTCTCTCGAAGCGACAGCGGTTCCTGTACGACGAGTTCATGTCGCGTGCGCACACGCGCGAAGCGCTCGACTCGGGGGTGTACCAAAAGATTGCCAACGTCCTGATGCAGCTGCGCAAGGTGTGCAACCACCCTGATCTGTTCGAGGTCCGGCCTGTCGTGACGTCATTTGCGATGACGCGCTCTGCGATTGCCGAGTTTGAGATCAAGGAACTGCTCGTGCGACGGGCGCTGTTGCGGGAGGATGAGAGGCAGGTGAATCTCGACCTGTTTGGGTTGCGATTCGTCGAGCAGCAAGACGTGCCGCTGATGACGGCGTTGGAGACGCGACGGTTGGACGCGACGCACCGGCTACCGCTCGTTTCTGAGATGCCGGGAGAGCCACCACCCAAGGATATGCGGACGATCGCGGGGTATCGGGCCTGGCGCGCACACCAGCAGCGCGTGCAGAGTGTCGCGCGGTGGGCGCAAATTGGCTACGTCAACCGGTTGCGGTGTTCACGGACGCCGATCTATGGGCAGGAGGTGCTGCGACTCGTGCGGGCTTACCGGCCTGTGGTACCGCTGTCAGCTATCGATCTGAAAACGGGGTATCTGGATACAGTGAAGACCGTGCATGCGATGGTCAAGTCGTACGAGGCACGTGCGGACGACATGGCGGGCCTCGTCGATCGATTCACGTTTGCGACGCCGGCGGCTGTCGCGCTCGATCTGCCCCGCCTGGCGCTGGCGGGGTGCGAGGACGCGGTGTTGTCCTGCCCGCCGACGTTTGACGACGTGTTGCATCGCTCGAGCGTCAAGCAGCAGATCGCGTTCCCCGATCCGTCCTTGTTGCAATACGACTGCGGCAAGCTACAAGAGCTCAGCCGGCTGCTGCGCCAGAAAAAAGCGAACGGGCACCGGATACTGATCTTTACGCAGATGACGCGGGTGTTAGACATCCTCGAGGTTTTTCTCAATTTCCACGGGTACCTGTATCTCCGGCTGGACGGGGCGACCAAGATTGAGGATCGGCAGTATATCACGGAGAGGTTCAATGCGGATGCGCGGATCTTTTGTTTTATTTCGTCCTCACGGTCAGGTGGGGTTGGGATCAAGTGCGTCTTTCTTTTTGTTTGGGTTTGCGTGATGTTGATAGCGGCTAGTCTGACGGGCGCAGACACGGTCATTTTTTACGACAGTGATTTTAATCCTCAGATGGATCGACAATGCGAAGACCGGTAAGATCGTGTTCCTACTCACACCTGCGTCGCTGACCCCTCGCAGCGCACACCGGATCGGACAGATTCGCGACGTCCACATTTACAGGTTCATTTCCTCACACACGGTCGAAGAAGCGATGCTGCTCAAGGCGAACCAAAAACGCTCGCTCGACGACATCGTCATCCAAAAAGGCGAGTTTGACTGGCGGACGTTGTTCGAGGACGATGGCGCGTTGACCAAGGCATTGGGCGAGTTCGAGGACACGGAGGATGCGCAGGCAGCTGTGATTGCGGCGCGGGAGGAGGACGTGCTCGAGGGTGCTGATCAGGCTGATTTTGGTGCGGAGGAGATGGCAGAGGTGCGCGGGGACGGCGGTGTGCAAGGTGAGGCGGAGGGGGATGACGGTGAGCACGAACGCGACGAGGAAGGTGGGACGTCGGACTATATGATTCGTGTCGTGCGGATAAATTGGGAGTTTTTCCGAGATTGGCGGTTGTAGTTTTTTTTTTTACGCGTTCTGTGTCTTGATAATAATCTTTATTTACCCTCCTTGGCCGTTTGAATTCGGGCTTGATCGGCGCGGAAGACACCATAAAAGCCCCTGTCTTGAGCCCCTTTTTCTAAAATTCATCATGTCCACTTCCACCATACTCAAGCGGATATGTGCTGCTGCTATTGCAATCATGACCATTTTCTTTCTCATGCTTGTTGTTTCCTTTCTGCTGGCAGCCATCGAAACTTCTCGCAGTGGTGACCACCACTTTCACATCAGAGCCATTGCACTCCGATCCCTCGCTCTTTCAGTACTTCCCATCATTTTTATACTACTCGGTACTGCCACATCTTTCAAATCGACATCTACCAACCGTTATTGCGTTTTGGCTCTCCGCATCACTATGTTCATCACAAGCCTTGCAATTGCCGGATTCACATGGTGGCAGTTGGCACAGGAGCTGTCAGTGTTTGTCGTCATCGCTGGTATGCACTTAGTTCTTCAACTCCTTCATTGTTGGCTCTAAATCCTATCGTAAAGTGGTGCAGGTCACCTTTGTGTTTTCCCTGATGGTTCTATTCAGCCTCTTACTCGATTGGCTTTACTGGCACTCTACAAAGGATGAAAAAGACGATGAAAATTATCTCGCAATGTTGAAGCAAAATTCGCATGATGTATTTGGACTTCCAGCTCAATTGCAAGGAGTGGCACAGCCTGACTCAGAGAGTGGTCCTGGAGATGTCACCGAGTTGTCACAGTTGTCGCAGGGTCATCATGATGGTGATGATGGTAATTCTCTCTTTTCTAGTATGGTAAGTGTGTTCTTTTCTTGTTATTTCGCATTCACTAACTTTCCTAGATCTACCTACCTCGTCTGACCCAGCACCTCTTCCAGAATCAGGATCCCATCCGGGATGAAGAAGAGGCTCTGCCTCTTCTTCACCACTCTGACTCGGATGCTGGTGATGACCTCAAGTTATTATGATAGTTTTAATCATAATTTCACAGTATGTATTGCATTACCGTGTCATACTCATCATCATACACGTGCTGTCATATCTATTGGGATGTGGGTGTAATTATTGAATCTGTACATCAATGCTGTCCGAGTGTTCATTGTCTTCCGAGTGTGTCCGTAGTACCGCGACATCATTTTCCCAGTGAATTGCATCTCTTCTAACAAGTCGGCACATACAATGTCATAGTCTGTGCCAGTGATGAGTCAACAGAGAATGCTGCTGCAATGTTGTCTAGGGAGTCATGATCATCATTACCATACTCTGCATGCTTTCGCTTTGTGGATGCCTTGCATGCCTTGCATCAGGCTCACTCAACTCTTCGGCTGGTGCTTGTTTCAAATGCAACCTGTTCACAGGCAGTCACAGAAGTTTGACCTGGATCGTGGCTGTTAGAGAGTGGTGTTGAACACGACAGGTTTCACTTCATGTTGAACAAGGGTTGGGTCAAAAAAACCAGGACAGTTGAAGATGCGGAGTGTCTCCTTCAGGGAGAGCACAACCTCTACAGTTGTTACAATTTCTTTCTTTTGCTTCACTCGTACTTCTTCCCTTTACTCGATACCTAGGTATCCTCGTACGCTCATCCATACTCGTTCTCTTTTGACCTTTGTAACTCCGCACCGGCTCCACCCAAGTGCTTATGTTCTTCTTTTCTCGTCATCATCCAATGGCATCGTACTTACTCATTCAATTCTCGTCATCATCCAATGGCTTCGCATTTGTCATTTCATCTTCGTCATCGTCCGTTGCCTTTGCATTGTACGATTTCCTTTTACAATTACTGTGCACTCCTTTTGGCCCTTTGACCCTTCCGCTCTTCTGGCCTTCCCCTTTTAGTTACTTGGTCCGTGCGCAGTTCTCGTAGTATAAATACTTCGCAGCGATACTCATGTACACTAGTCTTGATCTCCGCAATCTAGCTGAGTATCACAGCTCCACTCGGACCCTTCCTTGTGACCACTCGACCAGGGACTTCTCTTGTTGTCCCTTGACCAAACACTCGGACTCATCATAGTCAAACCCTTGACCCTTGACTGTCCCTCGGGTATAGATTCCCAACCGGACAACTCTCAGCAACGCCTGAGTTTTCACTCGTCTCTCTGGTAGCAACCCGCTGACCAGAAACCCTCATTCAACTCTTCAGCGCACCACGTATCAAGTGGTGGTTGTTTGAGTTATCGCAGCCACTTGGTACTTGGTGCTTTTGCGGCTATGCTAGGTCCTACCCGGAACTATCGTAACATAAGATCAAGACTACCTTACAGCCTGCCTTCGTGCAACTAGCTGCCCACCATTGCCGGACGACCTCCCACCTGTCCACTCTTGAACCCCGCCTGGAATCTCCGGGCTTCCAACACTCCGTCGTCTGATCTATCTGACGAAAACCCTGAACCCTCGACCCCACTTTCTGAACCTCAGGAAGCAGACCATGACATCAACGTCGAAAACCTTGACTCAGAGGATGAAACCCAGCAACTAGCTGACCGTCTTCACCAATCACTCGACATCCCCGCACTTGCCACCTTTGCGTCCCCAACGACCCCACGAAGGCCGAACCTCGGACCACCGTCTATACGGAATCCAAACCCATCCATCGTACCTCCACCCGTACGACAGTTCCCCACCACGACCACTACCTCGACCAACATGTCTAACAAGGCAGTTGAACTTCGTCTTGGAAAACCCACTGCCTTCAATGGCTCCTACGACCGAGCTATACCATGGCTCAACGATGTCGCCACCTACCTCTTCGTTAATGAAGACGTGTACAACACCGAAAACAAACGAGTTGCTTTTGCACTCTCCTTCATGACCGAAGGATCTGCTTTGACTTGGGCTGACACGTTCCGCGCCAAGTCCATCGCTGCTAGATCTTTTGGGACCTGGACCGACTGGCAGACGGAGTTCTGCAAGGACTTCGAACACCACGACACTAAAGGTGACGCTATCACCTGGTTATCCACCACCCGCTTCACCAAGAACGAGGATGTCCCCTCGTATATCTCCTCCTTCCGCAACAAGGTTGTCACTGCAGGGCTCGCCGGCTCCGACTCCGTCCTTATCAACTTCTTCGCCGCTGGACTCCCACCTTCCCTCATGAGACGTATTCAGGGCATGGACGCGGTACCTACCACGATCGACAAGTGGTATATCCAAGCCATCCATTTCAAAACTCAGTGGGAGCGTGCCGACGAGATCGCCCGTTGAAACAAGAAACCTGCCTCTGCCGTCATATACCACGACAACCCCCCTTGCAAGAAGGAGCGAGACCCCGACACTATGGACGTAGACGCCATCTATGTCCCCAAACTCACCGAAGCTGAGTGAAAGCGATGCTTTGAACAAAAACTTTGTTTCCGCTGTCACAAACCCAGACATCAAATGTCCGCCTGCACGGCATTCTCGAAAAGCCCCGCCGCATCCTCCTCCAAGAAGGTTCGGAAGACCGCCCCAAAAACTGAACCAATCCCCGCCTTAGTAGAAGTCGAGGAGGATGATGAGGACGCCATGAACGTCAACAAGGTGACCACTCCGGTCACAGGTTTTTAAGGAGGAAGACCGATTCGATGCCGGTATCTTCCCATTCTCGCACCCATGTACTTGTAGCTGAGCTTTCGTCCCAATCTATGCAAATCCCTGTTAGATTGAATGTAACTGCTACCTCTCAAGATGTCGACACCCGTGCCCTCATTGACTCAGGGGCCGGGATAAACTGCATCGACTGGCACTTCGTCCAGAAACACAAGTTCCCAAAAGAACGCCTTCCGAAACCCATCCCGGTTAGGAACGTTGACTCTACTGCGAACAAGAACGGTGATATCAAATTCACCACCACCCTCCGGATCGCTCTTGGCAGAGTGCTCCAACATATCAAGTTCCATGTCATCCACTGTGGTTCTGAAAACGTCATCCTAGGACTCCCCTGGCTTAAGGCGACCAATCTGATCATCGATTGGGTAGCCAAGACCATCACTGTGTCCGCTCCAGAACCCGACCTCCCTCCCATCACCACCGACGAACCCAAACACTCCGCCAGACTTGCTCACCCGCCTCCCATCCGTCCTGTTCGCCACCTTGATGTCGATCCCATCTGGGACGGCAAACTCTACGACTACCTCGGCACCGAAACTGGGCACCGTTTTACGACCCAATCCGTGCAACACTCCGTCAACCGCGTCATGCGTGCAGGACGATGCTTCGTTCGGACTACTCAACCCGAGAAGCTCACCAACGCTACCGCCCTAGCGGCCACAGCGAAGAAACCCAAAGTCACCCTCCCTTCAGAATACTCAGAATTCGAATCTGTATTCGCGAAGGAACCTTTCAATCAGATGCCTCCCTCGAGGTCCTGCGACCACGAAATCCATCTGAAAGATACCTTTCAACCCAAGGTCGGGAAGGTCTACCCCTTGTCACCTGACGAGCGCAAGGCCACCGACGACTTCATTGACGAACACCTAGCCAATGGCAAGATCCGTCCCTCGAACTCCCCTCAGGCCTCCCCCTTTTTCTTTGTCAAGAAGAAGGATGGCAAACTCCGTCCTTGTCAAGATTACTGCTACGTCAACGAACACACTGTTCGCGACGCTTACCCACTTCCTCTCATCTCCAACCTCGTCGACAAATTAAAGGACGCCAAGCTGTTCACCAAGTTTGACGTCCGATGGGGTTACAACAACGTTCGTATCAAGGACGGACACCAATGGAAAGCCGCCTTCATCACCCACCGCGGCCTCTTTGAACTGACAGTCATGTTCTTCGGACTGACCAACTCCCCCGCGACGTTCCAACGTTTTATGAACGACTCTTTCCGCGACATGATTGCCGAAGGATGGCTCGTCATCTACATGGACGATCTCCTCATCTTCTCGGAAGATGAGGCAACCCACACGGAGCGCACCAAACGCGTTCTCGCCCGCATGAAGGAACTCAACCTTCACTTGAAACTCGAAAAATGCCACTTCGCCACCACCAAAGTAGAATACCTCGGCATGATCGCCCGACCCGGCGAACTAGCCATGGACCCTGTCAAAGTTGCCAGTATCGCTGACTGGCCAACCCCCACTAAGCTCAAGGACGTCAGATCGTTCATGGGCTTTGCCAACTTCTACCGTCGGTTCATCCCCGACTACTCCTCCATCGCACGACCCCTAGTCGATCTCACCAAGAAAGACGCCCCCTGGACTTGGGGACCCTCTCAAGTTTCCGCCTTCGAACGCCTTAAAAAGGCCTTCACCACGGATCCCGTACTCCGGTTTCCCGACACCTCTCGACCCTTCACCATCGCGACGGATGCATCCAAATACGCGACCGGCGGTGTACTCCTCCAGACCGACGCAAACGGTGACTGGAAACCGTGTTCCTACCTCTCGCAGTCCTTCAACGCTGCTGAGCGGAACTACGACATCTATGACCGAGAACTCCTCGCGGTCATCCGTTCTCTCAAAGCTTGGCGCCACCACCTCCGTGGTAGTGCACATCCCGTGACAGTCTTCTCAGACCACAAGAACCTGACGTACTTCCGTCAACCCCAGAACCTAAACCGCCGACAAGCTCGTTGGCTCCTTGACCTCGCCGATTTCGACCTGACGTTCTCCCACGTCCCAGGGAAACTCCTCGATGGACCGGACATGCTCTCCCACTGTCCCAACCATGTCTCCTCCGACTCTGACAACAAGAATGTCATCCTCCTGCCCGACGATGTCTTCGTCAACCTTGTTACCCTGGACTTGCAGTCCTTAATTGCCAAATCCTCGGTCGCCGACCCCCTCATGCTCGATACCCTCAATGCTCTGGATGGCGGCCTCCCGTCGTCATTCCATGCTCGTCTCTCAGATTGGAAATATGACGCCGGCGTCCTGACCTACCAGGGCCGCGTCTACATTCCCCCCAACCTTGAACTCCGGCAACAAATTGTTGCTCGACATCACGACTCTCACTCCGCCAGACACCCCGGCTACTTGAAAACCCACCAACTTGTTGCTGCCGAATTTTGGTGGCCAGGACTTGCGTCCTTTGTCCGATCCTACGTCTCCGGTTGTGCCGCATGCCAACAGCACAAGGTCAACACCCACCCGACCACCCCTCCGCTCTCTCCGATCCCCTCCGCTTGCTCACGCCCCTTCCAGAACGTATCCGTGGATCTTATCACGGATCTTCCCATCTCGGCGGAGGGCTACAATTCTCTCATGGTCGTGGTCGACCATGGCCTTACGAAGGAGGTAATTCTGTGCCCCACAGTGAAAACTGCCGACTCAGCAGGTATAGCCTGTCTCTTTTTCCACAAAGTCTACACCCGATTCGGCCTCTACGACAAAATCATCTCCGACCGTGGCCCGCAGTTCGCTTCTGCTTTTGCAAAAGAGCTCTCCCGGCTTATCGGATACTGCCTTTCCCTCTCTACCACCTACCACCCTCAATCCGATGGTGAAACAGAACGGGTCAACCAAGAAGTCGAGACCTATCTCCGCATGTATTGCCAAAACAATCCAGAGAAGTGGGCCGACTTACTCCCTATGGCCGAATTCGCACACAACCACCACCCTCACTCCGTCACCGGCAAGTCGCCGTTCTTCTTGATGATGGGATATGAACCCTGTCCCCTACCTGCTATCATAGCAGAAACCAAACTTCCAGCTGTCGAGGAACGCCTCCGAACTCTCTCCGCTGCCCGCAATGAAGCCCTTGCCACCCATGAGCTTGCCCGTCAAGCTATGAAAGCTCGATCGTTCCACAAATTCAAACCATTTGCCAAAGGAGACCAAGTATGGTTGGAAGCCTGTAACCTGAAACGAGAGCTTATCTCTCCAAAACTCGCTTCTCGCCGAGAGGGACCCTTCACAATCACGGAAGTTCTTTCTCCGCTCACTTACCGCCTCTGCCTTCCCAAGACCTGGAAGATCCATCCGGTCTTCCATGCTTCTCTGTTATCGCCCTATCGCGAAACAGAAACCTACGGCCCGAATTTCCCGAAACCACCACCTGACCTTATCGCTGGAGAAGAGGAATACGAAATTGAGCAGATCTTACGCCATACGCGGAACCCGCGAAACCGCAAATTCCTGATCCAATGGAAAGGGTACTCTGCTGTGGATGACTCATGGGAACCCGAATCTAATCTGGGAAATGCCAAGGACACCGTCGACGCTTATAAACGAACCCATCCCCAGGATTTCCCCTCCATCCGCACCCTGTCCATTCCTCCACCCAGACCACCGCGCTCCCCACTTCGACCTCCACCACCAGTCTCCATCAAAGCGATAATGACCTACCGCTCTTGCTCTACCCCAGACTTCGAAAACGAAATCATCCACTCCATCCCCATATTTACCCCCACCGCGTCCATTCCACACCTACCACTCCCACCGCCGGCAACTCCCGCCTCCAATGTCTCCACCCTCTCCACCGAATCCTCCCTCACAGAGTCAACCCAACCCCCTTCTCCTGCTGTTTCAGTAGTTGCCTCCGCAGGATGGGGAGCTCCTTCTCAATGGCCTGTTCCTTCTGAGCGCCCTAGTCACATTCATTCTCCTCTCCAGGCAGTAGACCTGCCCTATCACTCACACACCATATGTTCTTCTTCGTCGTCCCCCGAGTACTTTCACCACATGCGCGAACTCATCCTACAGTGGCTCAAACAACTGTCCCAATGTTTGCATGTTTTTCACTAAATGCAACAAAACGCGGTAACCACTAAGCATTACCCAAATATGTGGGTGTATGAAATATAGTGCTTACTCTTGGCTTTCTATTGGATCAAGGGTCAAAGAATTTGAATAAGATTTGATGAAATGGCATTCATTTCAAAATGCTCACTCATTGGGACAGTTTTTTGACTTTAAGTTTGGATTACATATGTTGGGCCCTAGCATGCTGTAAAGTACTTACATAAGCATGACAATGGTTCTGTTATGTTATCTTTATGTAACTGTCATCAGCTAGCACTATATAAACCCTACCATCTCATGATAATTTTCCCACCATTGTCATGAAACCTATCTCTAGCTCTCAAAGGGACAACATCATCTCTCTCCTTTCTCTTGGCCTTTCCTCTAGGAAAATAGCCTCTCAAACTGGTCTAGGCAAGTCTACAGTGTCTAGGGTTCTTCAGGAAATCCAGCCAGACAAGACTAGACATCTTGGTGGTCGCTCTTCAAAACTTTCATCTACCAACAAGAGGGCTATTGTACAACAGATCATCACTGGCAAAGCCAAAAATGCTGTTGAGGCCACCAAATTTATCAATACTATTATTGACACTCCTGTCTGCACTCAGACAGTCAGGAATACCCTCAAGGAAGCCTCCTTGAAAGCTGTAGTGAAGAAGAAAAAACCTCTTCTTTCCAAGAGTCACAAGCAAAGAAGGTTAGCCTTTGCTCTCAAGTATCAACATTGGACTGTAGAGGATTGGAAGAGGGTTATATGGTCAGATGAGACCAAGATTAATAGGATTGGGTCAGATGGGCAAGAGTATGTGTGGAAAAAGGCAGGGGAAGGGTTGATTTCTAGAGAGGTCAAAGGTACAGTCAAGCATGGAGGAGGTTCATTGATGGTATGGGGCTGTATAGGATGCAATGGGGTGGGAGTTTTGAGTGAGGTGGAGGGAAGGATGGATGCTGAACAGTATGTGAGAATCTTGGAGCAGGGATTGCTGGAAAGCATGGAGGAATCTGGAATTCCAGAAGATGACATTATCTTTCAACAAGATAATGATCCCAAGCATACCTCTAAAAGAGCTCAGACTTGGTTTGATGACCAAGGGATTAGGCTTTTGGATTGGCCTGCACAGTCTCCAGACCTCAGTCCTATTGAACATACCTGGAATCACCTCAAGAGATGCCTTTCAGCTTATGAAAGTGCTCCTAAAGGAGTTCATCAACTATGGGAGAGATTAGTAGAGGAGTGGGGGAAGATTTCTGCAGAAGAGTGTCAGAATTGGATAGAAAGCATGCCTAGAAGGCTTAAAGCAGTTATCAAGGCCAAAGGGGGTCATACCAAGTACTAAATACCTATATTTGTATAAAGTCAAAAAACTGTCCCAATGAGTGAGCATTTTGAAATGAATGCCATTTCATCAACTCTTATTCAAATTCTTTGACCCTTGATCCAATAGAAAGCCAAGAGTAAGCACTATATTTCATACACCCACAGATTTGGGTAATGTTTAGTGGTTACCGCGTTTTGTTGCATTTAGTGAAAAACATGCAAACATTGGGACAGTTGTTTGAGCCACTGTAGATCCCGCAATGGCCTTCCCCATCGAGCACCACCTCGACTTGAACTCCCCGCTCAACACTCTCTACTTGGCATATCTCCAATGCGAGCGCCTCACCTTCGTCCAGTCCGACCTACTCGGTTGTGATCGTCACTCCCACCTCCTCTCTGCGGTTACCGGACAAATCCATGACCGAATCCGTGCCTACATCGAACACACCCTCCATCAAATGCAGATGGGTGAATTTTTGGAAGATCTCCACCACTACCAAGCGGACCTCTCTCGCCGGATGGCCCCTCCCACTCGCCCATCCTCCACCCCATCTGCCTCTCCCGCCCCCTTTACGGAGGAAGAAATGCTCGCTTGTAATCGCGCCGAAGCTGAATTGATGTTTCGGACCGGTCAGGTATCCCTCCCCGACGATCACCCCCGTTGGCACAAAGCCTGCTTCGAATGCCGAAAGCTCAGCCACGTCCGCATTGAGTGTCCTATGTACCAGTGTCCCATCTGTCTCACCTGGGCCCCGGGTCACATCCAATCCTGCTGCCCTGGACGACCTCCTCGGGTATGCGCTCGCATCCCCCTCGCCAACCGGCTTACTCCTGTGGCCTCCGGAAACACTTGGACAAGACGCTCTCCTTGCCCCGCTATCCCCTCCACGTCGTCCTCTTCAATGAACTCGTCTTCTTCGTCGCGCCACAATGGCCGCTCCGTACTCCCTATACCCCCACCTCAACGAGCCCGCCGCCATGCGCGACAACGTTCCGCGTCTCCTGATCAACGCTTGGTCTCCCCATGTGATGACCCCATCGACGACGAGGGTTATGCCAATATCACCGGCAGTCCTGTCCGTGATGTGTTCGATTTCTAGGGATGATCTTCGCTTGGTGCTTTGATCGTACTCCGGGGGTAATGTTACAATTTCTTTCTTTTGCTTCACTCGTACTTCTTCCCTTTACTCGATACCTAGGTATCCTCGTACGCTCATCTGTACTCGTTCTCTTTTGACCTTTGTAACTCCGCACCGGCTCCACCCAAGTGCTTACATTCTTCTTTTCTCGTCATCATCCAATGGCATCGTACTTACTCATTCAATTCTCGTCATCATCCAATGGCTTCGCATTTGTCATTTCATCTTCGTCATCGTCCATTGCCTTCGCATCGTACGATTTCCTTTTACAATTACTGCGCACTCCTTTTGGCCCTTTGACCCTTCCGCTCTTCTGGCCTTCCCCTTTTAGTTACTTGGTCCGTGCGCAGTTCTCGTAGTATAAATACTTCGCAGCAATACTCATGTACACTAGTCTTGATCTCCGCAATCTAGCTGAGTATCACAGCTCCACTCAGACCCTTCCTTGTGACCACTCGACCAGGGACTTCTCTCATCGTCCCTTGACCAAACACTCGGACTCATCATAGTCAAACCCTCGACCCTCGACCGTCCCTCGGGTATAGATTCCCAACCGGACAACTCTCAGCAACGCCTGAGTTTTCACTCGTCTCTCTGGTAGCAACCCGCTGACCAGAAACCCTCATTCAACTCTTCAGCGCACCACGTATCAAGTGGTGGTTGTTTGAGTTATCACAGCCACTTGGTACTTGGTGCTTTTGCGGCTATGCTAGGTCCTACCCGGAACTATCGTAACAACAGTCACATATGTGGTGGCTGATGATCTGATGTGTACCTTGTGATGCATACCACCTCCCTGAAAATGTTGCCCAACCATACACTTTGCCAGTGACGCAAAGCCGATGCGTCATGATAATAGTACTGCACTTGTTCTGAGGGGCAGCCTGGATCAGGAAATGGACCCAAGATACTGGAAAGCCGAATACTGTATTGTCCAGTGACCTTTCGATGTGCAACGACAATGTGTATAATCACAGTTCATGTACACACTCATTCTCTCATACTTGTCATATGGGGTTACTTGCCAAGCACACACTGGCACAGACGAACCAGAGGCATATTGCGATGCGCTGCTCAACTTGCAAGCCGTTGCATTGCAGTTCAATGGCGGCATTGGATGTCATCAAAAAGAATACCTAGTCGTGACCAAGCGGAAAAGGGCGGTGCATAGTTGTGCACCTGACCTGCCCGCAAAATGAGCATAATTAGGCTCATTTCCCGAAATATCGCGACACCGTGAATGAACCCATGCCCAGATGAGGAGAACTCAACAGACACCTTCAAGCAAAGCAACCTGGCAAACGAAAGGGCTGCAGAAGACACTGGCATCGTACACACCCACCTGAAAGGTCCTAGAAACAATGAGAATGAGCATTGACATTCAAAAAAGCGACCATGAGGAAGTAAAAGGTGAGGACACAATGATGACAAACTGTATACACCAGAAGCGACACAAATGCATGAGTTATGTTCCCAAGCAGTCTAGGCCCAAGAATATCCAGAGAACGACGTAAATGAGGGTGTTGATGGTACAAGAGCACAGAACTGCAATCCAGGGCCAGGACAGTTGGATGAGTGAGCAGGCCAAGTCGAGAAGCAACGAGGATGGTGGAGCAAGCAAGAATGATGTGAAAGGAATTGAATATGACAGGGGACAATGTAGGACAAATAACAGAGCGAGGGACCAGCACTGTGACTCGAGACAAGTCGAAACAAGAGCACTAGCTGCAGTTGGAGCAGGTCAGCACGAACGCCATAAAAGTGGGTCAAGAAACGCACCAAGGCTACCTACAACAAATGACCAACATCAGTCTCAACACAACAAATGAGATGTCGATGACTAACCCTCCACCATATCACCAGCTTGGTATACAGTAACAGTTTGCGATGGCCCAACAGACCCATACTGTATTGAAGGTCAAGATCAGATTCACCATTGTAATTGAAGCCCTGATACTAGGTCTGCACATAGCCTGAGTGGAAAGTCAGACCAAAATGCAATTCTGAATAACATGCACCCTACCTGGGCCATCAATTGAGATCATGTGCGGGGACCTCCCATAAAGACTGGGAGAGAAGTTTCCAAAGAACATGTCCAAATCACTCTGAAGGTAGGCCTGCGGGGTGTACTCCACTGCAATTCGTACGAATGTGAAAAAAGAGCAATGGCAAACGAGTCATCCACTTACCAATCCCGAAGGTGTTCATTGGAGTTGAACTCGGGGTGTCTTCAAGTCCATAGAGCGCGCGCAAGCAGTCAAGCGTGATGTACTCGTCGCATGTCGAAAGGTCAGTTGGCAATGGGGCGTTCAGTTTGCCAGTGGTCTTGGGTCCATTGCCTGACCCAGGCTGTCCCACAGAACGAGCGGGTTCAGTACTGTCACGACGCGTCAGCTTCGCGTCGAAGCATATGCTTGGGGTGACAAAGTCCACATGAGGGGCAACGTTTTCGGGGAGATGGTACACGTCACAGGCTACGCGTCGTATCATCAGCCACCGGGTCAAGTGCAATCTGTGGAATCAACTGACCGACGTGCTTCTTTCCTGACGTGTGGCTGTAGAGGTTGTACTTTGCCTGAAGGAGACGTTCCGCTTCCTCGACCGTGCTGGTCACTTCGATCCAACCTTTGTTTGACGTCAACCGAATACGGTCGCTCTCAACACCGCTCTCCAATAGCCACGATCGAACCGCGTCGATCGCCTCATCACTAGGTGCAAACGTCTCGAGGACATTGCCCGCTGACCAGTGCTTCCCGTAGTTTGCAGACTCGGGGTGTGACACCTCCATGAGGTATTTGCCAATGTCGTCGATGTTCCTCTGGGCGAGGGCAAAACGCAGAGGAAGGGGCGCGCTGGGGTCATGTCTGCGTTTCAACATCCATCCCACAGGGACATGAGTGCGCTTTTCGTGCAGGGTGTATGGAGAAAGCACGGGCTCTGCGGCAGCAAGCAGGCCGAGACCAAGAACGACGAAAGTGAGGAGGGACTTCATGTCGGCGAAACAGGAACTGGCTTGTCGTCGTAATGCATGTTCCGGCTGGATTTATGCGAAAAAAATGATGGGAGGAAATAACTGGAGCAGCATGGCACTGACCATGATAAGGGACAGATCCCCGCATATCTGAGAATTTCATGCATATTTAGGACGGGTAGTTTTTTTGGTAAAGGGATGGACCCGAAGAGTAGCGGAAGAGCGCCCTTACTACCGCCTTTACTGGACATCAGGTTCAACAGCGAGCCAATTGTGAAGCGCCGGTCCCAGTCGGTCGTTGTCGTTTTTTTGTCCCGTGAGATTATGCTCGAGTAACTTAGCCTCATCACGAGAAAAAGGAATGGCCGATAAACCTATTATATAGTGTCTAATTTGTATCAATTGCATAATTTATTGTAAGTGGGTTATAACGGTAGGTCCGGTGGCCAATCTGTACCATTGGCATGATTTTCTCGCCGCAAGTATCATTTTGTCGGCCATACTGCATCATTGTCAACGTGATTTAGATTTACCACTGTAATCTGCATTGTGTGAATGAATTAGCGAACCTACCATGATATTCTACATGGTTATTGAGCCATGAACATCAGTCCCCTGGACTTGCTACAGAATGCCTCGAATGTGCCTTAAAACTGGCCCAGGCATTGTCGATCAGAATGTATCTGAAAATTGGCGTCTGAACAATCACCTGGGGATGTTTCAAACATGTCAGATGTCTAGCTGAGGTGTGGGTACACCACATAGCACCCTTTGGGAAGGCTACAGCACTTACACCAGGGTCATGGTCATTCAGAGTTCGTCTTATGACGAGAGCGGTTCTTCAGCGCTCTCACCTGACCCCCAGACGTCGACTAATCTCTTCTTGGAACACAAGCTCCTGAAGAATGAAGTATATAAGATAAACAGAACTAGCCATTATGGATCGCTTCGAATTGGATACAGCACTGACATCAGCATCTCGATCATTTGGAGTTCATCCTGTGACGAGTGCAGTTTTTCAGTAATCTCATCTAACCACCAGATGCCGACTTAATATCTTTCAGAGACGTGTGATCCCGAAGAATGAATCTGCGAGCAATGGAGGAAGTGGCTCTATTACTTATTCTTGAATCTTCAAACGCACATTGCAATTTCTGGATAACCATTATATATAAAAGAGAGTTCACACCGATGACCATGCTACACAACCGATTGTCTATACTTCAGCGTAATATATACATTCCTCGAGAAAGCACCAGGATCGCGGCGTCCACCGTTATGCCTGTCCATTGCCCATTCCCCCCGTTCGGCGCCTCTTGAATGAGTTCATCACAGACATGTTTTCGGCGACCTGAGGAGCATAATCTGTGATCCCTTCGCGGCCGAAAATTTCACTGTTGCAAATTTATGAGTTCCATGTAGTTCATATGCAATGAAACGTACCGATTCCACCACAGTAGTAGGTCGTCCACGAAACCTTTGTCCTCTGGATCATCGGTCTCCTCGAACCACTTCACAATATTTCGATAAAAATCCGAGTAGTTGAAAATTTCGTCCACAAGCCTCCAAGATCCACAACTGGATAGCGCAAAGCGAACCTATGGAAATGCTTAAACTATGTTCGTTGCCCTGGCACCACGAGACACACTTACCTGAACTGCCGTGTAGGCGATTGCCCGGGGTTCAACACTGGTCATCTTCAGCAGACGGGCAACATGGGCACGAGTGCGTCTTTCACCATGGCGACGTTTTGAGGAGGGAACAGCGTTGCCATGACTCGCAGGATCTTCCGCGTCCTCAGAGGAACTAGGCGACGTGAAAATGAGTTTGAAGGCCTGAGGAGCAGTGAGATACGAGGTGCTCGCGAACTAAATTAATATACTCACTCGAACTAGGGCCTTTCCTTTGAATAGTCCTTCCGCAGGCTTCGTGTGATCATACGTACTATGCTCGTAGAGGAAACGGGGCCAAGAGTTCGCCGTAACGAGGAACTCGGGATGCCACTCCAATATCTTCTGGCGATGTCTGCTTTATAGTCCATTGAGCGCTTCCATGCTGGGAAAATGGATACTTACTCTACGTTGGTCCAATCATAGTCGACGGGACAGATGAGTTTCGCTGTGCTATCGTTATGGAAACCGCGTCCTAGCTTGTCGTACGGGGACAACCTAGGTTGCGGAGGGTCTATTTCCACCAGCCATGTCACAATCGTGGTCTTGAGACTGGCCGCGTCGTCCGCTCGAGCTGAATCAGCGCCTTCAGACAACTAGGACCTGTGAAGATACTCCTCTACATCAACCGAAAAGCTCACCTGCTTAACCACACCGTCCAGAAGGCTTACATTGGCTGGGTCGGCGATGCAGTCCTTGATTTCCGGAATATACTTCAACAACATGTTGTAGTTCACAAATAATCGGTTTTCCCTGTGCTTCGTCAGTGGCGGGGTAGGATGTAATTCATGAAACTAACTCTTCTGTATGGCGTACATTTGACCTTCCCAGGGAACCCCGTCGATCTGCCTCGTTAATCAGATCATGGACATTGTCTGTCAGTGTTACCAATCTCCTGATTCCTCGGCCACGCAGTCGCCAGGTTCTATCCAAAGCTCGTTAACTATGCTGTCCTAGATCATACAGGTACTGCTCACCGGTTATCACCGTGTCTGTGAATCTGTGGCTGGCGTACGGTAGAATTAAGACTGGGGAACATGCCGCTGTTGGAAGAGCCGCGGGGGGTGTCGAGTTCACTCTGAGACATAGTACTCACGAACTACAGTGTTCGATGAATCCCGCCCTCTCCATGGTACTTATATCGTTGTTCAGCGCCCTTACGTCACGCGGAACTCCAGCCGACGGAAACAATTCATCCACCCCATACCTCTTTGAAAGGTGGCCTGTCCAATGATCAGTAAGCTTGGTCTTCACGTACTATGTGTGATAAACGAATCACTGGTACCTGTGTTCCATTTCTCGTTGGAAGAGTGTCCAAAATCCTGTCCGATGAGAGCAAGCCTTGGGCCTGGGCTTCGCGTATGAGAGATGTAAACGCCGAGTGTGGCACTTGTGCTCCGCTTTGTTGGAAAGGGTAGCCAAATTTTCTTGTCCAATGATGAGCAAATGGTGTGCTTCGCGTATCGGAAATGAAAATGGCTCACCCGTGCTGGAACTTGAAAGGGTGGGCGGAGCGTCCTGTCCAATGACGAACAAGCGCTGGATTTCGCGGGCGGTTAGCCGACTGTCCCTTTCGTCACAAAGAGCCAGTCCACCCTCATTGCGGTATTCGTTGTTCGAACCTGAGCCAATAGTTGGGGAATGAATGGCCCGATGGGAAGGTACGAAGTAAATGTGTAAAAATAGTTATACTGTGGTGAGGGCATTCAAGTTATACGGCGACCTGATACCGGATTGGTAAGAAGTTCTACTAGTAGCGTCTTTGCACAAGACCCGGGAAAAATCTGACTTACTTCGGCCTGAATGACTTGCCAGTGAAGACTTTCCAAGTGTTCCTTTCGCCACCGGCACAAAGAGCCACCACCTTCGTTCGGCTGAGCCAAAAGTTGGGGAATGAATGGCCCGATGTCAGTGGGAATGTACGAAGTAAATGTATAGAAATAACTAAGCGTTCGCGACACGTCAGAAAGTAACGAGAGTGCCAGTGTGGTGGGGGCTTATACGCCGAACTGATTCCGGTTTGGTAAGAAGTTTCTAGCGTCTTTGCACGGCGGCCCAAGAAAAATTTGACTTACTTCGACCTGAATGACTTGAAGAGTTCCGTCACGCCCCAGGCTGGAGGTTTATAAGGGGACGCGAGTCCAGGTCATAGTTTATTTTATTATTGCCTCGACTGGCCTCCACTTTCATTGTTGATCTTCGAGCCTTAACCAATCTCTACGCCATGTGTCTCCTTTTCCCCCAATTCCCCTCCGAAATCCAACGAGAGACCGTGTTGTGGCTGAAGGACGATCCAGACGTTCGCCAGTACGCTCTCGTGGCTAAACATTTCCATGAATGGTCAGAATAGTTCCCATATTGCATTGAATACGAGAATACTCACCTCGTGCCAGGTTACAGCCCTACTTCTATCCCCGGGTTCATTTGCGCGACAATCAGTTGGCTGCAGCTTTCATCGATTATCAGCTCAACCAGAAAGCACCCTGCTATGTGCAAGAGCTCCACATCGCACAATCTGTCAACATCGAATCCGCTGCTAAGGCGCTCGTCTTGTGTCCTAAGATAACCAGACTTACCATCTGTTGCGAATACCAGGATAAGGCGCGCAATCCCCTTCTCAAACCCTTGGACAACTTGCATGTCTTGAAAGAGTTGCATATTAGTTGGGCGACATTGGATGAACTCAAAGTCACCCACCTCCCTGACTTTGCTTGCTTCCACCAGATCACTCATCTTCATCTGATGGCTTCGCCAACTATACCGTTAGGTCTCTCCACGTTGGAAAGTCTCACGCACCTTTCTCTCCCCTGGTCGATGTCCCGCGCCTGCACTGCGGGACTGAGACGTTTTTTGGAGCGACAGGCTACTCGCGCGCTCGTATTGTGGACTCTAGATGAGACTCGGTACAGCTATATTGTATGTGATCTGGAGAGTCGGAATTTGGTTGATCCGCGGGTGGTGACCTTCCAGGAAGCACGACTCGACCTAAATGTGCGTGAGAAAGGGTTTTGGGGCTACGCGGAGGATTTAATCAATTGGCGGCAGACGCACGGTAAATTTGACTCACTGTTGTCATGGAAGGTGGACTAATGACGTCGTAGCTTGGCCTTAATATAACGAGCCAGTCGACGCGTGCCGACCCAAATAGAGATGGGCGTTGAAGCTTAACGAGGGAGTTGGCTTGTGTACGGTCTGGCAGTGTGGGCCGCTGGAAGGGAAGAAAGGGAAGAAAGGGGCATGTTGATGAGAAACGGGATTTGATCATGATGTGGTGAAAGACTCATTTCAAGTGTATGTAGGGCGAATGAAATGAAGGCAAGAGAGGTGCGAACGACACTCCACGCGTCTTCAACCCCAATGTCGCTCGATACGAGGTGGCGACGGGGCGACGCGATGGACGCAAAGTCCAAGAGTGCTCTCTGCGCGACACAGAGTCCATCGCAGAGACTCAGGAAAGGCCCAAAGCCAAAGGTACGAGCAGAGTGAGGAAACGTCTAGGTGCTCGCTCTTGTGCAAGGTCACCAGCATCGGATTGCGTCAACTTGGAGGTTCTTGCTGTTGCTACTGGCACGGCATTCGGAGATGGCAGTCATGGTGTCCGTCTATAGCCACAGGCCTGAGAGGGTTATCGGACTTTGAATTCGATTTACCTGCATTCGAATTTCGAAAACTACACGTGGAAATTTCTTTTAAGGCGAACCAGCTTACTAGTAGTGCGACAGAAAACTAGTAAGTCACATGTATCTAGTACAGTACTACAACAAAAAGATGAATAATTGTCAGAGGCTCAGGCCCATCCGTCAACTTCGCTTGAGCTTCTTCTCTATCTGAACCTCCAAGCTCTCGATTGCATCTGAATTCCTCTTTTCTCGAACGAAATCTCCTACAGGTTCCAAATTGACGTCGCACTCTCCCAAACCGTGGAGCGCCGATCTCACCTTCTCGTATAGCTTCCCGTAGGGAAAATCGGAAGGGACGATAGGGGCCGTCTCTGTGATAAACGGTTTTTCCCAAAGATGATAGTAATCCTGGAGAGTCGACGACATCGAGAAGAAAGCGTAGCTCCACTTTTTGTAGGCTTGTGACAACGTCGAGTAGCCTTTGCCCCAGGTATTTTCAAACATGAAGTAATCTCGTCGTAAGACTGGATTCGGGGGGTCGGGAAACGCTGTTTGATACTGGTTCAACTGCATCTCGACATCTTCGGATGGGTTCTGCACGGCGGTATAAAACAGCAAAATCCAAACCCCTATCCACCAACATGATTCTATGTCATGAAGAGAGTTCATACGGAATGGTGGAGCTCTCATTGTTTGTGGTGCCGAATCGGATGCTTGAGCGGGACCATCTTCGCCAATAGATCCTTCCAAATTCGAGACCCGGGGAACAAACAGGTAGTTCTGCGTCTCCACCTCGACGGACATGTAATGATACGTTCCCTAGCATACATGGGAACATCAGTCTCGTCGTAAGAATGCTCGAACCATTCACTGACCGTTCGAAATTCGTGATTGACCACGCTTCCAACCTTTTTCGCATATTCCAAATCGGACAGCTTTCCGATCCCTGCGTTTTCATCCTTGAACCACAACACGTTCGAGATGCTGACATCCCGGTGCACCCAACCAGCCTGGTGCATATATTGGAGGGCTATTCAAGTTGTCCCAAGAAAGTCAGTCCCGCGCATGAGAGTGACTTTGCTAACTTACCCGTCAATGCCCCCAAGAGACAACGAAATGCATGTGACAATTTACGGACAGTCGTAAGTGTTTCCCCAACTTCGTCGAATACAGTTCGCGAGTGAAGACGAGGTACAGTTCGGATTTTGTCGGCCTTGACCTCGCGCATCGTATATGTGATTTTGAATGAAGGCTCCGGAACGGAGGGTATATGGCCGGTGCTGGGACGATGGAGCCTCTGGGATAGCAATGGTTTGTCCTTGACGTTTACCCACATCAGAGGGCCATCGGCCTCGCTGGGTATAAAGGTCTTATCTTCTTTACCGTTGATGTGGACAGTCTCGTATGCACGGATTCCGACAATATGATTCGCTGCCATGTTTGCAGCGGCCGAACCCTGGCCATCGCGTATGTCATTCAGAATTGTCTCGCGAATCAGTCCCTCCGGGTCACGATCTTCGTCTCGCCAAGAATCCTTGATTGCAACCAACTTCCCGTTCTCATCCTTGGCTTCGTAAACCCGAGTACCTCGGCTGACGATTATATCGGCCCCAGCTGTGGACAGCGCGTGCGTTGTGGTATACGTGTGACCTCCGATATTGAACCGATATTGATGTATGCCATCAACACAAATGCGTTCCGCGGTGGGATCCCAGCCTAGGTCCACTAGATTCTTTCTGCCCACCAAAGAGATGAGAGACACAAAAGGTTGAAAATTCTGAGCGACCTCAGTGATGTGACAGAGTGTGGGTAACTAAATTTACTTACAGTCGTGAAATCTATCGGCTCGGATACACAGAGGATGGCACGATTTAAACACCAAAGTTTGAGGTCCGTGTTCTCGATGGTGATTCCCCAGGCAAAGCGCCGCAGAGGATCTTCACGCATGGTATGGTGGAGATTCCATATCATTTTCTGTTCGTTCTAAGATCACGCATCAGTTTCAAATTCTGTGGAGTTCAGCGGAACTGACATCAGGCAGATCCTTCTTCCCCTTCGCTTTCTTATACTCCAGGGTAGCCACAATATCCCACCACCCCGTCTGATCGGCAGATAGGTTTCCCCAAACGAAATGTGCGTCGGGACGGGACGTATTGTTGCGGTCAGAGCGTGGAGCTGAAGCCGGTCGCGATGAAAAGGTACAACCGCATTCAGGATTTTTGGAAAGAATGTCGTTGATGATGCCGACGATAGGTGCAAATACCACATCTTCGGTATCTGGTAGTTGTGCAGGCGCCTTCGGGAATGCAGCCCAGTGTGAAAGGGCGCCACGCTCGTCGACTTTCAATGTTCCACTGGCCTTCAATGACTCAATGACTTGATGACAATCGTGTGGGTCCCCGAATACAAGACGAACGAGCTTCTCGAAAGGTAACGTCATATATTTGCCAAGGTCGTTCAAGACGGCTGTGCGGCCCAGTGAAAGGTCTCCTGAGCGATATCCACTCATGGAGGTGAGCCTATGAACGGGTTTCGTATCGGGAGGAATGAGTGGCTTATTGGGTTGTGGCGGCGTCGTTGGACTGATACTTGGGCCGTCCGAGCCCATGTCGAAAGCGACGACCTAGAAGAGTGACAATAGACGGGGAAAGTGTGAGAATTCAACGACTTGGTGAGCAGGATGTCAGAGTCAAAAGAGCAATGCAAGAAGTGCAAGTGACGTACATAGGTTTGGGGGGGAACTTGGTGCAGGAACTTCAAGTCGAAAGGCGGAACAGAACGCCGGAAGAGCTGGAGAGAAGGTTTGGTACACCTCAAGCGTCTTCAGCCCCAGTGTCGCACGATTCGAGGAGGCGACGGGGCGGCACGATGGACACACAAAGTCCAGGAGAGGTCCCTGCGTGACACAAAGTCAATTGGCAGAGATAAAATGAAGCGCAAAGCTACTGGGGGGGGGGGGGGGTAGAGTAACGAGTCTTGAACAGGGCGAGAGGGCGAGGTGTTCGCTGTTGAGCAAAGTCACCAGGGTTCTATCGACGTGCTCACTTTTAAGCGAGGTCACCGGAACAAGTAAGAGTAGTGGCACATACGCACGCGGCACTTCTAAGATGAAGTTCTCACACTTGAACTCTTTACCCTACTCCGGTGACAGCGAACACCAACTTGTTGTCCGGTGACCTCGCTCAAAAGTGAGCACGTCGATAGAACCCTGGTGACTTTGCTCAACAGCGAACACCTCGCCCTCTCGCCCTGTTCAAGACTCGTTACTCTACCCCCCCCCAGTAGCTTTGCGCTTCATTTTATCTCTGCCAATTGACTTTGTGTCACGCAGGGACCTCTCCTGGACTTTGTGTGTCCATCGTGCCGCCCCGTCGCCTCCTCGAATCGTGCGACACTGGGGCTGAAGACGCTTGAGGTGTACCAAACCTTCTCTCCAGCTCTTCCGGCGTTCTGTTCCGCCTTTCGACTTGAAGTTCCTGCACCAAGTTCCCCCCCAAACCTATGTACGTCACTTGCACTTCTTGCATTGCTCTTTTGACTCTGACATCCTGTTCTTTGGATTCTCAGTTATCGTACGATCGTTGCGATGGCTGCTGCGGTCACTCGTTACAAACCGCAAACACGACCTGATGATCGTATGTCGATCTATATAAGGATTTAGTCTTCGAGATTGATGTTCACCGTTAGCTACTCTCACCCACCTCGACGCTAAAGCTCTAGCGTGTACGAGCGACGGAACTGTCGTGATCACCACCCCGAATATGTCCTTCGTACCGGAACCTCACAATGATGAGGAACAACTTTGTGCACGCGCGGACGGCCACTTTGGCACTGCTGACTGCTTCCAATGGCCGCAAATGTTCTGCAAGCACTGGGAGTTTTCTGCTTGCGTTCCTCGGAAAGAATTCCACCCGTCCCCAGATCCCATTTCTATCGCATGGACCAGACTTGCACGTGAAGATTGGGAGGCGAGCGCGGATACGCCAGCGGGATATGGTCGACTGAAACAAGAAAAAGCGCTCACAATCGACACTCTTCATTCTATAGCCCTTAAACGACATCACGCATGGAATGCGACCCGCCAGAATAAGGTTGATGTCGCACAAGGCTGGTTAAAGGAACTTGAGGCCTCTGCAAGGATTTTGCTGAACGAGCATGTCACGCTGATGGATGCAGTCGGACTATTCGCCTACGCGCAGCGTCAATTCTTCAATATCTGGGCTTTCCTTGAATGGGTAGAGGTTGTCATCCCCCGTTCGGCTCACCCTTCCACGTTTCCTCATCCCGTTCGTGAAGATTGGATGGGAGTTTTCACCCGCGATCCTGCACTTTGTGACGATCTGTATCGCGCCGGGGTGCCAGTATGGCTTGTTCGTCTTCCATCCCAGATCACACCGCAAACAATCATTGAAGGCCCTGTTAGGTTTTCTTTCCCGGACGGCATCATTCGAGCTATGTACGCGGAGCCGGGAAAGTCTCTGCGCCCATACCCAACCCTCCATTATGGTGTCGGTGGCGATCAACGCCATTACAAAACACGCTTGCGAATCGCAGTTCACCAGAACCCCCCCAGCCCACCTGCGGCTTCCCTTCATGGCGGCAAAGCCCCCACAGAAGCACAGAGAAAGAAAACGCAGGGAAAGTACAGGACGAATCCAGTTGCTCGTCCATCCAGATCGGGTTAGACTTTTTTGGCTGTCACATTCTTTTTTTTATCTGATCTGAATTGCAGATGTATTATCCCCCAAATCCACCGCTGAACCCTCACGCAACAAATGGATCGATCTTGCCGTGCCTGAGATGCCGTCTCCTATGCATTCATGGGCGTCTGCCATGAAGCGTGTTGGCAAGGGACCTCGTCGAGACTCGTCCAAGCAAGTTGACCGAGGGTATGCTGTCCCGGAGCCACCCTTGCTAATAACAGGGCAATCGGCAGAACGCCGACAGACGCTGTTAATCAACTGGCTCTCGATCCGGCATATCTGGCTCGTTCTCCTCGACTCTGAGCCCGCATCCCGTTTACCCTCGCCGCAGATGTGGCGAGATATCCTTGGTAGTGGACCCTTGTTGCCCCTCAAGAATGTGGATGGACATGCACGCACCAAGTCACAATCTCGCAGACTGGCTGCATTGGAAGTATTCGGCGTGGAATGCGCAAGCCTGACACAAGGCTCAGTCCATGCAAATAAAAAGCAAGTTTATTGGCGAGATCTAGAAATTAGTTTCGAGACCCTCACAAACCCACCTCCTCGCCTCGTGCAGGCCATTTTATGGGAGATTTACGAAATTGGTTTCCGCTGCGAGTTGCGTGCCCTCGACCGTCTCATCGTTCCCGATCTTTGGAAAAAGTATCCCCGCGAACGAGAAAAGGATCATGCATTCCTGACGTGCTTCGATCCATCGTTCAGAGATCAGCCACTCCCTGAACGATGTGGTAAGGTGGGCCTGACAGACGCCGTTGAGGACGATCGAGATTACCTGTCTCGCTTGTGTGTGCTCCTCGCTGGATGGCCTAACGCTCACCCTTCTTTTCGCCAAACCCTGTGTAATTTCTCTTCGGACAACGAACGTCGAGTCCACGAGCAGGACCTGGTTTTGCGTGTGGCCCACTTTTATGTAAAAACATTCTACGAGTATTACTCACGCCCCCCAATTGTCCCCCATATATTCCCGATCGAGTTTCATTAACAGAAGAGTGTCTTGTAACCCCCTACTTTGTTTCACGATACCCAGGCCAATGTAATCTCTTTTCACATCCAAACAGCATCAACCCCTTCGATACGCACATTCACGTTGCGAAGTCCGAGTCAAAGTACACTTTTTCCTTACAGTTCCCGATGCCCTAGCGGAACCAAACAACACTTCCTTCAAAGATAAGTTCTTGTTCTGCTTCAATCCCACACTCACCTGACACGACGACTCGGAGCAGAGTTAAAGTCTTCGCAACGATGTTTAGTCCGTGACTAAGTGGCGTTGGGGCGGGTAAAGATAGGTTGGTAGTAGTGCCGCTCATTTCGGTAAGTGAAAAGAGGGTGATCGCGAGGCTTGACTCGGACATGTGCTGACCAGTGCCCCGTCTTGATCATCCAGCCTGAGGGTGCAAGATATAACCTATCCTCCGTTCAAGTCGTTAATCCTGTAGTGGACACCACATGCACCCCCGCACCCTCACTCTTTTTATCAGCGCATTAATAGTGCTAGTACTCACGCTCATGTTCAAATGCGGGCAGGATTGCCTGCGTTCGTTTTCCTCTCAAAGAGGACTCAACCAGCATCGCTCGGGTTGTGTGACATATCAAGCCGAACATGCAAAGCGACTAGCAAGGCTGAACACCACTTTGAACCTCCCCGAAAAACGAGGGAGAACATCAGACGAAGTCTGTTTTTATCTCTTAGTATTGATCTTCAATTTAATTAAAATGGCATCAGTTTGATCCCGCAGATGATACATGTTCTGTACAGTACGTGACGAGGGACTCGGAGGTGAGTACAAATTACTATGCCAGAAGTGTAAACATGAACTGAGCTCATCCGCCTAGCCTCGACTCGACCCTCATCTCCTGCCTCCGAGTACGACCCACTCCTCCCCCGGTGCGTCCGAGCCCGTCCAAGCGACGCGGGTGTTCGCCCAATCTTCACTGTTGACGCACGAACAGGACTACGAAGGGCAAAGCCTCCCTGCGTCCGGCGACCAACCTGATTCCCAATCCGCTACCGACCCTTCACCTCTCGGTCTCCGCACTCGCAGATTGCCCCCGAGGCACCGAGACCAGTTTCCTGAACCCCCAATTTCCACCAGTACACCTCAGCCGCCCCACACGACGTTCCGTCGTGTGATACTTCACGTTTTCGACTCTTTCCGGACACAACTCAACTCATTCGGAATATGGCGTGGATACCGCCACCGACCAAGCCACGATCCCGATTCCTTCATATCTCCCTTAGATCTCACCAACAGGGACCCTACCACAACTTTACCTCCACAACCTCCATACCGAGAAGATCGCGCTCCACCATGGCCCTGGCCCAACATGACGACATGGCGGCTGATGAATTGGGTATACAGTGGTAGCAATAAAAAGTCGGCTGCGGAGGTAACCCGACTGGTCCGAGAGGTGATTCAGGCCCCCGACTTCGACCCCGAACATCTAGCCGGATTTGATGCACGGACGGCCACCACGGACTTGGATGCGGGCCAAGGTGAAGTACGTCACGAGTTGTTTGCCCAGGACCAGTGGAAACAGACCAACGTGGACGTAGTCGTGCCTACTAGGGAGAGGAATCTATCCGGAAACGGGCGCACGTTCACCATCGAAGGGCTATTTTATCGGCCATTACTCGACGTTATCCGCGCCGCGTTTGCGGAACCCTCTGCTAAAAGATTCCACCTCACTCCGTTCAGAAAGGTATGCTCAGATAACCCATGAAGGTGTAGCAGTAGCAGTGACATTCCAAAAGGTCTGGCGAAATCCGCACACAGGAGAAGATCAACTCGTATACGATGAACTGTACACCTCTGATGCGTGGAACGAAGCACAAGACGAAATCCAGAAGCAGCGACGGACAGACGGCTGTAAACTGGAGAGGGTGATTGCAGGAATGATGTTCTGGTCGGACTCAACCCAACTGGCACAGTTCGGACACGCATCAGCATGGCCAATATACCTGTTTTTTGGGAATTTGTCGAAGTATTATCGGGACAGGGATGATGGAACATCCTGTCATCCTATTGCGTTCATACCGAAGGTGAATCCACTAACCTTCGGTTCAACATTTTCTTGACGTTTATCTGAACCATGTCGCAGCTCCCGCAATTCATCAATCAGTTTATCTCCAGCATTGCAACCGGCCGGAACAAGAGCGACTTGCTCACACACTGCAAACGGGAACTGGTACACGCTATATGGAAAGTACTTTTGGACGCTGACTTCGTAGAAGCATACCGAAATGGTATAGTGGTCCAGTGTTTCGATGGAGTCCGGAGGCGAGTATACCCGCGAATTTTCACTTACTCTGCAGACTATCCCGAAAAGTGAGTTGTTTGACTGCTAGCTGAATCTTTTTATATATGTTCAATGCCGTGACAGGGTTCTCCTAGCAACGATCCGAGACAAAGGGTTATGCCCATGTCCTCGATGTCTGATGCCCAAGGAGAATTTCCATCGGCTTGGTTTTCTCTGCGACCTCTCATTTAGGTTGACACATGCTCGTGTCTATTTAGAGCGCATGGTGCAAATTGCCCGGCGATCCCTGTATATATTGGGCAAATCCCTCAAGAGTATTGTGGTGGAGCGCATACTGAAGCCCACGTCGCTTGTTCCGACATTGGTAAGTACATATCCTCATACCGAGCGTAAAGCTAATCGATAGTTCTAGAATGCATTCAACGAACGTCTCGGACCTCTAGGATTCTACATCTATCCCAATCTAGTAGTCGATCTACTGCACGAATTTGAGCTAGGACTGCTCAAAATGATTTTGAAACACTTGCTACGCATCCTCTACGCATGCGACCCCAAGCGACTCGATCTTTTGAACCAAAGGTGAAGGATTCATTGTATATCGATGATTATAGATGAGCCAATGTCACCAAAGATATTCCGCGGTACCATCTTTCGGCGATGCCATTCGGCCTTTCCCCGAAAATGTTGTTGATACTACCCAGCAACCAGCGAGGTTTTTTGAAGATGTCCTACAGGTCACACTTAATTGATTCCCTGAACACCCACAGGCTTGCTGACGGGATTGTTACAGTGTGCTATCCCAGCATTCGAAGGGTTACTTCCCCCTGCGCATGGGGAGATAGTTCAAACGCTTCTATTCCGGATGGCGGAATGGCATGCCCTAGCGAAACTTAGATTGCACACCAAGGACACGCTCAGTCTCCTGCGTCATGCTCTTCGGGGGCTTGGGACGCAAGTACGTCTCTTTCAGAAGGTCACTTGTGCCGCCTTCGATACAAAAGAACTCCCCCAAGAATCTGCCCGAAGACAGAGAAGGGAGTTTGCAGATCTCGAATCTGGTAGACGCAGAAACCCCGCGACCGCATCCTCCCTCAGAAAAACACTCAACATCAACACGTACAAGTTCCACTCGCTGGGCGACTATGGCTTGATGATCGAGAGATTCGGCCCCACCGATCTGTATACGACTCAAGTAGTGAGTATTTCTTCATCTCCATACCGAGCTGATGACGAGTCAGATCCAGGGAGAGCGATCTCACAAAATGATCAAACGCATTTATGGGAACTCAAACAAGAAGGCTATTGAGGAGCATTTTGGGAAACAGGAAAGGCGCCAGACAATTCTCCGTCGACAGCGTGAGATAACCGATGCAATGGACGAAGACGAAGTACCAGACGCGGTGCCGCTAATGCACCACTACATGACCAATAGAGCGCAAAGAGATAATGTATTCAATCTCGCGCAACTCCTCCACGAAAACGGGGGAGACCCCGCCATAAAGGTGAGCCCCGTCATGACCGTGGCTCCAACAATCTCATAGGAGGATACAGAACTTCATGCCACTTCTCAAGGATCACCTCCTGTCTAGGTTACTGGGTCTTGAATTCGATGGAGACGAGCGAGAATTCACGTCAGAGCAGCACAACAGCAATCCGACTGGTAAACACGGACCGAGTTGTCAGTTCCAAGCTACTGCGCATCAACTACACGACCTACGATGTTCGTCGAGACCATGACACGATCCGAGTGAAGTCGTTGCAGGCTGTGATGACGACGTCCAGAGATGACGCACACCCTTACTGGTACGCTCAAGTCCTCATGGCGTTCCATCTCATGGTGTCGTTCCATCACGAAGGGGCGATTCGTTGGGAGAATATGGAAGTACTTTGGGTCCGTTGGCTTGGCATCGATCCCGAACATAAGTGGGGATTTAAGGAAGCCCGTCTACCGAAGGTCGGCTTTGTTCCTGATCGACCAGATAGTCTCCCCTTCGGCTTCTTGGATCCGTCGTTGATCCTTCGCAGATGTCATTTGATCCCAACATTTTCCGAGGGTAGGACCAATGAACTGCTGGCGCCGGGTTGCTCACTAGCAAGACAACAAGGAGAAATGGACGACTGGGCAGCGTTCTACGTTAATATGTAAGTCTTATTATTCTACACTAATTTACATTCTAATGACGAAAGCAGCTTTGCCGACCGTGACATGTTTGCCAGATTTGCGGGGATAGGGGTCGGGCACCTCACCCTCACGCAAAATCGGGCCCGAGAAGGTTTGTTCGAGGAAACTAATGACGTGTTTGATGATGAACTTGAAGATGTGGAGATGCTGGAGGCCGATATGGAGTCTGAGGCAGAAGCGGCGACAGGCGACGATCACAATGGATTGGATGATGAAGTCGATGACGAAGAAGTCGATGAGGACGAGGGTAATGGCGAGGGTGAGGGAGGAGAAGACTCGGAGGACGAGGACGGCAGGTTTGAGAATTATGACAGCGAGGAAGACTCGGACTATCCTGATTTCTAGATTACTATGCTATGGCAACTCGGACCAACCAGCTAATATGATAATGATGCGAAGCGCACACGGCGGACGACATACATGACAAAATCGTCCTACAGATTACAGACGAGGTACTGGCTACAATACCGATCAAAGCAGGCTAGGTAGTTGCGGCTCCCCCAACAATGTCAGTTAGATAGCACTATGCAGACTAATGCAGTCATGCCACGGATGACGTAGTTTCTGAATGTATACCAGAGTGGGACAACAGATATTTCAACGGCACTCATTACTGCGTAGGATACAGATGCCGCCAGCGCTCCTGTCTGTGAACAAACGACATCAGTCTTACAAACTGCACGGAAAAACCATAATAGTGTTACATTGTTCCGTAAACCAGATAGCTAATGATGTATTAATTTTTCTAACTGCCCAGACATCTCCCGTCTATAAAGGGTATGGAATACCCTAGTAAGGGACTTATCGTCCCTTAGGAATGTATATCGGGCTGATACATTCGTTGACCCTAATACCGGGGACTTTAGATTCTCCTGATGCTGCCGGTGCCATCTTTTGAGAAAGCATACTAAGCGCGTGGGCGTGAGTTTTGAGCACACGAAGAGTGACTGTTAGCACACCTGCTAATTGAGCCGGTGGTGATGGTAATGAGTTTGGCTTACACTGGCATGGCTTGTGGCCCAGGAGTTGTTGTTCCAACGTTCCCTGTTATAGTGCGGATGTACATATATAGTACAGTTGAAAAGCGACAGCAGTGTCCTGGATCTTGGATATCACTTACGAGTCGTCCCAGCACTAGGATGAGTTGATCGATGTCAACTTGAGTATTATGAAGAGTCGCTATTCCGATCGAGGCAGACTTCTGGCTTGCCCTCGTGTCGAATTCGAAGGAGAATGATCGAGTGCATCGCGAGTATTACTACCAGGGGTAGACTTGACAACTTGGGTTCACAAAAGAATATTCAAATTTGTAATATTCAAATAATTCACGTATAAAGCGATGGTAGGGTGAAACACTCAGATACCGTACTTCATCTCATCTTCGTTGAATACATCGAAGGAATGTATCGAGTTGAGGTTAGTAGTAAAAAGCGTTACAGAGGAAATCGTTTCCGGCTTCCAGACTAGGCTGTATTAATTTAGGCGCGATGATATCGAAGGAGATCGTGTTCGAAATAGCGGGAGGTCCCAGGTGGTGGCCCGAACTTGGAGAGGACAATTCGGTTGATTTAGGAGTGTCTGGTGCTGTCTAAGAACTAACCACAGGTAGGGTACAGGTTGAGCGGCGGGAGCAAAGGAGAAGATCGTGTCAGCTGAACTCCAGCACATTAATATCTCGCGCCATGAGACCCACAGGTTGTATGCCCATTCGAAGGCGACTCGATGCAGGTAATGCAGTGTACAAGAGACGAAAGGAAAATATAAATCTAGACTTTCTTTGCTGTCGATATTCTCTCCCGCTTTGAGTCAGGCAGGAAGGTAATAGTACTTAGCAAATATGTTGCATAGGATTGCGATGAGCGTAATATGACAAGTTATTGATAACTCACAAGTGGGTATCTCGCAATCTTGCCGTGTAGTCTTTATACTTCAGGGGAGTACGTGATCCAAAATCATGGTAGCTTATAAGACTACTCACAACGAAGGAGCTACTACGAAGATCGGCGAGCGGTAAAGTGGAGCTGGAAAATGCATGTCAGGCTCTTCAAGAATATTTTAGGAAGATACTGTACCAACAGTGTATCATGATTGCTCGCTCATCAGAACATTCAGAACCCTGGCAACCTGACCCACTGCTTCCCTGACGTTTTCTCTATCACTCTCCGGGACACGATTCATGAGGCGACCTTCAAACTTGTCTGGATGGTACCGTAATAATGTTTCCTTGATTTTATCTCGTTTTCGCCTCGAGACGTCACGGTTTTTCACGGAAGTGGCATTGTCACCAGAATCTGGCAGAAGAAATGCGGCAACAGCTTCCGAAGAAATCTCCTCCATCTTGAGGGAACTGTCCGAGACTCTTTGCTTCGAGAGCTGCGCAGGAAAAAGAGGCCAGGGTATATCCTTGAACGTCAATGGTCCGTGATCTTTCGTTCGATTGTCCAGGAGTGCCTTCCAGCGCTGTTCATATCGCTGTCGGTATTCTTCCTCTCGCTGTCTCTGTCTCTCCTTTCTCCGTATGTCCTCCTGCTCGAGGGCAAGCCTCTCCAACCGAGATGTCTGTGCTTTGATCTCCTTTTCACGCGCCCTCCGAGCAGCCTTTTCTGCGTCCCGCTTCGCCTGCTCTTCATACTCTCTTGCGTGTTTCTTCCTGAATAAAGTAGAATTGGCTGAGGACGAACGTGAGCGAGTTCGCTATAGTACTCACTTCCACATGCCTTCCCTAATCCATTCTGCGTACTCGTCATCGCCCATGTACTGTGGATCTGCTGAATCATGCTTGTCGGGCGCCCATCTGTCCGGAATGTGAGAATAACCGTTGAATCGCGAATCGATGCCGCCCAAGCGTTCATCGTCCTCGAGTGCGCCCCACATCTTTTCTCTGAACTGCATCTCTTCTAACTCGGCACGGATAGCATCGTAGTCTGGGTTGTGTGAGCCGTCAGAGAATGCTGCTGCTGCATGCTTCTTCTTTCCCGTACTCGGGCCTGCTGCAGTGTCATCCAGTGAATCGTAACCACCCTCTTTGCGCTTTCGCTTTGCAGCCTTTTTCGCGGCCTTGTGTGCCTTGCGTTGGGCTCGCTCGAGTTCTTCGGCTGGTGTTCGCTTCAGACGCAACTTGGTCATGGCAAGTACAGTTTGATTAGTCAGCTGGGTAGTTGTTCCTTTCTACTTACAACGCCATGCATCCTTTGTACGACGGTGAGGCTTTCCTTCAGACATCCTGGCCATTCAACAACTCAATATTTGAATCTAGTTACTCGGAAGTTATTCTTTGTGATGCCACCCGCTTTCTTCCCTGTACAATTCTTTGTCAATGCGCCTTTTGGCCGATTCATGCCATCGACCGACAGCATCTTCCTCGTCGATGGTATCCGTTCTTGGATCCTGATGGAGATCGTCTCACCCATCGCCTTCGTCTACGCACTCGTAAAAACACCCCTAGCAACCTCACAAGCCGATGTTCAGCCCCTCGGTTCAGCCCAACTTTTACTCGCTGGCCTCTTCCTCATCCACTACGCCAACCGCGCCATCCTCTCCCCCCTCCGCACTCCTTCGCGTTCCAAATCCCATATTTCCATCCCCCTTTGTGGCACTTTTTTCAATATCGTCAACGGTACTCTTTTGGGCACATACCTCAGGTCCCGCACCGCGTTCACGTTCCTCGCTGACGCCCCTTCTCGATCTCTCTTCTGGGCAGGCACCGCCCTCTGGGCCGTGGGTTTCTTTGGAAATGTCCTCCACGATGAAATCCTCCTCAACATCCGTCGCAATGCGAAGGCCAAGGGCAAGGGCAAAGCCAAATCCGATGACGACTCGCGGGGGTCAAAGCGGGAACACTACGGGATTCCGCATGGGTATCTATATACGTATATCTCGTATCCCAACTACTTTTGCGAGTGGGTCGAGTGGTTCGGGTTCGCCATCGCTGCTGCACCTCTACCTTTAATGACGTCACTTGGCGCGCTCGTGTCCTCGGTTCAACCGCCATGGATTTTCGTCTTCTCAGAGGTTTGCCTGATGATCGCGAGAGCCTACAAGGGTCATCAGTGGTACCTCAGAAACTTTCCAGATTATCCTCGGGACAGAAAGGTGGTCATTCCATTTGTCTTTTAGCGGCGTTTGTGTCTGTTTCTTTTCTCTGAATTCTGGTGGACCGGGAGGATACTTAAATTTTTGTCTGGCCTTCTAATCTGCATAGTTCATCGCCATACTGGAACCCGCTACAACAAATGATTGTGTCTGCCGAGCGACACTTTTTGGTCAACGAAAAGTTTGGCAATGTTATATATATTCCTTTCTTCACGTCTCTACTTCTTGGGAGGCAGACAGATCCTCTAATCCTGAGGCCAGCATTGATCCTATCTTAGTTGATACATCTAATCTCGTTGAATTCACAACAAAAAATGGAGAACAACTGGAATTCTGAAAGTCGTGAGGTTGGCTACTGCTATTTTAGACTCCGACTGTCTCCGCTTGGATCAGGGGTGCCAGTTTAGTTCCGCCAATGCCCAAAAAAAACATATCGTTTTGGACGTACCCTCACGACTCAGCATGATGTCCTCTGACGAACCGGCATCCACACCGCTGCAGACGGTTCAGGGTTATATCTCGAATGCACAGCGCCAATATCAAAAGAACCTCGACCGCTGGACCCCTCATGTTCTTAACCGGTGGCTGGCAACACTTGGTCTACTTGTCCTCTTCATGCTTCGGATTGTCTTGTCCCAGGGGGTACGTACTCTTCCCGTCCTCAGTGTACGCTTCATATTGACTCCCTACTCAGTGGTATATTGGTTCGTAACACGTTCCTGTGCGAGACTGCGACTGACGTGTCATCTGTTCGTTTGTTGAAACAGTATGCTGTGTGTAGCCTTGTCTGTTTTAGTTTCGGTTTGATAACAGTTTCACAGATGGCCTTGCTATCTACCTCCTGAACCTGTTGCTGGCGTTCCTACAACCCAAGTTCGACCCTTCACTCCAGGACGACCTCCTTGCGGACGAGATCGAGGAGGGCGCTACCGATAACGGTCCCACGCTTCCTTCCCAACGAGATGACGAATTCAGGCCTTTTGTGAGGCGGCTGCCTGAATGGCAATTTTGGTATGGCTTTAGGTCTTTTAGTACCTACGAGGAAGTAAGACCGTCATTTCTAGGCTTTGCGGGACCCGTGCAATCGTTATTGCGCTCTTCCTCACTATATCCGACATGTTCGACGTTCCCGTTTATTGGCCCATCCTGGTCGTGTACTTCTGTGTTCTGTTCGCTCTGACGATGCGGCGCCAAATACAGTACGCTTATTCCTTTACCGCGCATTTTTTTCACTCACATCCAATTCCGTCAGACACATGATCAAGTACAAATACATACCCTTCGATATCGGCCGGAAGGCACGGTATGGCGGAAGCAAGTAGGCTCCGCTTTCTCTCCACCATGTCCTATGAAAAGACATTTCTTGTTTCTCCATCTACGAACGTGATGCTCTAGTCGTGATGGTGGTAGATGTGATTGTGTGGTACTGGTATGGATTTACAGCAATTATAATGTGCCTCTGATAGAAATTCGCGGCTGGGAGCGGTATGACAAGCTGATCTATCACGTGATTTGTACGCAGCACCATTAATTGCAAGCACGGTTCTCGATCTACCCTTGTCAGTGATGGCGACTCCGCCTGCAGTGCGCACGATGGCGAGCCACATCTCGGATTGCCTGAAAGCCCATCGTACACGATTCTCTGCTCATTCCCGCTACCCACCGCTCTTCGTTGGCGTCCAAGGTCCCCAAGGCAGTGGCAAGACTTTTCTCACGTCTCGTCTTCGTTCGCTGCTTGCGGACCCACCTTATTCGTTGTCGGTCGCTGTACTCTCTATTGACGACCTCTATTTACCCCACAGAGGACTGATGGCGCTTGCCGAGACACATCCACAGAACAGATTGTTGCATGGGCGTGGGCAGCCAGGTACACATGACATCCAGCTCGGGCGTGAAATTTTGAGGGCGCTCAAAACGATCAACGATTCGAGGGTGGATCAGGCGAAGTGGCCTTGCCGGTATTTGATAAGAGCCTATTTGATGGTGAGGGCGATCGTGCCTCAGAGACTCAGGTGGTCCGTGGGCCAGTGGATGTCATCGTGCTGGAGGGTTGGTGTGTGGGGTTTTACCCTGTACGCAGGGAGGAGGTGGAAGAACGTTGGCGGCAATCGGTCCCAGGATTGGTTGACTTTGACATGCAGGCATTTGTCTCGCTCGAGGATGTGCTTGAAGTCAACGATCTGCTGGCGTCGTATATCGAATGGTGGCAGGCATTTAATGCGTTCATCCAGGTATGTGACTTGTGTTCTGCGTTGCGCGATCTGATGGTCTGCGTTACTAGATTAAGGGACCGTCGACGTCGCCGTATGCAGTCATCTATCGATGGCGACTACAACAGGAACATGATATGAAGGCCAAGAATGGAGGGCGAGGCATGACGGACGCACAAGTGAAGACGTGCGTGTATCCCATGGGTTTGGTTCGACAGCTCCCTAACACAATCGAACAGGTTCGTGGATCGCTATATACCTGGCTACGTCTTCTTTGGCGATGGAATCAGAAAGGGGGCCGTGGGTGATCATGAAGAGAAGGTGGAGTTGCCGCCGTGGCAGGGCCACGGTTTGGTAGTCGAACTGGACCTGGAACGGAAGCTCCAAAGCACGAGTCAGTTCTAACTTGTGAGAGCGGTCCGCATTACGACCGTATCGAATAGGAGCAAAGTTTAATCGAACCTGTGCAGTTCGTTATCGAGCTCGGAACGCGTGATGGCATCGATGCCTCGATGAGGCTTCGACTTCATATATCCGCCTCGCCGTAGGCTTCTCCCATACCAGATATGATCAGCTAAGCCCAACCCACTCCAAAAAAATCTGTTCACATCCCAGTCACTGTCTGATCAGATAACGTGTTCTTGATTCAGCATCGCACTGTTTCCGCCCTCCATCAAGCCTCGAACGATTGATTACTGGATTCATACTCGTTACGCTCACCGAAGGGGATAACCGACTGAACAATTGACATGTCCGCCTACGGTGCCCTACTCCGTCCCGCGAGGTCCTCCTATCTCCCCTCCACGACATGGCCGCATCCACGCGATCCGCATGCAGTCGTCACCCTCTTCCATATCGATTCATCCATGATTGCCGACGGGGATAGACACCCTGGCCTGTTTGACTACCTGCACGCCGTCTTTGCGGGCGAGGTCGACAAGGGGCTGACCTATCCTCAGGAAGACATGCATGATCCTGCCGCATTCAGGGCATATTTCTTTGCTGCAGACGTCGTGATTGCCATCGTTGGGGATCGAGCGGGGATCACCCCCGACCCACTCGTCCTGAATGATGGACTGTCAACACGACAACACGACGATGACGCGCTGCCCGCAGCACCCGCGAAGAGGGCGGCCGAGGCTACAGTCGGGGTCGGGGTCGAGGTCGATCCTGATCTCGAGATGGCACGGGCGGGTCGATCATGGGATGCTTGCGTGGTCGGATTTTACTATGTATGTATACATGATCGTACTTGATCGCGTCCGTGTTTTGGGTTACGCCCTCTGCCCTGCCGCGTCCACCCGCCTCGGTTGGCAATACCAATCAGGATCAGGATCAGGGTTCGCCGCGTTATGCATTGTTGCGTGTTCTCGATCATTTCGGTCCGCTTGCGCTTCTTGTGCTTTGCCTTTGATGGACATTGTCACTGATGCCCACTTTGCGCCTCTCGTTTAGGTGAAACCTAATTATCCAGGACGGTCTTCGCACGTAAGTGCATCTCGTCCAGACCTATGTCACATCACCAGACCCAAGGGCGTGAAGGGATTGATGGGCGCCGCGCTCTTCGAGTCTTCACTCGCGTGAAATGAGTACTACCCCGAACCGACCTTGAAACCCTTGTCCACCGCGTCCTCGGTGCGGAAATGAACCTTCATTCCATCCCATATCCCGCTTTTCGTAACCGCACACCTTGATCGCACCCGTTTCCGTTTTGTTTCCTTGGTCGTTCCGCGCTGTATCGCACTCACGCTCCTATTCGCTAGATCTGCAACGCCGGTTTCGTCGTCCCGCCATCCCATCGTGCGGGTGGGTATGGGCGTGTCCTCGCGCGGTCGTATTTGCATTACGCACCGCGGCTGGGGTACAAGGCGAGTGTGTTCAATTTGGTGTATGTGAATAACGTGGCGAGCGTGAGGTGCGTCTTTCTCCTGCGATTGCCAGGCCAGGCTCGGTAGCGAGGGTTTCTCTCGCCGTTGACGCTTTTCCCGTAGACTCTGGGAGAAACTGGGGTTCGTCAAGGCAGGGTTGATACCCAAGGCAGGAAGACTTAGGCGAGCGGACGGCCCTGGCGAAGAATATATCGATGCGTGGGTGTTTTACAAGAGTTTCGAGGAGGGGCCCGGAGACGGTTCGGTTCAGCTGTCACGGTGATGGCCCGTCTGATCGTGCGTGTTACTTTCCGGGCGTTCCCTTGAATGCGACGGTTCCGACTGTGTACTGTTCATGATTGGCACAGCATGACCTGCTCTGTTGGGTTGTGGTAGAAATCATCATGTGATGTGGATATTTCAACTTTCCGTACTCGCAGTGATGTTGATCGTGATGCATTGGGTTGGTGCTACCGTTCGAACTGTGCCGTCATGCGTCATACATGATCCATCTGCCACTGGTGCCCGGTCACGGGTCAAACTTCAAGGGGGCGTAACACGCATCATGCCTGGACCCGGGAGATCAAGATGATGCTCTTCGAACGTTCTCCGGCAAATACCATGGCCAAGTTATCGCGCTCGAGCCCCAGATATATAAATGTGGAAAGCACTATCTATCGACATCAGTGGCAGCCAAAACGATGTATGAAACGTGTGATTCTTTACAATAGATGATTGTCATATCACCCATATCGGAGGCTAGTACGCTCAAGGACTTGGTCAGAGGTGGACCGACTTGGAAGGCGCTCATCTCGTCCTATCGCACCAAATCGGTCCCACGGGCACAAGCATAAACCGCGCATCGTGCCTCCTACAACCAGATCGACCAGGACGCGATAGGAAGTTGTATGGCGTGCTCAGACAGACGGCCAAGCGTCTACGTGGGTCACGAATTGAAAATGAGCCGACTCGACAGGCCCTTTGGTGGCCTCGTTGGTGTGCCAAGTGATCCGAACGCCATCCATGATCCAGTTGATCCAGCTATCGGACGATGACGATTGGCATGCCAATGAGAGTAGGGCGGGGCGATGACGAATGAGTGTTTGGAGCGTTGGAAATGGTGGAGACGACGCTCAAGAACGGACGAGTGATTACCTTGGGGCTCTTGGCACACGGAGTCAACGGATCGTCACGGGAACGTCCATATGCGGTGCGGTGCGGTGCGGGCTCTGCGGAACGATCGTTTTGTCACGCCCTCTTAGCTCTTGGCTTGGTTTCGTTCGATTGCGGCGTTGGTACCATTGGAAGATCAGAACGTTTTTTAGGGTCATCTGCGGACTGGTGCTGTGCGTTGAGGTGCTGCGGTGCGATACGATGCTATGTATAGTCCTTCCCCAAGGTCCACTTACTCAAGATATGGGTGACCGGGTCCTGGGTATAACTTGAAGCTGCACAGGGATGACGGTCAGGGGAGGCTGTTGTGATTGATATTATCCATCGTACCGTGGTGCACGGGGCAGAATAATGAATGTATGCCAGTGGAAAACGGGGAAGTAAGGCTGGGCTGATTCTTGGTCAAGCACCACATACCAACTCATATAATGTAGAGTACAGTAGAATTCCTCGTCAATGGGTCTCGAGAGCTTGAATGGAGGAATGCCATGTAGGGACCGGTTTGAATGCTGTACGCATGCAATTTCTCATGAGTTACATTAGGAACGGGGGTAAAACTGTCAAACGTAAGGGAAGGGGTAGGGCAGTAGGTCGGGCAGGTCTAGATAGCCTTGGCCCATCCGAGTCGGACTGCGCGCGCCCCGCCCAAGGTCTTCTGGTGGTTCGAGTTTGCTCCGTGCCCGCCGGAGTCCGGCGTTGCGACTGGTATTCTCGCCGAAACGTTTCAAATCCATTTCACCAGCTGACGAGCGTTCGGACCGATCACCACGTCTTGGAACTTGGAAGGACGAAGCGTGCCCAAACACGTTCCATTCTCGATGATGCGCCCATGGTCATTCCACCTGTGCGTCGAACAAACGAACAGTCCTAGGTTGGAAAGAGGGTATTATGTGGACCGCTATGGAGCCGATCGATTGAACGCCGTAAAACAAGGCTGAGGGGTCTCGGTCAGGATTTGGGACCCTCGGATGCTCGGGCGTTTATCCCACACCCACACAGGCGATGTCAAAAAACACAATAAAAATAACTAACAGTCATATGATGCGTGCATGATGGCGCATCAGTCCGTCGTGGGCACGAGCTATCGCAAGATTGCTAATGTGTGAACGGGACCTGTGGAGAAGCTCTTAGCACCGTGCGCATGCATCGATTTTAGACAGCTAGGATTTCCTATCTGTCTAAATACCCTCACAGACCACACACAGACCGCATGATTGTCGTCGTCGTCTGTCAATCGTCGTGAGGGCAAAGTATAGGGCGTATCCATGCGGACTGGATCATCGAATGTAACCCGAACAAGATGTCAAACTCTAAACTGACGAAGTTCGTTATGATCCCATGGGCCTTGCTGTATAGTGCGTCTGTGTACGACAGGATCTCACACTTTCGGGTCAGAAAGAACAAAAGAGAGCAATAATACAGCTCTGGATAGAACCCAAGCAGGGGCGTGAATGCATTTAGACTAGTTGAGAGGATGGGACCCTGGTTCGATGCAACTTGGCTCGCACTCCTTGCTGCGCGATACCCAGGGTTCCTGTGGGTAAGCCGAGGAGAAGTCGACGACTCGCCAAATGCGCTGTGAGACGAAGCAAGAACTTACATTTACGATTCCGTAGCGTGGTCGCATCGGACCGCCCAATGTTGGATTATGAACGTGGATAATCGTTCGTAACGATTTGGTGAATGGAGCCCTCCTTTGCCACAGAAGGCGTCCACAACGTGTCGGATCCATCTCCTCCATAGATACAAGGTTCAGTCCCTCGGTCCAGGTCTCATGTATAAAAGTGACGGCAGGCGTACAATGGAGGTTGACCAAGATAACGGAAGTATGAACGTTCTTTGCATACCTTGCAAGCCATGGGAGGTTCTCACAATGGAGGGCCATGAGGCGGTCGCGTGTCCTCCCTCGTTCGCAGCGAGACCGCTTTCTAAGAATCTACTTTTAGATAGATAGTGAGACCAAAGGGCTGTGCTCTGATCGTATGACATCAGGGGTGGGTGGATTTAACCTTTACGATCAGCGAGATCACGGACAATGTGCCACCGTCCTGTAGAGTCGAGCGGCTGTATAGAGGATTGACGCTGAGCGCTAGAACCTCAGCTAGCCAACTTGCATGCCATCCTGTAGGTTGCGTTAACGATCGTCGTGCATCCTCTACAACAAGGCTGCCAACTTTCCAACAACGTCACTGCTGTTGCGATGGATCCGGCCTTGTGCCACAACTTCGAGTCACCTTTTGTAGCACGGCATTTTCTTTAAAAAAAGATGCAATATATCCCGTACCGCATGGGTTATGGCTGTGGAGTAACTTTGTTGAATAATAGTGTGATTACCGTCTGAATCCTGTCCACCACTGCATTGTGTCTTGTAATGAGCTTAATATCGATGTTTAGTGGGAGGGAAAAGGACCTTCCAAACACACGCTTATCGAACGAAATATTCGGTGGCAACCACGAGTGGAGGGGACCAGGACCGGAAATAACACCGTCGAGGACTGCTTGCCGCAACGTGAATGAGACTCGACCACCGCCGGAATCAAAAACCGGGGTCTTTTTTTTTATTTACATCACTGTCTGAACACGCGCCAGGCTGAAAAGGATGCTGCGGTTCCAAAGGATGGACAGTGAGATAAACGAATGGCTTTAAAAGGTAAGTTTCCAGCGGAACGTTCTGATGGAAGTTCAATTGCCCTGGCGGCGCTCCCTGAATATAGCACTCGGTTTGAGCCCTCCAAACGTGGACCGCTCTCCGCACGTCAATGCCTCCGTTTGTGAGTGTCTAGGGTTGTTCAGCGACAATGATGATCATCAGCTATATGGTACTCAGCCTTCGACGTTATCGGTACCGGGCTGTGTCGTCGTTACCTCAGGGACGAATCCAAACGGAGCGTAACATCGCTCCTTTGCCGTTGATAGCCCCAACTAATGTGACGTTTGTGAGAAGCAACGCTTATCCCCGCCTGCCAAGCCGCCCGATGTTTCATCCATCGCTGCCCTTTCGGCCGTCTCAAACTCAACACATTTTGAGCTTTCATTGTATTCAGCAAAACTTGTTCTTTATACTCGTACATATGCCTACGGAAAAAAGTTTGTATGCACTATTGACACAACATGATATGCAGTGATGCCCAATGTGAGAGATGAAGCAGAACGAGGTCCGTTCGCCAAACGGTACTCCATGTCGCCCACGCCAGGCATGAGCGGGCGAAGGGTATAGATATGTCCTTAAATAGTGGGTAGGCGACCTGGACAATGGTAAGAAGGCGACAATACAAATAGTTGTCGTCAAGACAGCGATTCTAGGTGAATAACATGAACTACAATATGGATTTACCAGACGGATGGTGATGCGAAAGCGAACATCTTGGTTTTTGAATGGACGATGGGAATGGCCTCGGCTTTTGCAAGACCGGGGGACGACGATGCTGATACGATCCTGGCGGTGTGGTCCTCGATACCGGGTGGCGTTGGGGGGGATGCGGAGGAGGCCGGAGATGGCGATGGGGAGTAGGATGGGGAGGGGGTATCGGGGGTGGTGGGGGGAGTCATGTAGGACGCAGAAGGATTCGGGGGAGGGAATACCGGCTTCGGCGGCGAAGGATACCGCTGACCATACGACGGTGATGGGCTGGTACTTGATGACGCCGCGAAGGGATTCACTGTGGGTGGCGGGGTAGACTTCTTTGTCGACGGCAGAATATACGTGGGGTAGGGGCCGAGGCCGACGAAATCCTTTCGAATCATGTCCTCGAACTCCCTGAGGGTGACGGGGTCGACGTTTAGTTCCCACTCGAGGTACTGGCACATCTCCCTTTCCATCTGGTTGATCTCGCGCAGCTGGAACATGCCCTGAGCGACGATGGACCAGGATTTGTTGGAATACGTATCGTCGCAGATCACCTTTGAGGCGAGCATGAACGCCGATATAAAGAGACGGTGACCCGACGATCCACGAGCAGTCGGAAATCGGGCCTTGAGGCGTTGGAGGAGGACCAGCGCGGCAAAGGTCACCTGAAGCGTGGAGCTTCGTCCTGTGGAGAGCATAGGCTATGAAGTTGGGTAGCTTCACGGTGGAGTTGGAGGAAGATGGGGGATACTCCGGGCACGCAAACAGGTGCGTTATGAATCGGGCGCATAACTTTGATGTTTGCTCGTGACCGTAGAAAGGGTCCTGACGGCTCGAAGTGGGCTGTGTCGACGGAGGTTTGGTCGACGGTGCCTGGCAAAAGAGGATAAGAAAAGGACCGACAAAGCTTTGTGGGCCATCGCACGCACCGGGGGTTGGGGGTAACGAGGATGTGAAACGTTGTGGACAGACCTGAATGGCGACGGATGGCTAGCAGTAACTGGACCGTGGACAGCAGCCATGGAAAAGGTAGCGCGGGATCAAGCGAAGGGGGGGGGGGGCTTAGAGTTCGTTCGGAAGCACTGGTGAGGAAAAGATGAGTATATAAGTCTCGAAGGGGAGTCCCTGAGAACGGCACAAGGTTCACCAAAAAAAATAAAAATTGAAATGAAATTATTACATAATTCAAACGTGCCGAACCACCAACCGAGCAGCACGCCATGTGTTGGGACCTGGCCACCGCGCCGGCGCGGTACTAATCAATTGATTATTATTGGCACCGCCAAAATAATTGGGTACTCCGTGATTCATTCAATGGAAAACTCACCGTGGGAACAAACTGAGTACGTCTCACTGCAGCGTGCACTCCTTCGCTTGCTGCCTCGAGGACGGAAGAAGGTATCCCTTTGACAAATATCGTTATCCACCAGGCGTAGTGATCGAAAACACCGCGTTCTCTGCGGTTGGATCGAGCGGGCGATGTGCAGCTAACCCACAGCTTTGTGCGCACAGACAAGGGATCTGCTGAGCCCTCCACCTCCTTCTTTTATACTCGTCCCATAGGAAACAAAAGGCCCCCTTCACCGGAGATGTGTTGACAATTACCTCCGGTAAAAAGTCGCAGCTACGCCAAATCTGTCAACAAGAAGCATGTCAGCTCGGATGCGATCCGCGTCATGCCAAAAACCGTTGCCAGTGCCCCCGAACCGGCTCAATTCCCTCCCATACCGCATCCCAAGCAAGTTATCCATTCTCCCTGTCTATGTTCCAGTACGCAATAGCCATCGTTGTGCGATATAACCGGATCGACGCTCAGGCCTTTCCCCTGACCTGGAATCCGTAAGCTCCGGCTATGTAGTACTGCTCCTCCCGGTGCTTTCTAATCCATTTCTACTGAGTGCCGATGTTTCGGATTCCCGACGCTGCGCGCCCCACAATACTGGCCAAGCGTGAATGTACCGCAACACCGCCTGTGCTTTTCATGTGTCTTGTAAAAAACCATTACTCTCTCGGCCGTGCATGTCATTTCCGTCCGTTTCGAGGTTTATTCCGCTACGTTGGTTTCGCATAATGTTCCCATACTTCCGAAGAGTAACAGCACAACTACATAAATTTGTATACACTCGTACTCGTCTGCCAACGCACGATGCACCACGAGTGACTCAGTCCGTTTCAGGTCATCCTCTTTCGAGCTACTGCTTGCCTATTTTGAACTCAGCCTCGTGACTAGACCCCACATGCGCGGAGAATCATCCAATTCACGATGTTCATGTCACTCTAGAATTAGTTGAAGCCCCCTCGCTTCTGCCTCGCATATCAAGGTAGGTGTGGAACTTTCGTTCAGTCCGATTCTGATTTTACGTTCAGACACGGAATCAAGGGCATGGCATGTTATATGGCGTCCGTGGTTGATAATCAATCGACACGAGATCCCCACGGAGCTCACTCACATCGCTTTTCAAGCACCTCGTCAACGTGACTGGGAACCGAGAATGTTTAGCGTCGGGTGGTCACGATCCCATCGGTTCTTACAGATCGTAAGTTGTATCGTTCCTAACGACTAAGACCCTGCCCAAAGCAAGCCCTTAATCCCTCACAACATCTTGCCCTGACACCTGGGCTGCCTTTTCTTTCCGAATCACCTGATTGAACCCTTTGATTGTTAATTCAGTAACGAAAGTAGCACTGGGCGATTTTGACTGAAATGCCTGAAAAGTTAATAGTGGGACGCTGATAGGGTCTGGTTCCCGCACCTGGGAACCCGTACGCCCGTTTGAATTGACTACTTATTTGTTGATAGCCGTACCTGCGCCGTAAATATGCACTCGGTGGGAGTTTCAAGCCTTTGGACGTACGGAAAACATACAAAGAAACCTCCCGTATTTGGCTTGGTATTGTCTTTTTCCGATCTAAGGCATAGCCCAACGTTTGTGTGACATCGCGATATCTGAATCCCGGACAACACCTTCCTTTATCCACTATCTCTGATTGCTTGCTTGCCCCTTCCCAAAACCAACGATCTTGTCCGATGGCCTTTGTTGATTGTGCGATTGGTGGACGGTGATGGTCGGTTTTCTGCATCCTTCCACCGGCCAACTCCGATTCTGACATCCCCAGGTGGCCGATCAGCTCTCTATCTTTGATATCCGCTAGTCGCTCTCCGTGCACATGACGCCATCGTTCGGTGTTTCTCGTTCGTATTCATATTAGCTGTACATAGACCGGGCAGTGTTCTGATATAGTGTCAAATAGGTCTCGCATGACATGCTTCATCATACAGCAGCGTATAGAGATGAAAAGGTGAGGATGACGTTCGTTCGAACTTTCCTCTTTCCGCACAGCCCCAGGTACCGTATGTTCCTCGGAGAATTGGACCGGTAACTCATTATCTCGCTATCGGACCAAGTCATGGGAGCGTCCCCGGCTTCTTTCTACACGGTATTAACTCTCCATCATGAATTATGAGGATGCGGTACAAAACGTCCGTTGCGTGAATGACAGGCCAAACCGAATTGGCTTGGTCGTGTTCAGAGGCTGTTGCACAATTCCACGGCACTCCCAGATACCCATCGGCGTTAGCCCAGGCTCAAGTGAGTGACAATGGTGGCATATCGCACAGGGACGTGGGACTTGGCTGCAATAAACGGAAAATCTCCCAATGACAAGACATTTGCCGTTTGATCGATGACAGTTTGAGGGCCGTTCTCGATCACGGTAGAAGACGGGCTGGGAGTTACGCTAGGGGACTAGGGCTGGTGATCGGTACCGGAAATACGTTTCAAAACGTCGCGAAAGTGATGCTCGGGCCTCGATACCGTAGTCAGTGCTAGTGATGTGACACCTACGTCGACATGCTGGGCGATCACGCTCCAAAGGCATAGCGTCAATCAGTTGACTAATCGTGTCAAAATGCCAGCGAGTACTCAGTAACTCATCGAGTGTCCAGAACGCATGGAAATCCGGATCACGTTCATACATAGCAGGATGAACCTGACACAAAGTTGACGTGGCAACTTTACAAGCTTTACAGCTAGTCAGTCATGCAAGGGTCGCGGCTACGTACGTTTGAAAGAGTTCACGTCATGACGTAGCGCTTGAAGCATGGGGTTCAGTTCTAGACTTCCAGTGACAGCAGTAGCCCACTGGCAGGACGAGTGAGCCAGTTGGTCGCACGGGAGCGGATTGGCACAGCGCCCGTCCCCCGTGACGGCCCTTTTCGGGATCTTTTGGCGGCACACGTTGCTAAGCATTACCCTGGGAAAGGTCTCTAACAACTGACTCGCAAAAACGTCCGTTCTTTGAAGTTCTCATATGTAGCATGCTGTAGTTGCAGTAATACTGGCTGTTACAGTACGATCGTACCCCACAGTGCACCCTTAGGAGTTGTCGCGAGCAAATACTTTCAATGGTGGCTTCCACTAGGGTGGTGAGCGCCACCGCCGCCCCAGTCCTCGGGCCGTCTGAATCCATTACCTGCTGGTGCCTGAGCGTGGCGCGCTAACATTGGCGGCCATTTTCCCTACTTACTCACTGTGTCTTGTTTCACTCTCAGTCAGCGTAAGTAAGCACCCTTGTCGCGTATCCTAATACATAAACCAAGCCAATATATCACCTTCTCCCTGACACAAGAACCGCTCACGTTACGACCAGGCGACAAGAAAACGCGTGTTGTGATTTTCTTTTTATCCCGGTTTAATGAACGGGGAAGCTGGGCGCGCTTCTCTCCGCCGATAACGACCACTCGGACTTGCACAGGATTTTCGAATCCTGCGGGTCGTCTAAAGTGGCCGCTTTTTCCACTTCATTCCCTGTCTCCGCGCGTTCGTGGCTCGTGATTTGTTCATGTTGCACCCACTTCGATGGTGGTTCGTCGGCGATCTGACTGGTAAGCATTTATGACCTGGGCCCGTCGCAAGACTGATATGGACATCATTCGCACCTTTGATGATATCGCACAGCATGGCCATACATTGACATGGGCGCGCCCTCTCGCCATCACTTACTTCCGATCAACGTGATGGACGAAGCATGAACTGTCAGGCTCTAGCCAAGTTCTTTCCGCGTTTAAAGGAACCGTCGATACAGCTCGGGGACGCAGTGTCTAACCTCGGGTTGTGGCGACCGAGAGCTGAATCGACGTCAGCCGCCAGATTGGGATTGGGGATCCCGTTTCACACGAAGCGACGTGGATAGGATTTTCTTGGCGGCGGTTTGCCACCATCAATGTAAGTTGAGACTGCCGTTCCTGAATATGCGCCATCATTCATGTCGAGCTTTTTGGAGCACGTACAGCAGGGCGGCGCATGGAATAGTGACCGCCGACACCTCGACTGTGGTCCTCTCATCGCCGTAACCTCATTTTCTGCCACCGGAAAGCTTATTCGCCAGCAAAACGCACATCCCGGTAATCTCTATTCAGCCCACCTCCGCAGTAGGACGCTGCCTCTGACGAAACCCATGATTGCGAAACAGGCAGGCTTTTCTTCGGCCCATAATGAGGCATCTCGGCTGTCGTTAGATATCCTCTAGCCTATCATGGTTGGTCACTGACGGGTATGTCTAACTATGAAACAATCCCAGTGCATCACATTTCCGAGGGCACGGATCATGACCAGGAACCTGGTGCTTCTTCCGAAGCGGACTGACGATGACGACCATGATTACGACCACTTGGCTGCGCGGAAAGCTCGTATAGAACTGTTCTTCAGGTTGGCAGGCCGTCGTGTATGGATGATAAGGAGACGGAGAGCGGCTGGCAACGTTTTGTTTGGTGTTTTGAAATTCACAGCCTTAATGTTTCATACGACGTGCTTGATAGCTGCGGTCCGCGTCTATCATACCGTAAGGAAGAAAACCCTAAGACGTCTTATGAGCGAATGGGCGCGCACGCTCCGGTCCGAGTAGATGTAATGATGCACGACGAGTCCGCGGAGACAAGTGGGTGCACACTCTGATCGAGGGTTAATGTTATCTTATCATTGTTCGTAGCCTCGATATCTAGCTTCCGCGCCGACCAAGCACCATTGTTCTTGCCACGACCGCTTGCGTCAAAACGCGCTGGTTCGTCTCGCTTATTTTCTGGCTTCTGAGAACTGAATCGTGCCAGGCAAGCCAAGGTAACGTGTGCAAGAAAAACGTGGCGCAGATTCAGACGTGGCCGCATCTACGTTTTACAACGCCTCACCGTCTTATTCAACACCAGCGAACAGTCCTGCGGGTGGCTATCCAGTCTCATGAGTACGACTCCAATGGACCTTTCCAGGCCTTGTACCACTCCGGTCTTTGCATGTGGCGTTCCTGCGGCGTAAGAAACAAAACAAGTGTGGCATGCCTCGAGGCAAGATCATTTCGAACAAAGTTTGATGGGGTACCGCTAAGGTGCAGAACGTACACACTTTTCCACTTCTGGCCAGGTCACGCGGACACATGATGCTGGCAGTCTGGCAGATACGGTCAAGGCCACGGAAGCTAGTGTGGTCACTCTCAGACCAAAAAAATTCTTATGTTTTTTTTTTCGTATCGGTGACAGATAACTCGGGTCATGACAATCTTGGTGTCATATTGGGGCCACGTTCCGGGGTAGCGAGCGGCTCCGCTGAAAGAGACGTTTTATGTGGGGGTCAGGCATGGATTCTTGAGAGGCATGACTGTCCGAGGCGATTGATCCGATAAGAGAGATATGGACTTTGGAGCACCTGGTTCCTTGAACAAAGGGACGGGAAGACGAAAAGCAGCTTCGCCATGAAACGCCAATGTCGACTCAACCAAAATCGGACGGGAACTCAAAGGCCGCGCGGAAATCGTCCGCATAGGGTCCAAAGCGGTTTGTAAGTTAGGCATGTAATATAGCGAGATATAGGTGGGAGATGGAACCTTGAAAACTATAAACATCACGACACGGGGACGGCGAATGGGAGAATGGAACTTCATCGACGATGAGCTCGGGTGGTGTGATCCATCCACCAGGCATTGTACAAGCAAGTTTGGGAGTGCAAGTCGTGTCCGTTGTAGGGGAACTGGTTTCGGACGAGTTGATCTGATGGCACCCCGATTACGGACGTGATCCTCATGCAAAGATATGGAGTATCTTGTCGGCAGACAGAATGGAAGACGCGTGCTTGCTGCGTGTCACGAGACGAAGATGCATCGCCTTGCAAGCATAATGGTAAGTTGGTTGGCGACAACTGTTCGATAGCCAACTGGCGTAGGACGGTGGCTCAGAGAAGTGTTGACCGGCCCAAGTGGACATGCACTGCTGGCACTTACCAACGTGTCCATGTTCTAGACCAGTCGACCTGTTCGCTTGTCACTGATATCATACGCACATTTCTCTTCCCGCGTAGATCAACTCCCTTCAATCCATAACATGAGCTGCTTTCCGTGACAAAGGGGCTATGCTCGGACGCCGTTCCATATCTTACGTTTCTAGACCTTCTCCATCGAACTTGCGTCAGTTCGGGATTGCATAGTCACATCTCGATACTATCCAGACCAGTGTGTCCTCGAATCTCCGGGTGGTGACACGTCGTCTTTCCGCGAAAGGGTGACAACGAGGGGAAATTCTTCTGAAAGCCGTGGTCAAGAAAAAGCCTATTTCCGATCAAGCTCTCCACATTTTTACGCCACCTTTCGCAAAAGTCAATTCTTGCTGGGTATGCATATACAGCAGTTATGTAGCTCAAGCCATGTTGGTCATTTCCTCTCCTCATTTCCTGCAGTGATTTGATCGTGGGGCGTACTGGAATGGGCAGCTTCCTTACTGCCATCGCAACACAGGCTAACAAGGCAGCATTTCCTATACAGGCATCCTCGGTTCAATCATGTGGCGTGGAAGCAGAGCCTGCTTCGACTCCTGTCGAGTCCAGCCCAAGCAATCCTGGTGACTCGCATGCTGGGCCGTCTTCTGAGGCACCGCGATCGGTACTGCTGTGACGTGATTGCCAGATTTTGGACAGTACCGAACTATCTGATTCAGTGTAGTTCAGCGTCCGACTTCTCCTTGTGTGAACTTGAACTTACCGTATCATGTCTTTTGTCAGAACCTTCACTAGGCACTCACCGTTTCATCTTCGCCGGCTATGCTCCATGCCTAGTGTCGTGTGGCAGGATTGAGGTCTTGCCTGGGTTCAATAAGCATGCTTCTTGCACACTTCCAAATCGAATCTTGAATGTCAATGAACGCAGCACCTCACACAGCGAAGGTCGTTGGAGCGAACGACGTGCGAGAAGAGCAGCTGAATCATCTCCACGATGAAGCAACATTGACTCCCTCGGACGGAACATTTCCATCGAAAGATGGCGCTGAATGATCGAGAGATCATTAAGGGCCCCACGTGTGGTCGCTATTGTGCCCAGGGTTCGGATGACTTCTTCTGATTGCAAACTGTCGTGCTAACATGTTTTCGGGACAGAAACGCCAGATCGACATGCATTCTAGAATGTCTGGCTTGATCACGTCAAACGCCGCAGCATGCCCAGACATGCCCCATGGCGTTTTGGAAACGCATTCAGAGATGAGATCAATGTGGACTCGTCTACTCTGGTCTCCAAATTCAGGGACATGATCCAGAAAGATCCATCTCCGGCAGCCTTGCGCTATGGGCTGTGTTCATCCATCAAGTGCAAGCCTTGGACAGTTCGTTCAATGAGAGCTTTAGTTTGCTTCGTCGGCCGAACACATGGCTAAATTTTGATTTTGCGTCGGATTTGCAGAAAAAGTCGTTCTGCATGGTACAACTTCACTCTTGGACCGTTCAGCTTAGAGGAAATTCACAAGGAATGATGGTTGAGCGTAGTATCAGCGACAGGGAGCGGCGTGTGTTTTGGGAGGCATGTTTTAGGTTCGTTTGCCCTTCACTTGGTCCGGAAAGGCTCTGCACATTACAAGGACCGTCACTGTTCGATTTGATTCGTATGTGATAATTTCTTGTGGTGAAACATTCGCATTAATGTCCGTCTCAGCAACCATACCTTTGTCAGGGCGTTCCGTAGAACGCCATTAACTACCACATCATCATCATGCAACGATTCTCGAAGAGCAACACAAACGTGTACATATAACCGCCGTCAGATGATGACTTTGAACTGGCAGGTGATGTCAATTCAGTTCCTAATTCACTATATGACCGAATAGAGTCTTGCTATGGTTCGCAACCACACTGGTTCAATCCCTCGTCCTTGACTTATACGATCATCGGCAAGATTGCTGACTAACCTCCTGGTCTTGTGACTATCTAAGTATCTTCTCCACTAGCGCCGAGGAGCTACCTACTGCGGTGGGAGAACACGCGTCGGACCATGGCTTAGTCACGCATCCGAAGTTGCCTCCCGAAACCACGAGAACAATCAGGCAAAATCTGGCCGAGGCTTCCGGTGTTTTATTCATAAGGTGGCTGCAGCGGCACAGTGACATAGGTTGCGCCACAAAAAGCCACACACGGCGAAGTTCGGGCTCGACGGTCGTCGCTCCCAGGGTCGATGAGAAAAGATAATTCATCAACCTGCGCATGGATTGAAAATACATACTTACCACATCAGCACTCGGCCGGTGAGCTTTCAAATCACAGCCCAGAATTACTACACTATGCTGCGATGGCATGACGGCGGCCACTTTCGGGTTCATCAGCGACGTGCCCTGTCCGAATCTAGCAATTGAAAGATGGCGGTGCTGCCGCCCCACACCGACTTCGTGGTCTGAGAGCTGAGTACTGAGTAAGCGTGCGCACCGTAAGTAGGTGCTTCTGCTCTTTCGTTCCGTTACTCATCCTCGACTGAGGTGGCATGCACTCGTTTCCGTTTCTCCTCTAAATTAATATGGAGCTCCCGGATCTCAGCGAGACTTCTGATGCGCCTTATAGGAGAGGCCGTGAGCGGACAGGCAGAGCCCAGCTCTGTTCCCCGGACCTGCGGGTTGTGATGGCACATGTAAGTGAATGTGGACGACCTGCTACACGAGGAAGAGATGCGTATCGTGTGCGACAACTCCATGCATAGACAGATAACCGGTGCAGTTCTTCTCTTTGGTTTTTGCGATGCAGCTGTCTTGATGGAGATAAACATTTGACTTGAAGCTCCGTGCCGGGGTCATTTCTGTAGCAGGATTGCCGGTGCATATGGAGGTATTCATCTGACACGTGCCTGAATATAGAGATATGGATGCATACAACATCAAGATATATCATGGTATGACAGGCACGCTGGGCCGATGAAGAACGGGAACCGGTTTTAAATAATCACGAGCGAGCTCTGTCATCGGTCTTTCCATCCGATACTACTGCGCTATTTCCTTCGATCTTTGAAATGGTCGCTCCCACTCATCCCAGAGGGCGTTGCACACCCGGTCGTCACTTTCCGACCTGACAACACAATTGCTTAGTTTCCAGGTTTCATTACCTTGGATACGGCCCCACTGGCTCGACCATCCAAATCATTATAAATACAGTTGGCGATACGCAAAAGCGGCCTGAGTTGCTATCACCCATCGCTTACATTTTTTCATCGAACTAGTGCGAGTCCGTCTCTCTGGCTGATTTCCTTACCCTCCCTCCCCCACATCATGTTCATGTGCCCCGCGTTTGACCTCTTGCTAATTGTCCGTCAGCCCGATTGAGAAAAGAAAGGAGATGAGCCTCAAAGAACGACAAGGGATTGATTCACGACCATAAAAAAGGCGCGGACAATTTCGAGCTGCTGAAAGGAGGGGATTGGATCATTGACAGCCTTGCCTTTAACTGGCAGGGGAAGGACGCAAAGTTTCACAGCTGCTGATACAGGGCTCAAAGACAGGAACCTGCGTACCTTTGTGATCCGGGTGACCTTCGGAGAATTTTGGATACGATGAAGGTACGAACGAGACCGAGGGATCGCCGGTATCTTGGAGACTTAGTTTTGAAAGTACGCAGCGGCACACCCTCTGGATACTTCCGGGTGAGCCTGCGACTGATCTTTTCTCTCCCACCAGCGTCGCAGATATCTGCTCCCTGGAAGGGTGGTCATTAGTGTGTCTGCAAGTGGCGCTGACTGATGTGAAGTATCCATACTCTGGCGAGAGATCGAAGTTGAAGCTGTGAGAGCTTGTGGAGCTCTTTGTTGGGCAGTATGAACGCGCCAGTCATTATCGGTCGAGTAGCACTAGTCAAGAAATGTTCAGTATACGGGATCAAGTATGTTCAGGTGAAGATAAAGTCCAGAGTACCCATCAATTATACTTCGTGGTTAGAATGTATCAATAGAATAATCGTCGCAACAGTTACATTCCCGTTCTGTACAAAGTCCCTTTCATCCACACCTGCTAGGTAACGTGGAAACTACCCATCAGACGGACAGTTCTTCAGTAGGTTTCCTATCCAAAGACATCCACCACAAGATTCTCTGTTAAACACTGCACCTGGGCGGTTTGAACGAAAATTGTCCCTGAACCGAGAGAAGTTCCACACATGCGTTTCCCCCATACCAGAGTCCTGAAATCGTATCATGCTTAGATAGTGCGCATAGACCACGGGAACCCTCTTTCTGGGTCCAAGAGAACAACCGTCTGTTTCCACGAACGTACAGCATGTAGACCTCCGAAAGCTCCCTGAGAGCGACTTGCAAAGACGGGCGTCGCACCGGAAAATTAAAGAATGACTTGTTCGTTCCAACATTGCCAAGCCTACAGATGTAAGAAAAGGTGAACCACATCAATATTGAAGTCATGCGGAGCTGGCCCGCTGTCACGCGTCACGGCAAAGCAGGAAGGAGGAAACGGCCCTCAAAGCAAGAAGTTGAATAAGGTAAGTTTGAAGCTCACAAGGAAGGATTGTTTCCTCAACAGGAATGGTAAACGGAGAGTATTCGACGTACGAAGTTTGATGGATCCAAGTTTACTCAATCTCTCGCCACCAGACAGGAAGGACAGAGAAAATGAAAACAATTTGAGTGGCTGATGCAGAAACGCGACTGTGACCACCTAAAACTCTCACGTTTAGTACTACATCAGCTCAGGACCTACTTGGATCAGCTTTAGCAAAGGCATTCAAGTTGGCCGTCTTTGTTGAAGCAGCGTGTGGAACGTGTGGTCCATCCCTTTACTTTGTTTGGAAAAACAAATAGTTATTATTTGATAAGCACTTAGCAGATTAGTCATCCCCGCTCCCGCAGACTTACCAACGTTGATTCGCCCCTTCTTGTCAATCACCGTTGTTGTCCTCCGCTGTTCACTTTCCACTAAACATGCCTTTCGGCCTTACGATTGGAACTGAACGCGCCAACACTCTCCAAGTGCGTTCAGACTTTTGTTTTTGCGCAAGTTTGGTTGACTGAGCTCTTTTTTCACAGAATGCGATACAAGACGAACTCATGAAGCGGGGCTTCAGTCCTGATGCTGGTCAGTGCTCCGGAACTACGCCCGTGTACCCCAGTCCTTATTCAATGGCGTATACAGACCCGGTCATGGCAGAGTACATCACTATCATGATCATAAATAACAAGACTGCTGGTATGCCACAGTTCCTGCGCTGCGTTGGGCGCTCTGCATTGATGTTGTACTGACATTCTCTCTTCCTTTAGCTCAAATAACATCTGAACTCGAGGACTGTAAGCACTATATGCGCTTGATTGCTTCACATTACTCACTGGTGCTTGTTCGTTGCAGTGATCGGAGCTGACTTTGGTTCGTGTGCCTTCCTTGTTGCTCCTGTTACCGCTGACGGTCTTCTGTTTCCATAGATCCAAGTTTCACGGATTGGCTGTTTGTCGAAGCTGCCAAAGGTGCCCCCGAGTCAGAAATTCCACTAACATCACCCACCACCTCCCCTTCCCTAACCTCAGCAACCGCGCCTAAAACCCAAGCTACATCCGAAATCCCCGTTCACTCACCTTCATTTTCAACATCTGATAACCGACGGCCACCAAATCCTCGTGCTGGAGCAGCTGCTCCTCTCTATCAACAAGCGCTATCCTCAACGCTTGGCCATGGCCAAAAACGAACGGCATCTGTACGGTCTCCATCACCCACTGGGCATGGCCCATCTAAAACGCGCCGTGTGGACGTGCCAACCGGCCCTCGCGCGATGCAAAGCAGTAGTTCACGAGGTGAAGGGGGTCCAGGTGCGAGTGGGAGGAGTCTATTAGACCGTGTAGGCGGACGAAATGGCATACATCCCCCATTTGCGCATGGAGACGAAATACAAGCTCGCATCGATGCTGTTACGAATGGTGGCATGCCCGCCAACGCAGCGACTTCCGACCCTGCCATGATGATGGGTTTTCAAAATGGTGTTGGGATGGATATGACCGCGGCCAATGTGAATGCAAACACGATGGTGTTGCAAGAGATGATGATGAACCAGATGGCCCTCATGGCTCAGATGGCCACCTCGATGGGGATGCTCAATCCTTCCACGGGCCAGATGATGGCTGGTGGCTTTCCAGGAATGCCACAAGGTGATGTGGGTTTGTATCAGGGTGGCGGTGTATTTGGTCCCGGACAATCGTCGACACAGGGCATAAATGGTCGAGGAAGAGGTGGAGGACGAGGAGGAAGGGGCCGTGGTGGAGGACCAGGACGAAGCGGCCACACAGGTGCATCAACGACACCGTCCTCCGAAGTGCCCACCCCCACGCAGACGGAGGTGCAACCCCAACTGCCTTCTGAGACTAATGCAACTCAGCCTGCTGAGCCTTCGGTGTCCATAGTTGCGCCAAAACCCATCCCTGCCTCTACCCAACAGCCGGCTCCAACTCAACAGCAACGGATACCCTACGCATTGCCGGAGCGCCCTCAATCCCCAACCTTGTGCAAATTTGGCACCAAGTGCACGAACCCACATTGTAGATATTCACATCCTTCTCCTGTCGCCACGGCTGAAAGCGGCGTGGTGCTGAGTACGGAAGTATGTGAGAAAGGGAAGGATTGTAAAGATAAGGATTGTATTAAATCGCATGTCAGTCCAGCTGTGAATGCACCTGGTAGGCGACAACCTCCTTTCTTGCTTAGTGCTTCGCTGACCGTGATCTCGTAGGTGCTGAGCTCCAAAAACCACCTTCGACGCATCCACACCCTCAGACAACACCGGCTTATCCCAGCACCCCTTCTAACACTATGGCCTGTCGCTTTGGTGCCTCCTGTACTCGCCCAAACTGCACATATTCACACCCACGTCCGACCAGCACTCACTTTAATCAACAATGCCGCTTCGGCGCTGCATGCACCCGTGCCGCTTGTCCTTTCCAACATCCAGAAGGCCGTGTTTTACCCACGTCGTTCCATCGTGGCTTGTCTACGACCGGACCACTGGTGAATATCCCTGCCCCTGAGACGGGGAGCATGGGCGGAAGTGTCCATCGGAGTATGACGTTTAACGCCCCAAACAAAGCAACGGGCACGGCAGACAATGTGAAGGAGAAACTGGAAAGGCAAATGAGGGAACTAGAAGCAACGAAGAAGGCCGTTCAGGACGCGGAAGCAGCGGCAGCAGCTGGGAAGAAAAACGAGACCAAGTCTGCCGTTCCTATCGCTGCTTGATCGACAGATGGGAAGGAAATCAACTATTATATGTGACAAAAATTTCTTCTGTCTGGTCTCGGCTTTCAATCTGTTCTTATCGTTTCTATTTCTTTCCTCGCCTTTCAGTTAATGGTATAAACGAGATCTTTCCTAACCCCACTCGACATTGAGAACGCTTGACATGTGTATGTAGTATCTAACGTATCCGCCAACTGCATTCTACGAGTCTTTCACTACGTACCATTTGGTAGCTATAGTACTAGAACGGGGGAAGGGGCGTTGGAAACGATCAAAAGAGCAGAATACCATGTTGGGGATGCCGTCGAAAAGAGACGGTCGTCTGTTGCTCGTACATAGCGCTCACTCTGGAATGGCGTGTCGAAAGTGATTGATTTATCAATTGATCCTTGGAGTGCACAGGTAACCTCATTGTTCTTTAGTAGTGACTGAACTGGTGGGCCTGTTAAACAACAAATTTGCTATAATAGACATGTTACTATGTTACAGACTTTTATTTCACAAGTTCGTCTGTAATGCTCAAGGAGTATGTATAAGAACGTTTGAGATGGCATCTGAGACATTGTGATTTACCTGGCATCACCTCCTGCGGGTGGTTTGTTACTCCAAATGTTCTTTCCGAACATTTGGAGTGACAAACCGATCGAATTGAAGGCATGATGCTTACGCCCACGGCGTTCCGCTCAAGTGAGCACACGACAAGCATGATCAGTATGCAATCCACAGTACATGCGACGATAAATACAGTGAGTGCCAGTGGGTCAGCGAAGTTTGCATGTGACAAACTGACATGAGTATACAGTAATGCTTGCGATTGCCAGTTCAAAGCAGAGACATCCCGCTTGGAGACGCTTGTCTCAGTTACGCAGGAAGAAAGGCGGACAGAACTTCGAGAGAGAGAGGAAGCGGGCGAAAGTGTCACCGCCTCACCGGAGTGCAATCATGATCTAAGCCTGATGGCGGTACGAAGTTCCTCCCAGTGGACTATGGGAGGCAGCCTCTTAACAATTCTCTACGAGCTATAGTTCAGCAAAGTGCCATCGGGGACGAGGGGAATTCCGCAATTGCTCTGAAGCTTTCGCTCAATTGTCCTTCTGCCAGACGTAGATGGCGTGGATAGTACTGGATACCCTGCGAAGCACGACAATGGTATGCAGTGCGACTCCCAAGCCAATCCCAAGCTTATAGCATATAATGCACTCAGGCTTCTTTCGGATCCAGGCAATACCTCACTGCTGTTCAGACCTCGTCATCCTCCCAGGCAGTCCTGTGAGGAGTCCTTTCTGGTACCGCAACCTCGGATCATAGCACTTCAAGTGTCATAGGTTGTCTCATTCCCAGCCCGGATCAATAGTTTTGGTGGATCTAAATTGGCGCTCTCAGGAAGGCTCGCACGGGGAGAATCCAAGATGTCAGCATGTGAGCTATCAGATAAAACTCACGGCAACGCAAGCTGATGACTCGCATGATCGGAAACCAGACTCGGAAGCACTCGAAAATCCCGAGAAAGCGGACAGTGTATCTTCCTTCCTAGTGGCCACTTGATTGCATGCACACTGCTCTCTCTCAACCAGCTTGCAACTTTGCCAACTCTGAACGTCATCAAGTGATTCAAAGGTTTGATTAAGAATGATCATACTCTGAGTCTATATATTCTTCATGGGATCTGGAAAGCCCTGCAGGCTGTGTGAGGTCACGAAGAGTGTAGAAATATGGAAGGGGTAATCTGTAGAATACCCTAGTAATGTATAGTCACTCAGGTAGAGCATGTAGTGACCAGCATGGTTGAGGAAGCGGAACATCTCCTTCAGGCAAAGTACAACCTCTACAGCCACATGTCAGGAAAGAAGCACATCGGTCAGTTGATTCTACAGATTGCACTTGACCTGGTGGCCGATGGTACGACACGTAGCCTGTGACATGTACCATCTCCCCAAAAACATTGCCCCTCATGTGGACTTTGTCACCCCAAGCATACACTTCGATGTGAAGCTGACACATCATGACAGTACTGAACCTGCTCGTTCTGTGGGACAGCCTGGGTCAGGCAATGGACCCAAGACCACCGGCAAACTGAATGCCCCATTGCCAACTGACCTTTCAACATGCAACGAGTACATCACGCTTGAGTGCTTGCATGTGCTCTATGGACTTGAAGACACCCCGAGTTCAACTCCAAAGAACACCTTCGGGATTGGTAAGCGGATGACTCGTTTGCCATTGCTCTTTTTTCACATTCGTATGAATTGCAGTGGAGTACACCCCACAGGCCTACCTTCAGAGTGATTTGGACATGTTCTTTGGAAACTTCTCTCCCAGTCTTTACAGGAGGTCCCCGCACATGATCTCAATTGATGGGGGTAGAGTGCATGTTATTCAGAATTGCATCTTGGTCTGACTTTCTGCTCAGGCTATGTGCAGACCGAGTATCAGGGCTTCGATTACAACAGTGAATCTGATCTTGACCTTCAATATGGTATGGGTCTGGTCAGGCCATCGCAAACTGTTACTCTATACCAAGCCAGTGATATGGTGGAGGGTTAGTCATTGACATCTCATTTGTTGTGTTGAGACTGATGTCAGTTGTTTCACAGGTGCCTCATTCAATAACTTCCTGGATGCTCTTGATGCCTCTTACTGTTATAACTTTTCTCTTTTGCCTTGTCGACTCCATTTCCCCAATGGACTCTTACCTAGCTCTTCCACTCTATGACCTACTCCCTGTACTTGCAGAGATCATATTGCTCCATAGCATGGTAGCTTTCTTTACTCTTTGATTGGTTGTCATTGTATGACTCCCTCTTCTCACGAAGTATCCCTACTTCACCTTTGTTCCCTTCGCTTGGTTCCACCCTTCTTTGGAACACCCCTTTTATATCAACATATATAAACTATGCAGCGATACTCCTTGTACATCCTTACCGCAATCTAGCTGAGTATCTCTGCTCTACTCGCCACAGTGCCTGTGACCACTCGACTGGACTACTCCTAGTCTGTACTTGAACACTCAGACTCTTCATAGTCAACCCTTGACCCTCGACTGTCCCTCGGGTATAGATTCCCAACTGGACAACTCTCAGCAATGCCTGAGTTTTCACTCGTCTCTCTGGTAGCAACCTGCTGACCAGAAACCCTCGTTCAACTCTTCAGTGTACCACATATCAAGTGGTGGTTGTTTAAGTTATCACAACCACTTGATTACTTGGCACTTTTGCGGCTATGCTAGGTCCTACCCAGAACTATCGTAACACTTACTGCACTTTTGAGGGTGGCAACAACCCAAACCAGGACGCTATGTACCCTGATATGGCTCCTGGTGGATATGAAGGTTGGTTTTCATTTAAGATACTTTCCCATTACAACTTACCTACCCCCGTCATCAAAGGCCCTCTGGCATGCGGAACCACTCCACTCTCAAATGTCATCTCGACCTTGTACTCTTACAACGAAGCTGACCTCTCAGTGTTCTATACTGCACACCAATGTGCCGAATTCGCTAAACTTGGTCTCATGGGTATCACTATCCTATATAGCTCTGGTGATTTCAGTGTCGCAGGGTACGACAATGTTTGCCTGAACCCTAATGGTGAGTGTATCCCTTTCAAGCAACTTTGTCTGCATTTTCTTATTCTCGCATTCTTGGAAAGGGACGCAATCTGTCGGTAGCATGATTTTCAACCCCACTTTCCCTGCAACTTGCCCTTACATCACATTGGTCAGTGCTACCATGGTCCCACCCAATTCAATGGTCTATGAGCCCGAGATGGCTTGTGAGGAGATCATCTACTCTAGTGGTGGATGGAGCAATTACTTTGCTATGCCTGACTACCAGAAGTCAGCTGTCAAATACTACTTGGCAAACTACTACCCTGACTGCCCACCTGACATCTGGAACTCCACTGGAAAGGTATGGCCATCTTTCATGTTTGAGCCAGGAACATCCCAGTAACATTTGAGTGAATGAAGTTGTGTGCCTTTCCTGACATTTCTGCCAATGGTGCCAACTACGTCATTGCTGTATGTTGCCTTGTTCCTATGTTAAAGTGGCTGAATGCTCACACCTGGTCTAGGTGGATGGGGAATTTGAGCTCGTTTATGGCACATCCTGCTCTTCTCCGGTCAGTGCTGCAATCTTTACCATGATCAATGATGCCCATCTCGTGGCTGGGAAGTCGACCATCGGGTTCATCAACCCCATGGTGAGTGATATGCCTTTGGTGAACACCAAAGCTAATTCGCAATAGATCTATACCCCTACATTTGCATGAGCATTCAATGACATCACGATGGGAGACAACCCAGGGTGTGGCACCGATGGGTTCAATGCATCGGTCAGTTAGGACCCTGTGACAGGACTTGGAACACCGAACTTCCCCAAGCTGGTTGCTGCTTGGCTTGTGCTTCCTTGAGGAATAGAAGAAATAGATATGTAAAAAAATGATACCTGTATCATGTGTGGGGTTCTCAGGAACAGTCAGGGATGAATGGAGTGACGACATGGTTAGCAGATATGAAACTAGGAATGGTGGCTATTTGTGTGCACCTGTCAGTGAGTGCCATCATGCAATCTGATATGAACTTGAAGTGGTGTATGATATATGAGGGATGAATCTATCCATTCAAGATAATCAAGGTAACATTTTATACCCAGTTACTTTGGCCTCTTCTTATGCTACATTTGCGAGTTATTGTTAGAGACCATGTGACTTGGAGGTAGTCAACTCCGGATCTTTGGAGTTGTAGCGTCGGACGGGACTTGGCTTCACTGTATGTGGTGCGCCCTTGTCACAGTCTGTCCCTATATTTCAGACGTGTGGAGAACAGAGGTAGATATATGACTCAACACATGAAGTGGAGTTGAGCGGAGTAAGGACCATCAAGGTCTTACGGAGTGTTTGGAGTGAGTTGTACAAATAAACTAATATTCAGACTAAGGATACACAGTCAGGGTACTACAGTTTATATACTCAGAGTGGAATGGAGATTAGTAACAGAGTTGGTAAGAACTGAGTAAGACGGAAGATCGGGAAACTACATAGCCAGAGGTAAGTCAGGTACTGAGAAAGCCGGAGCTGTGCTCATAAGCAAGACACAGGTTATGTACTAAAATAAAAGAGGAAACAAATATATGTAATGGAGGTCCAGGGTCACAGAGTTGTGTCCTGAGGGAGATCAACCCGGAGTTATCGTCTAAGAGAACCGGAGTTATATCCGGAGGAATGGAGAACAGAGCGGTATATGACAGTTATGATCATGTTTATAGCCTCCTGCAGTGAGTTTTGTTCATGTTTCAGTTGGAGAATCAGACTGGTGCCCATGGGAACCATGATGGGCTGATGCTGCCCAGTTGACTCATTCCTATTCTAAGTGGCTGAACATTCAAATGTTCAAGCCTTGGTCTATAGTAGAATACACACAAAAACTTTTATACAAATGTACATATCCAAGTCCTCAGGATAAGTTACATGGTGTACAATAGCAAATTAGTAATAATGATACAACAAAGTACTAGAAAATGAATGAAACTTCTATACCAATGTGTCCCCTGAGTCAAAGTCATGGAGTAATCCTGTGGCTTCTGGTTGCTTGTCCTGGAGATGAAGGTTTGGGGTGAGCTGCCACTGTGATAGTAAACTAGATGTGCATGCCAACAAAATAAGTACTTACTGAAGAGGTTATATGGTTACCATTCTGACCTCCAACTGCTTCCTCTATGTCTGAATCCACTGACAAAGCTTGAGCTCCCCAAGCCAATCCAATGAGCCACAAGATCAATGCTTCTGGCTTGGCAAGGTACTTCATCTCCTCATCATCCTTTGTTGTGACCCAGTACAGCCAGTCAAGGATGAGGCTGGGAAAGGCAAGAATTATGTAGTAGATAGCATCAGCATGGCCACTTGCAATTGCTAGTAGAAAATTGTATTAGGTTGGATGACATGTAGTATTGGACTTACCCTGGGCCTGAGCATAGCTCCAGATTGATACAACCTCAAAGACAACCACACGGATCAGGATGACAGATGTCTTGTCACCATAGTACACTGATGCGACAGTGCCAGTGATGAAAAGGGTGATGGTGATTGCTGAAGGGATCAGCCAGTTGATGACCAGTGAAGTGTCAACATGGGAATTGGAATCCTCAATTGAGGAGCTGATGGTGAAGATAAGGAAGAGGGAGGGGATGAATATTGATGCTTTGAGGCAAGTCTTCAAGTTCTCCATGATGTTGATTACTAGTATAGTTACTTTTCCCTATGAAGAGGGGCTGTTTGGTCTTTATTACTTTAGTATAGCTGTTAGGAGACTGTCATTTCTTTCTTGACTGATATACGTACATAAGCAACTGTACACCCCAAATTTAGCAAGGAGGCCTCAGATCTCGCACTGATGCATAGTAGAAAGGCAGATTACTTTATAAGTATGTAAAGGCCAAGATACAAATGTAGAAATATGGAAGGGGTAATCTGTAGAATACCCTAGTAATGTAGTCACTAAGGTAGAGCTACGTATACGAAAGTTCTAAAGTACTACGTGATTATATAACACGGTGGCTGTACACATCGACGCACACCGTTTGCTACGGATCGTATTCTAACAAAGAGTTAACGTTCATCTTCCAGTGGCCCAGTGTTTCGGGATCGATCAGGTCTCTACTGATGAGACTATTTTCTCTCGCCAAGGACACAGCTCGAATATACCATATATACCAGGCGGTAATGTTGAACGATCTCCTTCCTGAGCAAGTCCCGTCAAGATGTTGTTGCGTCGAGTATCGCCGTGCGTTTTCGTTTCGCTGTATGACATATGTCGCTTGCTAAAATCCTCATCCTGTACTAGTTCTAAAGATACGATGGAGTGAGTTCGACCTTCATTCTGACGGACGGTGCATTCACCCAAGTGACCCTTTCTATCAAGCGAAGGCCCATTCGTACGTACATGTTTACCCCAGCCGATGTGTCTGTAGTGATGTTGTACAGGTCCTCGGGTATGCGATGTGTTTCGGCTTGATGGGCGTCCTCTCTGTCCAGTGTTGTAGGTCGGCCCCCTTTTCATTTTGCATAACCTGAGACAGGCACGGCCGTCTACAGTCATTTATTTCACCAAGTTTCTTAATGACCGGGCATGGTTGCGAATACTGGGTAATGCACGTCGGTTATAGTACTGTAAGTTCAATACTGACGTGGTAGTTGCCAGCGTCCTGTTGCTGGAGACGCTCATTACTGTCCTTGCCCTCCATGGCTTTTGGTTCGGGGTAGCTACCAATGGTTCGGACCTCTCTTCCATTGTCGCTGCGGGAGTTGGTGGACAGGAGCTTTCCCCAGCTCCAACCTGGTCGTTTGTGGCCATGTCACCACTCACAGGTATAGGTGAGGGGCTTCATGAATACGGAGACGGGTGTTCGTGAATGTCGATGACTTTCAGTATCCTCGATTACGCATGGATTTTTCTGCTGGCGCATATGGGCCGTCCGGCAATCCCTTGTGGTCCCTGTGTTGGTGATGATGGTGATGAGTCACATCGAGATCGGCCTGATGCGTTATTGAAACCACAATATCGTTACTTCAATGCGCCATGCTCACTTATGGTGGTATCGTTGTACGTCACTTCCAAATCGTGATCCGTCTTCCCAGCAACTCACGAGCGGTAGTATGGTCTCGTTCCAGACCTCGTTGCCGATCATCCAATGCCGTTTTATATTCCCGTCCGTATCACCATTTTTTGATTCTCAAACTCATTTAACAAATCATTTCTCTACTAGGTCTGGTTGTGCGGCAGTTTATTTTGTGATTTAACGATCACCGTGTACATGACGCTCAATGTATGTTACTTCTAACGTCGCACAACCATTGTTGCTCACTTGGCCGTTTTTTGATACCTTCACGCAGCTCTTCCGATCCTGTTCCCAATCGCACTTTAGTAACACGTGGTCCATGTCGACCCAATTGGTCCGACTCACGATTGAGACGGGTTTCATCACCACGACAGCTGCCATCGTCGAACTGGTGCTCGCCATCGCCTATCGGGTGACATTGTACCATGTTGCACTGTGAGATTTCCGTCGGTCGCATCATTATATCACCTGCTCAATTGGCTAAATATAGATTTTACATCATATCCAAGCTGTACGTCTCGCGTCCAAATCGTCTATGTATGTATAATGACATGGACGTCTAGGTATGCTAATTGTTTTCTGGCGACGTTGAACGCACGCCTCGTCCTGCGAAGTGGGACAGACAAGCGCAAGTCGGTCGCGGTTTGGGAACACCCGATGTCTTCCGCGCAGTCTCATTTGGGACAACTAAACAACAACGCCGCGGCGAAGCTATCCGACGCGATTCACATTCATACCCAAGTGGAGACGGACATCGAGACGGTACCATATCCTGCGGTGAGTCGTCCTTTCTGCTGGTTGCGAATGGGTATCAAGTTGATCATGGGTTTCGGCGCGTCTGTAGGATGTCCCACAGAAGGGTTTGCTTCACGATGGGGAACCCGACGCTTGATGTGCCGTGTGCAACACTGATACATGTACCATCTTTAACTTTGACTCTCATACAACGCCTTGAATGTTGGTGGTATACACCAAGCGGTCCAAGATAAATTTAGAATCGAAAGTTGCCTGGGATCTGTGTGATATTTTCTTTGTTTTTTTTTTTTTTTTTTTTTACGTCGAGATGCGAAGGGCTTGCCAGAGTCGCCACTAGCACCGATACTCATATTGAGGTGTTTCGAAGGATTTACTCCCCCGTCTGGTCCAACACGCATGGAAGGTGCTTGAACCTATGGAACTCAGTGGTTGATACGGTGTCACCACTAAGTTCTAACAGGTACGATGATGCGGCGCGTAGTTTCGACGGTGTCTCAAAGTTCGAGTTTGACCCCCACAACTGCCAGTGTTGACGTGACAGTTACTGGGAATGGATCGAGCAGTGTCTGACATATTCTTCCCCCGAGTATGAGGCGTGCAGAGTCCACAGATGAGATCCAGGAGATTGGAGACTATGGTCCGAGAGATCGGCTTTCATCGGGAACTGTTATGCTGAATCATGCATTGATACCTACTCCGGCGGTGAGCGGACACGTTGATATGGACAGCCTGAGCGCAATTTGATTTTGACTCTGACAAGGCGCAAAGCTGCTTATGGTTCGATCGACTCGGCGTTTTTCCTGACCACGAGAACGTACACCTTTTGGAAATCGTGGTGCCATGGGTACTGTATTATGCCGAATTCTTCAGCAGGACGTTCGAAATGGCATCTAGTCAATGCCGACAAAGCTGCTAATATGCACTCTCTGCACCGTCTATTGGCCGCTCTTGATTAATGCAGCTCTATGCGCCGACTTTCCCAAGGGTTTACTTCGATAAATTTATGATATGTCAGTGGTAAACATGAGTATCTGTTCCGAGAAGAATCGAAGCTCACCAAATTGTGTGGTGTTTGATACATGTTCATTGAAGAAGCTGTCCGACTTCAGATATCAGGACTAGCCTGGGTTAGTTTTTACGCATTCAGAATCACAGGCTCAGTCGAAGCACGGCACCTTGAACATTAATGGTGCATATTAGTGGTTCACCATGGATTCACTGAGCTGCACGGCTCATTATGATTATGTGGAGCACAAACAGCAAGACAGAGATACTAGAAACACGAAGTCGGATGTCTCCGTGAAAAATCTACTTACTCGGGTCGTCTATCAGGGCCACATTCTCGGAAGGAGCGGTGAAAAATTCTCCGGTCGAATATCCCTTGAATCCATGTTCCCGTGCGGCTCCGCCTACCGTGGAGTGTGGAGTTCTTTATTGACACTTCCGGTTGATTCAACTTGAACGCACGTGCGCAAACGGTCCACTGCCGAAGAAGGCGATAGAGGCTCGCTTGCGGTGATTGACAAGTTCGCAAGGGAAGATTTCTAGATGGTCTTTCAGCGCTCAACATTCACAGAGTTGAACGGTTATTGATTCAATGATCCGCGGGCTGGAAAGTGATGTCTTAGTACGATCTACGGTCGACCTGAATGGAGTAATTGGCACCTAACAACGTTGCTGATTTACTCCCACAACTCGCCGGGCCACTGGGCCGGTATCACCTCGATCGCCTAGTGCGGTGTTTCCTGTGGGTCAAACCATTAAACACTGTTTGACTGACTTGTCGGTCCAGGGAACGTGGTCATTATGACCGGGACAATCCGAGGGTGGTGTAATCCGTCTCACTTGCGATACTTGTATGTATGCCTTGGGCATGATAATTTTACCACATTTGTGAACATGAGCATGTGGTGCCTTGCGACGGGACCTTTGTTTTGGGTTGCTGGACGACAGCTGCGACGACAGCGATACTTGCTTAATTCTACATCTCTTTGTTTCTGCTGCTGGGGCAGCGCCGAAAAAGAACAATAGGCGGCCGTTTTCCACGGAGACAGCAACACCGCCTTGTACGTACTGAATCGGCTTCTACTCCCCATACTACTCGCCTCAGTACTGTAACTGTACCGACCCACTTACTCTCCTTTCACAGTCGTCGACTCGTCGACTCGTCTAATCTCTTTACACTATGGCCGACATTGGCACTATCATCGACGAAAATGCATCAAGAGCGCTGGCGCCCGCTGCAGTCGGCTCACAAGTAGCCCTCATGTCCATCATTTCGGTAGGTTGTCAATCATTCCCTCTGAAATTGACTTATTTCACGTCCCTGCCGTCCGTTAGGTAGCCACAGTGGTGGCATTTAACGCCCTACGACCCAAGAACAAGGTAGATATACCGTTGCTACATCAGCGTGTACGTTCCCTGTCTTGAACCGCGACACCCGTAGGTTATCTATCAACCTAAAGTCAAATACCACGTTGGGGACAAGTCGCCACCTCGCATATCCGACTCTCTCTTTGGATGGCTACCACCGCTCTACCGCACGAGAGAACCAGAACTCTTGGACAAGATTGGTCTCGACGCCGTTACATTTTTACGTTTCACACGCATGACACGCATGATGTTCAGTAGCATTGCCTTGCTTGGATGCGCTGTGCTCATACCCATCGACGTCGTTTACAACTTAAAGAACGTCAAATCTTCAAGCCGCGATATCCTCTCTATTCTCACCATTCGTGACGTCCAAGGATCATGGCTCTTTGCTCACGTCGCAGTCTCATACCTCATATCCGGCCTTGTCATGTACTTCATTTGGCGGAATTGGACACACATATTACGGTTACGTCAGGAATGGTTCCGCTCGCCAGAATACCACCAATCGTTTTATGCACGCACACTCATCGTCACCGACGTTCCTCGGAGATACCAATCGGACGAAGGCATCCGCGCAATATTCGAAAGCGTTCAAGTTCCATACCCCACGACGTCGGTGCATATCGGTCGTAAAGTCGGCCGGCTTCCGGAGCTTATTGAATACCACAATACGGCAGTGCGCGAGTTAGAGCAGGTTCTCGTCACATACCTCAAAGGGGGACAGATTGCCAAGGAACGTCCAACTATTCGAATTGGTGGTTTCCTCGGGATGGGTGGCGTGAAGAAAGATGCTATTGATTTTTATACGTGCGTGGCTTTTGGTTTAGCGAGGTAGATAGTAGATCTCACGTTTTGCAGCGCGAAACTTCAGCGCACAGAAAGGGCGATCGAGGATCATCGGAAGGAGATCGACACGCGAAAAGCGGAAACCTACGGGTTTGCGTCCATGGCTGCGGTCGCTTACGCCCATATCGTGGCGCATATCCTTCGCAACAAACATCCCAAGGGTACGGACATTGCTCTCGCACCCAATCCCAAAGACATTGTATGTCCTCTTCCCATACTCGTCTCAATTTTTGACCACTTCGCAATGTGCAGATCTGGAACAATGTGAACAAATCAACTGCAGAGATAGTTCGGAACAGGTCAATCGGCTTCTTGTTGCTGGTCTTGGTCTGTTTCTTCAATACGATCCCGTTGTTCTTCATCTCTATTCTTGCCAACTTGACAACGGTGCGCTATCTTCGCATAGCACGATGACAATCTGTGACGCTCCTGACAGTTAACTGCATTTGTTCCTTTCTTGGCACAATGGTCCAAAACGTCCTCGGGTTCTTTTGCGTTCATCTCTGGTGTCTTACCACCTGCAATTTCTGCTCTATTTGGATTTTTCCTGCCCATTATCATGCGATGGATTACACGACTCCAGGGCGCTCAGACAAATAGCCGGTAGGGAAATATTATATTGCTTAGGGGGTTGACACTGAGAATGTCGACTTAGTCTTGATCGTGCTGTGGTTGCTCGCTACTTTGCCTTTTTGGTGATTTCACAGTTGGTCATCTTCACCTTGTTTGGTGTTGGTTTCGGTGAGTTCAGTAGTGAACGATTCCCATTTCGTTGTCAGTCCTAATCGTGTATCTTTAGTTGTCGTGGAACAAATCATCCAAGAGATCGGTGAACATACGAGCTTCGCTAATATCATTGCGGCCATGTCAAGTGAGTCTTGGCCTAGTTTATGGAGTGAACATCTCTAGAGCATACTCAATCAGCGTTACCGGCCACGATCAACCACACCTACGTTTCCCAATCATCGTATTGGCTCACTTTCTTCCCGTATGTCGGACATGATCATGTGTTCAAATGACACTGAGGCCGTTTATATAGCATGCGAGGTTTCCTTGCGATCTTTGACCTGGCTCAGATCTTGAATCTTGTCTGGACTTCGTTCAAGACACAGTAAGCATAGTTTCAAAAACTTAGCGAAGCAAAGACTTGATTCTCAACCCTTTTTAGTATGTTTGGCCGTACCCCTCGAGACATCCGTGAGTGGACGCAACCGCAGGAATTCCAGTATGACATTTACTAGTGAGTCGACCCCCCTCTCTGTATCCACCGTACTGATCCTCTCGCGCCAGCTCGAACATCGTACGTTTGTCGATTTTATCTGTGAACATTCAAGTTTATTCGTGATTGTCCAGCTTTTCATGGCTGCTGTCGCGCTTGTCTTTGCGCCGCTCGCACCTCTGGTCTCTCTCGCTGGGGCCATCGTCTTTTGGATTTCCTCTTGGGTGTACAAGTACCAGTTGATGTTTGTGTACGCCACACAGATTGAGACTGGAGGGGTACGTGTTGAAGCATGCACCAGCATCACTTAACTGACTCTGTCCTCTGCCAGCGCCTTTGGAACATTATCGTCAACAGGTTACTGATATCAGTAATACTGATGCAATTACTCATGATTCTCAGTAAGTCGCGGTCCTTTGTCGACTTTTCTTGTCTGAGAACGCGCAATTTACAGCTATCGGTCTTCAATATGAATTCAAGTCGTTCATGTGGCTTTCGACCGTCCCACCAATCCTGTTCGTCGTTGCCTTCAAGATCTGGCTCGACAGGATGTTCTACCAGAAGTTCATATACTATATTCCCTCGGAGACAGAATTGCGTGAGGCCAAAGTCCACTCTTCTCGAGCGGATGACGTGGGACATCGTCTTGAGAAGCGTTTCGGTCACCCTGCGCTCCACGCGGAGTTGTTTACGCCCATGTTGCACGCCAAGATGATGCCCCTCCTCGCCGATGTGTACAAGGGCAAAATCGGCAGCGACAAGGCGAAGTTAGACGAATACGGCGGACAAAAGGTGGATGCACAGGTTATGGAAGGTGGTCTCCGGATTGCAGGTATCGAACAACGAGACCTCGAGTACGACCCAGCGCTGTACCGCCGTGATCGAGGCGAGTTGGACTGGGACGCCCGCTCTATGGCCTCCAATGCTATCTTTGGACACAATCGGGCCGACAGCGCATCGGTTTATCACCAAAAGACGCATTACTATGGGGGCTCGATGGCTGGCGGACGTGCATCCCCCGCACCGTCCGCGTTCGACCGTTATGCAGCCAAGACGCCAGCAAACCCGGGCAATGCGAGTGCCATTGAGCTTTCGCGACTGGGTGCGAGTGTGGATCACCTACCGCTCTTGAACGATCCTGGGTATAACCTCGGAGAAATGTCGAACCAGGGTCCTCTCGGAGCTCCACTTCCTAGATATGCCTCGCCAGAACCGCTACACCCTCCGTCGAGATACGGAACGCCAGCAACTCGGCCCCCATCTTGGTTCGCAACGCCCGCACCCATGCAGTATCCTCCTCAAGCTGGTGCACAACATTCGCCCGTAGAAGGCTACAGAGAAGCGCCACTACATCGACCGTATCCTTCAAGAGATAGCTCGGCCAACCATGTGTCCCAAGAGTCCGTGTCTAACTTTGCTGGTCGTGGGGTCTATCAAGGGGGTTATTAACTGATCCTTGATCCCACCAACCGTTGCTTCTTCGAAGCCACTCATGCCCCGCTATGAACAAGGTCCCGCGTCATTGAACGTTTTGTCTGAAATCGCTGTTGACACTAGTCTCTTGTTTAAATGTTCACATCTTGACGCTTGTTTTTTTGCATATGGGCATTTTTACTTTTGGATCCCCCCCCGTTTGTCGTCTGGTTGGTGTTTCGAAAAATGGACAGGTGCATACTACTACATTACGGGGAAACGGGGGCCGAACTAGAACAACATAGTTGCAAACGTACCAGGCATTTTAGTCGTTTACTGATGTATTTTTTTCCGCTCGTTTATAGGACGCTTGTTATTGCGCCTTGGACGTTTGGTGTCGGGTTGTCAGGCCGTGACTGAGCGCATGTTTTTTTTTTTTTGAGGTCATCATGCTGCTGATTGCGGCGTAGCATTTCTTTTGCCGGTCACCTTGAGATCAGCCCTCTTTGTCGTGCCACTGCTTTCCTATCCAAGTAAGGATTTACAAAAATCCTGTCATTGACAAGACAAAGGATCACAGCCGTCCGTAGTGAGGGTGATTTACATTGACTATGCAGGGCAACGCTGAAGCTTGAAGCTTGAGCGTAATGTGGCGATATTAAACCTCTGATTCATGATGAGCCACTGATACAGAGGCTGTACGATAGATTAAAGCCCTCTAAAACGATCTTGTAGCACCTGTGACACTGGGTCAGGCACTAGTATTGCATATTGTAGGTTCGTCAACGTAGCGGAGTGGAGAAATTGGAGTCCGAATAGTCACTGAGCGACAGGGTCTTCACCCCAAGTACGACATACGTCGGTACCGCGAAGAAAGGGTCTCACCCTGTTCCAGTACAACGAACGCGTCACCGCCGACATCGGGTGTTCATCCAAATCCACCATCGAGGAAGGAACAATTGAGATGTCGTCAACCCTGTCTTCAAGTTACAGTTCACCAACCGATACGGGTCCATCCACATCCGCGCTGGCGACCTCACAAGAGATCCGAGACCGTGGGTCTACGTTTGTCGCCTGTATCTACCGCGCCGCGACCATAGATGAGGTCAAGTCGGCGGCGGCGGCGCAAGGCGACCCTCACCCACCAGCACAGCGCACCGCGTGCGGTGATGGCCGTGCCACGCAGCATGCCGCGTCGGGCTCGGGTCTACTGGCAGATACGCGGGCGGATGTGTCCTATGCGATGGTAGCTTGGCGCTGTATGGTGCTGAAGCCGGGCCGAACGGGGTTATCCGGGCCGGAGGAGTTTGATGTAGGCGAGGGGTGGGAAGATGGACGGGAGATGGGTGCGGGCAGGCGGGTGTTGGGGGTGATGCAGCGGGAGGGGGTGTTGGATGCGGTCGTGGTCGTCCGTCGGTGGTACGTCGCCCCGTTGTTTTCAGTGTGCGTCTGTGTCGTTGTCGACGAGTCACTCAAGCAGAGCGGATCTAGGTTTGGTGGGATTCTGTTGGGACCGGTCCGGTTTACGCATATCGAAATGTGTGCCAGCGAGGTCTGCCGTCGGTTCAAGAAGGTGGAGCAGATGGAAGAATGTGTGCACACGTTGGATACGCTGGATGGTGTGCTAGACGCGCTGCGAGCTCAATTGGCGGTGGTACGCGAACAAGCAGGGATGCAAGACCAAAGTTCATCCATTGCCGAATCAGAAACCGCAAGGAGCAAGCGCAAAGTCCCCGATTATCGTGCCATGCAAGATGCACTTGATTTGTCAAAGGCAAAAAGACTCATTCATGCGAGAGAATGTGCAGTCAACAATACCAAGGTTCTGATTGAAAAGTATAAATTACAAGTAAAAGGGTAATAACATCCGTCCAGCGTGCGAATGATATCATTATGCGCGTGAGTTGTCACTTCCCCATGTCACCGGTCATGTCACCCTCGATGATGATGTGTCTATGAGAATCGAGATACAGTCAGCACGCGGTGTAACAGGCAACGAGATATGATAAGGTCAGGGGTGCAAGTGTTTGGCTAGTTGCTCTGCCAATCGTCAAAGCCTTCGGCTACGACTGGGGCGGCAAAACGAAATCATCACTTGAACATTCAGACATGTACCCACCCGATATTTCATCGTTCATTTTTTTCGTACATTGAAAGACTTGATGATAGTGCGGCGAATGGGCTGCCACTATCCCTCTTGAAAAGGTAGGGGACAGATAGAGCGATAATCCAACACGGACCGGTAACAGTGCCTGATACTAATATCTGAGTTTGGGCTGAATATGGAGCGGTTGGTGGACGAACCTTTGTGGCGGCGTAAGCCAAGACTGCATTGGCCACGTCGCCTGCCAAGTGCTCGGACAAGCCATGCTTATCGCCGTGGCTAGCGGGAATGCCTTTCTCGAACCCAAATAGACCGTAACGGCGACCAACTCGGTTGGCCCACTTTTCGCCCTCGTCGACCCATTGGGAAAGTTGAGTGGTCATCCACCCGGCCGGTTGACCATCGTCGTCACGCACAAACTGGTTGACGACGCGTTCACCGACATGCAGACCTCGTGCGGCATAAAAGATACCCACAAGAGGCACTATAGCAGTCAATTCATGGAGTACAGCGAACGAGACTATCAGCGACGGCAGCGGTGAGCCAGTCCTGGTCGAAATTGCTGCGAGGGCATTGCGGTAAGGCGCAAAACGAGAGGAAGACATCAAACAAGATTTTTCTAGTTCAACTTGCTTACATAACCTAACCAACTGATCGTGTGGCTGTGATCCTTAAGATGTTTAGCATTACACGACGGTGCACCTTGGACACGACCGTCTTCCATGTCAGACATCATTGGCAGAAGTTTCACATAGACGACGCCGGACATGGCGACCGGGAATACACCAGCACCGAATCGGAACCACGCACAATACAAATTAGATTCTCCTGCGTTCCCGAGTCCATGGTGGATGCCCTTCATGGCCTCAGAGCGATAGAACGACAGTTTGGTCGCATACGCGAATATCGGTTGCTGAGGGTACGTCGTCATCATGATGTTATTACACGGAGCTGACCATACTCAGGACTCGGAAATTCGGTCAGAGTACCAGGCAATATGTTGGGCTGCGTTCGAGTCGCCAAGGTCGCTCCTTCGAGTTCCTCTGCAAGGCACGACTTTAAAAATGGCGCTGCCGCCTCCACTGCATCACCCTGAGGGCGGTCCTGGCTTGGACGACCTAAGAAATCTCCTCAGTACCAGAAGACCGTCACAAACCCAAACCCTCCAGTTCCCAGGACGAGTCTCGTAAACTCTCTCGGTTCGTCATACTGAACATAAAACGGGCAGGTGCGTTTTTGTTCTTCTTTCAAGTCTCATTCAGTAATTAAAGTTACATGCAGGCGCCGCCATTACGTTCCGGAACACGGTAAAACCGCCATTCCGATCGCGAGCGATGAAAGCAGCCATTGGCCATGGATTTCTGGAGTGGGGCGGCTTCGCCCCCCTCGAACCGCTCTATGAATCTTCTCCGTTTACGTCTACAGCTCAAGAACCACCATCAGTGGATAGCGTAAACATGCGCATGGCATTGAACAAATGGAGCCAGATTTTGGGCGTTTCTGATCCTCTGTTCCCGGAAATGAAGGATCTTATGGTCCAAACGGAAAATTCGCAAAATGAAGCGGACAGTGATGATTGGGAACCATTGTCAAAGCCTCCCTGGGTAAGGGATAAGGCGGTTCATGTTGCGGAGGAGATTGAGATGCCTCGGAGTGCACAAGAAACTTTAAAACAGAGTCTCGAGGGTCTCTTGCTGCGTTCTCCCGTACAACCTTCCGTGACAGAAGATTCTGACAAAAGAGTGGAGGAAGAAAAGAACTAAAGGTAGTCTTAGTCCGACTTTTACAATCTTACTTAGACTATCTTGGTGACTTGGTCAAACACATGTCAGGAACTTGTTATTAGTCTAGTGCCTTGTGCTAAACATGGTCCGTGCCGAACTTCAACTTGAACACGATTCCCTTGCCACGGCTCACTTATAAGCTGAACTTCTCCAAGTCATACAACGCCGGTAACGCTACCATCTGTTCAACTGCAACACGAGGAATGATTTCTACAGTTGCACGTCTTTTGGGAGGTTCGCACTGTCGCCTCAGAGCCGCGAATTTAGCAATCGCACGCATCTTTCTCTACAACTTCTTTAGCTCGCAGTATGTATTGCACATTCTCATCTATGATCTGCCTTGCATGAATCTAGGAAAATAGCCCAAGCATACGCGCAATATAACCCCGAAGTGAGTTCTGGCTTCGGGTTTTGTTCCGCGCCGCTGACGCGCGTGTGCCGTAGGATCCGCTTTCATTGGACTCGTTACTCACGGACGAAGAAATTGCCATTAGGTTGGTAGATCCTGTTCCTCCGGAACGTTCGTGCTCACGTACGGCTGTAGGGACACGGCACGCGAATACTGCCAGGCATGTCACATTGACTTCTCAGGTCTAATCCCCAACTCATCGGAAATACGAACATGTCGGGTCTCATGTAGGAACGCTTGACATCGCGTGTGTTGGAGGGATGGCGGACAGAACGTGAGTGATCCCTTCCTATGTCCATTCGTGTAGCTTACGCCCAACGCAAGAGTTCAACCATGACATTCTACCTGAAATGGGTAAATTAGGGCCTCCTAGGCCCAACCATCAAAGGCAACGGCTGCGCGGGCGTCAGTCATGTCGCCTACGGTCTGGTCGCACGCGAGATCGAAAGGTTCGTTCCCGGCAGTTCTGATCACGCGTTCACAGTTGTGTCGAGGTATGATCTAGAGTCGATTCGGGGTATCGTTCTACAGCATCCGTGCAATCCTCCCTCGTAATGCATCCTATCAACGAATTCGGCACTGAGGCACAGAAAGACGAATATCTCCCGCGTCTAGGTAAAGTTTTCATACTCTACTGTGAACATCGTCCGGATGGGGCTGAAACGGACGTTTCGTAGCTCGGGGTGAGCTCGTCGGCTGCTTTGTATGTTTCAACCCTTGGTGAAATTTTTTGCCGACTTATCCAGTATCCCTCTCAAGGGGCTTACCGAACCAAATCACGGATCCGATCCCGCGGGAATGGAGACTACCGCGGAAGAAGCCGAGGGCCAATTCATTCTCAAAGGAAGCAAGACCTGGATCACGAACGCGCCAGTAGCGTACGTGAACTCTTGGCTCGTGCAATTTCGTACGTCAGTTCAATGACTCCATTAAAGTGATATTTTCGTGATCTGGGCACGCTGCAAATGGGATGGCAAAGTTCGGGGCTTCATCCTCGAAAAGGCATGTTTTATTATACGGCGTCTTTTATTACTGAGAGTGGATTCAATGTGTGGCGTAGGGTATGAAAGGGCTTGAAGCGCCACCAATTAAGAATAAGGTTGCTCTTCGTGCCTCTGTTACAGGGTCTATCTTTATGGACTCTGTGAGAGTACCGCGCGGTCACCTTCTTCCCCATGGTCAAGGGCTTAGCGCGCCATTCTCTTGTCTGAACAGCGCGAGGCATGTTCATGTCCCCATGGAGAATGACTGACAACTGACAGGTAGAATGTTAGATATGGCATTTCCTGGGGTGCCATGGGAGCATTGGAAGATTGTGTTAGCAGGACTCTCGCATATGCGCTCGAGCGGAAACAGTTCAAACGTCCTCTTGCGTCATTCCAGCTTGTTCAAAAGAAACTGGTCGACGCGCAAACTGAGATTGCCCTGGGTTTACAGGCCAGTCTTCAAGTCGGTCGGCTCAAGGAAAGTGGCAAGTTGGCACCGGAAATGGTCAGCATGGTGAAACGCAACAATTGTGGGAAGGCACTTCAGCATGCCAGAGTCGTCTTGGACATCTTGGGAGGAAATGCGTCATCGGATGAGTGAGACGGCCCCCCCTTTTTCTTCATTTTGGTATGGGTTCCGACCGTATCTTAGGTACCATGTTGGCCGGCATGTCGCAAATCTCCAAGTGGTGAACACTTACGAAGGTGCGTTGTAATGTTTTCCCTCAGCCTGTCGCTGTCTTCTCGGTCGACTGACATTTCCTCAACATTAGGCACATATGTAAGTATAGTCATATGTCCATGTGTGCACAGTGATGACGCTCTCGTTTAGGACATTCACACTCTCATCTTAGGCAAGGCGTTAACGGGCATACAAGCATTTGTCAACTGAGATTAAAAGCACACTTCTCTTTTTGACTGTACAAATGCTAGTATTGATGTCCATGATCGAGTTCACGTCCGGAACTCATTCAATCTTGCGTGATTTTTGCCGCAGTGTGGGACCCACGGACCGACGCCGCCGTCGACTTGTGTCTACCCACCCATGGACACACATCTTCACGTCCTCCCACGCTCTGTCCGACAATATTCATTTTTTCCTATGTGATCCGGAGGCGGCGGCCGAGAGGGGACGATGTGACAATTAACAGTATCAAGATTCGTTTTTTAAACGGCCTTGCACTACGGCGGTGAGTCGGCATTGCATGGCATCTGTCCGGCGATTGCCTTGGGCGTGCTGCCCCCTATTCCCCCAGCGAACGTTCTGTCAAGCTGGTCCTGGTTGCGCAATCGGGGATTGCAAATCGCTGGCCCGTCTACAACAACGTTCCCCGGTGACCGGCTGTGCTGTGAGAGTAGAGCGGCGGGGCTGTCTCCACTCTGATACACCATGGCTTGGATGCGTATCGAAAACAAGGGGGCGATGAAACCTTGGTTGGATATGAAACGTGACGCTCCACGAACGTTTTTACCGTTTGACCGAGTGCATAATAGGTACTCGCACTCAGCCTGCGGCAGCTACGCCACGCACCCGCGTTTGGCATGACGTAAAGGGTTGGTATGAGACGGCCACCAAACTCGGACAGGCGTTGACGGGATGATAGTAGCGTGGGTGGAAGATGATCGATATCTACAAATGGCAGTCGTAGTTGGGTTGCCGAGGCACTGCCCAGTGATGTGGATCGCCCATGGATTCTGATTGACGCTGGATCAACTGTCGTCTTGCCCTTTGATGATCTCTGTTTTCTGATTCGCTGTCAAATTGTGTTCTGGCATCGATCCGGAGGGCTGCCACCGGAGACCGGAAAATCTGGGGTGGGATGCGGCACCGTCCGCCTCCTGAACACGCCATTTTGTATTCGCTTACCACTAAACGGGATAGTTAAAACCTGTGATCGCAGGTTGCTTGGCGACATTGCGGGATTGTTCGCAGCAATTATTCTTTTGCAAATAATTGTAGTACACAACAACCAGAAAAGGGGTACGCCACGGCCGGCGCCACAGGAGGAAACCCATCGTACGATGACAGTTCATAATGCGTATCAAGCGTCCGCGTTCCTCAGCGTGGGATGGATATACGCAAGTCCGAGAAGTTCAAAGACGTCCCTCTCGGATGTCGGATGAAAGGGTTGGGAATCGTGTCGTCTGGTACTGTATACGGGCACGGGTTTTTGGATTTAATTTGTTGGTGAGATGACAGCGCGGGTAGAAAAAAAACGCCACCAGGCTCACATTCCCGACGAATCAAATTTGAGTCCCCTGGACGCACAGCATGTCAGCGGACGACTCGTCTTTTTTGTCTTCCACAATCAAGGGTGGAACATTACTTTTGTTTTTTCGCCCAGAGACGGAGATCTCGCTGAAACATGGTAGATCCTGTCCTGAGGAGGGGAAGGGATTAAATTTCAATGAATGCGAGGGCGTGTATGATAGACGGACCAGCCAACCACCGCAGCCCAAAACACGCCGGGTGTAGCAAATATCAAGTCCACGCGTCTGTGTATCCGCTTGCAAGCCGGGTCATCGGGGAGCAGAAACACCGTCAGTGCTTTCTCAAGGGAATCCAAATGATGCGGCATGCGAAAGCCATCATGAGGGTGATGGCCGCTCATGTCTGTCCCGGGATGTGATCCGGCGATTGCAATATCAATATTGGTATACTTACTTAGCACATGTTTGACAAATCCTGTGAGCGGAGACAATGCGGTTATGTAGATATCACCGAAGTGACAGGATCTTACCGCGTTCATGAAGCCGCTGCGTCAATTTCTTGCAAAGGCCTCGTACCTTGTCCGCGCCGTGGTTACAGTGGGAGATAAGGATATCGACATCGTTGCTTTCCAGTTTTCCTCGGCGATAACTAAATTCGGTGTTAAGGACCGATAGTTGAAACGACCAGAGAACTGACCCGCCCACAATGAGACTCTGAGAGCCTGGTTCAATTGACTCCAATTCTTGCGTAACGACCCGACTGATTTCTTCGGATTCATGTCGTGAAATTCTACAAGCGGCAGAATGTCAAAGACAGGAAGTAGAGATGTGCGTGCAGCTTTTCCAACTCACTTTTGGCTAAAGTCGTGTCGGAGACTTAGTGAGATCTGGATGGACTTCTCCACTCCAATTTCCTTGCTGTCACTGGACGGTGGATGCGAGGAACTGCTTTCGGATGTCAACACGGCGGGTGAGACTTCATAATATTTTTCGAGATCCTCATTAGTTCGCAACCCAATGGAATATAGGTGTTTGGCGGTGTGAGGTCCGATACCGTGTATAGAGTTGAATACCGACAGCGACAAAAATCTTGTGGACGATAGAATGTTTTCTGTCATCACACAGCTCCAGTGGGATCACAGAGGAAGGCGTATACAGCTCACGAGCTTCCAATATCTTTCCAGTCTCGGTGAATTCCTTCACCTAAATCGGAGCGACGCAATTTCAGATATAAGTGGTATACGGTAGCTTCTGGAATACCATGGAAGTGAGCTTCACACCCAGATATGGCAGTTTTGCTATATCTTCTGACGAAGCCTGGTTGTTGAAACGATAAGGATAAGCTAAAATTCCTGGTGAATTCCCGGTGCGCCTGCCGGAGACATCGTATGTGACTGACCTTTGATGGTCTAAAGAGTGATATCACTATTAGCGCGGGCGGCAGTCCCATGTGGCTAACAGCTCACAGCAATGGCCCGGGCGTAGCTCAACATGCTTCGTTCTTCCCCTTCAAACATCCTTTCTCTACGGATGATGTCCAGCTCTTCAACAAGGGACTGGTTTGGACATATGAGAGTTGACGCTCGCTGGCAGCAGAATTGGGATAGGTAATTCAGGGCCGCAAGATCGGTTTCCTTCACGCTAGCCTCTGGATCCACAAAAATTGGAATTTGACCACGATAATTTGGTGATGCCCGAGGAGTGAGGTTAGCCGTCGTCTTGGCCTCGGGACAGACACGCTCGGTTCCATCTTGAAGACCACGGAGCGCAGCATATTTACCGCACGGCTGAATCGTCCCAGAACTAACTGAATCTCTCAACCAATCTGGCGTGACGATGGCCTTTGTTTTCTAGAAGTTTCATTAATGCGATGTGTAGCGGTAAGTGAGACGATCCACGAACAGCGACATCCCATGTGATGTGTCTCTCGAGGCGAGGCTTTGTATGTATCGCAGTAACGATAACATCGGCGTGGTCCGAGTCTGTCGCTAATTCAAGATGTGAGCCAACTCTATCGCCGTGTGATAGTGCTGTGGTGGATCGCTCGACAAGACTGACTAGCTCGTCCAATACGCCAGGCTGAATTTTGGTAGACAAGATGTGTATCCTTGTTGGGTATTGATCGACTGAGCTCTCGCGAGTATTCATCGGCGGAGAAGCCGAGTGAGCGTATTCCACGCGGTTTGACCCAGATGGCGTTTGATCGGATGGAACGCCACTGGCGGTAGGCGAAATGGGTGTGTGTGACCTTCTGAGAGGCATCGAAAGGTGTAGGATTGGTTGATTGAACACGGCTGTTGCAGTCCGAGCAGAATGGTTGTTTCTGAATCCAATGGTAGTGTGAAAATCTAACTCACAGCCACTAGTTGAACCCCTATGTTCAAGTAGCTGGAAATGCCAGCAAGCAGGTGAGCTCGACAAATAGTTCGGGTACTCGTTCCAACCGGCGCGGAACCGCGAACCGCTTCAAGTACGAACCATCGACCCCTGCCGGCCTGTATGGTACTCCCCGAGCTCGCAACACTCCAAGTCCGCGGTTTGCTCGTCGCAAAAATTGTGTTTGGATTCCCATCGGGCCACTATTCCGGTGTGCAGCACTGGCACGATCCACGTATCGGTCGGCAGCCCAACGGGTCTAGATAACCACAATGTTATCCGTCCTACACTGTGATGGTCGGCAAGCGCACCTCGAGGGTTTGCTGATGGCCATGTGCCGCTACACTTTGCCTGTCCCGGCACCATTAATTCTTGGAGGTGAAGATGTTGTCTTGTTGAGTTTTTCAACTGCTTCCGAAAGTTTCTTCATGTCTACAGTTTTGCCTCGACTTGAGCATCCCTGTTGCGCGTCGACAATTGCAAAACGCATTCCAAGTGGCTGACAACTTTACAAAGCTGACCGGCAACTTGGACTGTTCTATCGTCTATCAGTCATAGGACACGCCTTTAAGTTGAGAAGATCTCAAAGTTGCCCAAGTTATTGCCAGGTCCGAATGTACTACAAGAGAAAACTTGACCACCTGAATATTCTCCAGTGGCTGTGCCATTTTCAGGACTAGTCGAGTGACTCGAGTCCTTGAACCTCGGCCTCAACCCTAGCCTTCAATTAACATTGAATTACCGTTTGCCACGGAAAGTATCAACTGCACATGGACCCACTGCCACATCCGATCATTTCTCCAGGCTACTTTTCTTTTCTTCCTTCCCTCTCGATCTCGGCTGTCTTGTGTCCGGCGATACCCCTCTCTCAGTCACGCCACCCCCTCCGAATAACCGAAGTGTTTGATCGAGCGGAATTGGTTATCACCGTGGAAATTTTTGTATCAAAGGATGGGCTGTCCGCATCAGACCGAAGGTGATGCAGTACTCTGAAAATGATACGCGACGACTTCAAGTTGACGTCGTGGGACGAGCTTCTTGCTGTTTCTAGTCCCAAGCGCACTCATTCCCATGTCCTCGGAATCCCTTTGAAGTCAGAAAATTTATATTTCCAAAAAGAGTCACCGAAGTGTATCGATAAGGGTCGGCCTGGTCTGGCTGTGCTCTATCGGGGACAATTGTCAACTAGCACGTTTGCGGGTGGCGGGTCATGCGAGGCGTATCACGCGAGAACCACCCCACTTGGTTGCTCACGATCATATATTCGGCTTATTTACCTCCTACCTACTCAGAGAGTACGGGAAGGTCATTTTAGGACGCCGCTTCTCCGCCGCACTAATCTGGACTGGCACGACGTTAGTGCGAACCTTTCTTGGCTGATTGTTAGGCTCCCTTTTCTGATTCCTGAAGCAGTGCTTTAGCCCAAACGGACCTAAAAGTTTGAACGTGCAACCAGGTCTCAGTACCCCAACTGACTCCAGAACATCAATATCAAATACGACCCTTCTCACGCGGTCGGGCTATGCTGCGTTCGACGATCCCCTGAGGTATGAGGCATGACCCTATGTGGATGGACCACCCCTTCGGCCTACCCCTCGGCATTCCATCACAAGTCCATCACAAGTTTGAAGGTTCCGTAAGCTATCAACCCATCCTACTTAGAACCATGCAACCGCCCATTATTATTTATTATGATTGGTTTCCACATCCGCCAGATCTAGCAATTATGTACCAGGGACGCCGCGCAAGTCCCTGATCGGAAGAAACGGACACACTTCCCTTTCAACTTTAAACAGGCCAAGCGGAATCAATACCCGCTCCGAGATAGTCGACGACCAGCAACCTTTGCCACCCACAACTCAATCATCCTTCTCTGCCGGGCGCCGCCGTTGCATTCTTCCCCTACGGGGTTAGTATCTGGGTCTGAAATTTCACTTGTTCGTTTTTTCTCTCCTTTTTTCCAGAGGGTTCCTTGGCCTCGACCACAGCAAAGTGACGCAGGATTCATGATGGTTACGGATGCTAACTGTGTAGTTAGTTTAGGTCGGACTGCGCCACGACCCTGATCAGCCGGTACTGATGTGACAGGGTACGTTTCGCTCCATAAGCGGCTCTAGTAAACCTTGAAAAATATTCTGGATGTGCTTACCGAAATGGACCGTAGATCTGGTATTGTCTGGAATGGGCGATGACCAACCACATGTGAGAGGAGATCCATTTTCAAGATCAGACGTGTGCTTGATATGGTCGCTAGAGATGTCGCAACTCGGTCCACATTGCTACACGTGAGGTATAAATCCGAGCACACAATATGTGCGTTTAAAGACATATCCCCAGTTCTGCCTCCTCCCATGCTGGTCCAGTCCCCTGTGTCCCAACCCCAGATGGTCCCCGTTTCACACCTTAGTTCGTCCAATACACCTGAAGCAACACACATATCACCTCGAGACATGGAATGGGACAATCAGCGCTGCTATTCTGCAGACTCGATGGACATCGTCACCTGGAACTATTATACGCTGCCTCCCTCGCCTCCTGCCTCCGTCAGTTCCAACACAGACGAGTCTCCCGAATTCGATACGAAAATGATCCGACCGCGCTTCACGTCCGGATCACCATCAGAAATTGAGCAACAACGGTGTCTACCAACGAGTCAAGTGTTTGACTTTGAAGGGATGGAGCAACCCTCGTCGTCATCTTCTGAATCCCCACCACCTTCAATACCGCACCAACTAACCCTTTCCTCTGATAACGGGTCTGCCGTCAAGAAACCTTTCAGCACGATAGGAGGCGTGAAGAAAGGACGTGGGACTGGGGAGAGGATCACCACCAAGGACTTTGTTCCTCCAGATGTTACTGGTTTGAGCAAGCGCGAGGCACGTCTGCTCAAAAACCGGGCTGCCTGCCTTCCTCAGTCGGCAGCGAAAAAGAGAGGAGTTCGAGGCAATGGAAATGTGATTTCTTTTCATGTTGATTGCTTCCATTTGCTGATGGTCTTTCCCGAAGCCGCGTCAAGGAGCTCGAAGAAGAAAATGCGCGACTTCAAGCCTTGGCAGAAAAAGGAAAGAGATACGATAGTGTCCTCTCGAACATGGAGCAGCTTCGGCTTGCGCTTGTCGGTAGCCGAGAAGCGCGAGCGAGACCTTACCGTGGAGCTCGCGAATCGAACTGCGGCCAACTTGGCTATGAAGACAGAGTCGCAGGATTTCAATTTGTCTCCGACGTCATACTCGCCATACGTAGGAGCAGGGCAAGCCTCGATCATATCGATCATGGTGAGAGAGTTGGTCGCTTGTGACATGAAACAGGGATTTAACCGGCACTATAGAAACAATCACTCCTATCGTCGCTTCCAGTCGCTTCTCGCTTTGCCACAGCATACTTCGTTGCCCATCACCTTCTCCATCCCGTTGACAGGCTCTAGTTCCGCGAGGCCCTCGTCCTCTACATATGGCCATTCGCCTTCCCCTTGTGATATCAAGGATCAAGGCCGACCACGATATGGTCATGGAAGCGTCGGATTTCAACCCAGCTCCGCTGATATCGAGTCGTCGAGGAAGATGGCTATAGGTGGCGATGCTGCTGAGGGGCGCCCATTCGATATGGATGGTCTCCATTCACTAGGTAGTCTTTCGATTTCCTTTGACGCACTGTCTACCGAAGATGGTCGAGATTGCGTGCGGGTCCATGTCTCAGAGAGGAATACCAAGGCCGGGATCCACGGGAGCAGACAGACGCCGTCGTCACTCACTTGGTCTGGCGCTGATCCGTCCCTCACTATTCCCTGCTACGCTTCACCTCCACTCTCGACACCCATCAACATACCGTCACCTGGTGGCATTGACCACCTGGTCTTTGCGGGTACTGGAGGTACACACTCCAGGATGAGCTTCGACACCCAGCTCATGACATCTGGATACCCACCGTTTACGCCGCACGAGACGGAGAAAACGTTTGATTACTATCCAGGATTGGTCCTCGAATAGAATGAGCAAGGAATTCAGATTAACGCTGATTCCTTGTCCCTGTCAAAAGAATGTTTGTGTGCTAGCCTCTATTTATTTTTATCAGCCTACCGTGTCGATTCCTGTACGACATCTACCCCCATGCGGCCTGGGTTTAGCCCCTGTCCTACCTGTTCTTCAGGTTGTTTTCTGACGCGTCTAGTATCGCGAGGGCTGGCTACGCTTGCAAAAGTGAGCGAGCTCTGCAGTTCAGCATGCGTCAGAGTCGTTTCTGTTTGCTTGTATCTTGGTTGGCAATGTAGCATAGCAACTGTATCTAACACAGTACATCAGGTGCGCTTTAAGCGCTCTTTAAGGACGAATACTAGAGTTTTTTGACGCTCAAAGATCAGCGCCTAGCTCGGATAGATAATGATGGCACATTGTGGTTCGATGGGGGGTGTGAACGGGTGCGAGTCGGTAGGTGAGTCAGCAACATGACGCTAGCCGTGGGTATGGATGGCTGGATTTATCATTATCATGGTTGTTATTCGGGAGGGGCACCGAAGAAAAGGTTCACCAATTAGTCCCTGCTTGTTTCTGAACCACTACCACCACCATGGACGTCCAGGTCCCCGCCCGCAGGACTAATGAGTTCAGCAACCCTTCCAACTATACCTTTGCGTCTCACCGTCTCCGCAAAATACTCCGAGATTCTTCCAAACAGCCTATCGTCCTCGTCGCGTGCGGGTCCTTCAGTCCAGTCACTTATCTTCACCTCCGAATGTTCGAAATGGCCAAGGACTACGTTCGGCAGAACACAAACTTTGAGATCATTGGTGGGTATCTCAGTCCAGTCAGCGACCAGTACAACAAGCCTGGTCTGCTGAGCGCACAGCACAGGTGAGCGCTTCGTCTTTGGACACTCCTATCATCGTTGTCTCTGTCATCATGTGGTCTGGCTGGCCTTCCACCGTTTTAGAAAGGCGGCCTGTTGAACCTGAGCGTGTACTCCGTCTTGCTTCCGACACGGAACTGAATTGGTATATGCTCACTTGAGCGGCCGCCTGGTGCCAACACGGCGTCTTACGCCAAACATCAAGTGCACGCGTGTGTGCATTTGGCACAGTCGGCCATCATCAATGGAGCCAAGGGGGTCGGATCTTACGTCGCCTCTCACTTCGGATCGCGTCGTTCTTCGGATATGTTGCGCGATATCGTAACATCATCGCACGTGTGGCTATTCCCCCTGGCTATTCCCCCTGGTTTCTTGCTGTATGAATAAGCATTGGATGGACGTGGGGGTTATCAGGGTTTCGATCACCAATCACCGTTTTTCTGGCTTATACATCACTCTTAGTAAGGTTCGAGTGCTGACTCGTGCCTGTTTTGATTTCCAGAGTCAATATGTGCAGACTCGCTGCGGAAGAAACATCATCTTGGCTGATGATCGATCCGTGGGAGGCTTTCCAGAACTATCAACGCACGGCCGTAGTGCTTGACCATTTCGATTACGAAATAAACACCATGTTGGGCGGCGTACAAACGCAGGACGGAGAGCATCGGAATGTCGGGGTCATGCTCCTTGCGGGTTCAGATTTGATAAGCACCATGTCTGAACCTGGCGTTTGGTCGGTTGAAGATGTGCGTTCTCTCGGTTGCATCTGTTATACCATTCCAGATCCTCACATGACCTCTGTAGTTGGACCTCATACTTGGCCGGTATGGCACGTTCATCATCGAACGCGCAGGTTCCAGTATGGAACAAGCAACGGATAACCTGGCACGTTGGCGGAGCAACATTCATCTTGTCCCTCAGCTCATACAAAATGACGTGTCATCGACCAAGGTCCGCTTGTTCCTTCGCAGGGGGCTTTCTGTGCGATACCTGCTCCCGTCTGCTGTTGTCGATTACATAGAGGAGCATAACTTATACCTAGATGATGGAGCTGGTGCAGAGAAGGAGAAGGGTAAAGAGAAAGATAGCGGTTCGGGCAGACGGGAGGCCGATGCGGGTTACCCGACCAAGATGCTCGTGCTGTCCTGATATTGTAGATTCAGGAGGACACGTTTCGCCTAGAGGAAGAATCTGCCCCATCGTCGTTATAGAAGTGTGACTATGTACAAGTATATATGATATTTACATGCACATTGGTGATTTAACTTGAGAGGACCTATCGGGGCTTTTCCGATTTCGAGTCGGAAGGCTTGGCTGACGCAATTCGACTATCTTGGGTCTGTACGATACTAGCAGTGCAGTTCACTCGACAAAGCTTCAATCAAGCTTACCACCATGGCTGGAATCCCCCGGAAGGTCCTCATGCTGCACGGGCACGTCTTTACACTTCCTCGGAGGATCATTCGGTGCGCTGACAACGAAACTTGTAGATACTCGCAGAACGCGAGCATATTCAGTAAGCGGGTCCGCCCAGCTCGAGGAACCTATCCGAGTTCGTCTCAGTGACCAACGGGGTTTGCTTTTGTATAACAGCTTGGCGCGCTCCGCAAGGCAATGGACAAGGACATTGAACTGGGTGCGTATCGTCTGTTGTGTACTGCCCAGACATAAAGACTCACCTCAAACAGTGTTCGTCGACGGTCCGATGGTGTTGTACCCGGTGGATCTGGACGGTTTTTCAGCCAACGCCCTTGGCGCGTCTGAAGTTACACAGGACGCCACGTCTGAATACGATCCGACGACGACACCCAGAGGATGGTTCAAGGCGAATGCTGATCGTACTGTTGCCAGGGGATTGGAGGATGCTTTGCAAATGCTGAAAGACGTGCTTGTTCGGGATCGCTACGTGGTACGCACTGGCTACGTGTCTTGTTGTTTTCGTGTGTCAGGACATAGATCTCTGCTTTCTAGGGCGTTTTCGGATTCAGTCAGGGTGCGGCTATAGCTGCACTTTTGGCTGCGTTGGTGCGTGATGCGACGTTGGTCAAATGAGCTTTCGCTGAAAGGTTTATGCAGCTCGAGAAACCACATTCGTATCCCGCTTTCTTGGTGGAAGGAGAATCACCTCATCCCCCGTTGTACGTCGGTTTTCTCCCTGTATATCTAGTTGATGAATTGGATCGTTTCAGTCAATTTTGTGTCTCCGTGTCAGGGTTCAAAGTGAATGATCCTTTAGGCCGCCAACATATTTGGCTCATCGTACTCGACTCCGACGTTACACGTCCTTGGAAAGACGGACGTCATAGTGGTCGAGGAGCGATCAAAGGTCCTGCTGGAGATATCTGCCAATGCAAGACTGGAAGAACATGAAGGAGGTTGGTTACGATTTTATCTCGTATACTCATTTCTCATGGGTTTGTAGGTCATTTCGTTCCCTCCAAGGCAAACTGGAGGAAATTTTTTAGAGACTATCTACATGACCCATTGGGAGATGTATCGTCTCCAAGTTCAGGGGCCGTATCACAGTCCAATTCTGGGACAGCCACTCCGATCGTGTCCGGCTCCCATTTATAGATCGGCCTAGGCTCTGGTTGGGTCCGCATAGATAGCTTCTGTCATCCTTGAAGAAAGGACGTCTTGCCAAATAGACATGCCTGAATTTTTCACGGGGTTGTATCTCATCATCCTCCAGAATCATCCTCTATCCGGAGACTGACACTGCATATTCATCTCACCTGCACTGACCAGTCGCGTCATTATTTCGGACTCCCGATAGGTTACGTTAATTTCTTGTGAAGATAAGGCTGGATCGCTCTCTTGGAAATCCTTGGCAGCCCTCGAGATCTTCGATTACCCTTCCAGGCAGTCAACGCGGCCACCGTATCTACTTCTACATATCTCCCGCGTTTAGTATTCTGCAGAATTTTGGGGAGCTCAAGATTAATGCTCCATTTCCACTCAAGGTCTGATACGAGCGCAACAGATGACCCAAGGGGACAATATCAAGTGACTTTCGAACCAAGTGCTGAGCCGGTATTGGCGTTATCGGGGATCAAGTCGGACTCGGAACAGATAGTGTTGAGACACTGCCCATCCTCGTTAGTAACATGTCCCGGTATGGTCAATGGGTGCGATGGGCGCGTGCCCGTTCTAATCAATCTACTTCACGGAATGTCGGGCATATTCTCCCGAATCTTCTCTTCCTTCCACATCTTCTCGACTCTTTTCAAATCGCCACAGGGATAGAGATTTATCCGAGGAACTTCAAATACGATCTTCTCTGTGAGCCCTAGCAGTTGATTGGTACAGAAGTTTTGCTAACCTGGTTCATGGCACGTGTAATGGGCGTAGCCACTCCGATATCAGCGTGCGCTCTGGTGTTCATGTGTTTCTCCGAACGTGGATTAGATATGCTCATCCTCTTGTATCGTTAAACATTTTAATTTGTTTTTCTGAAAAGGTATACCACTGCCTTCATCGCCAATTCCCCACTTCTAGTACCGCACGATTAGCTTTTGGAACTTGCTGATGATCGATAAGCAGGATAAACCTTTACCCAACTACAACCATACCCTTTGTCTCGGATCGGTCATCCCGCGCCGCTCAAGTCGTTCGCGCATTTTAACCCTCATCTGTGTCGCCTTGATCCCAGGTGCGGTACTATTCTTATCGGATGGAACTCACTATCATTGACCTAGGTGCAATTGCTTGTTATGGCGCAGCTTCTACGGCACGGCACCGAGCTTCCCCGGATCTTAAAATCTACCGCATGGGTCTGTGGACCTGACATTGTTTATTGCAATAGGTGGACTAAATGACCGGTCTGTTGGACGAATCTGGTGTGGCTAGAAGAAACCATTTCGGGCGAACGTTCATCAAGGCCAAGCGTCTACAAAGGGATCGTTTCCTCACCTGGTACAGGGTGGATCTCCGGATGTCCTTGTCTAGGGTTCGAGAAAACGGTTACCGAAGCGGTGCATGGAGCTTGGGTATCTAGACCTCGAGCCGAGTTCATACCATCACCGATTTATCAATAAAGAAACGCTTGCTTCATTCATCGAGCTCTGGAGCCAAGCAAAGCGGGACAGGCACAACTTTAAATAGGTGAAATGGAAGTTGTACCAATGGGCCGTTTCTCTCCGTTGACAGGCGGGTTATCGCGTGATCCGATGGTACGTTACTTTGAAGAATATAGCTATCTCATTGACATTGAGTTTGCGAGCAGCTATCCTTGGTGCGTGCTTCCTAATAAGACGGCCTGCATTATAAGAGACCGACGGCATACGAGATTCGCTATCTTGGAACCAATACAAGCAAGGTTAAGTTTGGGAGGTGGTAGGCCAAGAGAGTTTACTTCAATGACACCCCGCCTCGCGAGTGGTCTCGATAAGGTAAAGTATGTGACAACTGGAGTGACTATTCCACATAACATCAACTCTAGGCTTTGTGCTGCTCCCCATTCCAGATATATTGCGATATACATGAACCTGTTGCGATCGAAGACTAGCCCGGCGCTGTATTTCCGACAGGGTCGGTGGTCAGCTGGATGTAAAGTTTGTTCCGACGCGATCCGTGTGACGCCTTCGAATTAACATTACCGTCGCACGTTTGGCTCAGTCGAATCAGAATATGTCTTGATGGTTGTATCCCAGCCGATAAGTTTGCAACGACCGGAAACCCCTGAGGAAATGCAGTGTAGCAGTGACCCGGCGACTGAACATGCCGAGCGCCAAGATATATACAACATGGTGTCCATTCCGAATGCATGAGCAGGGCCGTGAATGGACGTCGACCATGTGCTGGACCTGAACGTGTTCAAACTGGTGCCTATTCCGGGGATGCATACGGTCAACCAAAACCATGTGACACTTGTTCATCTGAGTCGAGACAGGCTGGGAGAGCCATCCGAAATCGGTCAACAGTTGTCCATGGGCCCCGGTATCGGCCTTGCCTGCAACCGCGAGCAAAGTTAGCTTGTCCCGACAGCTATGTCTTTGCCCTCCAACGGTCTGGTTTGCTTTACCAACTGCTTGCTTCCTCGGGAGGACGGGAGCTTGGTAGAGAAGGATCTTTGGATTGACGAGCGCCGTGGTGTCATCCTCGACTCTCAGGTGTGTTCGACGCATTCAATCGAGCGCTCGCTGTTCTGAGCGATGTTGAAACTATAGAAAACGTTTTACCTGAGACGAGAAAGGCCAGACAAGATCGTCGATTTAGGTGGGAACATCCTCAGGTTAGTGTCCAGGCTCGTGCGGCGCGGTCTCGGCACTGTTCCTCTGAATTACGTCGCTGACGGCAGCGCAACATCCCTGTAGTCCAGGCTACATCGACATCCAAATCAACGGTGGTTTCGGTTTCGACTTTTCTGTCTACGAAGGCGACGATCACGCATACCGCGACGGTCTCAAGTTGGTCGCGGAACGGATCACGGAGACGGGCGTCACAGCGCTCGTACCGACGATTATCGTACGTGGGCCACTCGTATCCAAGTCCCAATTGAATGTTTAGGACTCGGATCCCTTTCGTAGACGCAGGAAAAGTCGCTCTACCCGAAGCTGCTTCGTCTCTTGAGACCATGGACGCCGTCTGCTGTTGCTGCACATCTACTGGGTTGGCATGCGGAAGGCCCGTTCCTGCATCTCGCAAAGCGTGGCGCACATGCGCCTCCTTTGATTGCATCTGCCCCACAAGGCTTCCAGTCCTTTGAATCTACCTACGGCACGGAGAGTCTGGCAGAGATGGAGGATTGGCTCATGGGCAGCGACACGGACCAAGACCCCGTTGGCGTCCGCATCATCACGGGGGCTCCCGAAGTCGAAGGGGTGATGGAGGCCATCTCCGCAGCGAGCAAGCGAGGCATCTGTTTCAACATTGGCCACAGGTGAGCCACATGCCCCACGCAGCATGCACTATATGCGCTCAACGACGGCCTAACATAGTATCTGCTCGACGGACGAGGCGAGCACGGCCGTCCGGAATGGCGCACGGTGCATTACACACTTGTTCAATGCGATGCCTCAACTGCACCACCGAGACCCTTCGATTATCGGTTTGTTGGGTTCCTCGCCGTACAATTTTGCTGGCCCGGCTTCCGACTTTGCCCCACTTCCGGCTACCAGACAACGGTCTCCCCCCGGCGCACTCGGAGCAAGCGCGAAGAATCCATACGCGTCAGAGGCATTCGACGAGATCGCCACACCACTCGAGACACCCGTCAAGCGCCAGATGAAGCAGTCTCTGACCTTTGGACAGGTCCCCTTCCAGAGACCGTTTTACGAGATCATCGTGGACGGGATCCATTCCCATCCCAATTCTGTCAGGGTAGGCACCGTGGTTCGGTTATCATCCTAGGCACTCATCTGTGATTGTTACCTCGTAGCTGGCCTACTCTGCGCACCCTGATGGGTGTATCTTGATCACGGATGGTAACGTTTGCCCGTTTCGCACACAGAACGATCAGCTGACATCGCGCTTAGCAATGCGGATCTTGGATCCCCACTTGAAGGACGGTATCCACGAATGGCGCGACGGTCGCCGCTTGTTCAAAGAAGGTGACAAGCTCTATCTAGAAGGCACCACAACACTCGCGGGGAGGTGCGTCCCGTCGTTGCCTTGTTCCCGTCCCAAAGAGCGTATACTGATCGTGTCCGTGCTTTCCTCTCAGCGTGGTCACCATGGACAAGTGCGTTCGCAACTTTGTCAAGTTTACGGGCTGCTCGCTCGCCGAAGCGATCAAGTGTGCGACCTTGAATCCGGCCAAGTGAGTATTGTCGGACATAGTCGCACGGCTTACTCATTCGTCCGTTGCAGATGCCTCGGGATCGAGAACAAGAAGGGTTCCCTTCGGGCCGGCGCAGATGCCGACTTGGTGGTTCTGGATCGCCAGGGTATGGTGCTCAGTACGTGGGTCAAGGGGAAGAAAGTGTGGGAGAAGAATTGAGATCTTCGGATGTCCGTGGCGCGTGTGGGTACCCTTTGGCAACGATATGGAATTGTGTCGGACCAACATGATGTGACTGATGATGAGGGCAGATCCGTGATGTGGGTGAGTATGATATGTGGGTAGAGAACGGGATCGGTAGGCATAGAGACATGTGTTAATTGGGTGTTAGATATCCCAGAGATAACGTATAGAACACAGAAATGTTTACCATGACGAGACCTTTGGAACGCTCGATGGAGTCTCAAACCCCAGATCACACAAGCCGATCAGGTGGACTGAACCACCACTAAATTTGCCAATGAGGCCAGTGCGACAAATCTTTATCATAGATTCATCGACCCAAGCTACAAATACACATTCATCCAATCTTGTCTCAATGCCCACTCAAGCTTTCATGATCTTCTCAATGGAATCCAACGCCGCCAAAACCAAGCCATCATTGAACCGTGGTGCGACGATCTGTAAATTGATCGGCGCATAGCGATACGCTTCGGGTTCGTCTGCGTGTGCTTGGTGAGTACAGCCATAAAGACACGTAGGAGAGAACGAGCACATACATAAGCTGTGATTGTACGCATCATCGGGACTCAGTGCACCAAAGCTTTGCGGAACGAGGTCCTGGGCCGGGTCGACGATCAGTCCTGTCGGGAAGACGGCACCTGGGTAGTCGAGTAGATTCCACATTGCGGTATAACTGGATGTAGATAATGAGAACACGTCCCACGTATCCCGCTCAATGCGTCGAGCTTACCCCCAATACCTCGCAGTATCGTGCCGAGGCGCGACGGCAGGATATGCAGGACACAACAGGACGTCAATGTGTTGCTCGTTCCAATGCCGCAGGTACGCTTGGCGGAAGAGGTCGCGTTTATGGTGTAGCTATTGGTTAAACCGGTGAGGGGCATGAGCTTAGCTGGAACAGCGTGCACGTACCTCCCAGGCTTGGGCCGCACTCAGATTTTTTGTGTAAGATGGACTGATCACCCATTCGGTCAGAGGCAGAATGTCTTCGCCGCCGTCCTTGAGGCATTGCCGGACCGTCTCCCCACCATCGTCAAAGTAGAGCGTGCGCTGAAGGTGTCTGTGTGAATACGACAAGGTTGGACATTGGGCCGACGTACGATGATGCTATAACCCTCTTTATGCTTGTAGGGTGTGTATTCCACGACCTCTACCTGGCTCGAAGCTCCTAATTTCTCCTTCGCAAGGTTTAAGGCTCGCAACAGAGGGGGATGAGGTAACACCACTCCGTCATGCATCATGATCCCAACCCGAAGCGTTCTCTGGCTTATATCGGGGACCTGTAGGGGGATCGGAAGGAGCATGGGATCCTTGAGCCATGGTTTTGTGTCTTGCACGGCCTTGATCAGCATCCCAAGATCCCTTGCCGACCTACACATGGGTCCCGCGGAGGAAAGCGTGCCATCATTTCCAGGTTGACTGCAAACGACGTAAATCCGTGATTTATTGCTGGACGACTTTTACTCACTACCAGAGAAAGGCCGAGGGGGTTGTGCTCGACGATGGTCGAATTCCGTAGAGCCCAGTAAAAGCGCAAGGAGCACGGATAGAACCTCCGCCGTCGCTGTTACGAGATGAGACTCAATGCTAGGCATGTGTAATTCAGAGACTTACCTTCCCATGCCCATACAAGACCCTTTCAGGGCCAATAGTGCGGACTCCCCACCAGAGGAACCACCCGGAGATAGATCGAGGTTGTACGGATTGAGCTAAATGGAAGTCACCATCTGATCCTCTTGCAATACGATATGCAACCTACTGTACGGCCATAGAAAGATTGAGTTTCGAGGTGCATGAGTGTTTGAGGTTGATTGGTCTTGACATAGAAGACTATCGGACTGTGGTCAGTCTAATACGAGATTCTGAGAATCTCGAATCCTACCAGCTCCAAGGTCACGCAAAATACTGATCAGGGGAGAATCGTCGGACTGAGACTTCAAGATTGGACAGAAACCCTGCGAAACCCCAGTGGCCTTTGACACAATAGTGATCCTGAGCTTCATTGAGTGCTGACGAACGAAAACAAAATCCAAGTGTAGACGCGCACCTTGATAGAGATGGGCAGCCCGTGGAGGGGACCAATCGGTTTGTTGTTCTCCTTCAAATAGTCATCAAGCCTCTTAGCCTGCTGGATGCCCTCATCAAGGAAAAATTCCGTCAGACAGGCGGTCAATTGGTGTGCAATAGCAGCACGCTTCCCGAACGCAGTCACCACCTCGACGGCGGAGTACTTGCGCGACGCAATACCAGTCAGAACGCCCGTTGCATCTAGGTCGGTGATAGCGAGTTCCCTTTCCGTGAGAATTCCGGAATCCTTTGGAATCGAGAGGACGTTGAGTGGTGGATCACCAAGCAGTGACTTGGGCAAGTGATATGCAGCCGGGATTTGGTTTTCCAAGCGGGACAACTGAGCAGACACCAGTTGTGTAAAGTGGGCGTTGCCTGTGGAGCCTTGAGTCCTGGAGGAGACTGACATGGGAGCCATCAACTTGAGACGCAAACCATGAACACATGATAAGAACTTTTATACCGTTCTCCTTTCGCCATTAATAGCCATCGAGAGAAGATAGTCCTCGCTCCTAGATCATGAGGACTGATAGTGCCATTATGTGTGTGGGATAAAGTAGGCTGACGGCATCATAATCCACCTTGAATTGACACATCTTTGAGCGGGTTTTCTGGAGACGTGAACCAGGGGCATGACTGAACTAGGTTAGCCTTGCACGGGCTAGAAAGCGTTCAAAATCTCGACTGTGCTGTGCCGCATCGATTACCACAATAATACAATATTCTGGATTTCGCCTCGGAACGCTGATATAACTTGAAACCTGTCCGACAGTTCGAGAACGTAGCCAGTGAAATGGTTTGTCTCAGGAAATGTTTGTGCTGGGTAACGTGACCGCTACGGTCTGAATCCACACTTCAATCCAGACTGCATCCTCAATGTGCGGTATCAGTTCTTCCTAATTTGCCACGTGTGAGTCACAACACTGCAAGCCTGCCAGTGAGCCTTAGGTATGGAATCTACTGTAGATCTCAGTGTTGAACACTAATAGGTTGAATCAAGATAAAATAAAATAAAACGAAACAGGGTGTAAAATAATGTGCAACTACAGCGATGGTCCATTAGTAAACAAAATCGACGTGGATGGAAGCGGAAGGAAGAGTGACGTCTAAGCCTGCGCATTGTTCAGGCTGATGTCGTGTTATGAGTGGCGGTCAGGCAACCATACAAGCGAGGCAGCGGGAAGAACATACTGCGTGGACTTCCGCCCAAACAGCCACAGGAAAATACGTTTCGTAAATGGGACCTTCATCTCTTCCATCTCTTCGACCGTCTTCTGCAATTGTGCGTTGATTTTGTCGTATTCCTCCTGCAGGCTCTTAGCAAGAGCTAGGTCGTTGCACGCATCCGCCTGCTCCTTGAGCTCCTTAAGTGTTCTTCTCTGCTCCGCAAGGAGTTGCTGGAGTCGAGAGTGTACTAGTACAACCTTGCCTGCCGAAGTCTCGTTTATTGGCTTTTGCTGTTCCACAAGTTCTCTCTGCAGTAACAGCTCCGCTTTAGCTTTCGTTGCACCCAGAAGAGGCTCAATGACGGCCTGCGCGGAATGGGGTTGATTGTGGAACCTAAAAGCGCTGGCGCCTCCCTCCAATAGTTGCTGCCAGAAGTCGCGCATTAGCTCGGCTACCCTCCTTTCCGCCACGTTCTTGTCCTTGACTGTGTCCCACATGGTCGTAACAAGATGTACTCGAGGCAGAGCGATATCCCCGCACAGCTGACCAAACATCTGAAGGTTCTTGCAGACAGAACCCGGCATACGGTTATCGGTGATTCGGTGAAGGTAAATTACTCCGGTGAGTCTGAGAGTCACACCAGATGGATATCTTTAATATTTTATAAGTGAGCGTTATAGATGTTTTCTAGAGGCGACATACTTCTGTATTAGCCAATTAGCGATTGTCATTAAAATCTCGACGTCCGGCCGATCAGTGTTATCAAACCCAGGGGTGTCGACCAGCACAACGCGACCGCGGCAACCATTGGCTCGCGGGATTGTGTAAGGGGTGACATCCCGGGTGTCAGAACAAAGGTGACTTGCTTTATGCTGCTCTGCGTTTCCGGTGAGGTTGTTTATGAACTAATCATTTTTGAGTGTAGGAATTCGACATCAAAACGACCGCAATTTCACTCACATTTGTCTTCCCAGATCCTGTTGGCCCCATAAGACTTTGCGCAGAACTGTTAGAAAGCAAAGAAGATAAGACCAGATGAAAACACCCACACAATGATGAAGTCACTGGGATCTGCTTTGAAACGGCCCTTGATCATTATGGGTATTTTGCAGAATTATCAACTACTTGAAGAGTGGAAGTCGCTGAGAGAACTCGGATGGAGAGCCAAATTTACGAACGCCGCATAAATCGAAGACATCCACGGGTTTGTTCATTCCCTGAGGACCTTTCACAACACGTCATGGGAACTGATTGAATTCTCATTAACATGTTCGGTGTCTGTGTACGCACACGCCAAACAGCAATTTCTAGGGTCCACTAGATACGGGACAGAGGTAATTATCGATATTGTGTGAAGCCAGCTACTCTTAGCGTTCCATTCTGCAGCCTGACACAGTCAGAAATATTCTGGCGATTTCAAAGGGGAAGGATTTATCGCAAGCTGAACCGATGAACGTTAGTCACCCGAATTCATATTAGTAACACCAACTTCATTGTCGCTTCCGTATCAAACGCGCGTATGTACCGTTGCTTCCACGCGATGATCTGATGTGCGCAAAGCGAGTTGGACAACAACGTGGTTAACAGGTTACAATGACGAGATTCGAAGTTGTTTAGTATCATACTGCAGAAAATGAAATTTCTGCAAGATGCACGACACCGACTCGAGCAGCCAATCGAGAGACGACAAATCAAACCATTGGGTCTGAATCCCAGTCGGGACACCTGAAATTCGAAGCTGATAAGACATCGAAAATTCCATGATCGACGAAAGTGGGTGGGAACACGAGTTATCCTCGAGTTGATGTGCGTGCCGAATGATGAAGTGCCTGCGCCAACTTAGTACCCTCTCCCTCACCATCACAGCAGACCACAGGAGGTCGTATAAATGAGCAGAGTTTAAATCGAACACGATACAGCCTACCCCATCACACCTGTGGCATCCTGATCTGACTTTGAATGCACGATGTTCCTCTGATGATGATCGATTGGCATTTCGTCTTGAAGTATCTGGCAATGATTGTGTTAGTTCATGGCGAGCCAAGTAGTCAGGGATGCCAGCATCCCAAACTTTGCTCTTCAGCGTCATGTCATGTATTCTTTACTCAGCAAAGTTCCTGACTTTCAGATTGCTAAACAGCTGTCCGAAGGTCTGAGACAGAGGCTGAACCAAACCTTTATTTGCCAATCCGGGGAGGCCAACATGACAAAATCACCGTTTATTTCTGTAGCATTCGTCAACTTAATCGTACAACCAAAACATCCAGGACTAGTACAGATTGCATCAATCCATCTTTTTTTTTGTGCCTCAAGGAGCCACTCAAACTTTGATAATCTTCTCGATGACATTCAGCGCCGCTAAAACTAAGCCATCATTGAGCCGCGGCGCGACGATCTGCAAGTTGATCGGCGCATAGCGATATGCTTCGGGTTCGTCTACGTGCGCTTGGTGAATACCGCCATACGAACAAGTACGAGATAGCGAGCACGTACATAAACTGTGATTGTACGCGTCTTCAGGACCCAGTGCGCCAAAGCTCTGCGGAATGAGGTCCTGGGTCGGGTCGATGACCAGTCCTGTCGGGAACACGGCGCCGGGATAGTCGAGCAGATTCCAGATCGCGGTATAGCTAGATGTAAATGGTAAGTGGTGAGAACACGCCACGCCGGCGGATCCCGTTCGATGTGTCAAGACATGCTTACCCCCAGTATTTCGCCGTGTCATGCCGAGGCGCGACGGCAGGATACGCAGGACACAACAGGACGTCAATGTGATGCTCGTTCCAGTGCTGTAGGTATGCGTGGCGGAAGAGGTCCCGTTTATGATGCATCTATTGTTCAAAGCGGTGAAGTTAGTGACATCGGCTGGAAGAACATACGCGTACCTCCCAAGCTTGGGTCGCACTCAGATTCTTTGTGTAGGGTGGACTGATCACCCATTCGGTCAGAGGCAGAATGTCTTCGCCTCCGTCCTTGAGACACTGGCGGACTGTCTCCCCACCGTCGTCAAAGTAGAGCGTGCGCTGTAAATGCTCATGTGCGAATATGATTAAGTTAGACATTGGACCGACGTACGATGATGCTATAACCATCTTTATGCTTGTAGGGTGTGTATTCCACGACCTCCACCTGGCTCGAAGCTCCTAATTTCTCCTTCGCCAGGTTCAAAGCTCGTAACAGAGGGGGATGAGGTAACACCACTCCGTCATGCATCATGATCCCGACACGCAGTTTTCTCTGGGCTATATCGGGGATTTGAAGAGGGATCGGAAGCAGCATGGGATCCTTGAGCCACGGTTTTGTGTCTTGCACGGCCTTGATCAGTATCTCAAGATCCCTCGCTGACCTGCACATGGGTCCCGCGGAGCCAATCGTCCCATCATTTCCGAGTTGACTACAAACGAATTTAAAGGTGTGATTTATTTGTTGCCGGATGACTTTTTACTTACTACCAGAGAATTCCAGAGGGGAATGTGCACGATGATGGTCGAATTCCGTACAACCCAGTAAATGCACAAGGAGCACGGATAGAGCCTCCGCCATCACTGCTTGCGAGATGAAACTGGACGTTGAGGTGTGATGTATAATTCAGGAACTTACCCTCCTACGCCTATACAAGATCCTTTTAAGGCCAACAGTGCAGACTCCCCACCGGAGGAACCACCCGGGGACAGATCAAGGTTGTACGGATTAAGCTAAACACGAATCACCATCTGTGTTCCTCGCGTGCGAAATACAACCTACTGTGCGACCGTAGAAAGATTGAGTCTCGAGATGCATGAGCGCTTGGGGTTGGTTAGTCTTGACATAGAAGACTATCGGAATGTCGTCAGTGTGAGGTCGAGATTCTGAGCCTTAAATTTCACCAGCTCCAAGGTCACGCAGAATACTGATCAAGGGAGAATCATCGGATGAGACCTCAAGATTGGACAGAAAACCTGCGAAACCCCATCGACCTTTCACACCGAAGTGGTCCTGGGCTTGATTGAGTGCCGATAAAAACAACGCCCTATGGAAGACGCGCACCTTGATAGAGATAGGTAACCCGTGGAGGGGACCAATCGGTTTGTTGTTCTCCTTCAAATAGTCATCGAGCCTTTTAGCCTGCTGGATGCCCTCATCGAGGAAGAAATCCGTTAGGCAAGCGGTCAATTGGTGTGCAATAGCAGCACGCTTTCCGAAAGCAGTCACCACCTCGACGGCGGAGTACTTGCGCAATCCAATACCTGTCAGAACACCCGTTGCATCTAGGTCGGTAATAGCAAGTTCCCTTTCCGTGAGAATTCCGGAATCCTTTGGAATCGAGAGGACGTTGAGTGGTGGATCACCAAGCAGTGACTTGGGCAAGTGATATGCAACCGGGATTTGGTTTTCCAAGCGGGACAACTGAGCAGATACCAGTTGTGTAAAGTGGGCGTTGCCTGTGGACCCTCGGGTCCTGGAGGAGACTGACATGGGAGCCATCAAGATGCAAAGTATGAACACATGAAAAGAAAGAATTTTATACCGTTCTCCACTGCACTAATTGCAATCGAGAGATGGAAGCCCCTGTTCCCAGGTCATGAGGACTAATAGCGCCCACTTGGGTGGAATAAAATCGGTCGACAGTTTCCTATCCGTTGGAAATTCACCTTGAAGTATCACACATACCTTTAAATGAATATTCTGGTGACGTGAGATCACTGCCAGATCACTGCCAGATTCCCATGATATCAACTTGAAGGCAGTCGAAGCCTCGAAGAACTGAGTAGATAGTGGCACCAACATTTCAGGGAGAAACGTATCACATTATATCAAGAGCAGCGCTCACGGCAGCTGGCAGGAGGGAAGGCACGTCGACGGAAGGGACTGTACAGCTTGGAACGAAAGCGAAGGCAACAAAGAATAGGGGGAGAGAATACTCACGAGAGCATCGGAGAGATGTAACAATTACGTAAATCAGGCTCGTTTCAGCTTCTGCCCCAGGGTTGCGCGAACGGGGTTCATACCGCAGATACCCAGTTCAGGCACAAAAAGCGCGTTCTCCCACCCACGTCTTGGAGTGCTGGGAGCAAGTCTAAGATATACATAGTTTCATCATGGTAGTACACGTCTGTGTCGTTAGGTTAGGCTTGAATGCAACGTGTTGCAAGTGACGGCAGGCTGTTAGCAACAAGCATACTTGAAGTGTAAATTTCTGGAGAGAAGCAAGTGTGAGTATGTTTCATGTGGTAACAGGGGAGGTCATGGTCGCCACGGTGTCGGAACCTCAATGAAATGTAAAGCCAACCAAGTCACAAACGCCGGCCACACTGAACTGACATTCTCAGTTGCATCCTCAGCTATAGTAACATGGCACTTAGCTCTTCCGCTGATGAGACCTTCGATGAGGCATGATGATTCCAACCACTTCTCGAGTCCCCTGCAGCCCGCTTGTGGGACGTCATCGGCATACTACGGATGTAAACTGGGAAGCCGCGATACTGACACTCTTCGCACTTACAAGGACGAGTTCAAAGCTGATAGTGATAGTAAAGGATTTCGTGCGTATGGTAGACAAGGTTGGGCCAGGTTTATCGGTCTCGCAGAGGCGAAAGTACGAGGCGTTGCGGACAAATTTTGCAGAGCTACTGGTGAGTGGTGACAGCCAAGAGCGAACGAAGCTCGTATCGAGGTCGAGTAGTTCAAGACTCCCCCGTTCCATCTTCATAATACTTGCTTGGAGGTTGTTCTTTGACGTCGCGTTTTAGTCAACAGAGTGTGCGGATCGTACACTGTGGTAATAGCGAAGTTTCGACTTTCAACATATATTCATACCAATGTTTCTGTCATGAATCTGGGCATTCTGAGCGAGGCGTGGAAGTTGGACCTAAAAGAATAAGTAAATACTATTGAAAGTGAATTTTAGATGTAATACTCACTGAAGAGAGTGACAGATTACTGTTCTGACCCTGGGTGGTCGTGCGGACCACATCCTGCGCCGAAGTCATCCTTCGCAGTAGTCAAAGACGTCGACAAGTCGTGAGAACTCGAACAAATAGTCTTCGTCGTCCGCATCCTTTATCGAAACCCAATCTAGGGCAAAGTTGCATGGCAAAGTTGAATTTGCTAAAACAGCGTGCACCAGTCCCACCTCTGTAATGGTATGTAATGAGGCACTACTGAATGGGTCGATGAACACTTACCAATTACAAACTGCGACTAGATGTAGTTCGAAATCGGAAAGCTTGCCATGAACATGCCCACAGTGTGACACGGAACGTCCGAACTAGGGTCCTGTTGGAATACGCTGATGCGGCGGTACCAGTTGCAAATTAATGAGGATTATCGGAAATGCTGAATAAAGAAGCCATTCGATGATGACTGGTGAAGTCGATCGACTTGTTTCCAGAGTTTGTTCGCCATCATGATGGAGTCTTTACTTGTTCTAAGTACGAAAAGGGGCGTCCCTGGCAAGGCTGTAACTTATAATTTGTAAGTTCTGTCAACCTCTGTCTCATTTCTTTCTCAATTTACACCATTATCAGTTACGTCTGAATCTTCAACTACATCTTCTGCTCCGAGTCGTGAGGCATGATGATTCCAATCATTGTTCTGTGGGACGTCATTGATATGCCAGAACGCCTGACTGTCTTGACAATAGATCTCAATCATTGTCGAGGACGCCGTTTCTTGATTAGGCTGGCACGTGCATTTGTTCCCCATATTGATAGTCGCCGTGTTCTTTCGACTCGACTCAAACTGTATAGTGGCGCCCATGGACAACGTTCCACCACCTGTTGAAAGTAGCACTCCAACGGCTCAGCAGGTGGTCGTTCTACAAGAACGAATCAACAGCACCTTGCTCAACATCATTCGTACCAACTTCCACACCCAATATCACGACCAATACCCTACCATTGTATCTAACTTGCTGGGAATTGCTTGTGTAATCAATATCATACAACATTGCAGATCTGACCGAGGTCCGATAAGGGGTTACACAAATTTATAGGATCGTTGCCATACTACGAGGATGATTTACATTATTACCATGGAATATACATAAGGTAGGGCTCACACAGTTTCATCTAACGCCACATGCCAAAATGTGACAATTCACGGAATAATCAAAATCAATCTACATGCTTCATTTAGGGACATTCTAAAACCAACATTTTGTAGTTACAACTCAAATACAGATTATGTTGGTTGTTGAATTTCTGAAAAGACGTCGTAGGAATTGATTTTGAGCTAACTCGACTTAGTGAGGTGAAAAAATAAATGAGTCAAAAACAAATTAAGTCAAGTCGCGCCGGAGACGCACCGGGTCACAGTGAACTGGCCATCAGCAGCACAAACTGCAACATGGGACAGTGAAGACACTGCTCCAAGAACAGAGTGGCAAACCTCTTTGGAGGTCATCCACCAAAACGCACCCGGACTGCAGCAAATGTGGTCAGTATCACAAGAATCATGTTGAATAAAGCATCACTCACCAAGTCGCATTGTCCAAGATTGCTCCGGAATCAGCAGCCCTCGACTCGGATGACCCTCGCCACACAGGTCACATCACCCTCAACAAGACAACAAACCTTCGGACCACTACCGGTTTGCATCAACAAGGATATCCGAGTCCGAGTTGGCACAATGAAGACAGCAGCAGTGTGTTGACAAATTTGATTGAAGGTCCAGGACTTGGACTTGAAGCAAGATTGTTTGATTTCCTCGTTATTCCACTTATTGTAGTAGAGTCTCACTAATTTCCGAGCATCACACCGGGAAGCAACCTTGTCCCCTTTTCCTAATATATACATTGACCCGGTGGCAGTACTTATCCTCAACTTAACAAGCTGTGTTACATCAATGTCACATCACATGACGTTGGATGAAACTGTGTGAGCCCTACCTTACTAGCAAGGCATTGGCGCATTTCTTGTATACTACTGCAATTGTGGTAGTTGCTGGTAATGTCTTTAGTGCTTTCGAAACTTCTGTAATTACTGCAAGGAGTTATAAGCCCTTATTGCAGCCAACACCGTTAGTAGGCAATAAATACATTTACATTTTGAACGAGCCATTGAACTACTCATAATTAAAAGTAGATTTGGATGGTCATTGTCATAGCTAGAAATAAGCATCCGAGTTGCTGTCCTCATAGCCGTCACTCATACTGTTGTCACTATTTACATCTGAATCATCCTCGTCCTCGTCCTCTTCGTCAGGATTCTCATCGCTTTGAGATACATGCCTTGGGCGAGTATCTTCAATACGATCGACCTCTTCTTCTTCATCGCCAGCAGATAATTGGTCGTCAACCAGCCCATGGTTGTGTCGTAAGTATGCGGTGTCATGACCTACACCAATTGCCGCATAGTGAGTGAACATATCTCGATCAGCAAAACTAATATTGTTAGCATGCAAGAGGTCGAGATATGTGAAATAAAACTCACATATTTACATAATACCTTGCCCAATCATCAGACTCCCCAGGTAGTCTGGCTACTGACATGCTGCCCCGTAAGAATTGATCGGTGCGACCATCTATGAAAGCTGGAATGAGGTGACATCCACGGATCACCAGGGAGGGATCCAGAAAGCCGAAAGCAGGGCTCTCTCCGTCTTCAGGCACAAATCCAATCTTTGGAAGAGTGCACTGCTGGAAACCCCACCTATGGTCCGGATCAATTCCTAGCCAACGGACCCAGAGGACCTCCATCGTCTCCTTTGAACCGCTAACACCACCGGGAGAGTAGGAAACGTCAATACGGAATGCCTTGAGTAGCTGACAGTACCAGAAGGGGTGATAGTTGGGACCTTCTTCCCTCGACAGAGTCATGAGGAAAGAAGAACGGTTTGTCCGCAGGCAATCATGGGCTCTGCGGATATCATAGCTTGTGTAGTTGATGCGAACGATTTTCGACTCCACGATCCAGTCTGGGTTCAGAAGACGCAATTCATTTCGTTCCTCCGGGGTGAATAGCCGCTCATCGCCGTCAAAATCCAGGCGGAGTAATCTGGACAACAGGTGGTCCTTGAGACATGCGGTGAAATCAGGCTAGGAGACATGTAAGCATGTATATGTATCAACCAAAGTCACTCGCCTTAATAGCTGGGTCGTCAATATGGTTGACAAGGAACCGAGGGAGATTAAGGACATTGTCCTTTCGAGCTTGGCTTGCCATTGAGTGATGCAACGTCGGCGAAGAGTCAACATCATCTGTAACTTGGTCCTGGTCATGCTGTCATCTCAGAAGAGTGCGACGACGCTCTTGCCTCGCAAACTGTTCCTCGACATTCTTCTTGTTCGATAGTCCATACATCTTCTTGATTTGACGGTGCGCCAGCTCTCCCTGAAGGCACATGTATGTCAGAGGTACGTCAGAGACATGCTGCAAGAAAAAATAAACATTCAGGAAAAAGCTTTATACTTACAATTTGGGTTGAGAACAAGTCAGTTGCCCCGAACATCTTGATCATTGCAACATAGTCACCCAGGGCGTGGAACTTGTACGTGTTGAGATTGAATGTTTTTGGGAGCAAGGCCGCTGAGCGCACTTCTTTCTTTCGACGTCCAGCGTTGACCTCCGCCAATTCCCTCCTCTGCCATTGCGCAGCTTCCATGGGTAATTCACGAGTTTTGAAGGCGGTGCAGGTGGCTCGTTGAAAGTGGCGAAGCTGATCACAAAGGGTCCGTAACGACTGTTGGAGGAGTGTGAGCGAATCGTCCGTGTGAATTCGAAGTTTGGCCAATGCATGCCATTCAGAGAGTCGGAATAGGAGGCGCTGAATGTTTAAGTCGTGCGCATGAGGGAAAAGTCCTTCGAACACGGGGATGGAACACTGCAGTGAAGCTCATTAAGCACTGCGAACCGAGACGCGCGAAAGATCCTACCTGTAGTACGTGCTCAAAGAACCATGCCGGTTACTGGCTTGTGTCCGCTACATCCGGAGGGAAACGGCGGATTGTGTTCAATCCAAAAGATGGTATTTGCATGAATCTATCAGATTAATTGTCAGCAATCATGTTCAAATTGTTACAATTTCTTTCTTTCATCTCTCTCGTATGTCTTCACTTCACTCGATACCTAGGTATCCTTGTATGTTCATCCGTACTCGTTCTCCTTCTTACCTTGTAACTCCGCACCGGCCTTACCCGGATGCTTACGTTCTTCTTTTCTCGTCATCATCCGATGGCATCGCTCTTACTCATTCTTTTCTCGTCATCTCCCAATGGCTTCGCATTTGTCATTTCATCTTCGTCATCGTCCATTGCCTTTGCATCATACGATTCCCTTTTGGTATACTGCACATTCCTTTTGGCCTTTGACCCTTCCGCTCTTCCGGCCTTCCTCTTTTAGTTCTTGGTCCGTGCGCAGTTCTTGTAGTATAAATACCTCGCAGCGATACTCCTGTACACCAGTCTTGATCTCCGCAATCTAGCTGAGTATCACTGCTCCACTCGGACCCTTCCTTGTGACCACTCGACCAGGGACTTCTCTCGTCGTCCCTTGACCCAACACTTGGACTCATCATAGTCAACCCTTGACCCTTGACCGTCCCTCGGGTATAGATTCCCAACCGGACAACTCTCAGCAACGCCTGAGTTTTCACTCGTCTCTCTGGTAGCAATCCGCTGACCAGAAACCCTTGTTCAACTCTTCAGCGCACCACGTATCAAGTGGTGGTTGTTTGAGTTATCGCAGCCACTTGGTACTTGGCGCTTTTGCAGCTACGCTAGGTCCTACCCAGAACTATCGTAACATAAGATCAAGACTACCAATACAGCCTGCCTTCGTGCAGCTAGCTGCCCACCATTGCCGGACGACCTCCCGCCCGTCCACTCTTGAACCCCGCCTGGAATCTCCGGGCTGCCAACACTCCGACGTCTGATTTATCTGACGAAAACCCTGAACCCTCGACCCCACTTTCCGACCATCAGGAAGCAGACCTCGACATCAACGTTGAACACCTTGACTCGGAGGACGAAACCCAGCAACTAGCTGACCGTCTTCACCAATCCCTTGACCTTCCCGCACTTGCCACCTTCGTGTCCCCTACGACCCCACGAAGGCCGAACCCCGGACCATCATCCATCCGGAATCCAAGCATCGTCACCCCGTCAGGACAAACCCTACAACCTACCACCACTAGCCCCTCGACCAACATGTCTAACAAGGCTGTTGAACTTCGTCTTGGAAAACCCCCCGCCTTCGACGGCTCCTATGACCGAGCTATACCATGGCTCAACGATGTCGCCACCTACCTCTTCGTTAACGAAGATGTTTACAACACCGAAAACAAACGAGTTGCTTTTGCACTCTCCTTCATGACCGAGGGATCTGCTCTGACTTGGGCCGACACGTTCCGCGCCAAGTCCATCTTGGCTAGATCCTTTGGTACCTGGACCGACTGGCAGACGGAGTTCCGAAAGGACTTCGAACACCATGACACCAAGGGTGACGCAATCACCTGGCTCTCCACCACCCGCACCACCAAAAACGAGGATGTCCCCTCGTATATCTCCTCCTTCCGCAACAAGGTCGTTACCGCCGGTCTAACCAGTTCCGACTCTGTCCTCATAAACTTCTTCGCGGCTGGCCTCCCACCTTCCCTCATGAGGCGCATCCAGGGCATGGATACGGTCCCTACCACGATCGACAAGTGGTATACCCAAGCCATCCACTTCAAGACGCAATGGGAACGCACCGACGAGATCGCCCGCCGTAACAAGAAACCTGCCGCAGCCGTCGTCTATCACGACAACACCCCTCGCAAGAAGGAGCGAGACCCTGATGCCATGGACGTAGATGCCATCTATGTCCTGAAGATGACCGAAGCTGAGTGAAAGCGATGCTTTGAACAAAAACTTTGCTTCCGCTGTCGCAAACCCGGACACCAAACGTCCGCCTGCACAGCATTTTCGAACAAGAACCCGCCGCCGTCCTCTTCCAAGAAGGTCAGGAAGACTACCCCAAAACCTGAACCTGTCCCCGCATTGGTAGAAGTAGAGGAGGATGATGAGGACGCCATGAGCGTCAACAAGGCGACCACTCCGGTCACGGGTTTTTAAGGAGGAAGACCGATTCGACGCCGGTATCTTCCCGTTCTTGTACCCATGTACTAGTAGCTGAACTTTCGTCCCAATCTATGCAAATCCCTGTTAGATTGAATGTTACGGCTACTTCTCAAGACGTCGACACCCGCGCCCTCATTGATTCTGGGGCCAGGATCAACTGCATCGACTGGCACTTTGTCCAGAAACACAAGTTCCCGAAGGATCGCCTCCTGAAACCAATTCCGGTTAGGAACGTGGACTCCACCGCGAACAAGAACGGTGACATCAAATTCACCACCACCCTTCGGATTGCTCTTGGCGGAGTGCTCCAGCGTATCAAGTTCCACATAATCCACTGTGGTTCTGAAAACGTCATCCTAGGTCTTCCTTGGCTTAAGGTGACCAATCCAATCATCGATTGGGTAGCCAAAACCATCACCGTGTCCGCTCCCGAACCCGACCTTCCCCCCATCACCACCGACGAACCCAAACACTCTGCCAAACTCGCTCACCCACCTCCCGTCCGTCCCATTTGCCACCTTGATGTCGATCCCATTTGGGACGGCAAACTCTATGACTACCTTGGCACTGAAACTGGGCATCGTTTCACGACCTGATCCGTGCAACACTCTGTCAACCGCGTCATGCGTGCGGGACAACGCTTCGTTCGGACCACTCAACCCAAGAAGCTCACCAACGCTACTGCCCTAGCGGCCACAGCGAAGAAACCAACAGTCACCCTCCCTTCAGAATACTCGGAATTCGAATCCGTATTCGCGAAGGAACCCTTCAATCAGATGCCCCCCTCTAGGTCCTGCGACCATGAAATCCATCTGAAAGACACCTTTGTACCGAAGGTCAGAAAGGTCTACCCCTTGTCACCAGACGAGCGCAAGGCCACCGACGACTTCATCAACGAACACCTTGCCAACGGCAAGATCCGCCCTTCGAACTCTCCCCAGGCCTCCCCCTTCTTCTTCGTCAAAAAGAAGGATGGTAAACTCCATCCTTGTCAAGATTACCGCTACGTCAACGAACACACCGTTCGCGACGCCTACCCCCTTCCTCTCATCTCCGACCTCGTCGACAAGCTTAAGGATGCCAAACTGTTCACTAAGTTTGATGTCCGATGGGGTTACAACAATGTTCATATCAAGGACGGACACCAATGGAAGGCCGCTTTCATCACCCACCGCAGCCTCTTCGAACCCACGGTCATGTTCTTTGGACTGATCAACTCTCCTGCGACGTTCCAGCGCTTCATGAACAACTCCTTCCGCAACATGATCACTGAAGGATGGCTTGTCATTTACATGGATGACCTCCTCATCTTCTCCGAAGATGAGGCAACCCACACTGAACGCACCAAACGCGTCCTCGCTCGCATGAAGGAACTCGACCTTCACCTCAAACTCAAAAAATGCCACTTCGCCACCACCGAAGTAGAATACCTTGGCATGATCGCCCGGCCAGGCGAACTCGCCATGGACCCCATCAAGGTAGCCGGAATCGCTGACTGGCCTACTCCCACTAAGCTCAAGGACGTCTGATTGTTCATGGGCTTTGCCAACTTCTACCGTCGGTTCATCCCCGACTACTCGACGATCGCTCGACCCCTCGTTGACCTCACAAAGAAAGACGCTCCTTGGACTTGGGGTCCCTCTCAAATCTCCGCTTTCGAACGCCTCAAAAAGGCCTTCACCACGGATCCGGTACTCCGGTTTCCTGACTCCTCTCGACCCTTCGCCATAGCCACTGACGCCTCCAAGTATGCTACCGGGGGTGTCCTCCAGACCGACGCCAATGGCAATTGGAAACCTTGTTCTTACCTCTCGCAGTCTTTCAACGCTACGGAGAGAAACTACGACATCTATGACCGCAAACTCCTTGCCGTCATTCGATCCCTTAAAGCCTGGTGCCACCACCTCCGCGGTAGTGCCCACCCCGTGACGGTCTTCTCTGACCACAAGAACCTGACGTACTTCCGTCAGCCACAAAACCTGAACCGCCGACAAGCCCGTTGGCTCCTTGACCTCGCCGACTTCAACCTCACATTCTCCCACGTCCCAGGAAAACTCCTAGATGGTCCGGATGCGCTCTCTCAACGCCCTGATCATGTCACCTCCGACTTGGACAATGAGAATGTCACTCTTCTCCCCGATGACGTCTTTGTCAACCTCGTGACCTTGGACTTACAATCCTTGATCGCCAAATCCTCGGTTGCAGACCCCCTTGTCCTCGACACCCTCAACACTCTGGATGGGGGTCTCCCTTCATCTTTCCGGGCCCGCCTCTCTGACTGGAAATACGACGCCAGTGTCCTGACTTACCAGGGCCGCGTCTATGTCCCTCCGAACCTCGAACTCCGCCAACAAATCGTTGCTCGGCACCATGACTCTCACTCTGCTGGACATCCCGGGTACCTAAAGACACGCCAACTCGTCGCCACCGAATTCTGGTGGCCAGGTCTTGCATCCTTTGTCCGCTCCTATGTCTCCGGGTGTGCCGCTTGCCAGCAGCACAAGGTCAACACTCACCTGACCACCCCGCCTCTCTCCCCAATTCCCTCGGCGTGCTCTCGCCCCTTCCAGAACGTGTCAGTGGATCTCATCACTGATCTGCTGACTTCTGCGGAGGGCTACGATTCTCTCATGGTCGTGGTCGACCACGGCCTTACGAAGGGGGTAATTCTCTGTCCCACGGTAAAAACTGCCGACTCAGCAGGTATAGCCTGTCTCTTTTTCCACAAAGTGTACACTCGGTTCGGCCTCTACGATAAAATCATCTCCGATCGTGGCCCGCAGTTCGCTTCTGCTTTCGCAAAAGAGCTCTCCCGGCTTATTGGATATTGCCTCTCACTGTCCACCGCCTACCACCCCCAATCTGATGGCGAAACTGAATGGGTCAATCAAGAGGTCGAAACCTATCTCCGCATGTATTGCCAAAACAACCCAGAGAAATGGGCCGACCTAATCCCCATGGCCGAATTCGCGCACAACCACCGCCCTCACTCCGTCACTGGCAAATCCCCGTTCTTCCTGATGATGGGATATGAACCCCGTCCCCTACCCACAATCATCGCCGACACCAAAATTCCTGCAGTTGAAGAACGCCTCAACATTCTCTCCGCCGCCCGCGATGAAGCCCTCACCGCTCACGAACTCGCTCGTCAAGCCATGAAGGCTCAATCCTTTCGCAAATTCAAGCCATTTGCCAAAGGAGACCAAGTCTGGCTAGAAGCCCGCAACCTGAAATGGGAGTTAATCTCCCCAAAACTCGCATCTCGCCGAGAAGGACCCTTCTCAATCACGGAAGTCCTTTCTCTGCTCACCTACCGACTCCGTCTTCCCAAGACTTGGAAGATCCACCCGGTCTTCCATGCTTCCCTGTTATCGCCCTATCGCGAAACGGAAACCTATGGCCCGAACTTCCCGAAACCGCCACCTGACCTTATCGCTGGGGAAGAGGAATACGAAATTGAGCGGATCTTGCGCCACACACGGAATTCGCGAAACCGCAAGTTCCTGATCCAATGGAAAGGGTACTCCGCCGCGGATGACTCATGGGAACCAGAGTCCAACTTGGGAAACGCCAAGAAAACTATTGACGCTTATAAGCGAACCCATCCCAAGGACTTCCCCTCCATCCACGCCCTCTCCACTCCTCCACCAAGACCACCACGCTCCCCACTACAACCTCCGCCTCCGGTCTCCATCAAAGCGATTATGACCTACTGCTCGTGCTCTACTCCCGACTTTGAAAACGAAATCATTCACTTGGTCCCCGTCTTCACTCCAACTGCGCCCATCCCTCACCTACCTCTTCCACCGCCTGCAACACCCACCTCCAATGTCTCCACCCTCTCCACCGAATCTTCCCTCACAGAGTCCACCCGACCCCCTTCTCCTGCTGTTTCAGCAGTTGCCTCCGCAGGATGGGGAGTTCCTTCTCAATGGCCTGTTTCTTCTGAGCGCCCTAGTCGCGTTCGTTCTCCTCTCCAGGCAGTAGACCTGCCTTATCACTCTCACACTATCCGTTCTTCTTCGTCATCCCCCAAGTACTTTCGCCGCATGTGCAAACTCATCCTAGACCCCGCGATGGCCTTCCCCATCGAGCATCACCTTGACTTGAACTCGCCGCTCAACGCCCTCTACCTCGCATACCTCCAATGCGAGCGCCTCACCTTCGTCCAATCCGACCTGCTTGGTCGTGATCGTCACTCCCACCTCCTCTCCGTGGTTACTGGACAAATCCATGACCGCATCCACACCTACATCGAGCACACTCTCCACCAGATGCAAATGGGCGAATTTTTGGAAGATCTCCACCGCTACCAAGCGGATCTTGCTCGCCATATGGCTCCCCCTTCACGCCCTTCGTCCACCCCATCCGCATCCTCGGCTCCCTTCACTGAAGAGGAGATGCTCGCTTGTAACCGCGCCGAGGCCGAACTGATGTTTCGGACCGGTCAGGTATCCCTCCCCGACGATCACCCTCGATTCCACAAGGCCTGCTTTGAATGCCGAAAGCTCGGCCACGTCCGCGTTGAGTGCCCAATGTATCAATGCCCAATCTGTCTTACCTGGGCCCCCAGTCACATCCAATCCTGCTGCCCTGGACGACCTCCTCGGGTATGCGCTCGTATCCCCCTTGCCAACCGGCTTACTCCTGTGGCCGCCGGAAATACTTGGGCAAGGCGATCACCTCGCCCTGCTGTCCCTTCCACGTCATCCTCTTCGACGAACTCGTCTTCTTCGTCGCGCCACAATGGCCGCTCCGTACTCCCTGTACCCCCACCTCAACGAGCCTGCCGCCATGCACGACGATGTTCCGCGTCTCCTGACCGACGCTCGGTCTCCCCATGTGATGACCCCATCGACAACAAGGGCTACGCCAATATCACCGGCAGTCCTGTCCGTGATGCATTCGATTTCTAGAGATGATCTTCGCTTGGTGCTTTGATCGTACTCCGGGGGTAATGTTACAATTTCTTTCTTTTGTCTCTCTCGTATGTCTTCACTTCACTCGATACCTAGGTATCCTTGTACGTTCATCCGTACTCGTTCTCCTTCTTACCTTGTAACTCCGCACCGGCCTTACCCGGATGCTTATGTTCTTCTTTTCTCGTCATCATCCGATGGCATTGCTCTTACTCATTCTTTTCTCGTCATCTCCCGATGGCTTCGCATTTGTCATTTCATCTTTGTCATTGTCCGTTGCCTTCGCATCGTACGATTCCCTTTTGGTATACTGCGCATTCCTTTTGGCCTTTGACCCTTCCGCTCTTCCGGCCTTCCTCTTTTAGTTCTTGGTCCGTGCACAGTTCTTGTAGTATAAATACCTCGCAGCGATACTCCTGTACACCAGTCTTGATCTCTGCAATCTAGCTGAGTATCACTGCTCCACTCGGACCCTTCCTTGTGACCACTTGACCAGGGACTTCTCTCGTCATCCCTTGACCCAACACTTGGACTCATCGTAGTCAACCCTCGACCCTTGACCGTCCCTCGGGTATAGATTCCCAACCGGACAACTCTCAGCAACGCCTGAGTTTTCACTCGTCTCTCTGGTAGCAACCCGCTGACCAGAAACCCTCGTTCGACTCTTCAGCGCACCACGTATCAAGTGGTGGTTGTTTGAGTTATCGCAGCCACTTGGTACTTGGCGCTTTTGCGGCTATGCTAGGTCCTACCCGGAACTATCGTAACACATCAAGTGCGGAATCTCTCCAACAGGTGGGAAGAAGCTTCCTGGAGGGTGCCAATGAGTATGGTGAGTCATCAATTCATCAATGGATCACTGAGTTCTAACTGAGTCGTTTTCTGCAACAAGGCTAGTTGCGCCGTTGGTGGTAAGGTCTCGGAGCATGGTTGGGGCTCGGTACGTCCCCGAATGCGAGTTCTCATAGACTGCTCGTGCTAACCAGTGTCCATATCCATTCCATCCACACTGGGGTCCCATCTTCAAGATCAATGCCTCCCATGCCCAGTCGTTGACGCACCCCCCGACCCTCAAGATCGACATCTCTTGTGCCTAGTTGCTCACGCACTACTCCGAATCCGTCCTTGCCACACCCACATTCAAGACCTTGCACCGTCCACGGATCACCGGATCTTACTGAGTTGGCTCTGTGCCGCTTGAACCTCTCTGTCGTCTGACTTTGTGTCGCACAGAGAATGCTTTTGGACTTTGTGTCCATAGGGTCGCCCTGTCGCCATCACGAATCGAGCGATAGTAGGGTTGAAGACCCTTTGAAGCGCTTCCTCTCTACATCCACCCTCTCTTCGCCCACTTCACCGAAGTAAGTACAGCACCAAAGTCCCTCTACTAATGTACCTCCTCCTCATCATACTCGCCACTGCCATCCCCAGCGTGCTTGACATCGCCTCTAACACCCCCTGCATCTCGGATCACCCTACTCAGACCACGCAGCTGGATCGACCTCGACCAATCTCTGGCCCATTATCCATTCCTGGATTTGATCCAGCTGTAGCTTCTCCCCCTCGTCTTCCCTCAAACGTTTGATCATATCCTTCGCCCTGTGGTAGTCATCCTGCCACATGGCTGGTTTGACCTCCTGTCTCTCCATCCGACCTTCGCGGTAATCACGGGCCGATGCAGCGATCGCTGCTACCCCCAACGCAAAGAGATTGTCCAGCGCTGGGTGGGGGTCTGAGGGGTCGATGAAAGTCCATAACGTCGGTGAGTGAACATATAGATGTTCGATCACCAAATCCTGAAAGTAGCCTGCGGTGAAGAGGGGAGAGGTGGGTCCATCGCGCAGATGGTCGTAGCCCTGTATGATTTCATTTGCCCTTGCAGCACGGTAAGCAATAGCCTCTTCTGGTGTGCAGCTAGGCTCCCCCCACTGAAACCTTTTTCGCAGTCCGAGAGTGGAGTTCGCGTGAGACACAACATAGCTTTTCCATTGCTGTAGTATGTCACTGATGGGTCGCGCCGTTTCCTTGCGCAATGTTTTGGGAGTCTCGACGGGTGAAGCACCCAACAGTGAATTCATGGCGCTGTTCATGGCATCCACAATCAGGTTTTTCCGTACAGTCTCCGTCATGACGGCTTCCCCCATAACCATTTTATTTTGCACATAGGCTTTGGCGTGCTTGATGACCCCTGTAACAGCGATCGCCGATAGTGTTACACAGGGCTCAACAGGTGTGCCATCGTTGCCGTTGTTGTTGTGAGACAGTGCAGCTCTTGACTGACTGCTGCGAGGTTCACGTTTCTTGATCGATTTTTTTAGCATCTTATCAAGTCGAAATGTTTCGACAACACTCACTCGTTTTTTAGGTGCTGGCTTTGGTGGGGGCAAGACATGTTGAGTAGTAGGGGGAGCTGATGGAGAGGCGCCGATCATTGAATCGGCTGGATAAGTTTCCTGAGCCCTCAAATCGGCTTGTTGAGCACCAAAGAAGTCGAGGGATGAAGTTGCGGAGCCTTGGTGAAGGGGAAAGTGCAAGGAAGGGTTGATCTGTGGGTCCATAATTGCCCCGATGGTTGAATCATCCGCTTGTGGACCGAATGCTGACACAGGATTGGCAGAGAACCACGAAGCATCGTGTGCTGGAGGGTGCACGCCAGCGTGATGCCTCCAACTGATGGCTTGTTGAGCACCAATGGAGTCAAAGGATGAAGGTGTGGAGCCTTCGTAAAGTGGAAAGTGCGAGGAAGGGTTGATCGGTGCGTGGATGACTGCCCTGATGGTTGAATTGTCTACTTGTGGACCGAAAGCTGACACGGGATGATGATGAACAGGGAACCACTCAGCGCCATCAGTCAGGATGCCAGCGTCGATGGATGAAGACACAGCTGCAGGGTTAGGCTGTAAATCTTGGGTGGGATCCTCGAAAGTGACGGTTGGATTTTCCCTGCCAGTGGAAGCTGCGGATACCGGTGATTGGTGCGATGTATGCTGATAGTAGTACTAGAAAATAATTTATAGACGTTGGTCTATAGAGAGACATACTTACCTGGGGGTTTGTGTGTGCCATTGTCGAGCGAGTATCAGCGGTAGTCAGAAGAAATGGTCCAATTAGATGTACGATGTTAGTCTATTCATAGCATCAGGATGACAACATGCATACACAGACTCGTAAGGCAATGATTCAGAATAATACAAGATTACAACGGAGAGGACACCTGGGATTCTGCGGAATGGGGGGAGAGCGGTGATCCGTCTTCAGTACCTTCCTCGGACGATGTCCTCTCCGAATCACTAAATCCGCTGAAATGCTCCTCCGAATCATGAGATACACGGACTTTCCCAACACCGCCTCTTTCGAACAGGTCTGAAACCTGTAGACCAATCACGTCCTGCATTTCACCCAATTGTGCCTCGGAAATGGCCAACGCCGTAAGCTGCTCCAAATGAGTGTCCCTGTAAAATTGCTTGCTATCTTCAACATCTTCTAGGCCGCGAGCACCGAGGACTTGATCAAGTAGATTCAGGTATGCCCCACTGACGGCGTGGGCTCCAGCATGCTGGTCATGCATGTTGGTCAGAAAGACCATATGCTGCTCCGATGATTTCATTTCTGCCTTGGCGAGTGCAAGCCGTAGGGCAATGCACTTGTGATCCGCCCGTTTGGATTCAAGTGCCGACAATAAAATGGTGTCGGGCATGGCAGAAAGGGCCTCAATGAGCTCCTCCTTCTTCTATTTGCATGTGAGTTAGTTGGTGGGCCCACATAATGTTACAACGTACCTGCTCTACTTCGTCAAGCGTGACATTGGTGGGGGACATAATCCCAAGTGACCGTGCTGCATAGTACAGTGCAGGGGGGACAGGCCCTTTTCCCCTGGGAATGTAAGGATGGTAATGGTATCGTCGCTTTGAATTCGACGAGGAATGGGACGTAAGTAAAGCGACCCGTTTGTTTCGACGATTGTCGGGAGAAGAGGGAGGAGTGGTTTCAGGGTAGCAACTGTGAGGATAAGTCTCGGAAAAGGGCATGTTGTGCTGATCAAAACAACCATGGGGGGCCCGGGATGGGGACTTCTCAATGGACTTAGATTGTGGAGACGCTGTGGCGGCAAGAGAGTCGTCTTCCTTCGGACTGGGTAAGGAAGATGATTTTGCTGAATCGACCAACGAGGTAAGGGAGGGGCTACGAGATTCAGATAGATGGTCACTGAGGGGCATGATGTGACATACGGTCTGAGACTGCGGCATTCACTATCGATTACACATGTACATTAAATGGAGAGCACAGCTGTGTCGGAGTGAGTATCTGAGTTTGAAAGATGAGAAAACCGATAACAGAGAAGCAGAGTTGATGTGACCACTGTCCCAACATTCACATTGCTCACTGCCTCGTGTCGCGCTGTAGGAGTTAGATACCCCCTACGGTTGTAGGATACATTTTCCTCGCTCTTCATCATGTCATATCATCTCCCGTCTCATCCGCCATCGACTTCGTGCCAGCCCGGTTTCATTCCAAGCATTTACAGATCATCCGAATCCAATCCGAGTCCAATCCGAGTCAACGCGATCCAATCCGGTCCTTTCATACGTATTCCGCTTCATCCGATTTGACTTGTTCTACTCGATTTGGCCTTATTAAGGTCATTACTATCCTAACACCTTTCCTTTCTTTGTCATCTATAAGGTTTGACACCCCTTCTTTCCATACTCACCCTACGTCAATCCTGTACACTTACTTAGGGTCGGATTACCTTTAACAGTCCTGGGTTATGCCCAGGACTATAAAACCATGTTTCTAACACAAAAAAGAGGGTCTTTCTGCGTTCAGGAGATCTCCTGTTTACTCTCCCGTGCGTGAGTGAGCCGGATAGTTTCTCTTTTACCTCGTCCTATCGTTCCTCGACGTCTCATCTACTCGAATCAATACTCTCATCGCTTCACCTCCACCCGGATACTTTTATATCGACCGCTTTTCATTCCGGATTGTCCAGCAGCTTCTAGGACTCTTAGACAAACCTGAATCCATCATCCCTTCAAACATAACCCCCCTTGGGACGAACCTATCGCCCCACCTTTCTTCTCTTATCCCCTATTTTTTCTTTTCTACAGCGCATTCCCCATCCTTGTCACCGCCCACCCTCAAGATTGATGCCTCCCGTGCCCAGTTGCTCATGTTGCAACTCCCACGCTTAAGACTTTGCGCTGCACGTTCCGAACATCCTCCCAGAAGACCCTGACTCTGCCCTCCTTGCCATCAATGTGCATTGCCCTCAAGACCTTGCGCCGACGCCTGTGCTTCCTCGTCCCAAGCTCCCCGATTCAGAGCTGGCTTTGTGCCGCTCGAACCTCTCTGTTGTCTGACTTTGTGTCGCACAGAGAACGCTTTTGGACTTTGTGTCCATAGGGTCGCCCCGTCGCCACCTTGAATCGAGCGACAGTGGGGTTGAGGACCCTTTGAAGTGCCGAGGATATGCACCTCATACGTTCGCTCTGGATCTATACCACTGAACTCGCTCTCGTACGGTGCCAATACCCCCAATGCATCTACTGTATAACGCTAATCTCTCTTTCGTCATAGCAAAACACGTATCCTTGATGACCATCAACCAAGGTATGTACAGCACAAAAGTCATACCACAGTACTAATAGACCTTGGGAACTGCGCTAATTGAAGTTATATCCTCTAACCCTGTAGGACGTTCTACTGTAGTGACTCCAGTGAAGGTTAGTCTCATTCTGGAAGCATCATCGATGATACTTACTGTTGTTCTCCTTGTGCCAGGCGATTACATGCTCTGCACGCAGCCAAAAGCCGCCATTCAGCTTCCTTGACAATGTGCTTGCTTGGCAAAGCAGGACTATTCTCGGGTCATCTAACCTCTGTTTGAGTAGACTCTTGATCGCCATGGGTTGATCTTCAATTTCATCCAACCACAGCAAAATCAGCTTTAAATTTTGGCGTTGGAGGAGTGTCAGCAAGCTGGTAGCCGTGCGACTCATTTTCCAGGGCATTGAAAGGTGTGTCAAGCGGTTTAAATATTGGAACCCATTAGTAACTGTCTCCCAGGCCGAGTCAGTGGTCAGATCCAGGTGTGTAACACGATGGAAGGCAGGCGCATCAGGAAGATGTACGAAGCACGTTTGAAAAAACAGAGCAGGATTGACTGAGAGGTATCTCAGGTACGTGAGATTATTGAGTGCATTGAGGATGATGTAGAATTGATGGGGGCTGTTACATCCCCCATGTAGGACGAAGTGGATCAGACGAGGGCAGTGATGGAGGAGTATTGCAACAGTGTGAGGGGAGACAGGCATGCCGATATACAGGTATAGGACCGTCTTCAACCTCGTGGTGAGCGAAAGTAAGAGGCTCTTTGCGTGGGCCTCGGAAGAGATACTGATTTTATTGTAGAGGATAGGCTCCACCCTTCACAGGAATAATTTCAGCTCGTGTAAGATGACAGTTAGGAACCGTTACCATTCATGCACGCGACGAGCTACCCGCATGTACTTAGCCAGCTCGCGCGGCTTTTTACTCACTAACGAAAAAACCATTTTCTCTAGCTCGACGGGCAGTTCCTTCCTGTCCGAAGCCATAGCCATAGCGAACAGTGAAAGGTGGGGATGGCGGGGGTATGAAGTAGACCTCGGGAATGTAAAGATAGGTATTTATTCTGTGTTTGATTTACTGGGGTAACTTGCTATAAAACACAATCCTGACATGATAATCTCCAGGATAGTGATGCAAACGTAACGTCACTTCGTTGCAGGTGGCCAGCCAGAAAACTTTTAATTATTTCAATCGCTTCGCTGGTCAGCCTTTTGCTATATACCTGACTTTCATATGACGCTACTTCTGCTTTCGGACGACAAGAAGAGGCTTTGGTATAGCCATGGCCATGTCATTCGCGTGGCATTGCCCGGCAGCAATTCAGACGTATGTCTTTCCATTTCGGCACAACAAAGAGGCATTGGTATGGCCATGGCAATGCGATGCGTGCGGCATTGTCCGGTAGCGGCGCTACCCAGCTCCTTCCATCTCAGGTGACAGGGAGGTTTTGGCGTGGCCATGGCCATGGCATGTGTGCGTGGCATTGTCCGGTGGATTATAGATTCTCTGGTCAGTTTGTCCACGTGAGCACCTTCTGAAATACCTTGAAAACATTGCTCGTGCATCATTACCTCCATTCTGTCTTCCCCATCTCACCCTGAACAATGTCTAGTGCAGATGATTCCCCACCCCAGACTGTCGATCCTGCTTTTTTGATGCAACAAATGGCACGTCTTATCGCTTTGCAAGACTGTAACTTGAATATCGGCAACCTCCAAAGCAGATCGCAGAGTATCTTGCGATTATTCTCTGTGCCCATTGACCTGACCTTTTTTATCTGTAGCGTTCATAGAAGCTTTCGTTACAAAGGACGACTCATCAGACGCCTCGTGTCTCTCCACGACAGTGTCAATGACATGTTGGCGGAAGCAGACCGACGAGCCCATGTTGCCAACACGAACACTGCGAACCACGCAGAGGCGTGCATACCGTTTTACATTCCTTATCAGTGTAATTGATAGCATGCCCAAGGGAGAACCGTTTGTACAGATCCTACAGAGAACTTCTACGGTGGATTCCCTCCATTCGTGCTATTCCCCAGACAGAGCTTGGCGATGCTCTACAACAGGCGAGAATTTTCTTTCCTTGGACTTTGTACAATAGGACTGATGTGAATTTAGCTCGAACGAGGTGCTGACACCGGCCGCACTGACGATACCCACAGGCTTAAAGTATTGGTCGTCAACTGGCTCATGCAGGAGACACCAAAGCCTGATCCTCCCCTCAGCTCTGAAGACAAGAGTGGGAGAGGGTTCTACAATGACGCGACTGGAAGCCTCTTGTGTCCAGTTGACTATAACTGGAATGATCCCACATGAGTGATCTCTGCGCCGCAAACCTTTTGAATGACAGAACTAAGTATCCCAACGACACAGTCACCGGCAGAATATTCGCGAGTTCCATCCCGACTTTCTCGTCACCACGCAATCTTGGCCGGCATTCCTGTATGCTGGTGGTCGGTCAGACCCTGCCAATCTTGACAACGGACTTTTCAAGGGCGAAATTTTAGTCAAGGCATGTCCTGCACACAAATCCATACATCATCGCTGATTCTCCATTTCAGGCCTTCAAAGCCATCTTTATCTCTCCGACTTCTGCATTGGACGACAAGGGTCCCGAGCCAACTGCTGGCAGGAAACATCGCCGAGGTGATAGACGGACGCGGTCAAACGTGGCCAAACTCCTAGGTATGCAAACAGTTCAACCACGTGCCATAGCCTATGTGGCCTGCCAGGTAAATCGGCCGTTTATCATCGACACCAGATTTGATACTAATGAATTACTGACTGCATTGCAGATTCGTTTCACCCTGTCCTCTGCAGGTTCTTGGGCAATCGTCGATGGTGTATTTGACACCCATGAGTTCTATGAAGCGATAGTGGAGTAGTTCGAAGAAACCAAGACCGAAGAGGATAAAAGGTTTGTTGACGAACTTTTGTTATGGTGGAACAGGGGAGTCCCTTGGTTGCTTCATTTTACATACCATAATAATTGAAAATGCAGGATGGTATTTGGACCCACCTTTTCTTTTCGGATTGAACAGGATGGATCTGCCCAGAAGTCTGTGGCGAAGTCGCTGAAGAAGCGCCGTATTGCTAGCAGTGGTTAAATTGTCATTTAGGTTCAACTTGAATGTTATACTAGGCTATTTGAGATCGAAATCATAAAGCAGAACAATCCGGTTGTTTGTTTCCCATTATTCATTTGGTGAGCGACAATGATGACAGCGTGAAAATGTTTCCTTTGGTTGCCTCTACTCCCAGGATGATTCACTTTGCCCATCATAATCATACTGTGGGTAATTATTCACCATCACCACGTGGTTAATCATTGCACATTGATTTACCAGTTCCACGGTTGACAAACTCTTCCAACACATGCATATCTGACCTACTTTCATCTTCCTGACACTTATTTGACACACATACTTCAGTCAAAATTGTTCGTAAAACTGGTTCCCCCGACATGTACAAATGCCTGTAAAAGTGGTCCCAGCCGAACTTCGGCCGACAAAGAAGAAAGTGGGTTGGCCGACCCCGTACAACTGGTGCCAAAGTATGTTGGGGTTTATCTACGTAAAGGTAGGGGCGGCCGACCCACCTGTTTTGATAATCTAATATCATGGATAGCAATATTATGAAATCATGTTCCTAAGTAGCTGTTGCACACCTAGGTCGGCTGACCCTCTCAAAGTTGAGGAGACCCGCTGACACCACATTCCTCTGCACATACATGGGGTGTCGGCTGACCCTCTCAAAGTTGAGGAGACCAGCCGACACCACATGTAGGACACCCCTCTGCACGTACATGAGGTGTTGGCCGACCCTGTCAAATTTGAGGAGACTGGCTGACACCACATGTAGGGCAACCCTCTGTATGTACATGGGGTGTCGGCCGACCCTCTCAAAGTTGAGGAGACCAGCCGACACCACATGTAGGGCACCCCTCTGTATGTACATGGGGTGTCGGCCGACCCTCTCAAAGTCGAGGAGACCGGCCGACACCACATGTAGGGCACCCCTCTGTATGTACATGGGGTGTCGGCCGACCCTCTCAAAGTCGAGGAGACCGGCCGACACCACATGTAGGGCACCCCTCTGTATGTACATGGGGTGTCGGCCGACCCTCCCGAAGTTGAGAAGATCGGCCAACACCACATATAGGGCACCCCTCCATATGTATGTGGGGAGTTGGCCAACCTGCTCAAAGTTGAGGGTGTAGGAGTTGAAAGCTCCTTATGGTTTTTCCCCACTTTGCAACACTCCCTATCACTTCCCATCCTATTCACTATCTACTTCATTTCAATCCAGGTCTTGTTTCAGCATTTACAGGTGATGCATGTCAACCTGAGTCCAATCCAAGTCAACATGATCCAATCCAGTTTCATCGTACGTATTCCTTTTCATCTATTTCAACATATTATATCAGATTGGACATTATGGAAGTCATCTCTATCATAACACTTTGTTTTTCTTTTGTTACCTACAAGGCTTCAACATCCCTTCCATTATATCATACCATTACATGTGGATCCTACAGTCCCACTTTTTTCACCCATCACACATTTGTTGATTCCTACACCAGCCAACACATAAGATCTTTTCCTGGAATACTGTATCTGTTGTACCACATTCAGGACAGAGATTGTTGCATACAACTTATTGAGGTACAAAGTATATGAGTGGACAAATTACAAGTGCTCTAATAAGAAAGCCCTTGGACTCTCTCAGTCAGCTTTCATACCCTCTGGGGTCGTGCACCAGTATTTTTTGAGCGGTCATCCTCATTGGACTGACGTAACTCAGAGCTTGGACCAGCTTTGGCTGAGGGTACGGCTGCGACAGTCACCTTTTTCTTTTTTTGTCTAACATTCTCCCCGTTGCCTGTCCCCTCATCTCTACCTTTTTCTACCACTTTATCCTGGCCTTCAATTGGCACAACATCCCGCCGAGGACTTGGCAGCTCCCTCAATATCTCCTTGATGGCGGAGACAATTTCCTCTGCCCTTTCCAGGCCCAGAGCTGAGTCTGCAAGGAAATCAGGGTAACCCTCACCTTGGGGCTCTACCTCCACTGCCCTCCAACACTCCCGCAACAGAAGGCCCAACCCAAGGACAACAGGGGTTCCAGTAGCAGCATCTGTAAATTTTGTTCGACGAAGTAAGCCCAGGGCTGTCCGGAACTCATCCCTAACAGTGTGAATCTCAGCTGGCAAATATTTTTTTGCCCACTGCCAAGTTGTCCACGTAGGCAAATTGACCTTGGATTTAGGCCGTCCTGAGGCCTGCAAATTGCTTGAATTGATGCAGAACAACAATGAAATTTAAAAGAACACACAATACGAGGCATGGAGTGGAGAGTGGTGACCAATTGGAGATAAAATTGGTCGGAAGAGAGACCCTGTAAGAAGGCTCCGCGATTATGCTGTTGAGCAGCAGGACTAGACTCCTCCGGAGGGTTTGGTTGATCATCGAGGGAGAGTCTGGCATGCTTGATAGAAGAGTGGCTTCGGGGGAGTATGGCATGGTCAGGCGAGATAGCTTTACCTTTTCCTGCCACATCCTCGTGAGTCTCAGCCTCAGTCTGGTCATTTTGAGCCACCTCAGACTGCAGCTCATCGTCCGAGTCCACCTCAACAAACTTGCACTTCTGAGGTGGTCGGAATTCAAGAGGAGCCTGCTTGGCTGGTAAGTCTTCCTCTCTCGCTTTGACAAATGAGAGGATTGGAAGGCCCTTGCACTCCCGCTCTCTCCAATGTGCCCAGAGTTTGTCGATACTGCACTTAGTGAATTTGGAGGGGTCGGTGATACGAAACTCAGCCGGAATTGTCTCAGGGTCAATATAATCCAAGGGTGTCTTGGAAATCAGAAGCCAAGGCACCGGGACCTTTGCTCTAGTGGTGATTTTGACTAGATTGGGCATTAGTATGCAAAACACAACAGACCATCAAACTTACTGTAAGCTTTACGGAAGATTTCTCGAACAACATCTTGCCGGGGCTTCAAGCGTCGCGTAGTGACCAGGGGGAGCAAGGGATTCCCATTGATGTCAACATTAACAACAGGGACAATCCCATTGTTGTCATTGTTATCATCGCCCTCTTCTTCTGACTCAGAATATTGACTGTCTAGTAAAGTCCATAAGCAATAACATAAAAAGTAGCCAAAGTATTTGTCCACCTTTTCCAAACACGTAATCTGCCAGATACTTGGAACCATCCTTGGCCCACTTCTTTGTCTCGCTTGAAAACATTGAAAAGGGTTTATTGCGACCCTTTGGCAACTCAGTCTCCATGCTACGTAGAAGGAATGAGTAAACAGCCCCCAGATTTAGCAGACTTGGAGAATACTTGCATTGTCGTCTTGATGTTATCATTCCCCAGGTAAGCCAAATGAATCACAGCGTGAACTCCCATAGTGCGGCGCAAACGCTCAATGAACTCAGTGGTATCGCTACGTAGATTCTTCTTTCGGTACCTGTAGAAGCTAAGTGGTAGTTCAAATCCAACTGATGTAACAATGCAATTACTCACGCAACCTGCTTCTCCGGAGGAGGTCCATCTGCATTCCAAATGGCAGCGACCTGCTCAGCCTCTTCCTTCTTTTTCTTCTCCAGTGAGTTCCACCACTCCCGTAATGTTTTTGTGCGTACACCCAAAGTCTTTTTGTCTCCTTTGTCCCTGGATTGTGCGTCAATCTGGTCCACCTCCTCTTTAAAGATTCGCTGAGCTACACGGAAGGGATCCCAAAGCCGGCGGTAATCCCCAGCCTCTGCCGGTCTAGCAGCTGTGGCATGTTCATTTGCTGTGAGAGTTTCGCCTGCCTTTGACTCCAAAGATCTAATAAGTGCCTGTTCTTCAGCCTGGTCATCCTCGGGCAGGTATGGCAAGAACTCTTTTCGAATTGCCTGCAAGGGTAAAGTTAGAGGTATTACTACGTCCAAATTTTTCTCTGTACTTACCAGGCGAAGACGATCTGGAAGCTCCATAGGGGTGTCCTCCAGCTTCTTAGAGTTCAAAATTTCATTTCGACACTGCTTCAGCACTGCTGCTCGTGCAGAGGCATTGCTGCATGCCTCAATATATTGAGCGAGGTATTCCTCCAGGAGCTCCGCAAAAGCCACCGACCAGTCTGGCATCTGTTTAGCCATGTTAGCGTATTCTGTCAGAGAAGAATTTAGGAGGTAACGTGTAGCAGGACCAGTTTTGCGTGACACGTTGGCAGTTGGCCAAAAATCATTCAACATAGTCACGTGGTAACATTATTAGCACGGCAACAAGTACTTACAAGATGGATTAGATTACAGGTATTTTACGAAATCATTGCACTCGATTGAGAAACAAAGATGCAAACCAGAAAGTTGTAGCAATCAAGATCTATTTACAAGTTTAATACAAGTGTAAAAAATAACTATACAACCTGGAATCTCATCCAACCACTTTGGAGCAACTTGCCACCTTCAGGACGCAGGACTTCAATATGATATGGCTCAGTTACCTTAGCACCTTGGGCCCAACCACATTTCACTACCTTGCACTCAAATCGATAACCTCCCAATCCACCAGGGATGAAAACCATGGTCCAAGACTTGAGGGCACCGCACTGCGGGCATTGCAGTGGCAGCCATTCACCCCAAGGCTTGTACTGTTTTTGGGTCCAAACATACTTGGTAACATTATCAGCAAGATGATAGATCGCGGTATGCTTGCCGAGATCTGAATCCCTTTCCTGTTTGAGTGCGTGTTTGAGGGCCTCTGAGAACGTGAACCGATGTAAAATAATCGATTTGGTGAGGTTCACCAATAGCGAGGTTGTCTTGACCGGGGACAAGTGATGGGCATCAAATGCCAGTGCGTGTTCAACACCAAGGCTAATGAAATCAGAAACATTCAGTGCGACTCATCTGTAGAATCCAGGGAGAGAACTTACCTCTTTAGACCAGTCTTGAGATTGGCCAATGCCTCTTCCCGGCGGACGACGGCGCCGCACGATAAGAAATACATCACAGCTCCTCGCAAGATGTCCTTGAACGGCATCAAGACAAGGTCGATCCACTGTCGAAACCAATCAGATACTGAGCACAAGATGCAAGGATGATGCGGCACTTACATCGTCCACAGCAGCCGCCCCAGGCTCCTGGTCTTCCCCTTCGCAACCCAACCAGAAATCCCCCCTCTCGTTGTCGGTATGATTCGTAACCACCGCAACAATCTGCTGGAAAGTTGCAGCGCGTAAGCCAGCCACAATCTTGCTGGCGTGCATGGGCCACGCAAGTTGCGCGGCATCATCGGCCAAGTTGAAAGGGATGTCGATGCTGTGAAGGCAATTGTCCTCAGGATAGTAATCCCTCAGGACATCCTCAATGACGGTGAAGTGGGCGACGTGACAGATTGAACTGAGGCGGAAGTGAAGAAGAAGGGTCGGCGCAGTGTAGATGGTGGCGTTTGTTGACGATTGGAATGTGCCCTTCACCTTGAGGAAGGTGTCGAGCACTGGTTTCCCGTTCTCTGTGAAGCCCTACGGAATTGTAAAAAGAAAAGGCATGTCAACGGATTGGGACGCTGAGAAATGAAACACTTACGATGTACGGTGCCACTTCCCTTGCACACGACTGCCAATGACAGGCAACGCATCGAAAGTCAACGCCGGGATGGGCCACGCATGCAATTGCATCCTGAGAAATGTCGAGGCATCAAGTGCACGCGGCACGATGACAACCGGCCTCGTCGCACTCGAACAGAGTTCCCCCATCTTGGCAGAGGGAACAATGCTGCAAGGAGACATTTGTTCAGTAGATCTATGAATGACGAGAGAGATTTACGAACTTGAACGTCCGAGGACGATGGAGCAACGCGTGACGCAGCGATGCGAACGCGTTTTGTAGGCCGTTCGAGAGTGGCAGCGACGGCTGGATGAGCGAGAACGATGCACTTGGCGGCACCTCCAGTCGCCTTTTTCGTGGTGAACCTGGTACGGGCCATGGTGGAGTGAGAGGAGGCAGAGGGAGTTGCGGCTACGACCTTGCGCAAAAGGGTATGCCCTTACCCTTTCGCGCGAGGTCGTTGCCACAACTCAGTAAGCGATCACGTGCTACACAGCCGCATTGCGACTTGCGGCAACGCAAGGATCGATCAACGAACATCACGTGCTGTTGACAAACAAACCACGCTTGTCCCGCTGATAGTGTCTATAAAGTCCCTCGCATCCCTTCCCGCGTCAACTCTTACTCCCAAATTCAGCATCAAGCTTCAACGCCGACCAACAAAGACTCTTCTGCGATGCAGGACTGCAGCCTGCATAGCAGAAAAGCTTTGCGTCGTTACGGTGCGTCATCCCCTCGCGTTTCATTCGTTAACGTGTTTTTTTGCTTTCTTCACAGTCACTTGGCATCAGAAGGATTGGCGCGGCGTGGTAGTAGGTAGTCTACGGTGCGGTTGTCTCCGCGTTTTATTCGCTGACATTTGTTTTTTTGCGTTCTTTGTAGGTCACTTGGTGCCGGAAGGATCAGCACGAAAGATCGGCGCGGTCGGGTAGGTAGTCCTTACGGTGCGTCATCCCTTCGTTTTTTAATCGCTGACGTTTTTTTTTTGCATTCTTTGCAGCTCACTTTGTGCCCGAAGGATCGGTGTGTCAGGGCAGGTAGTCCCGTTCCCGCTTCCTTCTGTTGGCTCCAAGAAGTTTGCGAAGGATCGGTGCGTCGGGGCAGGTAGTCCCGCTCCCGCTTCCTTCTGTCAGCTTCAAGAAGTTCGCGAAGGATCGGTATGTCGGGGCAGGTAGTCCCGCTCCCGCTTCCTTCTGTCGGCTTCAAACATTCGCGAAGGATCGGCAAGGTGGGGCAGGTATTCCCATTCCTAATTCCATCCAGCAACTGTGCGCAGTTCATTGAATTGGTGCGTCGGGGCAGGTAGTCCTGTTCCCACATCTTCGTTGGTCTGGGGGCTCAATTCGAGCGTTGGTTTGTTGGGGCGATAGTGAGTGTATCCATTTGCCTCCATCTTGTACTGTCTGCAGTCTATTTAACAGCATTTGTGCTTGATCAATCCGCATCGTTTTGAGGTATGTTTTCACTCCTGCGACAGCCAGTCGCTAACGAACGTACAGTGTTGATTTTTGACTCATTTGGCATTGCTTGCCGCAATGCCCAGTTCAAAGGTATGCTTTGACTCTCGCTGCAGCCAGTAACTAATTGATACGCAGTGTGCGTTCTGAGCAGATGGTAGTTGGGGACTTTTTGGTTGGTGTGAATCAAGGAGTGTGCTTTCGTTGTTCAAACCCTTGGCCAGCGTGGCAAGCGGAGGGCCCCCGCTTGTCGCACTGGCATAGGCCTTTACACTTAGCCAACTTCATTTTTACGTACCAAAAAAACACCAAGCCGAAAAAGAGATTGTATCAACCCTGCGAGTTATTACGCGATTAGGGTCGTATTTGTATATGTCCATTTTTTGGAGGTCACGTGACTAGATCCTATGCGGTCTTAGATCTGCATTGGCCGGATCAATGGAAGCAAGTTAGGCGTTGCTAACCAAGTGCATCTGCAAGGCGGCAGAATAACGTTATAGTTGCGTTATCGTTTGACGACTCAGCAAGCCTTTTGAGAGGTGTGATTGGACAATGGACTGGCAAAAATGGATATTCAGGGCTACTAACTCTACCTAACCAAACGGGGCACCATTCTGAAGTCGAATGGCTCGCTTAGTCTGTTGATGAAGAAGTTTGGGCCACATCGCGGGAACAACTCGGCCAATTTCTTTCTTCTTCGTCCGCTCCGTTGAGTCATGCCGGACGCGCGGGAGAATGCCCTACTCAACCTGCCAACTCTTCTGAAAAACATAATCTGCGAGGTTGCTTTGGGCCCTATAATCCGTCAAGGTGAGATCTCTTGGGAAAAGCTTCATAAACCAAGGCACTGCATTTCATTTGTCTCTTCCGAATCACACTCTTACGTTGTCTGGAACATCCTCAGGATGCGAATCCAAGCCTTGCTAGAGAGGCTGGAATCAACATTGCCGGAACAGGGTTTGCCTCCAGATCCAACCTGCTTCACAGATTTGGAAATGAGATGGACTGCGGCAGTAATTGCAGCTGCTTTTCTGAATCCAGGTGAGTACTTCCAAGAATCAATAACATCATTTGAACTTAATAAATGCCGCATAATTAGTTCAGCTCCCCTGGGATTACGACCGATTTGCGGATTCTGAAAAAAAGCGCTGCTCGGAGCATTTTTTTGCTAAAATCAGGTTGGGTAAACTAACGCGCCCAGCCATCATTGTGGACAGGCATGGGAAAATCTTGGTCTGGTACCTTCCCTCCCTCCTCAATGCTGCTCGAGTGGTACGTTGGGGTACCCACCGCTTTCTTTTTTTTCCGCTGAATCCTTAAAGTTGCAGTTGAATATGGCCATTGTGGAATCAAATTTACCCCTGGAAAAGAAGACAGACAAATCCTGGCGGTCTCGAGGTTTTGCAGAGCCCGAGAACTCTATTCTAGGTTCGGGAAAGTTGACTGTTTCAGTCGGCACATTTGCAATTGGTCATAAGGTATTCATTTTGAGTGTTACGTTGTAGGGAATAGGTATTCCCTGTGCTCGCATAGCACGTTTCCGCACCCTGTCATCACCCGATCCCAATCCTGATCTGTCTGCTTGTGCGAACTCATCCGGATTGCTGTATCCGCGCCCGTTTTGCCTCGGACTCTTTTATTTTATTTTTGATGCTCCTTATTCATACTTAGCATTGGCTAGACCATGTCACACAGCCCTTGCAGGGACGTTCGGGTGCCTCTCAAACTTTATACCGTACGAAAACCTTCTTTTTTTTATCATTATCCTTACTTAGGACAAGTCTGAGGGTATTCCCAAGGACTATAAATTCACTGTATTGACAAAAATACAGTAGCTTTTGCCCGTGTGCATCTGTCTCACATCGTTTTCGGTCGACGTTCGTTTTCTCTTGCTCTCCTCGTGTTTTATCAATCCGGATTCGGACTGCCGTGTCCACCTTTCTATCTGTTTTAATCCGGATTCGCCCCGGATTCATCTCGGACTACTCAAAAACCATTATTCATTGTTCACCAACTCAGTGTTGTCCCTGGGTCGAACGGAATCGCATTCCTTCACCCTCTTTCTATTTCTTTCAATCCCCCTGAGTATTGCACTACAGCCAGGATATATTACCTTCAACATGTTTATTGCAGGATGTCTGCTGACCCATTTCCGTAAGAGGCTCCAAGATCCGGTTTTCGTTTCAGCCACCCTTCGGCAACCGGGGGTGCAAAACTGGCTCGCCGCCATTCATCCAGTTGAACAACTCCTAGATGCAGTTTTACAAATTGTACACCCAGGTTTGTGGGATGTCAATCATTCTGCTACCCAACAGCTTGTCCAATCCTCACCCTTTCCAATCCGCACTTGGCCCACTGCTTATACTGGGATGGATCTGATTGTCAACCGCGTAACTGAGCCCCATTTGGATACAGGTGGCGCAGCCACCTTTTACGATCATTTGCTTAGTCTTGGCATGAATCATCAGGCTAAGCTTCAGCTGAATGACATTGAGGCAGAGTTGGCTTACTCGCCAGGAACAAGTGTCTTTCTTTCCGGCCGGATCTTAACTCATTCAGTGCCTATTTGGTCCACGGGAGAAAGGGTGGCCTTGGCTCACTACACCAAGGATGATGTCCTGAATAGGTTGGAGTTAGCTAGACCATTGTTGCCTACCCAAAGCACTTGGTGGCAACAAAATGGGACTGGGTTGTAGCATTCAGGTTAATAGAGATTTTATCTGGGTCAGTTTGGCAGCGAAGAAATGGTGCAGGGATGTAACATTCCAGTTACATACATATTCTAGCGCTGGCAGGTCTGCGCAGCAGCAATGAAAGAAGTAATAGCACTGCCGAACAATGAATCTTATTTGATCTCAGAAGCAATATAATTTTTGAAGCAGTTTGCCCAGTAAATGCCAGAAGCCCAGAGATGTCCTCCGCCCAGCATAAACCTAAGAGAGCCAGATATACAACTCACCAACCAGATGATACCAAAAATCAAACCAATAATGGGTCAATGGTGGTTTGGAAACCCAAAAAGACCAGAAGGGGCAAATTGGTTTATCAGGAGGTTGATGCTACGCCTTACTATATGTCCTCTGAAGAGGACCAGTCAACTCCGAGCAGCAAAAAAAATTGGATACCTCCAGCAACTCAGGGAACTGCGTCACTATCAAATGACAACCTGCCTGACGTGGGAGACCTTTTTGATGATTGTCCGCAGTCAGCCAGGGAAACCAAAGTAAGTAATCATTTGTAGATATCATTTCTCCCCAGTGATCTGTCCCTTTCGCAGTCCCAGAATGATTACATCAATGAGTGGATTCCCTGGAGATCCACATACCTCAACTTCCTTTTACGTTCAGAAGCTCCCAGCCAATTACCCCTGATCTGCAAATGCTGTGCAAGTGCAGACGGCAACATTCGCTGTCTTTCCTGCTGCGGAAATCACACTTGGTGTACTTCATGTGCTTTGAAGGTTCACAAGTCCCTTCCCTTTCATAAACTGCAGCAGTGGAATGGCCAATTTTATGACGGGGTTGCTCTTCAGGAACTGGGGTTTATCTTATATCTAGGACACGGAGGGAACCCTTGTCCTTCGGAAGGAACATCCAGCATGATTGCACAAAATTTCACCGTGGTAGACACTGCCGGAATTTTCGTTCACACGGTGAAATGGTGTCAGTGCAGTGGCGCTAGTCAGGAGGACAAGCATCTTCAGCTTCTTCAAGAGCGTCTCTTTCCATCCACCATCGTAAACCCTCAGACCGCATTCACTTTTGATGTTTTGGATGAATTCCTGGTTGATTCATTGGAGTGTAAAACCTCTGCAGCCAGCTTCTATCATAAACTGAGAAGACTGACCAACAATTCTTTTCCTGATCTCATCCCAGTATGTGTTTTTATTGGGATTTATTTTCGGAGCCTAAAAGTCTTATAATGAATATAGGATCGTTATAGAGAATTGATGAGGGTTTCTAGGATTTGGAGAGATCTCTCCAACAGAAAAAGAGCTGGTTTTGGGCATCCAAATTCTAAGGAACCAGGTCTGGGGGATCTGGCTTTTTTTTGCGCTGCTTGTCCCCAACCTGGAGTGAATTTACCAGAAAATTGGATGGAAGAGTATGACAGGTAAGTCTGACTGACCTCTATTATATGCAATTTTATCTTATTGGACATAGCAATGTGGTGACTCTACGTTATGTGGTAGATGGGAACTTTACAGCGCAGCATATGAGAATGAAAAAACCAGATGATGATGTTTTCCTAGCCAATGGGCTGGGCTATATGGTGGAGGAAAAGGCTTATCAACGCCATGTAGCAACTGCAGCAGAGAACTCGGAGGTAGGTTGTATTGATAATTGGAAGGAATTGTAGGTTCTAACTGCTGGTTTTGTATTGTGTAGCAATCTACGTGTCAAAATCACAGAGCAGTCAACGAGGCTAATACAGCCAGATTAAACCTCCGGGCCACAGGTGTTGGGGCAACTGCTTGTGCTTGACATGGATATTTTGTCCCTCACTCAATTGTGGATTTCTATAAGGGGGAGCAGTACGTATGGTTTAATATATGTCTTTCTGATGTGGTCTCTCAATCCTAGCTTTACAAAAGGCAGAAGAATATAGACTACTCCATCTGCCATGCTCTGCAGTATCATTCCGCCGGCATACAAAGAGCCTTGGTCATTTATGATGTGGCTTGCCAGTGGTCAGTCAACTTGGAACAACGAGTAGAATCTTATTCTTCTTTATCCTTACCCTCTGAGATGGATATTATTCCTGCAGTAGGGAAATTCCATCTCAGTGCCCATAAGCAGTCCTGCTTTCCTAGATTCAGTCTCATGTTTATTCCAGGGGCTGGGCATGTGGATGGGGAAATACTTGAAACCCTCTGGGCTTCTTTCAATAAAATATCCCCATCTGCTAGGGCCATGAGCCTAGCTCATAGGCAGGAAGTATATGATGACTATATGCGAGATTCAAATTGGAAGAAGCTAGTTGGATTGGGTAAGTTCACTACACTTTCTAAATTCAATCTGCCTTTCATATTAACTATCTTGTAGCAAAATCATTGCATAAGAAATATAAGACTGCTTTGGCTGGGGTAAAATCTACAAAAGAGCCTTTTGAAGAGCTCACCAGGTCCCTCGAGGCTGCCAAGATCCAAGAATGGTCTCAACAGGCAGTGAAAGCAGATTTTGAGAGAGGAGAAACTTTGGATATCTACAGTTTGAAAATAGAAAAAGGTTGTATTCTGAATTGCTTTTTATTATTGGCTGAGATTGATGTTCATTCTATTTGAAATAGCACCAACCTTGGCAGAGATTAGGTTAAGCCTTGTCCAATCTGCCCCTGGGTCTGAAAGGACTCAGAGTTCAGTAAACTGGCTGATTGAGGGAATTAGCATTGAGAATGCCCAGTAATATGTTTTCATTTCTATTCTGGGTGCTCTTTTAATGTATAAATCTCTCAGGGATGCCTTGAGGGCAGAGATTCGCTGCTTGGGTAATAGTCCATCTACGGTTCAAGAGACTGCAATTGCAATGCGTCGGCAGAGACTAATGGGCAGGGTCATCAAGTTCAACCAGATGGCCAGGGACTTCACTACCAATGTGATCTTAAATGGTTCAAGCTTAGAAATTCTTGAGGATGACCCTCTCTTTTGCACACAAGAAGACCAAGAAGTAATGGAGGATGATATTCCACGGACTGGACCTCCTAGTGATGAAGACGAAGAATTCAGAAACAAGCTTGAAGATGAGCTGGGATATGCATACCCAGAGAGTATGAGGCTCCATATGCCCTCTTCTCTGCCGTCGGAGGACAAGTCTCAAAGTGACAAATTGTCGAAAAGTCTTCAACAAGAAGAGATCCAACTTTGAGTTGGCCAAGTAAATGACTGCCTCAGCTCGCTCAAAAACCATCTGGGCCAAAAAGCTGTTTTGTATAGAATCAATTTCCGTAGCTCAACCTCCAATCGTACTGACACAAGATCTAAACAAGATATTAGAAAAGTGGTTTTGAAGATCAACAGTGATGTTCGAAGCTATCATAGAGCTATTGGCGCTTTGAAGGCCTTAGGGGCCTCCGAAGACCTCTTGGAAAAATATAGGATTATTCAACCAGAAGACTTAGCAGTGTCCAAGGATATTACTGAAGAAAATAGGTTCAACCAAAGTTCTCATATTCTCCCTTGGTTTTGGCGAATTGGAAGTGATGACTCTACTTCCTCTGTATGGGATGATGAATGTAAGTTACTTACCCTATGTTCCTTGTTGTATTTAAATTGAAAATGCAAATTTAGTCCTTAGGGTTAGTTGGCTGAAGGCCAGAGCCAGATACCAGAGATGGAGAGAAGAATTGGACTTGATAAAATGTGAGATGCTCTGGACCACTCTTTGGTTCAAGCATAGACAGAAGGAATGGCAAGACAGAGAGGAGAAAAGTGAGGAGCCAGGGCAACAGGCCTATGCAGCCAAGCAACAGCAAATCTGGATAAGATTTGCTGAAACAGCAGAGAAGACTTTTCATGAGTATATTGCTATTCAATGACCAAGTAGAATAAGACAAAGATCTCGCTTGAAGGCTAGTCTCTCCAAATTGCAGACAGTTGGCCAATGTCACACATGCGTGGATAGCAATTGTACCAGCGGAGTGCAGCAGTCTCCTCAACTTTAAGATGGTTGGCTGACACACAGCATACATACAAAGGGGGGTCATATATGTGTTGTCAGCCAGTCTCCTCAACTTCAAGTTAGTTGGCCAACTCCCCATGTACGTACAGAGGGGTGTGGTGTCGGCCAGTCTCCTCAAATTTGATAGGGTCAGCTGACTTCCCATGTACGTACAGAGGGGTGCCCTCCATGTGGTGTCGGCCGGTCTCCTGAAATTTGATAAGGTCGGCCGACACCCCATGTACGTACAGAGGGGTGCCCTCCATGTGGTGTCGGCTGGTCTCCTCAACTTTGAGAGGGTCGGCCGACACCCCATGTGCGTACAGAGGGGTGCCCTGCATGTGGTGTCGGCCGGTCTCCTCAAATTTGAGAGGGTCGGCCGACACCCCATGTGCATACAGAGGGGTGCCCTGCATGTGGTGTCGGCCGATCTCCTCAAATTTGAGAGGGTCGGCCGACACCCCATGTACAGTGGCTCAAACAACTGTCCCAATGTTTGCATGTTTTTCACTAAACGCAATAAAACGCGGTAACCACTAAACCTTACCCAAACCTGTGGGGATATGAAATATAGTACCTACTCCTGGCTTTCTATTAGACTAAGGGTCAAAGGATTTGAATAAGATTTGATGACATGGCAATCATTTCAAAATGATCACTCATTGGGACAGTTCTTTGACTTTAAGTTTGGATTACATATATCAGACCCTAACATGTTGGAAAGTACTTACATACATATGATAATGGTTCTATTATGTTATATTTATGTAACTATCATCAGCTAGCACCATATAAACCCCACCATTTCACAGTAACTTTCCTATTATCATGATGAAACCTATCACCAGTTCTTAAGGGACAATAATGTCTCCTTCCCTTTCCTTAGGCTTTCTTCCAGGAAAATAACCTCTAAAACTGGTCTGGGCAAGTCTATAGTGTCTAGGGTCCTTCAGGAAATCCAACTAGACAACACTAAACATCTTGGTGGTCACCCTTCAAAGTCTTCATTTACCAGCAAAAGGGCTATTGTACAATAGATCATTACTGGCAAGGCCAAAAATGCTGTTCAGCTCACTATACTTATAAATACCATTATTGATACTCCTCTTTACCCTCAGACAGCCAGAAATACCCTCAAGGAAGCCTATTTGAAAGCTGTGGTAGAGAACAAAAACCTCTTCTTTTCAAGAGTCACAAGAAAGGATGGTTGGCCTATGCTTTCCAATACTAGCATTGGACTGTGGAGGGTGGGAAAATGGTTGTATAGTTAAATGAGACTAAAGTCAATAAGATTAGGTCATACAAACAAGAGTATGTGTGGAAAAAGGTGGGAGAGTAGTTGATTGCTAGGGTACAGTCAAGCATAGAGGAGGCTATGGGCCTACATAGGATAGAATGGAGTGGGAGTTTAGAGTGAGATGTACAGAAGGATGGATGCTGAGCAGTATGTGACAATTTCACAGCAGGGGTTGCTGGAAAACATTGAAGAATTTTAAATTTCAGAAGGTGATATCATTTTCAATAAGATAATGATCCCAAGCATACCTCTAAAAGAGTTCAGACCTGGGTCAAAGATCAAGAGATTGGATCTTTAGATTGGCCTGCACAGTCTCTAGATCTCACTTCCTTTGAACATACCTGAAATTATCTCAAAAAATGACTTTCAGCTTATAAAAGTGCCTCTAAAGGAGATTATCATTTATAGGAGAGGTTAGTAGAGGAGTGGGGGAATATTTGTGCAGAATAGCATCAGAAATGGATTAAAAGCATGCATAGAAGGCTTGAAGCTGTTACCAAGGCCAAAGGAGGTCATACCAAATAATAATACTTACATTTATATAAAGTCAAAAAACTGTCCCAATGAGTGATCATTTTGAAATGATTGCCATGTCATCAAATCTTATTCAAATCCTTTGACCCTTGGTCCAATAGAGAGCCAGGAGTAGGTACTATATTTCATATTCCAACAGGTTTGGGTAAGGTTTAGTGGTTACCGTGTTTTATTGCGTTTAGTGAAAAACATGCTAACATTGGGACAGTTGTTTGAGCCACTGTACGTACAGAGGGGTGCCCTGCATGTGGTGTCGGCCGGTCTCCTCAAATTTGATAGGGTCGGCCAACACCCCATGTGCGTACAGAGGGGTGCCCTACATGTGGTGTCGGCCGGTCTCCTCAAATTTGATAGGGTCGGCCGACACCCCATGTACATACAGAGGGGTGCCCTACATGTGGTGTCGGCCGATCTCCTCAACTTTGAGAGGGTCGGCCGACACCCCATGTGCATACAGAGGGGTGCCCTACATGTGGTGTCGGCTGGTCTCCTGAAATTTGAGAGGGTCGGCCGACACCCCATGTGCATACAGAGGGGTGCCCTGCATGTGGTGTCGGCCGGTCTCCTGAAATTTGAGAGGGTCGGCCGACACCCCATGTGCATACAGAGGGGTGCCCTGCATGTGGTGTCGGCCGGTCTCCTCAACTTTGAGAGGGTCGGCCGACACCCCATGTACGTACAGAGGGGTGCCCTGCATGTGGTGTCGGCTGGTCTCCTCAAATTTGACAGGGTCAGCCGACACCCCATTTACGTACAGAGGGGTGCCCTACATGTGGTGTCGGCCGGTCTCCTCAAATTTGACAGGGTCGGCCGACACCCCATGTACGTACAGAGGGGTGCCCTGCATGTGGTGTCGGCCGGTCTCCTCAACTTTGAGAGGGTCGGCCGACACCCCATGTGCGTACAGAGGGGTGCCCTACATGTGGTGTCGGCCGGTCTCCTCAACTTTGAGAGGGTCGGCCAACACCCCATGTGCATACAGAGGGGTGCCCTGCATGTGGTATCGGCCGGTCTCCTCAAATTTGACAGGGTCGGCCAACACCCCATGTGCATACAGAGGGGTGCCCTGCATGTGGTGTCGGCCGATCTCCTCAAATTTGAGAGGGTCGGCCAACACCCCATGTACATACAGAGGGGTGCCCTGCATGTGGTGTCGGCCGGTCTCCTCAAATTTGATAGGGTCAGCCGACACCCCATGTGCGTACAGAGGGGTGCCCTACATGTGGTGTCGGCCGGTCTCCTCAACTTTGAGAGGGTCGGCCGACACCCCATGTACGTGCAGAGGGGTGCCCTACATGTGGTGTCGGCCGGTCTCCTCAAATTTGACAGGGTCGGCCGACACCCCATGTATGTACAGAGGGGTGCCCTACATGTGGTGTCGGCCGATCTCCTCAAATTTGATAGGGTTGGCCGACACCCCATGTGCGTACAGAGGGGTGCCCTACATGTGGTGTCGGCCAGTCTCCTCAACTTTGAGAGGGTCGGCCGACACCCCATGTACGTGCAGAGGGGTGCCCTACATGTAGTGTAGGCCGGTCTCCTCAACTTTGAGTGGGTCGGCTGACACCCCATGTAGGTACAGAGGGGAGCCCTATATGCGGTGTCAGCCGACCTAGGTGTGTGACAGTTGCTTTGCAGACACGATTACGTAATATTGCTATCTATGGTATAGATTATCAAAAGGAGTCGGTCGGCCGAACCCACCTTTGGGTAGATAAACCTCGCCGTGCTTTGGTACCAGTTGTATGGGGTCGGCCGACCCCCTTTCTCCTTTGTCGGCCGAAGTTCGGCTGGGACCACTTTTACAGGCATTTGTACATGTCAGGGGAACCACTTTTGCGATGATTTTTGACTGAAGGGTCTGTTTGACAATGTTGTCAGAGCGATTGTATTGATGAGATTCAAGCATGAATGAAAAAGTTGGCTACGAATGTGTGTTGGACACAAATTGTAGATGTCTTGAGTATCGATGTTCTTGCTCAGTAAAGGTATGTTTGGTATACATTTCCAACTGCCCTCAAACCAATTGGCCTTGCCCATCTTTACTAATCCGAGTAATGTATGTCTTTTCTAACTGTCTGACACTTATTTTCCATATACCTACCATTATAAGGAGTATGTAAAGTTGTATCAATCTGATATGCCTTATGCACTACTGCTGAATTGCATAAATTTGTGCCTTCACTGATGGTCTGACATTTATTATGCACTCAACCTACTGTTATAAAGAGTATGCAAAGCTGTGCCAGCCTGACGAACCTTGCCAGCCTTTACTAAACGACATGATGTGTGTAATCACTGACTGTCCGATGGTTATTCTCCACTGGACCTACTGTTGCAAAGGGATAATAAAGCCTTTTTATCATTATACAATTTAGTTTTCTTGAGCATGTATTATAAGGCATTACAAGAATATCTGCAGTCTCGTGATGAATATGCTTCCCAAGCAAGCTCGCTCGTCGAATTTCGTGACGCTGTTGCAGCGCACGGTGGTACTAATGGCGACGCCACGTTATTGGCGGACTTTCGGTCCCATGTACCACTGTCTAACTACGATGCATACAAGCCATTCGTGGACAAATTCGAGGTAAAACCGTGCAAGGAAGAAGAGGTTGCCAACCTTTTCGCTCCCGGACTGCCAGACTTATTTGGCTCTTCCAGCGCGACGTCTGGAACAAGTTCCAAGAGATTACCCAAATACCACCATAGGTGGAGAATCCAATGCTTATAGTCGGTTTTTTGGTCCGGATAGAAGGTCTCCACTGGCTGGAGTACTGTGCACAGCATACAGGGATGTCAAGGAGATAGAACGTGCGCCGGGTGAAGTCGTGGGGCGAATCCCGTCTGCGTCGTGACAGGCAGCATGCTTCGCAGAGCCTTTGGATGGTATACTGATGATGACGGCCAATTGTCCCGCTCGAGCACGTTTCGTTCTTGCAATTTCTTACACTTCGCTCATTTTTGTCTCTTCTAGTACCAGGCTACGCTGTACCATGGGCTGCAACCGTGATTGTGCACCTCCCTTCCTTCTTAATCATTCATGGCCTCTTCTTCCTGGTGCATCGAAACTTGGAGCTTTTCCATATACCCTACTCTACGACGTTCGTTGATCTCATTCGGTATATCGATGAACAATGGGACCTGCTCGTGTCCAGCATTAGGGATGGCACGGTCCCTACCACTCTGGAAGGTATCGAACACGTTCGAGTACACCTGCAGGTGAGGTCGCAGTCCATAAACATGAAAGAACCTTTTCTGAACATTCTCATGCAGACGCATCTTGTTGCTGATCCCGATCGTGCGGCAGAGCTGCTCGACATTGGCCCTCCATCCTCTCAAGAAGGATGGCTTACTCGAGTCTGGCCGAACACAAAGCAGGTAGTAACGGTATGCAGTGGCACTTTTCGCGACGGTGCTTCCAAAGGTGAGTGCATGGTAATGTGCTTTCCAAGTTTTTTTTCCGTGGTTGTGTGGTATATGAGTACATCCTATCTAGATGAGGTTCATTCTTGGACCGAAGGTTACTATCCGTTCGCCTGGATATTTTGCATCAGAGATCTCCCTCGGTCTTCCACCAAATGACACGGACAAACTCGATGAATTCCCTCTTCGGATTCTGGATGTCGTCGAGTTCTTGGATGTTTCTCAGGACGAGAAACACCAAAATCTCTGCCAAGCGGTTCGTGTCTACCTACTCCAGTGACACTGTTGGCTCATTGGGATGATGATGCAGTGGGAAGTGGAAGTAGGCAAGAAATACGAACCAGTTATAACGACGAGGGACGGCTTGTGGCGATACCAACTTGGCGACGTCGTCGAAATTATTGGATTTGACAACAAGAATAGCGTACCTGTGTTCAAGCACTTTGGAAGGAGATCGTCCGTATTCCATCCTTTCTCTGCACGTAGACACCCGTCTGATGGCCCCTCAACTTGTTGGTATAGCTTGACGTTGCGCTTCACAGACAGGCAAATTACGGATGGTCAGCTCCTAGCAGTTGTCGAAGGAGTGAGCTCAGATGACGTCATTCGGGTCCTTGAATTCACGACCGTGATGGACGATCGCACTTTGCCGCATGCGGTGGGCTTCTTTGTGGAACTCGCCGGACCTCTCGGTGCGTTGCCACTCCTGATCACCGCCTTGCCGACATCAAGTTTTGGTTGAATTTTCTCCCACTTGACGCAAATAGCTGATCGTACGATAGGACCCAACGCACAGCAAGCCAGGACAACGATTCTTTGATGCCCTTGTCGCCACCAACGCAGAGCATCGGCGTGCGCATGACCTCGGCAGGATGAGTCTCCCAACGATCCGCATTGTCAGACCGGGGACGTTTACAGAATATCGCCATTGGAAGGCCGAGATTGCGAATGTTGGGTCTGGACAGATTAAGGTCCCCCCGGTGTTACACCAACCCAACGAACAAGATTGGATCGTCGAGAGAGTTGTCCAAGAACTTTGAAGTAGACAACTCAGTTCCTATCATGAACGAATAGAAATCAATGGAGATAAGTGTACCATCGGATTGGGGGCTGGATCCGTGATGTTCACGAGTAGTTCACATTCATCAGGTTTGAATATTGTATCCTCCGCGCGCAGTAGTAGTATCTTACCTGTGTATATCAGTCAATCATCCATAGTTCAATCAAAACTGATGCTATGTCGCCGAATGTAACGATTAGCAAGATGATTCTTCGGTCTGAGGCAGCTGGAGTGTCATAAATTCCATTAATGCGGTATAAGTGGTGAGAATACAATGCTCTACTTAGATGTATTGCTGGCCTGTAACTAGAATAAGTTAGTGTTGGTCGACATAGCGTTAGTCGTCACTGAAACATGGTTAGAGGATCCTTTGCAAGGCGAATACACGCTTACTCTGCGGGTTCTCGACGGAGGAATAAGTCTATTGCGGCGGAAAACTGCTGCAAATGCCAGGCCGCCTCCCAAGACGGCCTTCGGGCCCGAATTTCTTGCGAGAATGCCACCTGCCACGAAACCGGCAGCAACAGGATTGACCATGTCATTTCTTGCCCGATACTGAAAAAATGTCAATGTCAGTCATGAACTTGAGACGAATGTCCCGAATAACGTACCCCCTCGATGACGCATTCAATACCTGCAAACAGCGCGCCGACTTTCCCGAATCCCTTCCCACTTCTCCACATCCCCTTACCCATGTCCTTGAATATTTCTCGCGCCTTTTTGGTATTGGACATTCCTGTTTGGCGCAAATACGGATCTTCATACTGCAAACGACGAGGACATGAGTGAAAAGAAGGCGCCGATGCCGAGACCTGCGAAAACAAAGAAACGTTATCTGTCTGCGATTTTCCGCATTCCTGATCACGAACGACGACTTACCACCAATGCCGGCGATGACTGTCTTGGCTGCACATGACTCCATGCCAGCGGTCATCCATGCCTGGTATTTTTTGGCTTGCAAGAATTGTTCACGTTCGTCCTCGGATAGGCCTGGAGGAAGAGGCTCCTTCCCTGCCGGGAAGAGCGGCGCGACCAGAGGCAAGGAGGAGGTCTGAATATTCATGCTCAGTCCTTGAGAAGCTACCCGAACCCGAAATCTTTTACCGCGTTGTTGACCTTTGTTTGGCGAAGCCTTTTAGTGTCTTGTTAGCTCGGTGTGAGTGTTCCGTCGGGCTCTTGCGGGCTTAAGCTTAGACTTATCACTGGTACAATGTCCTTGGCAGAAACTGCTGCAGGCGTGAACGGTGCATTTTCCAGCATCCCAATCATGTGAGTCAACGATTCTAATAGTAATTTCGTCTTTTGATTGACTCCACAGAGACCTGAGCAAGTGTGGTACCCCGGAGGGAAAGTTAGCCACGGCGCTTGAGATCCGAGATGCATGCATGAGAGTGGGGTTCTTTTACAGTGCGCACTTATAATTTAAGATTTGTTGGGTTCCTTCTCACCCTAAGTACGCGTCATATTTCCAGTACGAAACCATGGTATTCCTGAGTCTCGCTTGAATAACATTCTTTCTGCGATGCAAAAGTACTATAACCTTCCGATGGAGACAAAAATGAAGGTATGGCTCTTATCAGTTCCGTCGCGACCAGTTCTGGGTATTCATCAACCGTATTACGAAGTTGCACCACAAGACAGTCGCTAACTTCAAGGGTACAGTCCACCCCTTGACGGGAACATCGACTACAGTAATAACGATAAAGGCGACTTTCACGAAGGCTATGAAATAGGATGGGAAGAGATTGAATTGAAAGCATAACGACGAGAAACGGGCAAACGATGGCGCGATGGCAGGTGCAAATTTATGGCCCGAGGATGACTATCCGGGATTCAGAGAGGCTTGCCTTGAGTACTAGTGCGTCAAGTTAAGGTACAAATAATCCCGTTTGACTTCTCTTTTCGTTTTAGCCACGCTGCCTTAAGCGTTGGCAAAGGTCTGTTCCCCCTTTTTGCTCTGGCTCTCGATTTGCCCGAGAGATACTTTGATGACAAGGTAGACCTTTCCTCATAAGTACGATATTCTTGTCTCATCAACTTGTCGACCATCCCTAGACAAAGAATTCCGCCGCGGTTATGAGAATGCTACATTACCCGTTACGCGACGGATATCCCGACATTGACGACAACACTCCCGGTGTCGGGGCTCACGCCGAGTGCTTGGTCTTTCTTCTCTTTCCCTACCCTTGCTAATTTTCTTCCCTATAGCTTCGAGGTCAGAGAATCAATGGAGCTTCGGATTTCAGTGGCAAGAGATTAATACGATTATTTGAATTTATTCATTAGTGTTTCACCATTCTCTGGCAGCAACCCGATATACAGGCGCTTCAAGTCATGAACTCGGAGAAACAGTGGATTGACGCGACTCCCATCAAGGATACGTTGGTCGTCAAGTGAGCCATCCCACTTAAATTCTGTCCTCGTGTCCATGACATCGATCATAGTATCGGCGACCAACTTGCATTCTGGACGAGTCAGTGGCTGCCCTTTTTCACCCCTCGAAACAACAGGTATCAAAGCTATTTGATCCTTGATAGATGATATCTTCAAGTCCACTGTCCACCGAGCCATTAATAAGAGTGGCAAAGAACGGTATTCCATTGCTGTGTTTGTCGGCACAGATTACCACGTGGATATCGAGGTATGTAGAATGTCCTGCGAAAGGAAGCGTACCAAAGGACGATTGACATGCGTTTGTTTACAGCCGATACCAAGTTGTGTGTCTACTGACAACCGGCCAAGTATGGCTCGATTACTGCAGGGGAATATGTGAGCAAACGGCTTAAGGAGATGTATCGCAACTAGCTCCCGAAAGGGGGTGCACAGTTGTCAAGATGTTGGGATATAAGCAGTCCTGTTGATGATATTGACAGTGTACTAGTAGGCCACGAATGACATTAGTGAGTTTTCTTACAACTCTATCCCAAATCCGACTCTAGAAATCATAAGAGGGGATGGTCCCTGTGATATCGTGAGCGACACCACAGGACTCAGGAATGACTGACTCACCCCGAGGCTCAAGCTGTCTGTAAGTGAGAAGAAGGTGTCGGGCAAAGATTGAGAACACCGCGGTGGATTGTCACAGATTTAGTTTGATTAGAAAGATGTGTGAGTTTCGCGCGCCGCAGTGAGTTAGGTACTATAACAGCCACTATTAGTAGCCTGAAGTGATTTTTTTTTTCCGAAGTCCTCACCATGGCTACTAATATTTACGCGTCAGGTTATCGCCGCCCGGCGTATTCGGCTCTGTCCACTCTTGGTGGTCTTCTCCAGGCTGCTATCACGATGTCCTTGACTGAAACTGCAGCAGCCGTAAACGGCGCATTCTCCAGCATCCCAGTCATGTAAGTCACAACTCATGATTCTGATTACTAGTTGTAGACGCGACTTGGCTTGCCAGAGACATGAGCAAGTGTGGTACGCCGGAAGGAAAGTTAGCCACAGCGCTCGAGATCCGGGATGCTTGTATAAGAGTGGGATTCTTCTATAGTACGTCCTTGTCACCCGAATTTAGGGACCTCGTTGGGCAGATCCTCATTTGATCCATGTCACTTCCCAGTTCGAAACCATGGTATCTCTCAATCATGCTTGGATAATGCTTTTACTATGATGCAGAAGTACTTTGACCTTCCGATGGCGACGAAAATGAAGGTATGGCCCGTATCCTGTATCAACGCTGAATCTTCATTCCTGTTCCAAAGCTGTACCATAAGTCTCAGGACTCCAACTTCAAAGGATACAGCCCACCTTTCGATTCGAACATTGACTCGGCTAATAACGACAAGGGCGATCTTCATGAAGGCTTCGAAGTCGGTTGGGAAGAAATTGAAGCGAAAGAGAACGATGAGAAACGGGCAAATGACGGTGTGATGAGAGGTGCAAACGTATGGCCCGAGGATGACTATCCGGATTCAGAAAAGTTTGCCTTGAATATTAGTGCGTCTCAGCATCCACATATCTCACTTGGATTTGAGCTTTTCCTGTCAGCCACGCAGCGATAAACGTTGGCAGGAAATTGTTCCCGCTATTTGCGTTAGCTCTCGACTTGCCCGAGACGTATTTCGATGACAAGGTAAACCTTTCCCTCAGCGATTACGATATTCGTGTCTCATACTAGTCGCGCATCGGATATTTCAGACAAGGAACGCTGCCGCGCTCATGAGGATGCTGCATTACCCATCACATGACGGATACCCCGATATCGACGAAGACAATCCTGGTATCGGGGCTCACTCCGAGTACTTAGCTTTTCTTCCCTCTCCTGCATGCACTCTTACTCATTTCTCTCCCATAGCTTCGAGGTCAGAGAATCAATGAAGCTTCGGATTTCAGTAGCGGGAGAATTGATTTGATTGTTTGACTCCATCCTACCAGTGTTTCAGTATTCTTTGGCAGCAACCCGAGATCCAGGTGCTCCAGGTCATGAACTCGGAAAAACAGTGGATCAACGCGACTCCTATCGAGGGCACACTGGTCGTCAAGTGAGTCATACCACTTGTAATTTGACCTCGCATCGATGACATCAATCATAGCATCGGCGACCAACTTGCATTCTGGACGAGTCAGTGGCTGCCATTTTTAACCCCCAGAAACACCAGATCTTAACCCGTTCTATTCTCGATAGATGATATCTTCAAATCTACTATTCACCGAGTCATCAATAAGACTGGCAAGGAACGGTATTCTATCCCTCTGTTTTTTGGTACAGATTATCATGTAAACATTGAGGTATGTAGCTGTTCAACGAAAGAAAACGTCGTGTCAAAAGGTGACTGACATGTCTATTTGTAGCCGATACCAACATGCGTGACCGCCGACAGGCCGGCGAAATATAGCCCTATTACTTCAGGGGAGTATGTGAACAAGCGGCTCAGGGAGATGTATCACGCCTAGCTGCCGGTTGTATTTAAGGGTGTGTTAGCCATCAAGATGCCAGGATGTACGAGCAAGCAGCCATAGTGATATTGGTATTGGCGGTGTAAGCCTGAAATGACCTGAATGAATTTTCTTGACCAAGTCTCCCAAATCAGTGCGGCTGTCCGAGTCAAGAGAGCACGGGCAACTGTGATCCCTCAGAAGGATTGTGAGAGGCCATAGGAGCCACCCCGATCCAATCGTACTAGTTCCGCAAACTTGAACGCCTTCGCTTGAAAAGTCACTACTATGTTTTACGCCAATTCCGAACGGTGTATATAGCCCATGAACACATCAGGATGTTATGAACATCATCTTTGAGCACGTACTAACACGTTCGTCTCGGCAACTCGGTCAACTTTGGTACCAATTGACCTCAATTCTGCAGCCTTTCTTTCTCCCATCAACCTTTCCAACAGCGAGGGAAAGAATCTGATGCCATCACCTCATCTTTTCAATTGTGGGTAAGCCACGTTAACAGTGATGTTACAAAGAGATGTATGGCCAACCAGTCCTTCGTCAACACCAAGAAAAGACAGAAACGAGTTCGTGCCTAAGGCAGCTGCAGCCACAAATCACGCAGCTTGCTGAAATCAGGTGTCCCCAGACCGGTGACAGGATCCCAACCCTGAGTCGCATTGAACCCCGAAGTACCGCAACCATGGGTTCGATCCCTGAGTAATATCATGAAAGGCGTGAGCAAACTCGGTGGAATATATCTAGAGAGAAGAATTCAGAGCCGCGTTCGTCGTATCTGATCACGAAAGACCCACCGTTGGGTTGATGAATCCGATCGGACCCTTGCCGATAGCAAGACGGGCATCGTTGATCATCGTGAGGATGGCGCCGCAGACGGGGGAAGAAGCCGACGTGCCGTAGACACGGTGAAATTGGCCATTTAGCTGTGAATCGCGGCTAAGTCAGCTGCAACATCAGAACACTGATGGCGTGCGTACGTACAGCGATGACATAATTGGCTGCATTGGCTGAGATGTCGGGGAAGCCACGAGACTGGATACATTGCTGGTATTCAATGCGGTGGACCACGAGACGTGAAATGAACACACCGTTCCGGTCGAGTTCCAGATGTCAGAAGGATAGTATGGGCGGGAATCCTTCAAATATAGTTCTACAACATCCTTCTGATAGTCGGGCATCGCGAAATAATTGCTGAAACCGCCCCCAGAGTAGATCTGCCTCATACACGCCACTTCAGGCTCGTATACGGTTGTGTTAGACTGCATCATGGTACCACCAATGGATGTGACGTATGGACAAGTTCCGGGGAAGGTGGGATTGAAAACTTTTCCATCGGTACTTTGCGAACCTGCGAACTTGGGATGAGACGGTAACGTAGTACGACATCAAAGGCATCTCACCGTCGGGATTCAAACACAGGCTACCTTGTCCTGCAACACCATGATCGCCGGAGCTGAACAGAACCGTCACTCCCATGAGTCCAAGCTTTGCATACTCGGTGCACTGTCGCTCGGCGTAAAACGGAGTGAGGATCCGCTTCATTATATCCGTAGGACGTCGAGATCACATAGGCAGGCTTGACTGGTCCCACAATTCTCAATACCTTGTAGTCCGTAAGATAAACGCCAAGACACTAGATTAGAACACACCTGTGTAACCGCCAGGTAAAGGGTCCGGATAGATACCGTCTGCAGTGGGATCGTCACCACCCTCAAAGGTACAATAGCTGCCATCCAGGGCATCGAGGAAGTTGTTGAATGATGCACCTACGCCACAAGTTCAGCTCAGTTGTCCTTGAATATATACCGGGATAATCTCACTCTCCGGCACATCACCCGTCTGGTAGAGTGTCACTGTTTGCGCGCCGGTGACCAACGACATGCTATATTGCAGATCTAGGTCTGATTCCGCATTATAGCTGAAGCTTTGATTTGTGATCTGTACATAGCCTATGCAGAGATGTATGAGTGTTTACACATGCTCTGCGCCAGGAGACAATCCTCACCGCCGTCTATTGAGATCACATAAGGTTCTTTTCCAATAAGATCAGTAGAATAGTTCTGTGCGAACAGATGCAGATCGCTCGTCAGATAGGCCTGGGGCGTATACTCCACTGAAAAGCAACATGAGTGCATATCATACATCTATATGGAGAGCAACTACTGACCAATACCGTAGCTGTTCTTGTCGGTTGCAACGGGATTATAAGAAAGCCCATAGAGCGCTCGCAGACAGAGCGGAGTGATATACTCATCACACCGCTCGAGGTCTTGAATGATCTCCGACACCGTGTCAGTCGTCGTCGGAGTGATACCAACCCCCGGCTGTCCGATACGATGAAGTGAGGCGGCCCCCCCGCTGCTAGACCGACGGTTCAGCTTAGCATCAAAGTGCACAGAAGGGGTCACAAAATCGACATGCGGTTGGACGTGCTCGGGGAGATGATATACCTCACAGGCTGGTGGGTTCATATCAGTTTATGTTGTCCCATGAACCAATCAGCAACTCTAACTCACCCACATGTTCCTTGCCGGACGTATGTGTATACACATTGTATTCGGTGTTCATTAGCTGCTCCGCTTCTTCAATAGTTGCGTCCACTCGGAGCCATCCTCCGGTGTTACCAAGCACAACCCGATCCTCTCCAATGCCGCTTGCGATTAGCCAGCCACGGACCGTGTCAATCGTTTCGTCACCAGGCGCGAACTTGCGGGCAATGTCACCTGTGGTCCAATGCTTCCCGTAGTTCGGGGACCTAGGATGAGAAACATCGTAGAGGAAGGTTCCAATGGCTTCGATGTTCCTCTGCTTCAACGCGAAGCGCAGGGGGATGGTCGACGTAGCATCTTGACGTCTGGTTATACTCCAACCCGCCGGAGCACGAGTGCGACTTTCATGAACCCTGTACGGGCTCAGGGAGAGGTCTGCGCTTGACAGCGTCGCAAAGATGAAAGATACGAGCGAAAACAATATTGAGGGACACATCGTAGGTTGAGAACCAGAAACTGCGTGTAGACTTTGGATGGACGGAGTGCCTGAATATGGCCTGCTTTAAGGCACTGGACAAGGGGCTGCCAGGAGCCCATCGATGTGTCGCCTCGGATCTTTATGCAGTGACCCGAGTCCAGGGGATGGTTACAAAGGGGGAAATAAGCCACACACACACACCAACGAGTATACCACGTGTGTACTCGGCTGATCTGAGGTCAGGAAGAGCATAGTTGAAACGTTGGCCAAGTTATTTCGAAGTAAACTCACGCCCTATTTGTGCTGCAGAACTCGATTTTAATACAATCCGTCCTCTGTAACACGCTGTTAACCTGTTTTCCAATACGCGACACTGATTAGTTCTATAGGATTTGTGAAGGTAGTAGTGCGACTTACTCTACGGTATTGCCACGCTCACTTGAGTCATAAGAGTCCGTACCACTGTCACCCTTCTAGCCGCCTGTGGTCGGTGAATAAGGGTATTTCTGGAACGGGACAAGAACAGAACTGGCCTGGAGATCGCTAGTATAGTGATTCCGTGATGCGAGTCGGACATAGTGAGCAAGGAAGTCGAAGGCTTGATCATCAAGGACTGCTATGGTTACCCGCTTGCTTCTGAGTTCTTTGCTGCTATTGTGCAGGGAAGAGGAAGGGGCTGGGGCTGGATCTGAAACTCGCATCATGAATTGATGCGGCGGTAGTCATGGGCTTAACGAATTTTATTAGAAAACAAGTACCATTCTACTAATCATCGCTAGGATATCGTGAAAGTGCCTGACAATACTGTCTTTCTTCCGGGCTGCAAGAATACAGTCACAGTTGCGATTACAAGGCTACACCCCCACTACGAACGAAAATATCAACCTGTAGGTCATGAGTATGGAAGCACCGAAGACTGACCAGACATACCTTTACTTTACACACGCTCACGAGCATGCCACAAGGGTACCATACACGTCGTCCATTACGGAAACGGCAATATCCAAGATATGGCACTGTGCCTCCCATTCCATGCACCGAAGGAAATCGACCGCGATAGCCATGTATGCCTACCAATGAACTCGGGTCAACAGCCCACTCGCATGCACATACCCAATTTCAGAACTTACCTGAGAAATTAATTGCACAACTTCATTCGGTCCAAAGAGATACCCGATTGTCGACATGGCAGCGTGGACAGCAAGGAGAATGCCAGTGACACCGACCGGCGCTCTGAACCACCACCACGACGCGCATGCGCGAAAAAACAGCGCCGCCGTCACCTCCATCGCCTCGTAGCATCCTTCCCATATCCCTTGAGCAAAAAAACATCGCTTCGACCAATTCAAAACAAACGGTGACTGACCCGAACGAAGCATGTTTGGATGAATGTAATTCCAGTGACCGCACAGGCGATTTGTAATACAAAAACGCGACGTCAGAGCCACCATACCCGCCATGAGGCCTCCGGTCGCTCGGCATCCCACCAGTTGACACGCTTCCGGAATTCTGCGAGGACCCGTGACAGTAGCGCAGCCTGAAGTACTCCGCAGTGTCGTGGGGGAGAATGCTGTTTATGGTAGGTCCGCAGAGGGCCGTCTCGAGATGCGAGTAACAACCATGCTGGAATGTAACCGCGGTATCTCGAAAAACGATGTAGAAACGGCCAGCTGCTCCGGTGACTTTGTTGAGTGCGATGTCTCCTGTCTCCGAGGCGGCGTAATGATTGAATAGGACGACAATTCCCGCGAGAATGTTGAGGTAGAAGCTAATAGGAATGCGACCTAGCATGACAATACGGACCCGAAGGAACGATTTCAGCCAATTGATAATACCCAAACAGTGATAAATAACTCCTGTCTCCGATCAAGTGATTCGGAAGCGTGAGGTTCAAGTTACTATATTCAAGACACAGCACTTTGATTGTCAATGTATATTGGTACCTGAAAGATTCATTCATCTTCGCACACTGGCCGTCGGACACTGATCCGCGTAAAATAGCCATTTATAAATACAAGCTTACGAGGTTATATCATCTAACAATCGTGCCAGTGCTTGTTGCCCTACTGCAACTCTAGTTCGATTTCGCATCGTCCCAACGAATCAGGCATCCTCTGGGGCCCCAAGCCCGGCTGCCCTTCACCCTCTTCTGGGAATGAAGTCGACGATGATCTTGTGCAATTCGAAGGCCGGGGATGTTGTTTCACAACGGCAAAGCAAGCCTTTGTTGCATGAGAGGTCCGTCGGAAGGAGTCCATGGCGCCTGGAAAGCAGAAAAATCAATTGGTGTCGATTACAGCGCACGATATGGACGTACGAGGGGGTCCTGCGATAAAATCGTGCCTACGTTGATCCCAGGGTGTTGACCAGCCGCTCTGCTGTGGCTCCTCTGACGCTCCGAAATCGCTTCTCAGGTTCTGCACAAGAAGCCCCGAGACGAGTACATCCAGCTTCGTGCCATCGACGCTTATATTCACAAGCCACTCGAATCCTATCAGCCTATTGCGCTGGAATCCGTCTTTGATGCACGTGAGGACATCGTGTACTATTGCCCCAGGGAAGGGCTGAGACAATCGATTTGAGCGGAGGATCAACAAGTGTTCGGAATCATACACACCAGTGTCTGAGTGAGCATTTCATACAGGATGACACCGCTCGACCACCAATCTATCCCATAATCGACATCAAATGATTCAGGGGCTGCATAAGCGGGTTTCCCAATGATCTGCCCATGCACGGGTTTTGCAGACCCCATGCCTGCCAGGCAAAGGTATCCGTTCTCCCAAATGAGGAGGATTTCTGGCTGGAGATTACGATGGACTAGCCCAAAGTAATCATGTAAATACCCCGAGGCGCAGACAATATTGAGATAGTAAAATCCTGTGCTCTCTTCTGGTAGAGGCCCTTTCTGGCGGATGAGATCGCGTAACGAGCCCCCTGGGACATAGTCGAGTAGGAGATACAGGTTGCGGGTGTCATGGAAGGCATCCAATGCAGACACAGTCCCAATAATAATTGAATGGAATCTCACGTAGGGTCTTTTTTTTTCTCATATCCCAGTCGATGCCGGCTGGATTTTTTTTGTGGTGCATGTGGATGTCAGTCGATTTTGTGACGCGGCTACGGGTCGCACGTACATCATGACGCAATTTTACATCTTTTTTGTAAATCTTGAGGGTGTGCTATCAGTGATAGGGGTGCTTGCATTCCTTTCGGAGTACACGAACGAGCAAGACGTTGTTGCCTACCAAAACATTTTGTGGATAAGAATGCCAGGATGTCACACTCCAGCTTACCTAGCGTTCTGGTGCACTCTATTTCCTTGAGTTCAAGAGGCGTGATGAACCGTTTTCCTGTTTTGGGAATGGTGATCAACTCGGCTTGTGCCGGAGGTTTGCTTGGTCTCAGTGAGAGTTACTAGTAGGGCTGCGTGAAAAACTCAATCCGCGACTTTCTGACGGGTTAAAACCCAACCCAAGGCATCAAGGGGTTTTTGACACGAGTTGAAGTTAAAAACTAGTCTTTAACACTCCTTATTTAGGTACTGCGGGAACCTGAATGATCAATTGACAGGTGCAACAACAGCGCGGACCTGACAGCGCGGCCCGACGATGACTTGTGCACGCTATTAGTACTCTCCGTGCTACTGGTAAGCTCCAGTGGTCCGTCTGTGTAGCAGTGTGGGCCAATATCCTTGTTTCGGCACGGTTCTCGCAACCGTCCGGATCATCATATCAACCACAACGGATTGCGAGGTGAAGTAACCGTGGATCAGCAGACCGGCCACCACGACCTTTCACAGCTGGCTCAGGAACATTGATGTAGTCAAATGGATTGACCTCGGTGACGTCATCCGAGTCTGAGGATGCAGAGGTCGTGGCAAGGATGTCAACCACACTCATTGATTACTAGTATTATCGGATTAACATGAGAGAGGGCAAGACACCGCCACACAGAGCGGGACTATCGCGCAGGGCGATAGTTCAACCTCCGCCTTACCTTATTTGGCCGCAGAACACGTGGCACTCGGGCAAATATTCGGACGTTCGGAAAGCTCATTTCCCAGGTGGCCTCCGAAAACAGGGGTAGTTAAAAACTCTAGTGAGATTCTTTGGCATGATGGTTGTACAAGGGGAGCTGATAGTGAGAAATCTAGTAGCCCTGTGTAATGGAGAAGGACGTCGCAATCCTCTCCATTTTATAGGCCTGCTACCCTCCGAGTCCACCACTCACCAGTTCCAGGGCTCCATCATTTGCCGGATTTGAATGTGCCAGAACTCCGCGCTTGCTGGTGAGCCATGCCAAAAGAGTCATTTGTGCAGTGTATCCACAGACTGGGCTATTGTCGATCATCTTGAAATTCAGCATTAGTAATGTCATCGCGATCGTCTGAATCAATCGTGCTCGCTTAACCAGTACTCTAACCCTCGTTGTGCCGGCAAGGTACTTCGCCTACAGGCCCCACACAAGACCTTGCTCAAGGGTCCAGATGACAAAGACGGTCAAGAAGGAGGATAAGTCAGTCATCACACTGCATCACACTCCAGAACAAAGTCATTTCGCATTGCCTTCCAAATCCCTTCCCGACCTACTAGAGATCGTGCTCTCGACGCGTCGCATAACGATGAGCGATATTCTGACGATCGAAATAAAGATTCAGTCAGAGTTACTCTACACGGCGGACAGCGTCTCGACTCAACATCTAATTTGCCTAGCCCAAGTGGTGCTTCGTTCCCAACCATCTCCCCCGGCAGGCGGCGGCGGCTGACATGTCCACGTGCAGGTTCAGAGATGGGCCAGGAGCAATGTGCCTACTTGATATCGTCCACTGGTACTCCAACAACAAAACACACACGAGGAAGGCTATCTGCGGTCTCTTGGGCGGTTGGGTGCGATAATACATTAAACAACACAAGCGTTGCCTGCGGACAGAGTAGGCGAGAGTAATTAATTGAGTAGTAGTGAATGGTACACTGGCAGATTTGCTCCTTACGAAGCCACGTTGACTAGGGCTGAGCATAGAAATTTAAATCAAGTCCTGGATTTACCTGCAGACAACCAGCGGTTTGTCTATTGATTTCCCGGCACTAGGGCACACATCGTTGTCTTTATGGTACAAGGCAAAGAGAGCGATGAAGCTGTATAAGTCTTACGAGCTCGCGACACTGCCGACCGGAGCTCCCTTGACTACCACTCATCAAATCTGTATTGTGTCCATGCTCACAGTAACGATAGAGTATAGTGTCCTAGCAATGTTCAGATTAAGTTATTAATACGAGTTATGGGTATGTATCATCGTCAGTGGTATACTTGGGACAACAACGTCCACGACTATACGGAAGCAATCCCTAAATGTTCATAGGAAGGGGGTGCTTCTCCCGTCTCGCTCACCAAACCCGACATTAATTGCTCATACAAGTGCGTGCGGTTGGCTAGTGAATTAGACAGGCACATATCCCGGGCTTCCGATGCACCCGAGTTCGTCGTTCCCCGAGATGTCACACGTCCCAGAGCATCTGCTGCCCGCAGTCGTGTTCGTGGACTCGCTTGGTTACGAGCATGACATGGACACGTCGATATTTCTTCAGGAGAATCTCCTTCCGACCGTAGCGCCTCGTCATAGCGTGGAAGAGACGTCCAGGCCGACGTGCAGCGGCACTGTAACCGAATAAAGGTTAAACACGAGAAGTGCCAGTGTATCGTTGAAAAGGACTCACCGACAATATTTGTACTGGCGTGTGTATGACAATGTCATACACCTTCTTCCTCCCTGCGGTAGCGGCATCGTCCTCTCTTTCCACTCTCAAGATTATCTTGAGGGCATGATCAACCATGACGTTGCTACCCTTGGCTCGATTCGAGGGGTGTAGAACGGAGCAGAATCGGGTAATTTCAGGTCATGACGAATCGTCCAAGGTCCTGATCCCATGAAGGAAGATGCTACTTCATTTTCGTTCTCCTCAGGCCCCACGAAGCGGTGTAGTGGGGACTTGCGAAATGCATCTGGCTCGTTCGAGATCAACGGTAAGATAGGTTCACTATACCGTTCGTCCGAATTGCTGCGTCTGATGGCTAATAACGTGGCGCGTCGCATTACATCGGAGCGTACTTGTGATTGGGTCCTCGAATAGTAATCTGTCCGTTCTAAAAATTCCCAAGGGTCAGCCAAATACACTCCTCTACATCAATTCGCTCACCATCCAAGTATACCAAGATGCTGTGCACTTTGATCTTTGCCATGGGCGAGATCGTAAGCTGAAACGGAACTTTGCCGCCAATAGGGAAAGCGTGTCCCCCAATTTGGACACGGTACTGAAACTGGTCCTCCCATGGGCGTTGCAAGTCGATCCCCTCCTCTGGATTACTATGCTTCGGTAGACTGACGACAATGACCTCCTTTTGTGCGGTCAGCCTGGTCGTGAACACACCAGGACGCTTGACATCGGCCTTGATTTGCCACGTCAGCGATCCATGATGAGCTATGGAAGTTGGTGGGGAGTCGTTTGGGATGGTGAAGAATATGGGATAGGTGTATGTCCCTGCACGGAGAATCAATCATGGCATGGGAGAGAATATGTCAGCCACGTACCCTGCGGAAACACAATCCAACCACCGCCACTCTGGTCGTTCGCACCATCGGCCACCGGAGGCTCGGCAACCCCGATTTGATGCAACACCTGACTCACGCCATAAGTGTTAACTTGTGGCTTGCCTTTTCCCTTGACTAATGACCGTCCGCGTCGTTCTTGTTCATCTGGCCGTGGTAGAGATCCGGGCGACCGAGATCGCACGCTGATCCTTCACCGCGTCGAAGACATGTACGATGTTTCCAAGGGAAAAGCGTGAATGTGACCGGCCTCTGTAGTCTTGTTCCGAGCTCCGACCTGAGGAGGCAGTCGCGATGCGGGAAAGACCATAATATGTGATGTTGTCAGAGGGCAGAGCAGATGCATGCTCGAAACTTTCGTTATCGTCTTCCGGAAGTTCTTCCATGCTAGACGCGCGCGACAGAGCATACTCGCGTAATGAAAGCACACTGGATGCTGGTGATCGGTATGAGATGTCTGGTGTTATGCGATTTCGGGAACGAACGGGAGAACCTAAGGAATAAGATCAACATTCGTCTTGAACCAAACATTCGATCATTGATTCGGAAACACGTACTCTGCGGGTCCGTGGATCCTGAGCTACCAACGATGGATTGTGATCTGCTCTGTCGCGGAAAGGTACGTTTCCGCATTGGGGGAGAAGGGATGCCGGCCAGCTGATCCGGGATATGGCGGAGCGGGGTCAGATGTTACTTGAGCCTGCTGGTAATTTCTGCCGATATCGATATCGCCGGGATTCGGCGGTCGCGCAACCCTCAAAGACCCGGGGTCGAGACTGATACTACGATTGGCAGGATGGGGATCCGACGGTGCCTGCCAGTGGCCATTCTCCGCCCTGTGGAAGGCACGGGACCCAATATACTCGTCAAGAAACTGTACACCGGGTCTTGCAGATGCGGAACGCGTCTGTGCCTGGGGCGCGAGGCTGGCGGCCTCGAATACCGCCGTTGATGCAGAATGGACGTTGTATTGTTCTGTGACGTCAAGCCGACTAGGTCCGGCACCTATTGATCACCTGGTTAACAACGTAACATACACGTGATTGTGGGGCAGTCTGGGGTACCTTGAGTGTAGCGAGTAGTGGCTTTCGCCTGCAGCTCGAGCTCGATGCTCGATATCTTGGTGGGCTTTGCGAGTTTGAGGGTAAGGAGGCCGCGTACGATAGTTGGTGGTGACATCTCCTCATCGTGATAGCGAGATGCGCGCTCTGATGTGTTGCTGTTGCGGAGGGGGACTACTGGCTCAGTCAATTCAATAGCGAGGGAAGTCTCCATGATGGTAAGACGGGAATCTGAGCCTCAACTCTGCAGTACAGGAGCTTTTAAGGGAGTCACAAGCGTGAAGAACCGCGATACATACCTAACAGGGTATTGGGGCGTTTTTGGAAGGGGCCCGCGGTGGCTGAACGCAGTACATGCTGATCAATGACATCAAGAGTTGCGAACACACCCGGAATAGCGCCGAGAGGACGAAAAACTTACAATGCCATTGGATGTTAGCCACTGCCCGATGGATCGATGACTTCCGGCATGCCATGACGGGCTTGTTCCACCCGCGCCGCGCCAGGAACAGTCCGTCGGATTTGAATGCCGACGAGACTGACCCGACAACGGCCGCCTTCAAGTTGGATGTTGTGAGGTAAGCGACTGTCGAGGTATTTTTGTATCCTACCGAGGATCCCCGCCTGCGAAGTTATATAAAAATGTAGCAATGACATCAAGTTCACACTGTATCGTCGTCTTCGTCAGCGGCGGTTAGCCATAGGTTCTGCTTGTCTCAATGTTTGAATCGCATCATGTTCCCCGCGTGGCACATGGAGCGGGCACTGAGAAAGTATTCGTCATCCAACCACTGTCCTCCAAGATGTTCACAAGGTATAGCATTAATTATGCCTGGATTATAATACATAGAGAGAATCATGATGTTCTCCAGAGGGTGGAAAATCAGGACATCGTAAAAGGTTACGAGGTCAGATCAGCAAGACGCCCAGGGCGAGTACAACTCCACCCAGGACCGCAGACGCAAATATGCTGACCTCTTTAGGCTGTGAAGCCCAGGCATAGCACAAGATACCAAGCATAGCGAGTACGAAGCCCACCGCAGTAAGGAACACACAAAGTGCGTGAGTTCGACTCAATAAATGGGAGGATACGCTCGACATGAATAATCCAACTTGCTTCAATATGCGGATTGGCCGAGACGATGGGAGGTTCCACGGGATACGAACCCTTTCTATCGGGAGCCTCCGTTGCCGTTACCGTGCCATTGTTTGTGAGGATGCCGCGCAGTCCCAGATTAGTAGGATTTCGCTCGACGTCCTTGTGCATGGACCCCCCAAGGGGTGAGTTTACCATTTTGATACCTTCCGCAATCATCTCTTCGCGTGTAGCCTCTTTCAGTTTATACCTGATCAAGAGGAATGCACCCAAAAAGGAGAGAATCGCTGCATAGGATGTGACGTCGGATCATTACAACGCAAACACAGAGCACTATAGAACGTACCAGCACAGACATGCACAATCAATGCACCGAGAAGACAAGCGTTTGATGCTTTCAGGACGCTACTGCCAAAATCCACGGAACTGAGTGGCTTGGTGTTTACCAGCATAGCCGCTTCCGTAGATGCAAAAAAGGTGGTCTATAAACACGGAGAGCTTCAGACCAATTCGGAAGATTGAGTACAAGGATCTTACAATGACGCTGATTAGTTGAAGTCGCTCCTGCCAAGAGTTGACGAGGTTTTTCATTGCCCGTTTTCGCGCTTTTTCATCCAACACATCTTGCTCTTCCTGCGTAACTAAACCAATGCCTCGAGTAAGATCATTAACCATATGCAGATTCAAATGTGCAGACTCTTCTTCTCCGGTGGTATGAGGGTCATTACTGGCCCGTCGTCATCCAAGTCGTAGTCATAACGCCGCATCACCGACTTCATGAATCCCCGGGGAGCAGGTTCCGTGTGGGCTCGAACAGCGGAGGTCATGATCCTGTGCGGTTCTGCAGATGGAAGTTGAATGAGCAAGGGCAGACCGCAAGAGACGACGCCCAGAGTACGAACGAGTGGGTGGGTACGTTTGCAAGGAGCTCATCTTGGTACGGTGAGGCGTTAAATAGAAGTTTGTTCGCGATCACCACGCGGCAACCGCAAGTGGTTAAATTCGTGAATGAGAAAGATGTCGAATGTGTTATGCTGACTTGTTCGGGGATATAAAGCCAGAAACCAGTGCGCCAAGGAAACATGCGTTGGCAGAGTGAGTCAAGGTCTTACAAACCGTTACCATTCTCCACGGCCAATGATCATCGGGAATCTGACTCCATGAGTGGCTAGTAAGTTACTAGAATGGTGGCTTGAAAGTTGAAGGGTACATGACGGGAGCACAACAAATACGATACTTCTACCGATCGTTCGGAATCGCTTGAGACCCCGAGTGGCGGGTCGAATTTCGAATTTCGAATCCTCCGTTACATACTTCTATGGCATGGCTGTAGTACTGCGGCGCCACCATCAAATTTCTGGTAGGTTTAACGCAACGCTCTGAATCGTCCAAATGACATTTTTGAGGGCTTGTAACTGGGCCGCGATTCAGAGTCGGAGTCCCGCGATGCAGCGCACAGAACCGCTGTGGTTGTCGACTGTCAGGCTGGCATTGATGACCGCAATCAAATTGGCATCGTACTGGTCAAATTAGTAAATTAATGTGGTCGCCATCCGAATCAAGAAGCATGGAGACCCCCGCCACACGGTGTTCTCTCAGAGAGCCAGTCCAGTCATAGAATTTACTTTATGTAAAGGTTCCACGGTAGACGAACTCCGAGTGGAGCTCCGAGAAGACCGGTCACGATGAAGACTCTTCACGCGAATGCAGGTGGAATCAGGAAGTGCATCAATCATTGTGCTAACTGGCACACGCCTTCATTCAGTCATAAACCTGGAGTCACAAAGCGGTGCCGCAGTGTATTTTGAAATCTTTTGAAAGCCACACTTGACCGTCACGGTGCACTTCTTGGAACAGCGTGCCGTTCCCAATGGCAAGATAAGGCGAATCCCTAAAGATTAAGTAAGCGTCATTCTTTGTCTGGGAGCTACGGGTCAGCGCTCAGGTTGGGTGTAGCGGCGCCCTCCTCACTTTCAAGTCCTGCATTCTCCACTGCCGTTCACTCACTCTCGCGACCCTGGCATAGCCTCTCGTTGCTTATTTCCTCGGACCCGGGATCTTGTATCGGATAAGGAAAGTAAGTCAGACCTATTAGTATCTAAGTATGTGCCCAGGACTCGGAACCTTGATATAGCAAACTTTTTCGTCCCACAATGCCACTTTTCAGGACTTCATCTTTCCAGGAATTCGGCGGTGTAGTCTGTCGCAGGCGTGCAGATCCTGTGACATTGACATGGTATATAAGACAGCATCGACTGAGCTGGAGTTGAATGCCGAAGCCGCCAACTTGAAGGAACGCCACGGCCCGGATCAGACTAAGGTACATATGTATATGAGCATCCACGATAGGCAAATTGTAATCGACCTATGCTTGTTGCCTCCCAAGCTTTAAGCAAGATCGATCTAGCCGTCCTAAGTTAAGGCTTGGAATTATGACGATAGCAGTGGATAAAGCAACAACATACACACCACCAATTTTAAGATACAAGTGATGTTACTTCAGGACGCTTCCTGTTTAAAGGCCAGGCAGACACTATTAACGCAGCCCTAAGTTACGGATGTACTTCTCTTTGTAACCATCGCTTGCAAGTCCTGTGATTGTGCTGAAACAAGGAGCCATACCCGAACGCAGTCGCGAGCACACCTCGGGTCCCCATATGGTAGTTGAGTCAAAAAGGCGTCCGTGGACTCGGCTTTCCGTTGAATTCGGTCCCAATCATGCAAACAATCAAACATTCGCGCGCACGTGGTCACTTGAAGTTACGCCACCCCGGTGCTAAGCCTTGCAAATGGTGTACTCGCCACTGGTATATGTAGTGGTATAGTTGTAAGTAAAGCAACATCGTTTTTACCCGCGAAGATGATGGTCTGTAAAATAACCCGGGTTTTTAGGATAGGCTTCTCAGACCTCAGACTGCCAGCGTGAATCCGTGGCAGCGGCGTGCAGCGATAATTCTAAGGACTTATTTCTACCTCCGAATATGTGGCGAGCATCAAATGCCTTTCCGTTTGGACTTCTTCCTTTCCCGCCGTTCCTTGAAACAGGAGGTGTCATCTCTGACGTTGGACCTCATCAGGGGAGCACCCTCTTGGGTGACAGGAACCTCGCGCACACGTCATTCGCATGATCACGGCAAGTGACATTGCCCGTACGTTCGCGCCCAGCAACGAGTCGATCGACACGGTTCGTGATTGACTGATCACCGGCGGCATTGGAGAAGAGCGGATTACACTGGGTCGCACCAAGGGATGGATCCGAGTGGACGTGACTGTCCGAGAAGCAGAACAGTTAATGATTACCGAGTATAACGACTTTGAAGTCGGCTCACAGTGTCAAGGACCATGGGAGAACAGCTATGGCATTGGTCAGTGGGTTTCCGCAAATTTATTTGAGTTACGTTGACGTATGTATTTGCATCATAGTGGGATACGCCTCAGGCGTACGTTGAGGGCGATCTCCAGATGTTCGCCACTGACCTTGTTGAAAAGAAAAAAAAAAAAAGAGTTTGTCTCTGTCGACCTGGTATGGAGCTGCTCCCACAATTAATACCGTATGCATAAAATAATGTCTGATTTTTTTTACTTAGGCTTTATCCAGACCGACAATAGGGCTCGGATTACAATGCAGTTTCAAACGTAGACGTCCAATACAGTATGACGCGTTGGTCACTGATGCACAAACAGTGATGCTCTAAGAAGGCTCCCTCTCCACCCGCGACTGGGTCTGCGTTTGGTAGCTCGGATCCTTGTTCGCCATCTCCGAAGGGGGCATCTGAAGGGCCTGCGAATAACTCAGCAGGGTCAACAACGAGTGTCAAGTCTTCTGACATTGGTTCGTCTGCGTCGGGAGGGAAGAAGGGTGGAGTGACACCGGGCTCAGATACGCATTGTTCATGTGTTACTTCAAGAGTGAGACGACGACGCCGAACTCTGGTATAACCCGCTTCCCAATTCTCACTGTGTTGCAGCCTTCAAGTCCTCAGGATCAAACGGGCGCGACCTACTGGGACTGCCACGTGCGATATGCTCAAGTTGACTGTAGCGACGTCCTCCATCAGGGGTACCTCTGGCCTTCCACATGTGCCCCAACGCGCCAAACGGTGGTACGAGCATCACCACATCCGTCGCCCACTCGAGTCGTACGTCCATTGCCACCTATCGGGCCACCCACGGCGATCATCGCTGTCTCACCTTACCCGCCTCCAGTGTATGTACCCCTCACGCAGTGGCACGGATCATGTCCGCCCGAGACTGCCCCTCCTGCATCGTGTCCGAATAATCTGACGCCGTGCCAGCCGGGTGCGCGTTCGTCGCTCGGCATCACGCGATCTCGGTGCGAACAAACAACTGGCATCGTCTCATGTTCGAATGGGGTATCAGGCAAGGACAAGTGCCAGGAGACGGAGGACAAGGGAAGTCATGCTACACTTACCTCGGTCCAAGGAAGGATCAGGATCAGAGTTCAAGTCAGCGCGACGGTGTGTTCAAGGTGCCTGCAGGTCCTTGCCAAGGCACGTCGGAAGTAGAAGAGCTCCGGACGGACGTGATTGGTGCTGTCGCGCCTCTGCAACCTCAGTCTGTTCATGGCAAGGGCAAAGCAAAGCGACCGTCGCGGATCGCAAGGAGGGCGAGAATGAGAATGGAAACACGGTCGAGGGTGCAAAGAAGCTCGTGGGTGTGGTTACTTGTTCTTGGGCGCAACTGTCGACACGTGTTAAGGTGTTAAAAGGCTGGCGGTGCAATGTCTCGCAGAGGTGGGGATCCCTCGCTCACATGTTGATCTCAAGGAGGTTTTCAAATTCGTCCATCGTGGGACTTCATTCGCGCTTGTGGGTCAGTTTCGATTGGTGTTTGCGTTGTGGTATTCAGGAAAGTTGATGTGCATGTAGCCCTCGCAGCTCAAGACATTACCAATGTGTACGCACGCGGCGGAATGGTCGTTGAAGCACACGTCAAGATGTATGTGCTGACGTCGGATGGGGAAGATGCGTCTCAAGGCAAAGCATTGCCAATGTCGAATACGAATACGAATGCTTTCCGTGAACATTGATGAGGACACTGGGTAACCGGCGAGTATCGAATGAGGGCCACGAATGATCCATTCCTCCCGCCAATAAACTGTTCTGCACTGCACACTCGCTCATGTTCATGCCCAGGGGTACGTCACTGATGGTCCAAACTGGAACAGGCTCCATCGAGGCGGCGGACGTCAGGGTCGAGCGGGTGGTCATGGTCGGTGTCGATTTGCGGTCAGGGGGGCTGGTGCTCGTGGTAGGAGGGGCGGATTTGAGTGGGAAGGGGTCCATGTGATCTCTGGATGTAGATGAGAGGCTCATTATATTGCTCATTTCCTGTTGTTTTGATGTGGTGTAAGGATTGCTACGCATCCGGCTACAGATCTGGTCCGAGCGACCACTGCCTTTTCATTTTATTTGTCAGCGTTATTCAGCACTATTCAGTCGTTTCTAAGCTCTCTGTTTACCATACACTTCATAGCCTTTTCACTTTTGTATATAAGCCTCCTTGTACGTTCGTCTCCATCATAAATAGTAATCAGTCTAAGAGTCCAATCCCGATTGTTTCAGCTCAATCTGAAGTATTCTGACGTTCCGCATGCCTTCCGATTCTCCCAATTCTGCACATTCTCCGACTCTCTCTATGCATGGACGCATTCACTCTTTCTCGCACACTCAACAAACCATCTACCAGCTCAGTCACCTTCCCCTTTTGCACTTGCACTTGCCTTCCATGTTGTAGGGAATAGGTATTCCCTGTGCTCGCATAGCACGTTTCCACACCCTGTCGTCACCCGATCCTGATCCTGATCTGTCTGCTTGTGCGAACTCATCCAGATTGCTGTATCCGCGCCCGTTTTGCCTCAGACTCTTTTATTTTATTTTTGATGCTCCTTATTCATACATACTTAGCATTGGCTAGACCACGTCACGCAGCCCTTGCAGGGACATTCGGGTGCCTCTCGAACTTTATACCATACAAAAACCTTCTTTTTTTATTATTATCCTTACTTAGGACAAGTCTGAGGGTATTCCCGAGGACTATAAATTCACTGTATTGACAAAATACAGTAGCTTTTGCCCGTGTGCATCTGTCTCACATCATTTTCGGTCGACGTTCGTTTTCTCTCGCTCTCCTTGTATTTTCTCGATCCGGATTGGACTGCCGTGTCCGCTTTTCTATCCATTTTAATCCAGATTTGCCCTGGATTCATCTCGGACTACTCAAAAACCATTATTCGTCGTTCATCAACTCAGTGTTGTCCCTGGGTCGAACGGAATCGCATTCCTTCACCCTCTTTTCTATTCTTTCAATCCCCCTGAGTATTGCACTACAGCCGGGATATATTACCTTCAACGTTTCGCCAACACAGCGGAGCGTGCTGCTACAGTGGTAGAAGATGTTATTCGTGATCTTTCAGGGCATCACAAGGGGACATTGGTACTGGCACTGAGACATTCTATTTAGCTTGATCCTCTGCATGGACTATCATGCATCATTTCTGCTAATCTATACACTGGCAGTAGCATATGCAAACACATTCCAAACATTGTTTTGTTCAAGATACATACAGTCACTATTTCACTTGGGGATGTTTGTAGGCTAAAATTATGGCAAAAAAAAAGCATTCATAATGATGAAAACATTTGTAAGGGGCAGATGGCTCACACATAAGATTCTCGGAAATCATACACATACTGAGCTGTGTCATTTTCTCTTCATCCTCAAAGCTGTATTGAGGAACAAGCTCAGAGATTGCTTTATGAACTTTGTGAATTATTCCAGATGATTCATAGACCTTTCCTGCTATTGTGATTGGGTCTTCAACACCTTGCTGGTGTAAAAAGAAGGCATGTTCTAGGATGATGGCAATGTCTACAAATGGAAGTGAATATGGCCACTGAATATTACTGAAAACTGACCAATGCCTAGATGAAGTGCTTTAATCCATGGAGTATGTTCCAAAGAAGACTAAATTAAAGTATGCAATATGAGGTAGAAATCACTATGAAATCAGTAGACTCACAATGGATGTGGATGATGTAGAGTGTGAGAATGTGTTTGAGGGAATAGTAGAGGGCTTGTCATATTATCAATTGATCAAAATAATGAAATGAGAAGATTAAAATGGAATGAACATACACCTGGACAAGTCATTATCTATGAGGGTGATATTAGTATTTGTATTGTAAATATTAAAAGTACTACAAACCTCCTGTAAAATAAAGGTCAAAATAAGGGAAAACAAAAAATTTGACTCATACCTCCTAATTGAAGGGAATAGAGATGGGAATGTTGGACAATTGGAGGGAGTAAAGTGTGGATGAGAAGCTCACATCCTAAAGGATGTTGAAACAAAAAATTTAGAGGCTTAGAGATCATGAACTTGCAATACATACCATCTATTATGAATATCATCAAGGAAATTGTGAAACAGTAAATTAGCATTGTTCTGGAAGACAATTAGAGCACTTACTGGCTATGGATAAAAGGACAGAGGCCAGGACAAAGGGATATGGATGAGCATCCTTCTGAAACCCCATTCACAATAGCACTTACAAACTATAAATAAAAGGACAGGGACCAAGATAGAGGGACATGGATGAGCATCCCTCTGGAAGCCCATTTACAATCAGAGCACTTACTGTCTATGAATGAGAGGACAGGCATGGATGAGCATTCTTCTGGAAGCCCATTCATAATTAAAGCACTTACTGTCTATGAACAAGAGGACAGGGGCCAGGACAGAGGAGCATGGATGAGCATCCTTCTGAAAGCCCATTCACAATCAGAGCACTTACTCCCTATGAATGAGAGGACAGGGTCAGGACAGACAGCCATGGATGAGCATCCTTCTGCAAGCACATTCACAATCAGAGCACTTACTCCCTAATGATGAGAGGACAGGAGCCAGAACAGAGGAAATAGATGAGCATCCTTTGGACTACAAGCCCATTCACAATCAAAGCACTTACTCCCTGTGAATGAGAGAATAGGGAAACAAAAAATATGAATAGAAATTTAAACACTTACAAACTGTAAATGAGAGGACAGGTGCCAGGGCAAAGGAGAATGGATAAACATTCTGGAAACCCAGTCACAATCAGAGCACTTACTCCCTATGAATGAGAAATAGAGGCCAGGACAGTGAGCATCCTTCTAGAGGCCCATTCACAATTAGAACACTTACTCTCTATAAATGATAGAACAAGGGCCAGGACAGAAGGTCATGAATGAGCATCTTCTGGAAGCACATTCACAATCAGAGCACTCACTCCCTATGAATGAGAGGACAGGCATAGATGAGTATCCTTCTGCAAGCCCATTCACAATCAAAGCACTTACTGGCTATAAATGAAGGACAGGGGCCAGGACAGAGGAGCATGGATGAGCATCCTTCTGAAAGCTCATTCATGACCAGAGCACTTACATGCTATGAATGAGAAGACATGGCCAGGACAGAGGGCATGGATGAGCATCCTTCTGGAAGCCCATTCACAATCAGAAGACTCACAAACTATGAATAACATGACATGGGCCATGACAGAGGGACATGGATGAGCATCCTTTAGACTGCATGCCCATTCACAATCAGAGTACTCACAAACTGTGAATGAGAGGACAGAGGCCAGGACAGAGGGGCATAGATTAGCATCCTTCTGCAAGCCCATTTACAATCAGAGCACTTACTGCCTATGAATGAGATGACAGGGGTCAGAATAGAGGAGCATGGATGAGTATCCTTCAGGAAGCCCATTTACAATCAGAGCACTTACTCTCTATGAATAAGAGGACAGGGCCAGGAAAGAGGGGGATAGGTGAATATCCTTCAGGAAGCCCATTTGCAATCAGAGCACTTACAAACTATAAATTAAAGAACAGGGCCAGGATAGAGGGGTATGGATGAGCATCCTTCTGCAAGCCCATTTACAATCAGAGCACTTACAAACTATGAATGAGAGGACAGGGGCCAGGACAGAGGAAATGGATGAGCATCCTTCTGGAAACCCATTTATAATTAGAGCACTTACTGGCTATAAATGATAGGACAGGGGCCAGGACAGAGGAGCATGGATAAGTATCCTTCAGATTGGAAGCCCATTCACAATCAGAGCACCTTTTCACAGCATACTCAATGCAAAGCATGATGTTTGTGCACTGTGTAGTCACAAGTAGCATCTGCAATGCTTCTTCATTCAAGGCCACTACAGTCCTTGCTAAGAGAACTGAGCACCCCTCATTAGACTTGTGCAGGTCTTGTTTGTTTGAGATCAGTTTCAACAAATCCAGAATATATCTCCACACATACCCTTTAACTCTACATGTATTTTTGGAGGATACTTCATCATTTGTACTCTCTCCCATGCAGGGTTCTCTTCCAGCAACATATTGGCATTGTGCTGTCCCTTTCCAACCCTTTCTTCATAAGGTAGCTCTTTCTCCTCAGGTGTCAAAGCTGCAATCCCTTGCACCAAGAGTGCATCACATTTTGTGAATACAAGCACAACAGGTACTGCCAGTGCAAACAGAAAACAATATCAGAAAGAAGCATTATGCCTTTGTAAAGCTTACCATTCCCTGTGTCACAATCACCAAAAAACTTCTCCTCTGCAGCCAACACAGCCCGGTGGTACTGATCCATTGGAATGCAATACCTACTCAGTAACATGTCAACAATGGTGTGGTAGCATAAATGTCATTACCCCCAAGTACCATATAGCATGGATTCGTCTCTTGAGGAATCTTGTCTTTGCACGATCTGAAACAAAGTCCTTCATCTCTTCGAATTCTTCTATACTGCCAGCTTCGAAGCCCTGCGAATCGTGAAAAACAAAATTCGGGTTGCTTCGGAAGACCAGTTCATTCTTAATATCATGCATTCCACGCTTGGGACGTGTTAACCAAATAATACTGATAAAGAGGTCACAGCAACCACGCAACTCACGTCCCTGGATCCCTGGATCTTTGCTGGATTGACCTGATTACAGACCATCAGTACGTCCTGGATCACGACAGACGTTGTCACATGACGTTTAAACAGACCTTTTTTCCGTATCCATCATAGATCACCGGATCTTCCGTAGAGTTACAGATTTGCTTGAGTATCGTGGTCTTCCCAGCGTTGGCCCGGCCGACGATAAGGATTCTGAAGCGTCCGAATTTCTTTCTGATGCTGTCAATCTGCATAAATTCTGCACCAGGAAGTTCCGCGAGCGATTCGAGTGATTGTGTGGATGGTTCTTTGGGAGATTGTTCATCAACTTGAAGGGATTGTTCCGCGGGGGGTTGTTCTATGGGTTGTTCTGCAATAGGTCTCGCAGGAGCCTTAATTCGATAGCACGAGAGGCGAGCTATAAACCCCTTCATTCTAGTTGTTTCTCGTTCGTTGTCAACTGAGAAACTTGAAGATTCGATGAGAGAAAGAGCCCGTGTCAACAACACACAACACCAGATTACATACATCATTTACTCTCTAGACAGACCACGTCGCAATACCAACACCGTCCGTTCCTGTCCATCATCCACATGTTCCTCCCCAGTGCAACCGCACATCCACACCGTACCCCGCCGATGATCAACCGCATTGACATACCATGCCACTGCGCCGCCCCATACTTCCGCACCCCAGCCGTCACAAATTCGTCCGATGGCTGTGGGTCCGCCGATACTCGCCGGTCGGCCCGCGTCCCGGTTCCACCGCACCGTCAATATCAACGGGATCGGTATGTGCACTTTCGCAGTCGCAGGGACACTGCCAGTGAGGAGTGCGAGGACTGTTTTGCGTGGCAGACTGAGTATCGGCAGTGGCGATAAGAGGTCTGCACTGTCTCCCCGATAGAACCCTATATATACACGTCTTGTCACCGCACCCGTCGTAGAAGAATAAACACTGCTTACCTCTTCTGGCCCAGGGACGACCGTCTCGTCCTCTTTCAAGCCAGCGCAACCCGATAAACACCCAAAAACTGGTCACCGGCGGAATATTCTGCAGAACACATTTTCGAGTTCAGCGTCCCCGCAAACGATGCATCACTCACCAACGGGAAACACCCCTTCCACCCCCACTTCTAACGCCATATCGACCACTTTAAAGTGCTGACCCTCCTAACCCACCCATTCAGCAGCCAAAGACAACGAACAAAAACACACGCGCCGATCGGCGCAATACCACCCGTCACACACTCCACCACCGTCGCGACCAAGGCCTCCCCGCCCATCTCCCAATCATCTTGCAGCATCCCGAAATCCGCTAACCCCGGCAACGCCTCCAGTGATCGCTGGTACACCACATCCTGACGTCTGACAAATGCACGCACTCGACATTAGACATTACCAAGTCCTCAAAATCTCCCCGGTGTCGTGGTTGATTACCAGACCCCCGACCAGTCATACTCGACTGGACAGAAATGTCCATCATCTGGTTCCCCGATACACCACTGTCCGGAAATGCTGTGGTCTGCACAATGGAGACGCAGTCAGCAATCGGGATCGGATCACCGATAGAACAGTCATGACGCGATGTGTGATGAGAACCCACTGGCGTGCTATCCAGCTCGAATGCGTGAGCCCTGCGAAAAGTCGGCAAAACGGCGCATGTGAAGGTTGTGATTCAGCCATAGGACTGACCGATAGTCGTGGGAGCAGAAAAGTAGAGTGTGTGAGAACCGAACGCCAGTTATTAATAGAACAACTACTTACAGCGTAGTCCGAAGTAACATGAAATGGAAGGTACGACGGTGTGTCATTCACTGGCACTCGGCGCAAACTCGGCGTACGTATCTAAGGAAGTGACAACCATAGTGGGATCACATCCTTGGGTCGCGTTGTACCCTGTAGTAGGCCCTTCAACGACATTACCGAGGAATCGAACCATCATCGGCAAAACTCGGGACAATAGATCTAAAGAGGAGGAACAAAGAGCTGAAAATCTTGCGCATGAATCCTATCTTCAAATGAACCTACGGTTGGGCTTACGAAACCGATTGGCCCCTTGCCGATAGCCAGACGGGCGTCGTTTATTATCGTGAATGTATAGTTCCAGTGACCGGAGTAAAGCATGATGTGCCGCTGACGAGCTGAAATTTTTCATTCATCTGCGTGTCGACCAAGATACCATGAAGAATATACAAGGGTGAAACATTGGTACATACAGCGGTAATATAATTGGCTCTGTTGGGCGACAGATATAGGTGGTGGTGCGCGTGCGCGGTTGGCAACGTACCGTCGTTTGGCGCGTTGGGCAAGTGTGGAAGGGTCGTCCCTACGGTCGACTTGGGCACATCATATGTGGCAGTCCCAGCAGTCGCCCTCATTTGACCCCGAGGACTTGAAGGCTGCGATACAGTGAGAATTGGGAAGGGCATTATACCAGAATTCGTCGTCGTCGTCTCACTTGGAGCACTATGTGAACAATGGTGTCCGAGCTCGATGTCGCTCTACCATTCTTCCCTCCCAACGCAGACGAACCAATGTCAGAAGACTTGGCACTCGTTGCTTAACCCTTCTGAGTCTTTGCCAGGTCAGAAATCATCCACGCCCGTTGTGGACGGTGGCAATCGCAGTGGTTTCCCTCCCGTAACGCCGTTCATAGCATGATCTGATCCAGACGACCCCTTGCCGACCATGCTCGGAGTCCATCTCTCCATTGGCGCTCAAACTGGCCTGCCATCCCAGACCTTCCAATCCCACACCACCCTTGCCAGCGTCGACCGAACTCAGGCTCAATCTCAACGACAATTTCCCTCGACCTCGAGCTTCACATTTGCCGTCGCCAGGAACGCAGGCAACGTCGTCGGATTCGCACGCCCATCAGACGCCCCATTCGGAGGACATAGCGAACAAGGATCCGAGCTACCGAACGCAGACCCAGTCGCGGGCGGAAAGACGGGGCCTTCTCTCGGACTTGAAGAGACTCGGCGCTGCTGGAGCAGTTTGAACCAAGAGACGACCCAGCCTTGGCAGATGATGTGAATTGCGAATTGCAAGAGCCTGATGACGTGGTACCTTCTCCTAAAACTGGTCCTTTCTTCTCACCAATCCATCCGACTGCTGCAAGCCTTGACCCCATCTTTCCTTCAGTCGGTGACAGGGGAAGCGCGAGGAGGAAGATGAGGACGACGAGACAGGGTTCAAGTTAACAGACCCCCAAAACCCCTGGGAATCCTTGCGGAGTCAACTGCCAGGACTCGTCGGTGACGAGAGCCCAGCGGCATCCTTGGAAGTGGAAGAGTCTGAATCGTTCGTCTTGACGTTCACTTTTGGGTGGTTTTGGTCGCCCAGGTTGAGGTCCTTTCCAGACGATAAAGACACCGGACCAGCTGGCGTGACCGTCCTGGCAGGTGTGGTTCGCCCAGACATTCCCTCAGTAAATGAAGAGGTGGATGGCCCCGACAAGGACAGAAAGGTCCGTTCGGCGAAGGGAACACCGCAGCCTTTGAAAATACAGGACGGGAACGGGAGGGGGACGGGGAGAATCGATCAAGAAGTTTGACTGGGGTGGTAAGATCCGACAAGCCAATCGCGACAGCTAAAGCGACGTGCATCGATCTTCTACTTCATCGTCTCTATGGACAGGTAGTCCTTCTACACGATCCGACGCCGTGGTCGCACTGATGGGCGTATGCGGCAGCGTTGTCGTCGACTCGTCATGATTCTCCGTCTCTTTGTTCGCGGCCATGACTCATTTCGTGCTCATCGAGACCACTTTGGATGCTGCCGAAAAGACTGGGATGGACGCATGGAAGTAGGGATAACGGGGAAGGGAAACTGTGAATGAGAAGCGAGCAATTTCGCATGATTCAGGCGGAGGTCCATAGCATACAATGCATCAGCATCCTATTGAAAGATCAATCGATCACAGACGAACACATTTGGAGAAACAAAGGGACGAACAACATGAACCGATCCAACAAAGGTGCCGACTACTGTGCCCGGTGTGCCGAGAGAGGGAAAATTATTACAAACTCGGTGTACTCTGTTCCCTAAACAAGAAGTGACTCCACTGTCATGTATCGGACGTCAGTGTCTTTTTCAAAGATTGGTAGTAGCGAAGCTGATTAGTAACTACGCGCGCGGACATGGTACGTCGAGTTAATTTAAGCACTCGGCGTGTACTCGGGGCTGACACCGCCTCTCACGGCACAAAGCAAGATAACGACTATTCTAGCAGGCTTCGCGACAATCGTCTACCCTTTGAATCGCGGTATCCAGGCGGGGCGGGGCGTTTTTGGTACGGGACCGTGGACTCCCGCCTGCCATCTCAAGATCCCGGGCGCCACTCTTAGTTCATCGTTATTTGGCTACGCGTCGTCAGTGCGAGGCACTACCCTCCTCGCGAGAGCACGCGTCCTAAATATGCATACAACTCCCAGATGCATGTTGAGACCATCCGCTTATCTGGACGGGACCATGCTGTCTGAATGGGACCACGCTGCTGCAGTCCATTTTGTCCCACCACCCTCCCATAAAATCCCCTCCGAATTGCAATATGCCGTCACGACGCCTACTGTTGCTCCGACATGAGGTCCCTCCTGTCACTCGTTGTCCTTAGTCTCAGGTCTCTTCGCTGCTGCCGAGCCCGCCCTCTCTCCTTACGTCCTCCACGAGAAGCGCACGCATGTCCCCACAGGCTGGGCGTTGAAACGCAGACATGACCCTAGCTCACTTATTCCTTTGCGTTTTGCCCTCACCCAGAGGAACTTGGGCGACGTTGGGAAATACCTCATGGAGGTATCGCACCCCGAGTCCGAAAAATATGGAAAACACTGGTCTGCGGGTGATGTCGTTGACATGTTCGCGCCCAGCGATGAGACGATCGAGGCGGTTCGATCGTGGCTCATGCAAAGTGGTATAGAGAGCGATCGCATTCGGTTGACATCGAGCAAGGGTTGGGTCGAAGTGACCACCACTGTCGAAGAGGCAGAGCATCTCCTTCAAGCAGAGTACAACCTTTATGGGCATAATTCAGGAAAGGAGCACGTCGGTTGGTGGATTTCAGAGATTATTTCTCACTCGGTGGCTGATGATCGAATACATAGCTTGTGAAGCATACCACTTGCCCGAAAACATTGCCCCTCACGTGGACTTTGTCCTCCCCAGTGTGCATTTCGATGCGAAGCTGACGCGACGTGATAGCATCGAGCCCGCCCGCTCCATCGGTCAGCCGGGTGCGGGTGTTGGGCCCAAGACCGCTGGAAAGTTGACCTCTGCACTTCCTACCGACCTTTCTACCTGCGACGAATACATTACGCTCGACTGCTTACGCGCGCTCTATGGGCTTGAAGACACTCCTAGTTCGCACAGTTTAAACAGCTATGGAATTGGTAGGCGAACACCTCGCTAAATCTTACTGCGCTGATATATGTATACATTCTAGTGGAATACACCCCACAGGCTTACCTTCAGACTGATCTGGATATGTTCTTTGCGAACTTCTCTCCCACTCTCTACGGGAGGTCCCCGTATATGGTTTCAATCGACGGAGGTAATGGTACACGTGATACAGAATTGTGCATCGGTCTTACTTCCCACTCAGGTTATGCACAAACCGAGTATCAGGGTTTCGAATACAATGGTGAATCTGATCTTGACCTTCAATATGGTATGGGTCTCGTCGGACCATCACAAATAGTGACTTTATACCAAGCTGGTGATATGGTGGAGGGTTAGTCACCGAAATCTCGTGCTTTTCATCGAAACTTATGTCATTTCTCAGGCGCTTCGTTCAACAACTTCCTCGACGCCCTCGATGCATCTTACTGCACTTTCGAGGGTGGTGACGACCCGACCCAAGATGCCACATACCCTGACCCCTACCCTGGCGGATATGAGGGTCAGTGAGCACATAGATTATGTTCTCCGAGTAGCTTACTTACACACCATTAAAGGTCCTGAGGCGTGCGGAACTGCACCATTATCCAATGTCATCTCGACCTCATATTCCTATGACGAAGCCGACCTCACCGTGTTCTATACTGCCCGTCAGTGTGCGGAGTACGCCAAACTTGGACTCATGGGTGTTACCATCCTGTATAGCTCAGGTGACTATGGTGTCGCCGGTAATGGAGGCCTCTGCTTGAACCCTAACGGTACGAAATTCATTGTTTTTTCGATGTCGTTCTTAGTGCGTATTCATGCACAGGGACCCAAACTGCGGATGGAACGATGTTCAACCCAACTTTCCCTGGAAGTTGTCCTTATATCACTTCCGTCGGTGCCACTATGGTGCCATACGGATCTACGGTCTACGAGCCCGAGACGGCTTGTGAGGAGGTCATCTACTCTGGTGGTGGATGGAGCAACTACTTTGCTATGCCTGATTACCAGAAGACGGCAGTCGAATACTACCTGAAGAACTACTACCCCGACTACCCGTCCGACATCTGGAATTCAACTGGCCAGGTACGTGCTTCTTTCACTCCGAGTTGAAGATGGCTGAGCAATCACAGTCTCGTGCCTACCCTGACATTTCCGCCAACGGAGCAAACTACTGTCGTTGCTGTATGTTGCTTATTCTTGTTTCGCTCAACGGTCGAGCTCACGTCCCATACTTAGGTCGATGGAGAATTCGAACTCGTTTATGGAACGTCTTGCTCTTCTCCAGTTAGCGGCGCAATCTTCACCATGATCAACGATGCTCGTCTCGCAGCTGGCAAATCGACCATCGGATTCATCAACCCAACGGTCAGTGTTGTTGTGCCCTCGGTGACCATGGCGCGTCGTGACGAGATTTTCCCCATAGATCTACACCCCTGCCTTTGTTGGTGCTTTCAACGATATTACGATGGGAGACAACCCAGGATGCGGAACTAACGGGTACAATGCGTCAGTCGGCTGGGATCCCGTCACGGGTCTCGGAACGCCGAACTTCCCCAAGTTGCTTGAGGCTTGGCTTGCACTTCCTTGAGGTGCTGAGGGAATCTGCATAGACGTGTACTATTGTTTATATTTTTGACTTGGGATAGGAAGAAACATGCGTTCCAGCGCTGTTCGACACAGAGTACTTGTACTTGTAGCGCATGTATTGCTGTGTAACATTTGTTAGTATAATGACAAATGTTTGAACAGTTACAGTCCGCAACGTCAGACTTCTTTCGCTAGCTCAAGTTGTGCCGCCTTCGGACAAATGGCATTCCATATTCTAGCACCGAAACAGTTGGGATATAAATTAGAGACAAAGTGCATCCGGATAGCAGTATACGTATATACAAGATATCAGACCAAAAAAAAAAGAAATTTGCGTCGAGGTCAAATCCCGATATGCACAAACACGATCCGCTTCTCCAATGATACTTCCGTTGACTCTAGCACCGCACAGTTCAACGCTGTCGCTGCATACTCAAAATCGATGACGGGCTGCGAAAACATCTTGCGGTAAAATCGCGTGACCACCTGGTGCGCAACCGCATCGTCTACCCTCCACAGCGTCCCAATCACCCCGTTGAACCCTGCAAACTGCATCCCAGCTGCGAGATGAAGTACCTCATCCGGAGTCGATCTATCACCCTGCGCTGTATGACACGCGGAAAGAAACGCAAACTCGGAGCGAGCATAGCGTTCCCGGATGATACGCATCAGCGTGAGCTGACCATCTCCCATCGCAAACCACGACTCGAAAGGCTTTTCTGGGTGCTGCGCACCGTGGCACGCAAGGTGGACCCAATGGTGTTCATGGAATGCCTGTACGGCACCCTCGACGGTTGCCGCGCCGCCGGTGACGGTTTCGAACGCGATGCTGGGAGGCTTGTCTGTTTCATCTCGAATTCGCATCATCTCGTGTTCCACCTCTGGCAGGTTGCATAGTCCGAGGGTTGCGCATGGCTGCCCCTGACCGACGGCTGCGAACGAAACCACATTTAAAAGGGAACGACCCAATCGTTGCGAGCGCGCCCTCTCGTGCGTGCGAATAAGAGCGGACAGAGAAGGAGCGTAAGAGGACACGTAGAGGTCCATGAGGTTCTCTTGTCCTTGTCGATGTGGACCCGAGGCATGGAATGGGAGAACGGTGAGTTTCGATGTTGGACACCACCATATTCGCGAGCACTTGGGCAGTTGAACTTCATTCTGGAGGGCGGCGACGATCGGTTCTACTATGGCTGACCACAAGTCTCGCAGCCTGCGCTTGACCCAAAGCTCTCTGTGTTGCCCGTATGCATGTGGATTCTGACAAGCTCCAAGAACTGGGAGCACAATTGGTCGATGTCCTCGGGCGAGTCGCCCAAGGGCACGTGGATAGGTGGTCGATTGTGAACGACGATGATGGCATCTGAAGTGTATTCGCTTCTGTTGGCTATGATCACGGGTCCAGATTCGGCGGCTCGTTGGAGGTCGTCGAAACAAGGAGACAGGAGGAATCGTGAGAACCCGTCTTCTCGTCGAATATCGTCTACCACAGACGTCCATTCAGCATGAACCCGCCAGTAAGGCTCCATTCCTTTCTCCCCAGACTCCCCAGTCCCTTGCGCATGATTTCTGAGGCTTGTACTCAATTGAATAAAGTTCTCTGCGAGTTGGCGTCCTTTGTGGACCCTGACTCTCCAACGTGGCGATGGGGATATCGAAGCGAGCAAGTTGACTCCACAGGATTCCTCGACCTTGCTCCAGGAGTTCCACAGCCATCTTGAGATCAGCATGTCCTCACGGCACATGAGAATGCATTGTTAGCTAGGTTAGCTACCCTTGCCTGCATAACCTCATGCTGAGAGTCAAGTGAAGACTGTATAGAGGTAAAATGAACCAGGGTATTGAGGCCTGTTTGATAGGCTTCCAAGACTGATGAATGGATTGTACTTTTCAGCATTCTTAATCCAAGCTTGGACTGCCTTCCACAAGTACAGTGAGACTGCTGGACCACAACCCTTCAACAGCCTATAGATTTCAAAGGGGTCTTGATGTGGCTGGTTGGAAGGGTGGCTTTGTGAGGAATCAGATAGAAGGAAGAGTGTATGTGTTAGACTGTCCACAATTTTGGCAAAGTATTTTTGCTGGACTGGATAGATTGCTAGTGCCTGGTTGGACAGATCCATTGCTTTGAGACCATCAGACTGAAACTCTAGTAGTTGGTATCGATCACCAAGTGAACATGCAAGGTTTTGAAGAGCAAGTCCATGGTTGGGATGTCCTGGTGGATATAGGTCAAGATGTCTCTCTTTGAGACCAATAGCCCTATCCAGATCAGCCAAGCTGCCCAGCTTTTGATACCTTGTTTGAAATGATACTCCAAGATTCCAAGAGCTTCATCATGGTGTGGATGGACCTCTTGGACAAAGGTCAAGCCTCCTTTCTTCCATTTCAATAGCCCTGTCCAAGTCCTTTATGTCACCTTTAACAGAGTAATGCTCCCATAAGGATAATGCAAGGTTTCCAAGTGCTGTAGCATGGTGGGGATCACCAGATGGGCATAGATCAAGCCTCTTCTGTTGCATTTCTATGATCCTCTTTAAATCTGGCACAGTTCCCTGGACCTGATAGAATCTCCACAAGAGTATTGCAAATGTACCAAGAGCTTCAGCATGCTCTAGGTGCCCAGATGGACACAGATCTAATCTTTTTTGTCCAATTGCAATAGCTCTATTGAGGTCTGAGATGTTTCCACCTCTATCATAGCACATTGAGAAGGAGATTGCAAGATCATTCAGAATGAGAGTATGGTGTGCATGACCTTCAGGACAGAGATCCAGAATTGCCAGTTCTAATTCAACTTGGGCAAACAAAGCAGCCAGTGTTGCTGAATTCCTGGTTGAATTCATAGAGCCTGGAGTCATATTTCTTCAGAGCTGACAAACAGTCATGACTGGTTGGCACAATCTGAACTATTTGCTCAGTGATAAATAGTGAATCGTAGCACATAACCTACTAGTTGATTGGATGGCTTGCAGGTCATAAACAAAGTTGAGGAGCTATCTTGTAGTCCAGTCATGGTACCTAGGGTCCCCTTAACACCTGAGTTGCAGAGATACAAGAGAAACTTACATTCCCATATATTCCCAGATTCCAATACATTGGCTACAGTTGCCCTCATTTGCTTCCCTAGTGATTTTTTGTCCCATCCCATGATGAGCTCCTCTGGAAGGGCACATACAACAATCACAATAGTATCAGAGGGAGATGCAGTGCTGCTAAGACAATGAAGATTAACGATCATAGTCATGATTGTGAAACACTTGAAAACTTACAAGAAGAAGGGTGATCCCAGGTTACTACAAGGCCATGTTCTGAAAGACACCCAGAGCAAGTCATCTTGGTAACATCATTGATCCCCGATTATAGCACGGATGTCTGTCTCATGGATTTGAGATGAGAGGGTGAGTTTCTTCACTAAATGAAAGTGCTAAGTGTATGCTCACACCCTGATTGTGAACATAACATACCTGTGATTTGCAAAGTAGGTGCAGAGTCCCTTGTATGCATCGAGGATGGTGGTACGAGGAAATGAAAGATAGTATTTATAAGGAAGAGGATGGGTCGAGATCAGACAAGAGAAAGGGGACTCGGGAACAAGCTTAGAAGACAGCAACAGTTGAGAGCTCAGGATGATAGGGAATCAAAGTTTGACTGACAATAAGCCAGACTTGCTGAAAGTGACTGGAGGAAAGAGACGACGAATGGTGAGTTAAGTGGGCTTGAAACGACCAAGGTAGCAAAAGCGATGACTTCGATGGGTCTGCTCAAGACGACGAGAAGAGATGAACCGAATTGGGGAAAAGAGGCAAGATATAGAGCCAAGAGGCGATGAGGAAAGTCCAAGGAAGCGAAGACGGACGAGAAAGAGTGATATCAGACAGATGAAACCGAAGACACGGCAACCGTTAAAAAGGAACAGGCAAACTCAAGTGGGAGAGGGTGCTGGAGCTGGTTAAGTGGTCGACTGAGGGGGAGGTAGTCAGATAAGGGTTGATAGTGGAATGGAATGTATGGATCACGGCGGAAGAATGGAGAACGGCAGGGGCAAAGATGGCAGAAGAAGCGGGAGTGCGGTCGAGGCGATTAAGCGGTCGACTGGGGGGTAATCGAGGGAGAAAACTGATCGGATGAAGCTCTGATGGAGGAGCAGGATGTACGACTCACGGGGAACAGAGTGAAAACGCCAGGGACAAAGTCAGCAGAGCTCCAGGACAAGGAATGGTTGTATGGGCACGGTGTATCGGATGAGGTGAAAGTTCGACAGTGTGAAGATGATTATGAGTACGAAGAAGCGGGTAGACGCGGAAGGATGCGATTGATCGAGAGAGAAGGGGGGGAGATGGAAGGGGGGAACACTGGAGAAGAAAAAGGTTCTAGAGATGGTGACTCGGGAGCGAGAAGGGTGCGACCGAACAGAAGGTCGAAAAACGCAGGGTTACGAGAGCGCTAGAACAGATGATTTGAATGGGTTTCACAGCCTCAGCTGAAAGGCATGGGAATACTATGTGCTGTCAATTCTATACATATCCGAAGGTAAACCGAGATAAGCTGAACGAGAGAAACCTGCGTCAAGCGGAAGCATTGGAAGTTGGGTCAACGTGAGTATTCGCAGGCGTTTGCACGATGTCCGACCAACGACTTGTACAGCATCATGACGAAATGTTGCATGACTGCCTTCCAAGTCCCTTCATGCCGTTCCTGAAGGCGGTCGTGGGATTAGTGAGTAAATCGAGGTTGATCTTACGGCTAGTTACCATCTCGGGCCCCTTGTATCATGGCGGTAAGTACTTGCGTCGCTCGAATGTGTACTAAGTTACATTACATTGAAGGCGTCGCACATTCCTGGACCGGAAAATCGGGATGGGCCTACGATTGACAAACAAATGAAGGGTCAGTTGCATAGGAAGCCTTGGACATGTGGTGTACGCTCACACGAAGTTTTGCGAAGTTGTAAACAGTTATGGTGGTTGATGACATCGAAAGAGCCTTGGCAGCATAGTCAGTTGACGGCAAATGCGACTCGAGCAATCCAGTTCGAAAGTATACTCGAAGTCGCATCTCATAATTGAGTATCGACTGAATTTGAATGGTCGTGATTAATGTGGTCGACTCCTAAGCCGAAAGTGAGTTCGAAACGCCTGTTACTTAGCACTAAATGAGCCGCTTGGTCACGGTCATGGTCTGAGGTTTTTTATCGACAAGTTTTGCGCAGGGGACGTCGGGGCGTATTAGATGGGAAAGAAAGCTTGGACATGGGCCTGTGGAAGTGACTGATTTGATCTTCGAGTCTGCTTCCCTCGAGCCCGAAGATGAATGCCTGCAAGTAACCTTCCAAGCTGTGTCGGAGTTTCTTTGTGTATACATAGGTCCCGACCACAGCGGATCATCTCCAAACCCGATTTTCGACTTCCAAATGGTTCGTTTTGGTCACGAGAAGAACTCGCGCGCCCCGGGCATGTGATATTGGAGAAATGGATTGTTGTGGCCTCTAAAGACGGTGGTCCGTCGGTTGTACTAGTTTGATTCGGAATTCTCATGCGCGAAGGCGAGCGAAATTTGAGTTTAGCTCCAACGTGGGCATTACACATACCGGTTTCTGAGTCGCCTATTGGGTTCCGATAGATTGAACATTCACATAGTGAGGTTCGTTGTTAAGTTGGTCGAGGAAGATTCTAGGCTGAAGTGATACGGCAGATCTTCCGAGAATCCAAATTGTTCCAATGTCTCGATTGTCTTTACATAGAATTCCATTCTTTCAATGACAGGAATGAGTCGGCGTTACAAGGACTCGACCTTCATCGCCTTCTCAAATACCTGCTGTGACGGTCTGCCTCTCGAAGCTGCGGCATTTTGGAATGGGGGTCTTCAAGTCTCCAGCTGCTCTACGCGACATGGAATCTCTTATTTTCGGTCAGTAACTCATATTCCCGATGGTCAGGTGCTCGAGTAGCTGGCCCAGCTGTTGGATCGAACCCACGATAAGGAACGAAGCTCGAGTTTATGCCGTCTTCTTGTCAGATCCACCTCCAGTTTGCCTTGGACATGGATCTCGCTCAGCACTATGGGGGTACGAATCGTGCGATGGGCCCTGGTTCAGGTGTCCTCTCGAAAGAGAAGCATTCGGGGTATCGCGCTTGTCATGCAAACTCAGTTGAATTGGGTGTCAAATCAAAGCATCCAATCATTATCGTTTCTGGCCTGCCAGCACCGCCGTGTCTCACCGTCCCGCTAACAACAACGTACCGAGATAATCGAGATCCTAAGTAGTATAATAGGACTCTGTAAGTCGTTTCTTTACATACTCTCCGGCATTGATAGAGGTAAATTTCGCCGGCCTGTCAGCGGATACGCAGCTTGGTATGGGCTATTTAAAAGGCGTACGGATTAATTTGCGCTACGCTTCACCGTTTCAAGAACACACGGACCTCGATATTGACGTGGTAATCTGTACCGAAAAAAATGGGGATAGAATACCGTTCCTTCCCACTCTCATTGATTATGGCTCGATGGACGGTGGACTTGAAGATATCATCTGTCAGAAAAGGGTTCGATATCGATATCCTTTGCATCGCGGAGGGGACAATCTGCTCTCACTTGTCCACAAAGCAAGTTGATCGCCGATGCTAAAGTGGATGGCATGGACACAGAACAACATGACCCAATAAATATGGCGTACTTGACAACGAGCGTATCCTCCATGGGGGGTGCATTGATCCACTCTTTGTCCGAGTTCATGATTTGAAGTCCTTGGACGTCTGGTAGCTGCCACAGAACGGTGAAGCACTAAAATGAAGGCAGATGTTTGGAGTCAGTCCCTTGTAAGTTGAAGTCGTAACGGGTATCCAGAGTTCTGTTCTGACCTTGAAGCTACGGTGAATAAAGAGAGTAAGCGTAGGAAAGAGGCCAGAAAAGAATATACTAAGTACTCGGAGTGGGCCCCAATACCGGGAGTATCCTCTGAAAGCTCTGGATGTTCATTTCGTGACGGATAATGCAACACCCTCATGACTGCGGCGGAATTCTTCGTCTGAAGGCCATCAATGGGCTGGTTCGCAATCGGTGGTTACAAGAGATTGAACCTACCTTGTCATCGAAATATGCCTCAGGCAGTTCGAGCGCCAGAGCAAAAAGTGGGTATAAAATTTTGCCGACATTCATCGCCGCATGGCTAGGAAACAAGCTTGAGAAACAAACAAATATGCGCTTGATTGGATGAACCCACTAGTACCCGAGGCAAGCTTCTCTGAATTCCGGGCAGTCATCCTGGGGCCATACATTTCCGCCCGCCATCGCACTGTCATATGACCTCGCTTCGTTATTCGTTTTCCCCTCGATTTCTTCAAAGCCAAAATCAAAGCCTTCGTGAAAGTCCCCCTTCTCATGGTCAAAGTCAATGTTACCATCGAGAGGCGGTGTGTATCCCTTGAAGTTGGCGACAATTTTGTGATGCAACTTCGTGCAAATCAATTGAGAACTCGAGGCGAGCTGCACATGTTACATCCCCTACCTTCATTTTCGTAGCTATTGGAAGGTTGAAGAACTTCTGCATCGCATCCAATACATTATTCAAATAGATCTGAGGAATTCCATGGTTTCGTACTGCGAAAATCGGCGACGTACATTGGCATGAGCGGCGCCGTCCGAAAAGGTTTTGATACAGATAAGAACATACTGTAAAAGAATCCGACCCTCATGCATGCATCTCGGATCTCATATGCTGTTGCCAATCGTCCTTCTGGAGTATCACATTTGCTGAGGTCTCTGTCAAGCCAATTAGAAGGTGCGTTCAATGATTAGTGAGTGTTGTCGGCCTCACATGATTGGGATGCTGGAGAATGCACCATCAATTTTTCCCGCAGTTTCTGCCAAAGACATGGCGATTCAGATACGAACCAATCAAGTATCGATTGGAGCGTAGGTCCGAGGGGTGTCGACAGTAGCAGCTCCAGGTCAGAACACGCGCGATATAAATCAAACTCCCTAAATAAATGTCACGTATTGGTCACGAATGAGGGCTCCCACCAGCGTACATCTCACGCCAGATACGTGGACTGAGACACATGCTCTCATGGAACGCCTGTAAGAGGCGGTCTGGTCTCAACTGGAACACGTTCCTGCTTGAGGCCCATTTCCTGTGGCGAACTGTCAACATCATGTTACAGTCCAGCTGTCATCCGTGTTGTCCTGTATAAATTAAGAATGCTAACCTAGAATATTAGTGAGCGCAGATCATTTACGTCCCTTTGCACTTACGCATACCAGTACTATGTGGGACCAAAACTTCTGGGACCCGTTAGTGTCATCAGCAGACTGAAAAAAAGTAACTTGAATATGGGTAGTGGAGCTAGTGAGGTCACCAGGTCTTCCGTAGTGATGCGCGGTTGCAATATAAAATTCTGTATGTAATTATGCTGCGCCACTAAATATCTGCAAATCCCGCAGTGACAGCGGACGACAAGACTCGGAACGGACACATCGGAACCCGCAGGTGCAAACCGGCGCTTGTCGGAAACGCCTGAGTGAAACATGTATGGGCCTTCCTTCTGCAGGTCAGTGTCAAGTGACTCGGCGCGTTTAGAAACCTATAGTAACGGGGTGGTACGTGTGTCCAAATCGTGCGACCTACCAGTATAAGGCTATAACCCCCGTCGAATCGTTCACAAAACGGACCGGATATCGATATCGACGAAACACGATGGCTCATTGGCAGAAAACACGATACGCCTCACAGTAGATATGCAAATTCAAGCGTTCGCCGAGCTTGCCAGTGCTATCTGAATCAAGAGGTTGCAGACACCAAGAGCCGAACCCGTTACAGTGGCTTGGGAATGGATTTGCAACGCTGATGAAGGTCTGGCGCGATCAGAACAGGAAGTCTTCCTTTGCCCAATGACGTTGACGGAGCATTGCATGCTAGGAGCCTGAGAGACACGGTGGTCGTGTGCTTGGTGATAGCTCAAATCGCAGTACGAACCGTTTTGAAGGTCAAAGACCAACTCAGTTTATTTACACAGGATAATGGAAAAACAACTCAGAGAGTCGTTGGCTTGCGAGAGTCTGAGAAATAGTAGGCAAGGTGAGGGCGGCTGTCACAGAGTGAGAAAACTGTATCATGACCCACAAATGGCCCAGGTTGAAGTTATCCGAAACCTTGCATTTCTTTGAGCTGGAGATAGTCACACTCTGGGACGTTTCTATGGTGACGAATGAATTGAGGTCGATGAGATCGAGGCCCGCGACAGAGCGGCACCGGTTACGTAAGCAAGTATTACATAGCCCCGATCTCCAATAACGGGCCAGGCATCTTATAGTGACGTCCAGAAGGTCCTCACGTTAGGTTCCTGAATCATCAGGTGGGCGCGCTTTGGATAGCTTGCATTGTATCTTCAAACGAAGTCTAACCACTGGGCCGACTCGGATCATGATACCGGCGTCATCTCCATACTATCTTGATAAGCAACTTCGATCGTACTAGTAATACACGATGTAATCGGACATCTAGGCTGCACGAAACGCTTCGGCGAGCCGTCTCTTGAAGTACTCCCCGGAATTGATAGAGGTAAACTTCGCCGGTCTATCCGCAGACACACAGCTTGGTATGGGCTGGAACGAATCATTGAGCGTTGTCTCGTTCCTTTGAGCAAGGCACGTACCTCGATATTCACGTCATAGTCTGTACCAAAAAACAGAGGGATTGAATACCGTTCCTTGCCTGTCTTATTCACGACCCGATGGACAGTGGACTTGAAGATGTCATCTATTGCAAATAAGCTTCAATGTTCTTCGTATTGCGAAAACAAGGGCTGACGCTCACTTGTCCACAATGCGAGTTGGTCACCGATGCTAACGTGGACGTCATGATACAGTGAACACGGATTCAAACAGCATGGCCTACTTGACAATCAATGTGTCCCTGATGGCGGGTGCATCAATCCATTGTTCCTTCGAATCCTTGAGTTGAAGTCCCTCGACGTCGGACTGCTGCCACAGGATGGTAAAGCACTGTTAGATAAGGCAGAATTCGAGTCAATGCCTTGTAACAGGGTCTGAGAGTTCTGTCCAATTATGCTCTGACCTTGAAACTGCGGAGCATTGTGTAAGCGTAGTAGAGACGGTAGGAGAAAGAAAGAGTACTCGGTATGGGCTCCAACACCCGGAGTATCGTTGTATATCTCCGGGTGTTCATCTCGTGACGGGTAATGTATTACTTTCATTCTCGCAGCGGAATTTCGGGTCTGGAAGTTGCTAATGAGCTACCGTGCAAATATCATAGTGGTAAGGGAGTCGCCTACCTTGTCATCAAAATATGTCTCGGGAAGTTCGAGAGCTAGAGCAAAGAGTGTGTATAAAAGTTTGCCAACTTCCATCGCTGCATGACTAGAAAGGAAGACCATCAGAAATCCGAGCGGAGTCGTGCTTGGGATCAGTTACTAGTATTCAAGGCAAGCTTCTCTGAAACCTGGGCAATCGTCCAGAGGCCATACATTTCCGCCTGCCGTCGCACCATTACTCGCCCTCCCCTCGTCGTTTCCTCTTGCCTCGATTTCCTCCCGTCCTATGTCAAAGCCTTCATTGAAGTCTCCTTGATGATTGTGAGCTGAATCGATGTTTTTGTCGAGGGGCGCGTTGTATCCTTTATAGTCAGTAGCAGCCTTGGAGTGCAGCTTCGTGTCATGAATTTAGAACCCGAGATCAGATACACGGTACACTCGAACGCTTGCCTTCATTTTCATCGCCATTGGAAGGCTGAAAAATCGCTCCATCGCAGAAAAAACACTATCCAAATAGATTTGTGGAATATCATGGTTTCGTACTGTGAATGGACGATGCAGATGAGCGGGCTCATCTGACGATGTATTTGGTGACGGTGATGCGCACTGTAAAAGAAACCAACCCTCATGCATGCATCTCGGATTTCATATGCTGTGGCCAACCGTCCTTCTGGCGTATCGCACTTACCCAGATCTCTGCAACCCTAGTCAAAAATGCTTCCGAACGTTGTATAAATTGTTGGACTCACATGATTGGGACACTGGAGAATGTGCCGTCGATAGTTGCCACAGTGTTGGCCAGGGACATGGTAGATGTGAAAAAAACACGTAGAATTGCGCAAACCGAAGGGTGAGTGAACGGTAACAAGGCAGAAGTCACAATAAAGGAGACGCAAGGAAGATGACTGAATACCACCTTTACACCTTAACCTTTAAATAGAATACGTACGCTGAAACCTGAGTACTGAGTGCTTGTTTGGGCTTCTGAAGTCGGGTGCCAACGGAGACGTAGATGTCCGCAGCACAGCACGATGCCAGTTTGTAAGGTCGTTCTGCGGCAGTACGAATCATGCGAGAGAATGGGGTTACTGTGATTGTTCCTGCTCCAAATCCGCAAGACCGCGCATCCGCGTGGCGGCGTGATGGATCTGCCGATATTACACCAGTATCGGGCTATGGGGACAAACTGTACTTTCACTCGAAGCTCGAATATGGTTACCACAAAGCATGAATGGGAACTGGCAGAAATCAATGAATCCTCTGGATTTCCAAGGCATAGACGAGTTTGGGTGCCAACGAAAGGCTGCTTTCTCATTCGATACAATGCTTCGGAAATAAAGAGAAGCGTGAAACTGTGTAGTAAGATCGACAGAAGGGAAGAAGATAAGTCGACATGGAAATATATTCATCTCGTGAAACACGCACCTACTGCCCCACACCGTAACCGCGTTATGTTGAAGTCGGACGCCGTAAGGGCAGGCGGCGATGGTATACTCTTCTAGATGGTGTCGACAGAAGCTCTGGATCATAGGAAAGGATCCGTGCTTGAAGACAGTTCGGTATTGGAGTGCGGGTCTCATAAGGTGCAAACACGGCCTAACTCGCGTTGTAAAATTGGTAGGATAGCACTCATGAAGGGCCACAAGGATGAAATAACGTAGCCGGATGGGATTGCATCCAGAGTGAGCTTCTCAATCTTGGAAAAAAGGTTGCCGGAAGTCACACCCCATGTTGCCTACGGCGATAGGATTGTTTCAAACAATGTTTGACATTAATTTGAGAATTGATGAACGTGAGAATTAAAGCGGAATACGCAGACATGTCCGGGTCACTTGGGGTCGCCGTGAACTGGACGTACGCTGAATCGTGTAGGCATAGTCAACGAGTGCGCCAGGACTTGCCAGTTGACTGCAGAGGACTCGGATCGTCACGGTGTCTGGGAGACTGGACCTGGAATTGAGTCGGACCCAGAACAAGGTTGTAAGAGGGATGCATTTCCATACCAGAACCCCTGGTAAAACGAATGTCAAGCTTCAAGTTTGCTTCAAGTCGCACGTACATTTGAAACCCGATGGTTTGGTTTGACTTCAGACTCCGAGACGACTGACTCAGTGGTCGCTTTTATGTACCTTACATAATCTCAGGTCCAACTAGTATTGATCACAATCCTATGTGCGCAAACACGATCCGCTTCTCCAACGATACCTCCGGCGAGTGGCGCACCGCAAAGTTCAGCGCCATCGCCGCATACTCAGAATCGAGCACTGGCTGCTCGAACATCTTCCGGTAGAACCGAGTCACCACCTGATGCGCAACCGCATCGTCCACCTTCCATAGCGTCCCAATCACCCCATTGAACCCAGCGAACTGCATCCCAGCCGCAAGATGCAGCACCTCGTCTGGCGTCGACCTGTCCCCCTGTGCAGTGTGACATGCAGACAGGAACGCCAACTCAGAATGCGTGTAACGCTCCTGAATGATCCCCATCAGCGTGAGCTTGCCATCCCCCATCGCAAACCACGACTCGAACGGCCTCTCGGAATGCTGCGCACCGTGACAAGCGAGGTGGGCCCAGCGGTGACTTTTGAATGCCTGGATGGCACCTTCGACGGTGGCTCCCGCGCCAGTGACAGACTCGAATGCGACACGGTCGAGGGGCATGTTCGTCTCCTGACGAATCCGCATGATTTCATGTTCCACAGATGGAAGGGTGGACAGCTCGAGGTCTTTGCTTGGCATCGCCTGACCGACAGCCACAAACGAAACCGTCTCTGTGGATCCAGACGAAAGGTAGGCCACCCTTTGTGAACGAGCCCGCTCACGCGTGCGAATGAGACATGAGAGCGAGGGAGTATATGACGACACGTAGAGATCCACGAGATTGACCTGATTTCCTTTCATTCGATGTGGACCGGCAGCATGGAAGGGCAGGATCGTGAAGTATGATGTCGGGCACCACCATATGCGCGAGTGTAAAGGAAGCTGAACGTCGTTCTGGAGTACATCGACGATCGGCTCGACCACATTGTCCCACAACTCGCGCAACATGCTCCTCAGCCAACATTCTCTGTTGTCTCCATAAGCATGAGGGTCTTGAATGAGCTCCGAAAATCGATTACACAATCGGACGACGTCCTCGAAAGGATAATCTTCTAGAGGTACATGGATGGGCGGACGATCAAAGAGAACAACGAGTGCGTCGCAATCGTATTCGCTTGCATTGATGATGATGACGGGACCATCTTCGGCGGCTCGTTGAAGGTCATCGAAGTGCGGTGGTAAGAGGAACCGTGAGAGCCCTTCCTGACAGCGAATCTCATCAACCACAGACTGCCACTCATCCCGAACACGCCAGTATGGCTCTGTCCCACCACTCCCTTGGGCGAGATTTCTGAGACTTGAGCTTAACCGTGTGAAGCTGTTTTTGAGATCTTGACCTTTCCTACCATGACCCTCCAGTGCAGCGAGTGACATATCAAAACGAGCAAGTTGATTCCATAGGATTCCTCGGCCTTGTTCCAGAAACTCCACAGCCATCTGGAGCTCATTGTGCCACACCGCACATGAGAATGCATCATTGGCTAGATCAGCCACCCTTGCCTGCAGTACCTGATGCATGGAATCAAGCGAGGTGTGGAGAGAGGTAAAGTGAACCAGGATATTGAGTGATGTTTGATAGGCCTCCAACACTGAGGAATGGTTGTATTTTTCTGCATTTCTAACCCAATTCTGGGCTGTCTTCCACAAGTCCAATGAGACTGCTGGTCCACAGGTCTTCACCATCTTGTAGGTTTCAAAGGCATCTTCTACCTTTACAAGGAGCTGGTTAGAAGACTGGGATCCTGGTGAAGAATTGAGCTGAAGAATTGTGTAAGCCAACCAGCTAATAATTAAAGCAAAACCCTGGTGCTGGACTGGATGGATTCTCAATGCTTCCTTGAGTAGATTGTATGCCCTGAGGCCATCAGAGGTAGACTTCAATAAGTTATGTCGATGACTAAATGAGCGAGCAAGGTTGTAAAGAGCAAACCCATGTTCTGGATGACCTGGTGGACAGAGTTCCAGTCTCTGCTCTGCAAGATCAATGGCTCTATTCAGATCAACCACATTTCCCAACTTGTTATATCTGTCATGCAATGCAAGTGCAAGGTTTCCAAGGGCTGTATTATCATATGAATGGCCAGATGGATAATGATCAAGCCTTTGCTGGCCCATTTCAATAGCCCTGTTTAGATCTGCCACATCCCCCTGCTCATTGTATCGCAGCCTCAAGGTTACTGCAAGGTTTCCAAGAGCTGTGGCATGGTGTTCATGCCCTGATGGACACAAGTCAAACCTCTTCTGGTCCATTTCTATCATCCTGTCTAGATCCTTTTGATTTCCCTGGATCTGATACATTCTGTGTAGGAATGTAGAAAGCTCACCAAGAGCTGTAGCATGCTCTGGATGGCCTGATGGACAAAGACCAAGCCTCTTCTCTCCAATCTCAATAGCCCTGTTGAGATCAGAGAGTTTGCCTTCCTTGTCATAGCAAAAGGAGTAGGAAAATCCAAGACTATCTAGGATGGTGGTATGATCTGCATGACTCTCAGGACAGAGATCCAACAATGCTTGTTCCACTTCAATTTTTGTGAACAAAGAAGGCATGTTGCTGCAACCCCTGATAAAAATATACACCTTGTCACAAAAACCCCATAGAGTTGACAGGCAGTCATGACCTTCTGGAGAACTCTGCAGGATATATTTGATCAGGTGTAAACTGAAGAACAAGATAGAACTTACTAGCACATCAGAGGTGTTGCAGGTCGTAGACAGGGTTGCAGGATGATCAAGCAGTCCAGGGACATTGCCTACTATATTCTCAATACTGGAGCAGCACACACAGAAATGGAGCTTACATGTCCATATATTTCCAGAGGCAAGTAAGCTGGCCACATTTGTGACCATCTTTTCACCCACAGGTTGTTTGTTCCATTCAGGAGTGAGCTCCTCTGGAAGAGTCCAGACAGCAATCACGATATCTGCTGAGGGAGGTGCTGTGCTGTGGGAAATGTCAAGAATGATTATCTCGAAGTGTGTTTCAGTACTTACAAAAGGAATGGATGATTCCATGTTATCACCGGACGGTCCTTTGATTGCTGTCCAGCACATGTGATTTTGGACAACTCGCCGACACCGATGGTGATACGGAAGTCTTTTGCATTAAGTTGCGTCGAAAGGGTCAATTGATTAACTACACCGTGACAGGAGCGGTTAGCATTTGTGGCAAGATCCGCCATTCAGTGGATGCATCATACCAGTAATTTGGAAGGTGACTCTGTCAGAATGGTTGGTTGATCGGGAAGACATGTTGATGATGACGAAGTGGGGCGAAAACGACGTGGTAAAACGGGACACGGAGATGAGGGAGGTGATGCGATGGGATTAGAACTGTAGGGACGGCGAGGAGGTTGAATGGGCAAGACTAGTGGTAGGACGGGCGAAGTGACGGGCAGGATTACGAGTGGTGCGAGGCAGGTGGGAGGAGTTAGAACGGATGGATCGGACTCGGCAGGGTATCGAGACCGAGAGATGGACTCAGGTTGGAGGATTGAGGGACGAGTGATGTTGTATGTCGGGATGACTGGTGATCGCGAGAAGAGGGGCAGCGAGACGATTAAATCGAGCAGGCGGGTGATGGTGGCGAGACAGGACGAAGTGGGAATTCAGGCAAGTGAGGGGATGAGGGTGAAGACGAATGGTAGGGGATTGAGTAGTGGGAAGCGATGGAGAAGAGTAGAAGAATAGTCAAAGAGTCGACGGGGGTGGGCAAACAGGCGGAGGCGAGATCCAATGGGGAGGAAAGAGACGAGCAGGCAATTTCTGAGAGGGCAGGGAAACTAGAGCAGAGCGAGGCGGGAGAGAGGGGGAGCAGCGAGTAAAGGCGAGGAGAGAGTGAACGACAGAAACGATGAGGTAAGATTGCTAGGGAATGTACTTGTTAGATGAACGATCGACACAAAATATATATTCGTGAAGACCCACAGGAAACCGAGCAAGGCACGAAAGAATACAGAAATGCGAGAAAGGAAATGATCAACGTGTGATTCGGTAGAGAAGTGGAAGGGGGCGATGCGAAGTCGGAGGGAAGCTCAAGGGGGGAAAACAGAGGCACAGCAGAGATGGGCGAAAGTATGTGGGATAGGAAGAAGCAGCTGAGGTGATTGAGAAGACGCTAGATAGGAACGTGGAAAGACTAGATCGACGAGAGCTGGAGGAGTAAGGATAGTCGATGTAAGGATTTGAAGAGGCGAGGCAGGAGGCAATGCAAGACGAGCGCTTGCGAGGGGAGGAAGGATAATCTGAAAAAAAGGGACGATCTACGATCAAAAGACACGCAAGGGGCAGAAGGGGGGTAAATCGACGAAGAATACAGAATAACAGGCGCACTCACGAGATTCGACTGGGTCTGCGTTGTGGACGCGGTCGGCGAGATGTTGGGTGATAAGAGTGTAGAGGTGTGAGATGCGAATAAGGAAAACTAGACCAACACTGAATGTCAAAAAAAACCTACTCTATGGATAGTGGAAGACTTACGCAGTGGGCAGAGACGATAGTCGTAGTTGTACAGTGGGAATGGGGCGGTAGAGGGAAGCTGGGAAGGGCAATGTGAAACGAGGCAGTGCGAAGGACCACGTTGCAGATTTGACGCAAACACCACAAATGATAGGTTTACATCATCTGATGTTCGGAAGCTGTTCATAGATTGTCAGTAGTGGGAACCAATAGACAGTGCGAGCGCGAGTTTTGTGTTCTAATTCACAACGCATTTGACCATTACTCTCAAATCACTCCATTGATGCGTCCGACAAATTGTCTGCAACAAATATCAGATATCAACGAACAGGAAGAGCCATACGACCCAGTCCTCCGGCTTTTCCATTCTACAACTTCGATCGTGGCATCACCTGCCCATGCCCCACCTCACCCTTGCTTCTCTCCCTCAATTCCCGCCGTAAGATCTTGCCTGAAGCACTAAACAACAATCCACGGTATCAGCACCTTCCTTGAGCACAACATTGCATATACTCTACCTTTTCGGGATCTGGTTCACAATGATAACGCCACCCCGTAATTTTTTGTGCGGTGCCGCTCGACTCGCAGCCCACGTTTGGACCTCGAGTGCAAAGGCAACTACCTCCGGTTGTGCGATCAGGCGCGTGGGCACGATGTATGCACTAAAAGTGAGCTCAGATAAACGTAGATGAAAAGATCATGCTGCTTACCGCGGCAACTCTGTTGCCTCTTCTTTGCTTTCTACACCAACGACAGCAGCGTCAGCAACATCAGGGTGCTGAAGAAGTAGCGCCTCTAGCTCTGCGGGTGGTACTGTATCCAAGGTTTGTCAGTATAGGTTAACCGTCCATGTCACGAAAGCGAACTTTCCTTGGAAGCCCTGTTGAACAGCAAAGTAAGGACTCACAGCAAATATGGACGAGATGTGTCTCAGGGGCTTGATTGACTTACCTTGTACTTGATGAGTTCCTTCCGTCTATCCACAATTGTAAGGAATCCCTCCGCATCGCAAATCGCAACATCTCCGGTCTTGAACCACCCGTCTGGTGTGATTGCCGATGAGGTTGCACTAGGGTTATTCAAATATCCCTGACCAAACATATCGAATCAGAAAACCTCCTTGGAAGGTGTAACCAATACACAAAACCCACTTTCATCACTGTGGGACCTTGCACCCATATTTCACCCGCGCCCTCGATGTCGGTGATAACCTACAGCACACTTCCATCAGTAATCAAGATCGAGACATACACGAGCGTCATATACTGACCTCCCCCGCATCTTCTCGAACTAATCGAACCTTGAGGTTGGGCAATACGCGACCAACGGAGCCGATGTGTGCGTTGGCATCATCCGGGTGTAGGAACGTCATCGTCGGGGATGTCTCTGTCAGACCATACGCTGAGAGAAGGGACTGGTTAGTCGGGGAAAATATGGGGGACAGACTCGACATACCCTGAGTGACAACGACTTCGGCACCAATTCTTCCAAGGCGGTTTCTAATGGTCGCTACGATGTCTGGTCCGAGTGGAGCAGCAGCAGAAAGGAGGAATCGTATCGAAGTCATATTGTATTTTTCGATGGCTGTGAGTGGAGGATTCAGCGAATGAAAACAAGTTAAGACATGTCAGGAGACGCAGTTGATTACGCGGGGCACACATACCATTATGACGCGCAAGGACAACTAACATGGGAGGGACGACAAAGACAACGGTCGCCCTATGTCGTTCCACAGCCTCACAAAAACGCGCTGGATCGAAACCTGACATGATTACTGTCGGCGTACCCAACGAAAGGGGAAAGACCAGCAACTTGATTGCGCCATACATGTGATAACACGGCACTGATCCCAAAAACACGTCAGGCTGTGGACCGTTCTCAACCTTGGGCAATGACGGTGTCAGACACGGTATCATTGTCGGCCACATTGGTCGGAGGATGTCGATGAGGGAAGTGAGATTGTAGTGGGTCGTCTCAACGCCTTTAGGTTTGCCGGTCGTGCCAGAGGAGTAACAGAGGTACAAAGTCTCGTTGGACCGTTCGCCATCGAAGCTGACCTCGTTTGGAAGCGCCCCTTTCTCGAGGAAGGCATCCAGTCGCGTAAGTTGCACATTACCGGTGGATTCAGGGTCAGCCACGCCTGTGAGCCAGTGGGATGTCACCACGACGACTCTGCTGAGTATGTCGGATTCGGTGCAGCCAATAGACTTAAGGGCATCTTGGACAACGTGGACGAGCGTCGGATGCGTAAAGACCAAGTGGGCAGCTGCGTTGGTATACTGGTAAGCTAGCTCTGTCGAAGTGTAGGCGCTATTTGCAAGCGTAGCACGGAAACCTGCGGCGGCAGTGCCGTGCAAAAGGATGGGCCAGACGATGTTGTTGGGCGAAAATATGAGGACTGTATGTGGGGACGTGTGAGGGTGTGAGAGGGGTGCAGGGAGGTTGTGGAGGGAGTACGCAAACTGAAGGGCTAAGGAACGGACTGCACCACGGGTGAGGACGGTGCCAGTGGCTGCGTCGATGAAAGCGGGCGAAGTAGCAGGGAAGCCACCCACGAGTTCTGGCGCGTCAGGTGTGGTTCCGAGAAGATGGGTGAAGATGGACCTGCGAAACAAAGGGACATTTTTGTGAGGGGATGTCAGTACTTGGGACATGATAATGGTGCGCAGCAAAGAGGGCAAACCTGTGAGCGCGTATCCAACAATGTTGGGGCTATGTCTAGAACGACGACGACACGTAAGTCTGCATCACGATTGATGTCCATTTTAACGGCCATCCCGGCCTGCATAAATGAAGATCAATGTCATTCAAACTCCGGTAATATCTAATCTTATCATACATTAAGCGTGTGATCGACTTCCAACGTGTCTTTCTCGTCTCAGGTGTATACTGACAACCCTCACCTGTAAGATGTAAATGACGCCTTCAAAGTGTTCGAATTGGCCTCAATGCCACCGTATGACATGTGCATGTCCTCGTGCGGGTCAGCTAACCCGTCTGGCGGCGAGTTCGGACGGTGAATAGGACGTCTATGTTCATTATGGAGCGGTTGGACGGCTCTGGTACGTACACCTTCGTGTTCGTTCGCCTCGCCTGTGCTGACTTGTTGCTCTAACTAGCCGGTAGGTGCAGACAATGTTTCGAGTCGCTACACGTTCTACTTGCTGCGCTGTCGATTTCACATCGGTTCCCATCGTATACGACGCATTTCGCATCGATATCAACTGGTCCTCTTCTACCGTCCTAGGCCCTACTCGACTTGGCGCCTTCGTATTGAGGCCGTCATCGATCGCAACGCGTCCTCAGCCTTCCAATGCCTTATGGCGACCCTCAAGTGTATTCGTCTTGGCGTTTGGATGCTCGGCTCTGCAGGTCGGCTCGATTTCCCTCTCCCCCTTGACTCGTCTTCGACCTCTGTACTGTGACAACACAGTCTTCGTCTTGACCACGACGATCCCATGGTGTCCTTTCAAGTTCCCGCTCGGCACAACCTGCGGTAAGTCTTTTACCATCATCGATTCATCACCGATCATATTGGGAACATTTTCCTACGTGTCTGCACCAGACTTGCAATCCGCTGTCCGCAGCGCCCTCAAGAGGCACGTATCCCCACCATATACAGAACCCGTAGCTATACTCGCAACACCCGGCGTGTTTGGCCGTTCCACCCTTCCTCAATCTGCTCTTACGTGTATACCTACCGTCGCTAACGACACTCATCTCCTCGCTACTCCCATCGTGATCCAATTCCCCCCAGACAGACGTCGAAAATGATGTATGCAGCGGATCACACTGGCAGGGACCAGGTACTCACTTCGTTTAGTGCAGGCGAGATCTCACGAATATTCTCGGTCATAAGGGATGTTCTTGAGGCATTGTTTACAGGTAGTGTTGGGTTCTTTCGCCTTCAACTTGAACCCCCCTGGAATTGAAGCTTGATGGCTCGCGTTTCTAGTAGTTTTACTAGCGTTGTCGGGCAATGGGATTGATGCTAGTTTATGCCAATGCCAACGGTTATCCCATCCTTGTATAAAGGTAATCTGTATACAATTAGTGTACACTCCTTCTATTGATGTAAACAGGCCACCGGCAATTCAAATTTGTTCATCTGCGACAAATGGGAAAGAATAGCACAGAGAGTACGATGTCGTGATCGAGGGTACCACTGGCACTCTAACACTTCTATCGACCAAAACTAAAGCATCGTACAAGCAAACAACGAAACAGATCAGAAAAACCATTCACAAAACGTTCAAAGTCCAATGTGGGCAAACACGATCCGCTTCTCCAACGATACCTCCGGCGAGTGGCGCACCGCAAAATTCAGCGCCAACGCCGCATACTCAGAATCGAGCACCGGCTGCTCGAACATCTTCCGGTAGAACCGAGTCACCACCTGATGCGCAACCGCATCGTCCACCTTCCACAACGTCCCAATCACCCCATTGAACCCAGCGAACTGCATCCCAGCCGCAAGATGCAGCACCTCGTCCGGCGTCGACCTGTCCCCCTGCGCAGTGTGACATGCAGACAGGAACGCCAACTCGGAATGCGTGTAACGCTCCTGAATGATCCCCATCAACGTGAGCTTGCCATCCCCCATCGCAAACCACGATTCGAACGGCCTCTCGGCATGCTGAGCACCGTGACAAGCGAGGTGGGCCCAACGGTGGCTTTTGAATGCCTGAATGGCACCTTCGACAGTAGCTCCTGCGCCAGTGACAGACTCGAATGCCACGCGGTCAAGGGGCATGTTCGTCTCCTGACGAATCCGCATGATTTCATGTTCCACAGATGGAAGGGTGGACAGCTCGAGGTCTTTGCTTGGCATCGCCTGACCGACAGCCACAAACGAAACTGTCTCTGTGGATCCAGAGGAAAGGTAGGTCACCCTTTGTGAACGAGCCCGTTCACGCGTGCGAATGAGACATGAGAGCGAGGGAGTATGTGACGACACGTAGAGATCCACGAGATTGGCCTGATTTCCTTTCATTCGATGTGGACCGGCAGCATGGAAGGGTAGGATCGTGAAGTATGATGTCGGGCACCACCATATGCGCGAGTGTAAAGGAAGCTGAACGTCGTTCTGGAGTACATCGACGATCGGCTCGACCACATTGTCCCACAACTCGCGCAACATGCTCCTCAGCCAACATTCTCTGTTGTCTCCATAAGCATGAGGGTCTTGAATGAGCTCCGAGAATCGATTACACAATCGGACGACGTCCTCGAAAGGATAGTTTTCTAGGGGTACATGGATCGACGGACGATCAAAGAGAACAATGAGCGCGTCGCAGCCGTATGTGCTTGCATTGACGATTATGACGGGTCCGTCTTCAGCGGCTCGTTGGAGGTCATCAAAGTGCGGTGGCAAGAGGAACCGTGAGAGCCCTTCCTGACAGCGAATTTCATCGACCACACATTGCCACTCCTCCCGAACGCGCCAGTATGGCTCCGTCCCACCGCTCCCTTGGGTAAGGTTTCTGAGACTTGAGCTTAACCGCGTGAAACTGTTTTTGAGATCTTGACCCTTCCCACCATGACCCTCCAGTACAGCCAGTGACATATCAAAACGAGATAGTTGATTCCATAGGATTCCTCGGCCTTGTTCCAGAAACTCCACGGCCATCTGGAGCTCATTGTGCCACACTGCACATGAGAATGCATTGTTGGCTAGATTAGCCATCCTTGCCTGCAGTACTTGATGTCTGGAATCAAGTGATGTCTGCAGGGAGGTGAAGCAATCCAGGATATTGAGTGATGTTTGATAGGCCTCCAACACTGAGGAATGGTTGTATTTTTCTGCATCTCTAACCCAATTCTGGACTGTGTACCACAAGTCCAATGAGACTGCTGGTCCACAAGTCTTCACCATCTTGTAGGTTTCAAAGGCATCTTCCACCTTTACAAGGAACTGGTTAGAAGACTGGGATCCTGGTGAAGAATTGAGTTGAAGAATTGTGTAAGCCAACCAGTCAATAATTAAAGCAAAACCCTGGTGATGGACTGGATGGATTCTCAATGCTTCCTTGAGTAGATTGTATGCCCTGAGGCCATCAGAGGTAGACTTCAGTAAGTTGTGTCGATGACTGAATGAGCAAGCAAGGTTGTAAAGAGCAGGCCCATGTTCTGGATGACCTAGTGGACAGAGTTCCAGTCTCTGCTCTGCAAGCTCAATGGCTCTATTCAAGTCAGCCACATTTCCCAGCTTTGTATATCTGGCATGCAATGCAATTGCAAGCTTTTCAAGAGCTGAACCATGACCTGAATGACCAGATGGACAAAGATCAAGGTTTTGCTGGCTCATTTCAATAGCCCTGTTTAGATCTGCCATATCACCCTGCTCATTATATCGCAGCCTCAAGGTTACTGCAAGGTTTCCAAGGGCTGTGGCATGGTCTTCATGTCTTGGTGGACACAAGTCAAGCCTCTTCTGGTGCATTTCTATGATCATGTCTAGATCCTTTTGATTTCCCTGGATCAGATACATTCTGTATAGAAATGTAGAAAGCCAACCAAGAGCTGTAGCATGCTCTGGATGGCCTGATGGACAAAGACCAAGCCTCTTCTCTCCAATCTCAATAGCCCTGTTGAGATCAGAGAGTTTCCCTTCCCTGTCATAGTAAAGGGAGTAGGAAAATCCAAGATTGTTTAGGATAGTGGTATGATGTGCATGACCCTCAGGACGGAGATCCAACAATGCTTGTTCCATTTCAATTTCTGTGAGCAAAGGCATGTTGCTGAAAACCCTGGTGAAACCATACACCCTGTCACAAAAACCCCATAGAGTTGACAGGCAGTCATGACCTTCTGGAGCACTCTACAGGATATATTTGATCAGGTGTAAACTAAAGAACAAGATAAAACTTACTAGCACATCAGAAGTGTTGCAGGTCATAGACAGGGTTGCAGGATGATCAAGCAGTCCAGGGACATTGCCTACTATGTTCTCAACACTTGAGCAGCACACATAGAAATGGGCCTACATGTCCATATATTGCCAGAGGCAAGCAAGCTGGCCACATTTGCGACCATCTTTTCACCCACAGGTTGTTTGTCCCATTCAGGAGTGAGCTCCTCTGGAAGAGTCCAGACAGCAATCACAATATCTGCTGAGGGAGGAGCAGTGCTGTGGGAAATGTCAAGAATGATTATCTCAAAGTGTGCTGCAATACTCACAAAAGGAATGGATGGTTCCACGTTATCATCAGACGCCGTTTTGATCGCTTCCCAGCGCATGTGATTTTGGATAACTCGCCGACACCGATGGTGACGCGGATATCTTTTGCATCAAGTCGAGTCGAGAGGGTCAATCGATTAACTACACCGTGACAGGAGCAGTTAGCATTTGTGACAAGATCCGCCATTCAGTGGATGCATCATACCAGTAATTTGGAAGGTGACTTTGTCAGAGTGGTTGATTGATTGGGAAGACATGTTGATAATGACGAAGTGGGGCGAGAACGACGGGTAAAACGGGACACAGAGATGAGGTAGGTGATACGACGGGAATTAAAAAGGTAGGACTCCGGATGGGACAGCGAGGAAGTTGAATGGGTGAGACCGGCGGTAGGATGGGCGAAGCGAGGGCGGAATTACGAGTGGTGCGAGGCGGGAGGGAGGACTTGGAACGGATGAATCAGACTCGGCACGATTGATATGCTGAGATCGAGATCGGGAGATGGACTCAGGGGCGAGGGACGAGTGATGTTTATGACGAGATGACTGGTGATCGCGAGAAGAGGGCAGCGACAAGATTTAATAGGGCGGGCGGGCGATGGTGGCGAGACAACACGAGGTGAGAATTCAAGCAAGCGGGGAAAAGAGGGTGAAGACGAATGGCAAGGGATTGCGTGGTGAGGAGCGACGGAGAGAAAAGCAGCAGAAGAGTCGACGAAGGCAAACAGGCGGGGGCGAGATCCAATGGGGAGGAAAGAGACGAGTAGGCAATATCTGAGAGGGTAGGGAAACTAGAGCAGAGCGAGGCGGGAGAGGGGGAGCAGCGAGTAAAGGCGAGGAGAGAGCGAACGACAGAAAGGATGATGTAAGATTGCTAAAAAATGTACTCGTTAGATGAATGATCGACACATAATATATATTCGTGAAGACCCACAGGAAACCGAGCAAGGGACGAAAGAATACAGAAATGCGAGAAAGGAAATGATCAACGTGTGATTCGGCAGAGAAGTGGAAGGGGCAATGCGAAGTCAGATGACGAGAAGCTCAAGGGGGGATGCAGAGGCACAGCAGAGATGGGCGAAAGGATGTGGGATAAGAAGAAGTAGCTGAGGTGACTGAGAAGACGCTAGATTGGAACGTAGAAAGACTAGATCGACGAGAGCTGGAGGAGTAAGGATGGTCGAGGTCGAACAGAGAGGAACGATGGGCAGATGAGAAACACCAGAGGGTCAGGGAAATATGGGAGCGTGTCGAGGTAAGGATTTGAAAAGGCGAGGCAGGAGGCAATGCAAGACGAGCGCTTGCGAGGGGAAGAGGAAGGATAATCTGAAAAAAAAGATGATCTACGGTCAAAAGACACGCAAGACGCAGGAAAGGGTGAATCGACGAACACAGAATAACAGGCGCACTCACGAGATTCGACTGGGTCTGCGTTGTGGACGCGGTCGGCGAGGTGTTGGGCGATAAGAGTGTAGAGGTGTGAGGTGCGAATAAGGAAAACTAGACCAACACCGAATGTCAAAAGGGAGAGAAAAACCTACTCTATGGATAGTGGAAGACTTACGCGGTGGGCAGAGACGATCGTCGTAGTTGTACAGTGGGAATGGGGCGGCAGAGGGAAGCTGGGAAGGGTAATGTGAAACGAGGCAGTGCGAAGGACCACGTTGCAGATTTGACGCGATAGGTTTACATCATCTGAATGTTCGGAAGCTGTTCATAGATTGTTAGTAGTGGGAACCAATAGACGGTGCGAGCGCGGGTTTTGTTTTCTGATCCACAATGCGTTTAGTCGTTAGTCTGAAATTACTGCATTGATGCTTCCGACAAATTGTCTACAACAGATATCAGATATTAACGAACGGGATGAGCCATACGATCAGGTCTTCCTCTGGCATCTCCCTCCTACAACTTCGATCGTGGCATCACCTGCCCATGCCCCACCTCACCCTTGCTTCTCTCCCGCAATTCCCGCCGTAAGATCTTGCCTGAAGCACTAAACAACAGTCCGCGATATCAGCTCCATGAATACAACAACATCGCATAAACTTACCTCTTCGGGATCTGATTCACCATGATAAGGCCACCCCGTAATTTTTTGTGCGGCGCCGCTCGACTCGCGGCCCACGTTTGGATCTTGAGTGCAAAGGCAACTACCTCCGATGGTGCGATCGGGCGCGTGGGTACGATGTACGCCCTGACATTGACAAACGAAAGTCAGAAGAAACGTAGACGACATGATCATTCTGCTTACCGCGGTAACTCTGTTGCTTCCTCTTTGCTTTCTATCCCAATAACAGCAGCGTCGGCAATGTCGGGGTGTTGCAAAAGAAGCGCCTCGAGCTCTGCGGGAGGTACTGTAGCCAAGGTCCGTTAGCGTAGTCAACCTTCCATGCTGCGAGAGCCAACTTACCTTGGAAACCCTGCCAAGAAGAGCAAGGAAGTGAATAAATATCGGCCCAGGTGTATTTCTGGGACTTGATTAGCTCACCTTGTACTTGATAAGTTCCTTGCGTCTGTCAACAATAGTAAGGAAACCCTCCGCATCGCTAATCGCAATATCGCCGGTCTTGAACCACCCGTCTGGCGTGATTGCCGCTGCGGTTGCACTGGAATTGTTCAAGTATCCCTAGTCACGCACTTCGCATCAGCAAACTGCCCCTCTGAAGGTAGCTAGTCATGAAACGTACTTTCATCACCGTGGGTCCTCTAACCCACATCTCACCCGCCCCATCGATGTCGGTGATAACCTAGATTTGTCCGAAAATTCTATCAGCGATCGACAGCAACACGTAGCATGAATGTCACATGCTGACCTCTCCCGCATCCTCCCGAACCAATCGGACTTCGATGTTGGGCAATACGTGGCCGACAGAACCGATGTGTGTGATGGCATCGTTTGGGTGCAGTAGTGTCATCGTCGGGGACGTCTCTGTAAGACCATATGCTGATGCAAAAAGTGGGTTGGGTAGCACAAAAGTGGTGGATAAAATGGACACACCCTGAGTAACGGCAACGTTTGCGCCCACTTTTTGAAGGCGCGTTCTAGTGGTCGCAACAAGGTCTGGTCCGAGTGGAGCAGCACCGGAGAAGAGAATGCGCATCGAAGTCATGTTATACTTTTCGATGGCTGCCGACAAGGGATTCAGTACATGAAATCGAACAATGAAAGTGCATGCTCCATCGCGAGGGCACACAAATTGATTGTATGGGAGGTACATACCATCATGACGAGCAAGCACAACTAACATGGGAGGGACGACCAAGATAACCGTGGCTCTGTATCGTTCCACGGCCTCGCAGAACCGTACTGGATCGAAACCTGACATTACTACTGCCGGTGTACCCAACGAGAGGGGAAAGACCAGCAATTTGATTGCGCCATAAATGTGATAATACGGCAACGACCCAAAAAACACGTCTGGCTGTGGATCATTCCTATCCTTGGGCAATGTCGGTGTTAGACACGGTGTCGTTCCTGGCCACGCTGGCCTGAGGATCTCGATGAGCGAGGTAAGGTTGTAATGAGTGGTCTCCACGCCTTTGGGTTTACCGGTCGTGCCGGAGGAGTAACAAAGGTACAATGTCTCGTTGGACCGTTCGCCGTCGAAGCTGACCTCACTTGAAAGCGCGCCTCTCCCGAGGAAAGCGTCCAGTCGCGTAAGTTGCACATTACCGGTGGGTCCAGGGTCAGCCACGCCTGTGAGCCAGTGGGATGTCACCACCACGACTCTGGTACGAATGTCGGACTCGGTACAGCCAATAGACTTGAGGGCATCTTGGACAACGTGGACGAGCGTCGGGTGGGTAAAGACGAGGTGAGCACCTGCATTGGTATACTGGAAAGCTAGTTCACTGGAGGTGTAGGCACTATTTGCAAGCGTAGCGCGAAAGCCTGCGGCGGCAATGCCGTGTAAAAGGATGGGCCAGACGATATTGTTGGGGGAAAATATGAGGATAGTGTGAGGTGATGTAGTGTTGGGAAGGTATGAGAGGGATGGAGGGAGGTTGTGGAGGGAGTACGCAAACTGAAGGGCTAAGGAACGGACTGCACCGCGCGTGAGGACGGTGTTAGTGGCAGCATCGATGAAAGCGGGGGAAGCAGCAGGAAAACCACCCACGAGACCCGGTGCGTCTGGTGTAGTTCCGAGAATATGGGTAAAGATGGACCTGCGGAACAAAGGTACATCTTTGTGAGGGGACTTCAATACGAGCTGGGACATAATGATGGTAGCAGTAAAGAGGGACAATCTGAGAGTTTGTCTTGACACCAAGTCCGGCGTCACGGGCAGAGTTTCCTAAGGTGCTACTATGTCGGGAAGAAACTCCCCACGTAAATCCGATCACAACTTCGTTTACTGAATCAACGCCTACCCCTGCCAAGACATTGAAAAAAGGAGTTGAATCATGATGCCAGAAGTACAATTTGAACGAAACTGTGCGTATTGGTCACTAACTTGTACTCCAATCTCCAATCTCCAATCTCCAATCGAGTCTGCCACTTGAGGGAAAAGCTTCTTGTGACAGTCAGGTCTGAAGAGCTCCGATTAAAACTCCGAATAGACATCTTATCTATGTTCCATGTGTAACACTGATTAGATTCGGTGCATTCTCGTGTACTGCTGCCCATGCGGTCGTTAAATTTGCTGACCTCAAGTGCATAGTTCTTCGTCTTGACTACGACGGCACCGCGATGTCCTACTTTCTCTGCGTAGACTGCGGTGGATCCAAGACTTCCGCCGTCATCACCAATCATAATGGTGACATCGTCGGCCGCGCTCTCGGTGGCCCGTCCAACTTTTCCTACATGTCTGCAGCAGACTTCCAAGACGCTATTCGTACAGCAGTCTCCAATGCGCTCAAGACGTGCGTATCCCCACCATCGACAGAACCCGTAGCTCTACCTGTAGCTCCCGGCATGTTTGCCTCCGCCTGGTTCGGAATTTCCTGGCGTCGACTCCCCTGCGGCTGCTCGCAACGCCGCGATCGCCGTTGCACCCCTCCTCAATCTGCCCTTAGGCACATACCTCACCGTCGCCAACGACACTCATCTCCTCGCCGCCCCACTCCGATTCTACCCGGATATTGCACACGCAGTTACCGCTATCGCAGGTACCGGTTCTTGTGTCGTCTCATTTACCCAAGATACCTTCGGTTCCCCCGTCGAACTCGCACGTACAGGCGGGTGGGGATGGATTCTCGGTGACGAGGGCGGTGGTTTTCACGTCGGTCGCGAGACGCTTCGGTTGATGATGCATGATCTGGCACGTTCCTCCCTGGGCATAACCCCGATCCCCAAGAGCAACCTTAAAGAAAAGGTGCTTGCTCAGTTTGGGATCACCGGAGAGGAGAACGCGGCCGAGGTGCTTCCCGTGATACATATTCCGGAGCCACATAGTGCAGCTGCACCAGACGTCCCACCCTATCAGCTGGTTGCGCGCGAGAAACGACTCTCGCAACTGAGCCCATTGGTGTTTGAAGCCGCGTTCGAAGAGGGAGATGAGTTTGCATTGAGGGTGTTGCGGAACTGTGCCGGTGCACTCGCGGATCAGATCGCGATGTTATGTCTGACGCCGGGAGATGTTGCGTTGAAACCCAAGGGTGTCAAGGCGGAGGACGCAATTCTGTGTTTTGGAGGCAGCTTGGTGAGGGTGGAAGCATATAGAGAGCTCGTACTCGACGAGCTCAAGAAACGGGGCTGTGTCTTCCGGTACGTCGAGTTTGTCGAAGACGCGGCAGCTGTCGGGGCAGTCGGTCTGGCAAAGTCTGGATTTGGAACAGCTTGATATTTTATGTTTTTGAACTTGCATGCGGCAGAGCTACTAATTGCGAAGGACACAAATATATACGAGATTAGTGAATGTACTATAGTTAACCGGGCGCTGAATGTACCTATCGATTGCCTGCCCTAGTGCGACGTTCCCACGCTGCTTCCTATGAAAGTCAACCGACTTGGTCCTTTTTGTTTTCTTCTTCGTGCGGCGACACGGCCAACTTTTCCCCATGTTGCTCATGGCTGCGCAAGCGTTGAAGCGTTCACGTGGCCGTTCGAGTGTCAGGCCGTGTCACGAGCAATCTGGACGTCTAAGTACCCATTTATCGCGTCTTCGAATTCCAAGAAGAGGGGACGGGTCGGTAGTTCCGTACATCACACTACTTCTCTGTTGTTGCCATATGTTCTAATAGGGATGGTTTATATACAGTTGTCGGTAAAACTTGGTCAATGAACGCTTGAACTCGTCTTGCAAACTGTTTGGCTCAATTAATAATACTTGTGTGAGGATCAGGACTCTTGGGGAACGACGTGATGAACGCGCATACGGTTGGTATTACGCGGCGAGGTCCAATTCGAAACATCGTACCTTATCTTTAGACCATGTGGGATCTTGAATGAAGTGCGTACCCTGTTGTCAATTTATCCTGGGCGTCGTTCTCACAACCAGTATAGTGCGTGAGTTATCAGATAGGACATACCGAAACATCTCGTCACAAGACGTTGGCAACATCCCTTCTTTCTGTGTGTACACTAGGTTATTCTCGTACACTGGGTTGGCATAGTGCGTGAGTTATCAGATAGGGCATACCGAAACATCTCGTCACAAGACATTGGCAGCATCCTTTCTTCCTGCGTGTACACTGGGTTAGTATAGTGCGTGAGTTATCAGATAGGGCATATCCGATACATCTCGTCGCAAGATGTTGGCAGCACCCCTTCTTTCTGTGTGTACACTGGGTTATTCTCGTGCCTCCGCGGCGATGCTGGATGCTCGGTCTTCAAGCGCGGACAACCCTGTGGGATGCATGATCGCGGGCAGTTCTCCGATCAACCGACGTTGACAACGCTGATGAGTCTCTTCGTGAGGTGAGAACGCTTCTCAGTCCGTGGGCAGTACAATTGAAACACCTTCCGGAACCAGTGGACAGACGATAGGACGGACACCCAGGATAATTACTGCCCCGCGTGGCTTGGTGATGATGACCTATGCCTGTTTGTCTGGAAAATTTGGTCGTGTAGACACTCAGTGAGAAGAGGTCACTTGGAAAATGCTGCCTCTACTCACAATGGATTTCGAGCTTACGAAAGGATAGAAGTACGCCCAAACACCTCTCGCAGTGTGACATTGGTCGCGCGTATTTTCATTAACCTGAATGGATGTCATGGGTAGCTGAGCTTGTTGTAGGATTCGATGCAGCGGATTTGGTGTTAGCAACTACACACTTTCCCGACGACCGATCGTGTTTGAGAATACTAGGTGAGCTGGTTGACATCGACAGCGAACACAATAGCCCGACGGTCCTGATCCCAACAGTAGGGCTCCCCTTGAACTTGCGTTTATCTGTCTTTTCTTACTACTTCGGTTCTCAGTCACGTCTTGGCGCCCAAGTTGTGAAACTCCAACTTGGAGCATTCTTCTTAATGTAGTCGTCCACAGTAACTGCGTATCGGTGGACACAACCTTTTTCAAATCGGTTACCAACCCTTGAGACGTCACATGGAGTCATGAAGTCCTTCAGAGCTTCATGAGGTGAACTAATGCCAGATTAGAATCATGTGTTACGACTTAATTATCGCTCGACATCATGTGGCTGCTTGAAGACTCCCAGAGGCGCGTCTCCGATCTCATTGACAACTGGTTCGTCTTCTTTTCTAGTATGATCGCTTGCATACTCATTCTCAGGTAGTTTTACTCCTCCAGACGTCGACTGTCGGCTATTTCCGCAGACTGCAATGACTTTTCTCTGAGCATGAGCTTTTACCACAGCTTCCCAACTCAGCGACGTTGGAGGTTGCTCGTGTATCGCATCTCAAGGTTACCTTGGGGCACGTCTACGTATCTCGAAGCTCGTCGGATGCCAGTGTTGCTGCCATGTTCGGTATCAGATAAACAGGCAACGTTCTCACAACACAGGATCAGGCGTCGAGAACGACATGTGACGGGTTGGGACGGGTCCGTACCAGCGGGCAAACGCAGTGCACCGTTGCCTGCCTGGGCCTATTCTCGTGTTTCCATGTTGTTTGACGCTCGGGGTCTATCATTCGTCGTGAGGTTGGTTCGTCGGAGGCCGTCGAACTGCGATCGTGCGGGGTCAAACGCGCGTAGTCCCCGCTCCGACGGCCTCGACGCAGAGCTTAGAACAGTCTGAGTCGCCGTCGACATCAACCCCTGCGGTGTTGTTCGGGTACCGAGGGTTCAGGTCTTTAGCACACCGATGGGACGGGGGGCGGGTAAACACGCTCTGCCTGCAGCGGCCCGTGTAGATGGCATCATGGATCCATCAGTGCCGTTGTTTCGGAACGGTTTGGAATGTGTATATACTGGGAGGTCCCAAACGGAAAAGACGTCCCTCGTTCGTTTCTACTGGTAATGGATATCGAAGTTGCAACAATGGTGTACGTCTACACGCTTGACATTGGTCCCTTGGTCTTCACTGACACTTGCGGGTGGCAGGACCACTACGATGGTGTGCGTGTTTTTACCCTGAAGCTGTGTTGGGAAACTGAAACTTGTCTTTGCCAGCGAAGGACCATTCGTGCGTGTATCTGATTCCTCGCGAGTATGTGATCTGATGGTGCTCAGATCCTTGGTTATACCATGTGTTTCATGTTCATGGGCATCCTATCTGCCCAATGCTGTAAGCACCATCTGCGTCCCCCTCCATCGCGCCGAAGCTGACCGTAGAGCATCACTGTTAGCCATTTATTTCATTCGGTTTCCTGATGACCAACCTTGGTTGAAAATGCTAGGTGAGCGCCTCGTGATCCTCGCAGTGAATGATGCGCTCCTTGACGAGTCACGACCGATCCAAACTCGCAGTCGCTCTCGTACTGGTTGTGGAATCCACGATCACCGTGTTCGCCTTGCATGGTTGTTGGATCAGTGTCACTGCGCACAGGCTCCGATCTCTCCGCCATCGTTGCAGAGGGGCTAGGAGGGCAGGTGGTGACACCCGTTCCGCTCTGGTCGTATGTCGCGCTCGCGCCGCTCACAGGCATAGGTCAGCCAACATCCTACGTCATCGATCCTCTGACCATGACGGCTTGTAGTGTCCTGTGTCGCGCATGGGTTTTTCTGCTGGCGGATCTGGAGTATGAGACGCTCGCGCGTGGTCCCCGTGTTAGTGATGACAGTAAGCGCTTGTATTCTAATTGGCGGCTGGAAATCTCACCGAGACTCTAGGTATCATTACTTCAATGTGCCATGGTCATTTACGGCGGCGCCAAAGTTAGTCGGGTCTTTGTATTCTCTTTGGATCTGCTGAAGGACGTTCAGTACGCCCTCGTCCCCGACCTTTTTGCTGGTCGATCACCCCTGTTCTACATTCCAGTGCGTATTGAAGCCTCTTTTGGACGTCTGTCTCATCTCGTCGTGTGGAACATATCTGGTTATCCGGCAGCCTATTCTGCGACGCTGTGATCACCATCTACTTGTCTCTGACAGTGCGTCGAGGCTTCCCATGTCCCCGTTCATCCAAATGACGCGTCCATCCACAGCTCTTCCAGAGTCAATCACTACCCCGATCCCGTAGCACTGCGGTCACTGTTGATCATGTTCGTCAGGCTGACGTTCGATACGGGTCTGCTCACGACAACAGCGGTGTTCATCGAGCTCGTGTTGGCGCTCGCGTATCGTACTACCTTGTATCATATCGCCATGTGAGTCTCATTTTGGATGCGACGCACCATGATCGCTCACGGAACACCATACGGTGTAACAGATTTTACGTCTTGTCCAAGCTGTGAGTCTGTTCTGATTCATGCGCGTGTGCTGTTACACACCGAGACTAACGCTGCAGGCAAAGGTATGCCAATTGGATGTTGGCGAGTCTCAACGGGCGGTTGGGAAACGAGGATCCGACTGATACCGGGTCGGGGAGAAAGCTTCCTAGCCGTAGCAAGTCCCTCAGAAGGTGGGATCTCCCTGAGAGCCCATTTCTCGGGTCGACTCGGAGGTCGGGACGCGAAGCGTGTGCCGGTATGGGTGGGCAGGACCCAGATATAGATACGAACTTGAACTTGAAGCTAGAGAGGGGGAGAGGAGTGTATCCTTTGGTGAGGTTCCTCTGAACGTGGGTGTCGCAGCGCTGATACGAATCGGTGTTTCGCATTTAGGATCGGCGGTTGGAGAGTTTCCTTGATGTCTCCTGTTGAATGGACGATGCTACATAGTCGTGGTCATTTCATCGGACTCGGACTTTATAGGATATACCTATGCATGTAGTGACCCAAGTAAAAAACTTGGATTATATCTCGTTGAGTCGCTTGATATGCTGCATATGCACCTTCACCGTAAACCCGACTCAACATCCCTTAGTACCATTTGAATGTTTTCTGTCCTGTCATCCTGCCCTACATCTGTCTCCATGTTTTCCGCCGCCTCTGTGTTTTCCACCGCCTCCGTGCTTTCTGTCGACTCGTTCTCATCGCGACTTGCAAATACAACCCGCGATCTGGCAGCGCCACGGTCGAATTGTGTCGATACGCCAAACCCAGAGTCGATTCCACCCCCTTGCCTGCCTTGAACATCATGTTCGTACATTTCTCGTATGCTGATGATGAATCGAGGCATGAGAGTGAACACGGGCACGTACTCCATGAGCCCCAATAAAAAATACTCCGGATTGCTTGGCATCGCTCCCCAGAAGTTCAATAGATTCATGAAGTTCAGCGGAAGCAAGCTGAGATGAAGAAGGCTCGTTCAATGCATTTCTCGGCGATGAAATTAAAGGGAAATGAGGATAGAAACATACGTAAGAAAGTAGATAACGCCCTGCTTGGCGAGTATATTGATGTATTGGTTGAGTTCCCATTGCTTTGTCACGTAGTACATTTGAATCGACTGCCTCGCGAACTGGGTGATTGCAAGTATGCACAACATCACACTAAAGAGGATTTGCGCATAGTAATTCATTTGCGCCGCGACGCTTAGTTCAAGTGACAGCGACGACTGCATTGAGCAATATGAATATTCCAGTATTTGGCTGGGACCCACTGATCATTGGTTAGTGTGGTGTGCACTCGATGAAGTTTATACGTACATAATGAGGTACTCTTTGACGCGAAGGAATAATTTATCACAAGGGAGACCATCTCGATGAAAAACAGGACAAGAAGCATACCAAGGATTAGTCTTGATCGATTGTACATTGCCCATACTCGCAGGATCATTATGACTATAATCCTCATTTTAGTGTTCATTTTCTGATCTGAGCTAAATACATAGATACTCACAATCAGCCGCGCCAAGAAAAAGGAGATATGACCATATCCAGGTCATATAAATCATTCCACCTTGGAGAATTCACGAATGGAATGGGAGGGAGATTGACTAGGCTACTCACAACTGTTAAATTTGAAGACATCAGTTGACAATAAGCATAAGTACTTGGAATCAAGGCCGAATACATACATCTGGGCAGTGGGTACACAGTAATCTGCGTGAGTATATTCATAGATGATCGAATATTCGACTGAAGCATACCTCTTTAGAACCAGGTGCAAATGTGGTGCCAACTTAATGTAGTCAGAGATGGATCACATCTATATTTTGTGAACCAAACTTACAGAGGGCGGAGCATCTGATGAACGTCATCTCCAAGTTAGTATCTAGCACATACAGTACAGCGGACATATGCTTACACTAAACTGAGCAGGCCGCAATAACGAACCTATGAAAGCGTTGCTAGAGAATATACTAGCGAATAAGGAGTTCCGGTACGCACGAGAACGAACAACGTCGACACCCGGCTCCACGGTTTGCACTGTTGTGTCATATCAAGTATATGTTGACTCCATGAATCGGTCAACACTGACCCAGATATATTTTATCTTCGTAAATTGCAATCAGGACAGGAAACGTTTTCATGCAGATAGAAAGTATGTGAACTGTACCTCTTTGGGAAAGACGAGGACTGAGTCGGATAGTGCATAAGTTTCAAGTTCACACATAATAGTGGAACAGGACATATAGCCTACCATAATCATATGCGACAGCAGTGACGAGGGTGACTGAAAAAAAAAACTGAGACCGATCTCCACCATGGCAAGTGTAAATAACATACGAGACACATAGTTATCCCATTGGATGGAAATGAGAGTTGATTGCAGAGTAGAGGACATGATCTTGCTTGAATTTGGATCGAGAAATAGTGAGAGGAGCAACAGGAGATAGCGAAAGGTTTGGGGTTTACTCTCAGGCCGATTGGTTTATAAACCTCGGAAGATACCTGTGGCGATCACGTCAGAGATGCCAGTGATGTGGCTAGAACTTGATGGATACCCACCCTTGCAGCCGAGGGCCGTACTAGTAGCGCAAACATGGCTGCGCATGACACCAAGCGTCTCATACCGTACAGGTACGGGGTTTATCCTCGAACCACGGCATTTCAAAGACTCCGTGAGGTGTGATGGTTCTTGTCTTCTGTATCTTGTCGGCAAGCCTGTTTTCAATCAAAAATTATGTCACGGTGCTTGATTGCATTCGTACTGCGTGGAGACAAGTGCTAGTGATTCATAAACACACCTGAAGACGAATGAGGCTGTGAACTGCTTTATTTCGCCCGACGCGGTTATCAATTAGTGATCTGACCAAAGAATCACCCAGATATAGATATGAACCTGAACTTGAAGCTAGAGAGAGAGAGGAGTGTATCCTTTGGTGAGGTTTCCTTTGTGAACGTGGTGTCGGGCACTGATACTGGGTGTTTTGCATTTGGGATTGACAGTTGGAGAGTTTCCTTGATGAGTCTCCGGTTGAATGGACGATGCTACATTGTCGTGTTCATGCGTCGAACTCGGACTTTGTAGGATACAGCTATGCATGTAGATGTGTAACACGACAAGAGGACATGAAAATTATGTACATCGTGAAGTGAATACCCTAGACACAGTTATATTACATCTCGTTGAGTCGCTTGATATGCTGCATATGCACCTTCACCGTAAACCCGACTCAACATCCCTTGGTACCATCTGAATGTTTTCTGTCCCGTCATCCTGCCCTACATCTGTCTCCATGTTTTCCGCCGCCTCCGTGTTTTCCGCCGACTCGTTCTCATCGCGAACTTGCGAATACAACCCGCGATCTGGCAGCGCCACGGTCGGATTGTGTCGATATGCCAAACCCAGAGTCGATTCCACCCCCTTGCCTGCCTTGAACATCATGTTCGTACATTTCTCGTATGCTGATGATGAATCGAGGCGTGAGGGTGAACATGGGCACATACTCCAGGAACGCCAATAAGATATACTGCCCATTGTTTGGAATCGTTCCCCAGAAACCCAATAGATTGATGAAGTTCAGCGGAAGCAAGCTGAGATGAAGAAGGCTCGTTTAATATGTTTCTCGGCGTTTGAAATTAAAGGGAATGAGGATAGAAACATACGTCAGAAAGTAGATGACGCCCTGCTTGGCGAGTATATTGATGTATCGGTTGAGTTCCCATTGCTTTGTCACGTAGTACATTTGAATTGACTGCCTCACGAACTGGATGATTGCAAGTATGCACAACGTCACACTAAAGAAGATTTGCGCATAGTAACTCATTTGCCCCACGACATCCAGTTCAAGTGGCAGTGATGACAGCAGCATTGAGCAATATGAATATTCCAGTATTTGGCCGGTGCCCACTGATCATTGGTTAGTGGCGTTACACTTCATGAAATTTATACATACGTAATGAGACATTTTTTGATATGGAGGAATAATTTACCACAAGGGAGACCATCTCGATGAAAAACAGGACAAGAAGTATACCAAGGATTAGTCTTGATCGATTGTACATTGCCCATACCCGCAGGAGTATCATGACTATAATCCTCATTTTAGTGTTCATTCTCCAATCTGAGCTAAATACATAGATACTCACAATCAGCTGCGCCAAGAAAAGGGAGATATGACCATATCCAGGTGATATACATCATTACACCTTGAGAATTCATGAATGGAATGGAGGAGAGGTTGACTAGGCACCCACAACTGTTGATTTGAAGACATCAGTTGACAATAAACATAAGTACTTGAAACCAAGGCCAAATACATACATCTGGGTACACAGTAATCTGCGTGAGCATATTCATAGGCAATCGATATTTGATGAAGCATACCTCTTTACGACCAGGCACAAATGTGGTACCAACTTAATGCAGTCAGAGGTGGATCACATCTATATTTTGCGAACCAAACTTACAGAGGGCAGTGCATCTGATGAATACCAACTCCAGGTTAGTACCTAGCACATACAGTACAGTAGATATAGGCTTACGCTAAGCTGAGCAGACCGCAATAACGAACCTATGAACAGCATTACTAGAGCACATACTAGGTGAATAAGGAGTTTCGATACGCACGAGAATGAACAACGTAGACACCCAGGTCCACGGTTTGCACTAGTTGTGTCATATCAAGGATATGTCGACTCCATGAATCAGTGCGGACTGACCCAGATGTATTTTATCTTCATAAATTGACAATCAGGAAACCTTTTCGTGTAGATACCAGAAAGCATGTGAACTGTACCTCTTTGGGAAGGACAAGGACTGACGATGGATAAGTTCAAGTTCGCACTTCATAGCGGAACAGAACAGATAGCTTACCATAATCATATACGACAGCAGTGACGAGGGTGACTGAAAAAAAAAAAAAAGAGACCGATCTTCACCCTGACAAGCGTAAATAACATACGAGACACATAGTTGTCCCATTGGATAGAAACGAGAGCTGATTGCAGAGCAGAGGACATGATCTTGCTTGAATTTGGATCGAGAAATAGTGAGAGGAGCAACAGGAGATAGCGAAAGGTCTGAGGGTTTACTCTCAGACCGATTGGTTTATAAGACCTCGGAACTCATTTTGTGATACCTGTGGCGATCACGTCAGAGATGTCAGTGATGTGGCTAGAACTTGATGGATACCCACTCGTGCAGCCGAGGCGTACTAGTAGCGCAAACATGGCTCGTGTAACACCGAGCGTCTCATACCGTACAGGTACGGGGTTTATCCTCGAACCACTGGTACTTCAAAGACTCCGTGAAGTGTATTCTTGTCTCCTGTATCTTGTCGGCAAACCCGTTTTCAATCAGAAATTGTGCGCTTGATTGCATTCGTGCTGCGTGGAGACAAGTGCTAGTGATTAATAAACACGTCTGAAGACGAATGAGGCTTGGTGCTTTATCTCGCCCGACGCGGTTTATCAATCAATGATCTGGCCAAAGAATCAAAGGCTGTTCCCTGATGTTGGCCAGCATCAAGAAGTTGGCATGTGAGTCACTGATCAGTCTGAACTCTGCAGGTGTAACAGATTTTATGCCTTTCCAAGCTGCGAGTCTGTTCTGTTTCATGCGCGCGTAGTATTGCACGCCGAGGCTAGCGCTGCAGGCAAAGGTATGCCAATTGGAAGTTGGCGAGTCACAATGGGCGGTTGAAAACCGAGGATCCGACTTCCACCGGTCGGGGGAGAAGCCCCCGCGCCGAAGCAAGTCGCTCAGAACACGGTGGGATCCGCCTGAGGAGGACATCTCTGAATTGGACATTGCGGGGTTCCGGGTCTGGGAAAGGGCTGAGTATGATTAATCGGCGCTCGGCCTCAGGGTGCATGCACACTCACCAGACTCACTGAAGTCGACCGCATTACCATATTGCAATAAAGATCCTCGGTACGCATTCTTTTCCTCCTCATTGGTGGGAAGGAGCCACACAGTCCTTGAGAGCGGTCCACAGTGCGTCGACGTCCGCCTCTGGGAGTGAGAAAGCGTTGGAAAGGAATGTGGAAATAGGGGGTTTGATCAAGAGAAGCAGAGCGTGGCTGAGGCAAGAGAATGTGGTTCTTGAAGAAGGCGAGGCAGTGGATCAAACGGGCAATGAGAACAAGGGAGAGAGAAATCAGGGTGTGCCGAGACTGTACTAGCGAGGTGAACAGCACGTCGAGACTGATTCCAAGATTGACTGAGGAGTGAGGATCGGTGTGGCTTGATCGGCGGCGGGCGGGAATGGCGGGGCGGGCTGACTGACTAATTGAAACCGCTTCTCGGATCGGCTCGGAGACCGGGACGTGCAGCGTGTGCCGGTATGGGTGGGCAGGCCCGGGCAGGACCCAGATATGGATATGAACTTGACAGGAGTGTATCCTTTGGTGAGGTTTCCTCTGTGAATGTGGCGTCGCGGCGCTGATACGGATAGGTGTTTTGCATTTAAGATCGGCGACTGGAGAGTTTCCTTGATGTCTCCAGTTGAATGGACGATGTTGCATAGTCGTGCTCATTTCGTCGGACTCGGACTTTGCAGAATACAGTTATGCATGTACATAGATAAGTATCTATAACAGGAAGAGAAGACATAAAATAATCTACATAATGGAATCTTGGCTGTGAAAACCCTAGTGATCCAAGGTAACACAATTGGATTACATCCCGTTGAGTCGCTTGATATGCTGCATATGCACCTTCACCGTAAACCCGACTCAACATCCCTCGGTACCATCTGAATGTTTTCTGTCCTGTCATCCTGCCCTACATTCGTCTCCATGTTTTCCGCCGCCACTGTGTTTCCCCCGGGTTCGTTTTCATCGCGACTTGCGAATACAACCTGCTCGGATCTGGTAGCGTCACGGTCGGATAGCGTCGACAAGCCAAACCCAGAGTCGATTCCACCCCCTCGCCTGCCTTGGACATCATGGTCGTGGATTTCCCGTATGCTGATGATGAATCGAGGCGCGAGGGTGAACACGGGCACATACTCCAGGAACATCAATAGCGAATACTGAACAAAGCCCGGAATCACATTCCAGAAGCCCAATAGGTTGATGAAGTTCAGCGGGAGCAAGCTGTAACGAAGAAGCCTCGTTTAATGCGTTGAAAGTAAATGGGAATGAGGATAGAAACTTACGCGAGAAAGTAGATAACACCCTGCTTGACGAGTATATTGATATATTGGTTGAGTTCCCATTGCTTTGTCAAGCGGTACATTTGAATTGACTGGATGATTGCAAGCATGCACAACATCACACTAAAAAGGATTTGCGCATAATAATTCATTTGCGCCACGACGTTCAGTTCAAGTGATAGCGATAGCTGCGGCATTGAACAATATGAATATTCCAGTATTTGACTGGCGCCCACTGACCATTGGTTAGTGTGGCGTACGCTTCATGAAATTTATACATACGTAATGAGACATTCTTCGACATGGAGGAATAGCTTACCATAAGGGAAACCATCTCGATGAAAAACAGGGCAAGAAGTATACCAAGGATTAGTCTTGATCGATTGTACATTGCCCATACCCGCAGGATCATTATGACTATAATCCTCATTTTAGTGTTCATTTTCTAATCCGAGCTAAATACGTGGATACTCACAATCAGCCGCGCCAAGAAAAGGGAGATATGACCATAACCAGGTGAGATACATCATTCCACCTTGGAGAATTTATGAATGGGATGGAAGACAGGTCGACTGGACACTCACAACTGTTAAATTTGAAGACATCAGTTGACAATAAGCATAAGTACTTGGAATCAAGGCCGAATACACACATCTGAGTACACAGTAATCCGTGTGAGTATATTCATAGGCGATCGATATTTGATGAAGCATACCTCTTTACGACCAGGTGCAAATGTGGTGCCAACTTAATGCGGTCAGAGGTGGATCACATCTATATTTTGCGAACCAAACTTACAGAGGGCAGAGCATCTGATGAATGTCATCTCTAGGTTAGTATCTAACACATACAGTATAGCGGACATATACTTACACTAAACTGAGCAGGCTGCAATAACGAACCTATGAAAGCGTCGCTAGAGACTATACTAACGAATAAGGAGTTTCGATGCGCACGAGAGTGAACAACGTCGACACCCAGGTCCACGGTTCATTCTGTCGTGTTATATCAAGGATATGTCGACTCCATGAATCAGTGAGCACTGACCCAGATGTATTTTATCTTCATCGATCGAAAAATCAGGAGACTTTTATGCAGATACTAGAAAGTATGTGAACTGCACCTCTTTGGGAAAGACAAGGACTGACGATACATAAGTTTCAAATTCGCACTTCATAGTTGAACAGGACAGATAGCTTACTATAACCATATGCGACAGCAGTGACGATGGTGACTGAAAAAAAAAACTGAGAGACCGATCTTCACCATGGCAAGTGTAATAGCATACGAGACACATAGTTATTCCATTGCACGGAAATGAGAGCTGACTGCAGAGCAGAGGACATGATCTTGCTTGGATTCGGATTGAGAAATGGTGAGAAGAGTAATAATAGATAGCGAAAGGCTTTAGGGTGTTACTCTCAGACTGATTGGGTTATAAGACCACGGAATTCATTTTGTGATACCTGTGGCGATCACGTCAGGGTTGCCAGCGATGTGGCTGGAACTTGATGTATACCCGCTCTCGCGGTAGACGGCCGTACTAGTAGCGCAAACATAGTTGGGGTGACATCGAACGTCTCATACCGTACAGGTATGGGATTCATCCTCGAATCACGGTATTTCAAGGAATCAATGAGATGTGTTCTTGTCTCCTGTACCCGGTTGGAAAACCGGTTTTCCATCAGAAATTGTACGCTTGATTCCTCTCGTGCTGTGTCAAGATAAAGTGCCAGTGATCGATCAACACGTTGAAAACGAATGAGGCTTACTGCTTTATTTCGCCTGACATAATTTGTCGATCAGTGATTAGGCCAAAGAACGCCATCAAAAGGCTGTTCGCTGATATTGTCCACCGCCAACGCCAAGCTGTATGGTGCTGTACATAAGCGCCAGCGTGATCTGGCGCTTGCGCAGTGCCGCGCGATACAGCACCACAAAGCTGATGTTGAAACGTTGACCCCGCATCAGGAAGTTCGCATGTGACGAGTTAATCTTTGTTCGAGTGGCTGTGACTCGGCACTCCACTATCCCTCAGAATCGCCTTGCCGGACCCTCGCTGTCGCGCTCTCCGGAATCGTCCACCTTCGATCAACTGTATGCCAGTGTGAGGCTTCTCCCAGCCCGCCCACGCAGCTGACGCTTGGGCCTCTCAGGTTCTCACAGATCGCGCCTTCGCCCACACTTAGCTTAGCTCTCACCCGTCTCTCTCTCCGACTGAGTCACGTAGCGACGAGCAAAGACTATCTGCCCAATGCTGTAAGCGCCATCTGCGCCCCTCTCCATCACGTCGAAGCTGACCGTGGAGCATCACTGTTAGCCACAGCTTATTTCATTCGGTTTCCTGGTGACCAACCTTGATTGAGACACCCGTTCCGCTCTGGTCGTATGTCGCGCTTGCGCCGCTCACGGGCATAAGTCAGCCAACGTACTGCGTCATCCCCTTTTGACGATCCTCTGACCATGACGGCTTGTAGTGTCCTGTGTCGCGCACGGGTTTTCTGCTAGTGGATCTGGAGTATGAGACGATCGCGCGTGGTCCCCGTGTTAGTGATGACAGTAAGCGCTTGTATTCTAGTTGGCGGCTGGAAATCTCACCGAGATTCTAGGTATCATTACTTCAGTGTGCCATGGTCATTACGGTGGCCCGAGGTCAGTCGGCTCTTTGTATTCTCTTTGCATCTGCTGAATGACATTCAGTACGCCCTCGTCCCCGACCTTTTCGCTAGTCGACCACCCCTGTTCCACATTCCAGTGCGTGTCGAAACCCCTTTTGGCCGTCTGTCTCTTCTGGTCGTGTGGAACTGATCTGATTATCCCGCAGCCTATTCTGCGACGCTGTGATCACTATCTACTTGTCTCTGACAGTGCGTCGAGGCTTCCCATGTACCCGTTAATCCAAACGACGCGTCCATCCTCAGCTCTTCCAGAGTCAACCACTACCCCGATCCCGTAGCAAGCAGTCACTGTTGATCTTGTTCGTCAGGCTGACGTTCGATACGGGTCTGTTCACAACGACAACGGTGTTCATCGAGCTCGTGTTGGCGCTCGCGTATCGTACCACCTTGTATCATATCGCCATGTGAGTCTCATTTTGGATGCGACGCACCATGATTGCTCACTGAACACCGTATGGTGTAACAGTTTTTACGCCTTGTCCAAGCTGTGAGTCTGTTCTGCTTTATGCGTACTGCTACACGCCGAGGCTAATGCTGCAGGCAAAGGTATGCCAATTGGATGTTGGGGAGTCTCAACGGGCGGTTGGGAAACGAGGATCCGACTGATACCCGGTCGGGGGAACAGCCTCCCAGTCGTAGCAAGTCGCTCAGAATGTGGGATCCCCCTGAGAGGCCATTTCTCGGGTCGACTTGGAGGTCGGGACGCGAAGGGTGTGCCGGTATGGGTGGGCAGGACCCAGATATACATATGAACCTGAACTTGAAGCTAGAGAGGGAGAGAGGAGTGTATCCTTTGGTGAGGTTTCCTTTGTGAACGTCGTGTCGTGGTGCTGATGCGGAGGGGTGCATTTAGGATGGGGATTGGAGGGTTTCCTTGATGTCTCCGGTTGAATGGATCATGCTGCATAGTCGTGCTCATTTCGTCGGCCTCGGACTTTGTAGGATACATGTGTAACGCGACAAGAGGACATGAAAATTATGTACGTGATGGAATCTTGGTGAAAACCCTAGTGACCCAAAGTAACAACTTGTATTACATCTTGTTGAGTCGCTTGATGTGCTGCGTATCCACCTTTACCGTAAACTCGACTCAGCATCTCTTGGTACCATTTGAATGCTTTCTGACCCGTCATCCTGCCTTATATTCGCCCCTATGTTTTCCGCCAGCTCGTTCTCAGTGCGACTTGCGGATACAACCCGCAATCTGGCTACGCCACAGTCGGATTGTGTCGATACGCCAAACCCAGAGTCGATTCCACCCCCTTGCCTGCCTTGAACATCAAGTTCATACATTTCCCGTATGCTGATGATGAATCGAGGCGTGAGAGTGAACACAGGCACGTACTCCAGGAACCCCAATAGGTTATATTGCCCATTAGTCGGAATCGCTCCCCAGAAACCCAATAGATTGATGAAGTTCAGCGGAAGCAAGCTGAGATGAAGAAGGCTCGTTTAATGCGTTTCTCGGCGTTGAAAGTAAAGGGGAATGAGGATAGGAACATACGTAAGAAAGTAAGCAACTCCCTGCTTGGCGAGCATATTGATGTATCGGTTGAGTTCCCATTGCTTTGTCGCGTAGTACATTTGAACTGACTGCCTCGCGAACTGGATGATTGCAAGCATGCACAACATCACACTAAAGAGGATTTGCGCATAATAATTCATTTGCGCCGCGACGCTCAGTTCAAGCGGCAGCGACTGCGACATTGAGCAATATGAATATTCCAGTATTTGGCTGGAACCTACTGATCATTGGTTAGTGTGGTGTGCACTCAGGCTTGATGAAGTTTATACGTACATAATGAGACATTTTTCGATATGGAGGAATAACATACCACAAGGGAGACCATCTCGATGAAAAACAGGACAAGAAGTATACCAAGGATTGATCTTGATCGATTGTACATTGCCCATACCCGCAGGATCATTATGGCTGTAATCCTCATTTTAGTATTCATTTTCTAATCCGAGCTAAATACATGGATACTCACAATCAGCCGCGCCAAGAAAAGGGAGATATGACCATATCCAGGTCATATACATTATTCCACCTTGGAGAATTCATGAATGGAATGGGGGAGAGGTTAACTAGGCACCCACAACTGTTAATTTGAAAACATCCGCTGACAATAAACATAAGTACTTGAAACCAAGGCCAAATACATACATCTGGGTACACAGTAATCTGCGTGAGTATATTCATAGGCGATCGATATTTGATGAAGCATACCTCTTTACGACCAGGCACAAATGTGGTACCAACTTAATGCGGTCAGAGGTGGATCACATCTATATTTTGCGAACCAAACTTACAGAGGGCAGTGCATCTGATGAATTCCAACTCCAGGTTAGTATCTAACACATACAGTGTGGTAGACATATGCTTACACTAAACTGAGCAGGCCGCAATAACGAACCTATGAAAGCGTCGCTAGAGAATATACTAGCGAATAAGGAGTTCCGGTACGCACGAGAACGAACAACGTCGACACCCGGCTCCACGGTTTGCACTGTTGTGTCATATCAAGTATATGTTGACTCCATGAATCGGTGAGCACTGACCCAGATATATTTTATCTTCGTAAATTGCAATCAGGACAGGAAACGTTGTCATGCAGATAGAAAGTATGTGAACTGTACCTCTTTAGGAAGGACGAGGACTGAGTCAGATGGTGCATAAGTTTCAAGTTTGCACATAATAGTGACACAGGACAGATGGCTTACCATAATCATATACGACAGCAGTGACGAGGGTGACTGAAAAAAAAAAACTGAGACCGATCTCCACCATGGCAAGTGTAAAACAGCATACGAGACACATAGTTATTCCATTGCATCGAAATGAGAGCTGACAGCAGAACAGAGGACATGATCTTGCTTGAATCTGGATCGAGAAATAGTGAGAAGAACGACAAGAGACAGCAAATGACTTTGAGGTGTTACTCCAAGACCGATTGGTTTATAATACCTCGGAATTCATTTTGTGATACCTGTGTGGTGATCACGTCAGGGTTGCCAGGGATGTGATTCGAACTTGATGGAGACCCACTCTTGCAGCCAACGGCCGTACTAGTAGCGCAAACGTGGCTCGTATGACACCGAGCGTCTCATACCGCACGGGTACGGGCTTCATCCTCGGACCACGACTTGCTGAGATGTGTTCTTGCCTCCTGTACCTTATTGGCGAACCCGTTGTCAATAGGAAATTGTGCACTTGATTCCGTTCGTACTGCGTGGAAACAGTGCTAGTGATTGATCAACACGTTTGAAAACGAATGAGGCTTATTGCTTTATTTCGCCTGACATAATTTGTCGATCAGTGATCAGACCAAAGAACGCCATCAAAAGGCTGTTCGCCGATGTTGCCCTCGCCAACGCCAAGCTGTATGGTGCTGTACATAAGTGCCGGCGTGATCCAGTGCTTGCCCACGCCCCATACAGCACCACAAAGCTGATGTTGATCGCATCACTCTTGGTTGACTTCGTCATGAAATTTCGCGAAAGCCCCAAAAAGCCCTTGAAAAGTTCAAACGCAGGATAAAAAGCAACCAAAGCAGCTATAGCCTATATCACACGGGAAGCATGTGTGTTGTATAGGTAGTGACTAGCAAAACCGTAGCATACACATAAAATGATGAACGAGCGTGAGCGCTGATCGCCATATGAAAATAAGAATAAACATACCACTAGCAACTTCTTCCAGGAGCGGGCATATGCTCATACCCGGGGGCGGTGCGACGTCATGTGCACAAATAAGGAATCGGGCACCGGGATGGTCGGGATGGGGTGGGCCTCGGTAAGAGGGCCATTGGAAATATCGTCTAGTCCTAGATCCGACAGGCCTGGAATCGCGAGACGAGCGTGGCTGGGTGCATGCTCGAGTGTGTTTCACAATCGAGGACTGTTGTCAGTCTTGAAGCTTGAAGGGCGTCCTCTGAATTGTCCAGATCTGGGCAAGGCCCCAGTGTCTTGGAGGCGGGGAACCTATCGGCCTGATCATCCACTTGGCGTACGCGGGGTCCACATCAATCGATACCTTGAGAGGGCTACCTGGACTGGGCTTATCACGGTCCACGGTCGGCGGGTCGATCTATGGACAGTTACGGCGTCAGGGCGAATCCCGATATCGCTCTCAGCTCTGCTAGGAATAGTGAGACAGAATGAGAATAGACGTTTGCCTTTCAACGTTATACACGACTGCGCATTAACTTATTGGAGAGAATCATCATTGTACAGGCGGCCGGCCAAAACGCCTCACACACCTTGAAAGTTTATCCGGTGGTGCGCGACCCTGGCTCCAAAGGGGAGCTGATGCGGGAAAGGTACCATCACGGAGATAGACGGTCTCTGTATACGACCATGGGTGCCTGACAAACGCTCAGACAACACTCGAGCATCATGATATCGTCAACTTGGTGCGATACGTCCAACTTGTTCAAGAGCTGGATGCAAATGAACAGATGCATGACGCTGGGCATGGGTATTGCTCACCCTACGTTCATGTATCAAGTAAGTACTGCTTCGAAGGCTTACCTTCTCTACAGCGCCGGGCTGGTGTGATTCCCCAAACTGACTTGGCGGCTTTTTCAAGATGCATCCTTGGAAGCACGTCACCCATAAAGGAAATATGGGGGTATTAGAACTATCTTTGGAGCGAGTTTGCTTGTTTTATCTGTGGCAAAATCCTGTGATTGTGGGTAGGTGACACTACCGAGCGTCTGTTAGTAGTATTGATCAGAGTTGCGTGCATGTTCCTTCGGGTACATTCGATAGAGCACGTGATGTGTCAGGCGACACCCTGGAGATCAGAACGAAACTCTGGCATGCGACTCCCACTAGCACATTATTAGCTTCTACCAACATTTTCGACTACATATGGCGGTATGTGAAAAGTCTGTTTTCTTCGAGTCCCACACTCAACTAGACTCGCAACCAGAGCTATGACAGACCATTGAACATTGTATACAGCGCCTACGCCAGACTTACCCACCAGGAGTTGGTCTTTTTCCTCAAAGTTCGTAATCTTCCAACCTCCGGTTCAGATCCAGAGCTCGTGTCACGATTAGCCCACCATGACTTCCACACGTATCACTTCCCAACCGCATCCGTAGAAAGTCTGACATCATCCGATTCGGGCATGACAGACCCGGAGCCGCTCCAGTCGCGCACACCCGACCTCCCCGTCGAGATCGTGTCAGACATCATGGACCATCTAGGCGACTGGCCACTCTGTCGCGCACTCGGAGTACCTACGTCTCTCCCCGTACCCCACGAGTGGAGCTCTGCATGCGCCACTGATCTCGCCATGCTCACTGGCTCCGTGCCCCTCATCCGTGCTTCCGACCCTGCCCTCAACCCACCCACACGCCTCGGTGCTGCTGCTGCCGTCGCTTTTGGGTACGTCAACGTGCTCGAATTCTTACTCACGCAGCACCGACCCATCTTCCTCTCCGTCTTCGGAGACGACTTGATCCCGATTACGGCATCCAAGCATGGTCGGACTGCCGTGCTGGCCTGGTGGAAACATGGCATCGAGCAACATTCTGAATTAGTACTCCCCCCGAAACAAGGCACTATCGCAGAGGCTGTCGACGCCGCCTCGCGCAACGGAAAGATTACCTCTCTCGACTGGTGGGCTGCCTCTGGTCTCCCACTCGAGTACACGGCAGCCGCGCTCGAGCAGGCAAGCTCGAAAAATCACATCGCTGTCCTCGACTGGTGGAAGCGGCAGTATGTGCAAAAGGGCTTGCCCCTCAAAATCGGTCGCGTCATGGACATGGCGAGTGCGGCTGGACACATTGGAGTCCTCGAATGGTGGGCCATGTCACAGCTAGAGCACCAGTACGACCGCCACGTGATGCAGCATGCAAGTTGTCTTGGCAAGGTCGATGTCTTGGAATGGTGGTTGGGAAGTGGCTTGCAAGTTTCTTTCGATGGGGAGACACTTGTCGGAGCGACGCGGCACAACCGCAGCGAGGTCCTCGAATGGTGGGATAAGAGTGGGCTTCCCATTCAATATCGGATGTGCGACATTGAGGAAGCGTTGGAGGATGCGATTGGGGGAGGGGACAAGGCAAGGCAGTGGTGGAAAAAGAAGGGCGTTGACTTCAGCGCGAACGACAAGGAATGGATGAAACTCCAAAATTTGAACTAATCGGTGATATAATATTAGCCTTTTCCTTCCGTTTAGCCATAACGTAAATGCTTTCCCATCCATTACGGACTTAGTTTTGCAATGTATTCTGTGCGGCAATCGGCAATACAGAGGACGTGTACATTCATTTTTCAAGTACAAGGTTCTCCTACAGAGCAGCCCTGACAAATACCAATACCCAATGAAACAAACACTTTACTTGGGACACAAGGAGATGTAGATCTACTGCCATTATTCTTCGTGAAGATGTCTGTGGGGAGCGTGAGCGGGACGACCGTCGGAAACACGAATCCTACTTACTGTCCCAATACTTTGTTCATCTTGAACATGTCGATCTTGTCGACAGCAAATACAGCACGGAGTGCATCGTCGCAAACAATCTCCTTCTTGTTCGAAGGATTTTGAAGCTCGTGCTGACGGATATATTCCCATAGCTTTTTCACGACCTGCGGGCGAGACAGTTTCTCTATCGCCAGCACCGCGGACAGCGGCGCGCTACGACAACCCATCAGCATGCAACACCGTCAAGGCGCAAACCGACACGACACGCCTCACCTGAGCACGTACTCCTTTGCGAACCCGCCCTTGGCGGTACCCCGTTTCTTCGGCTTGTTCCCGTCCTCGTCCTCGTCGTCCAAATCAACCGTCTCCGGGCTCTTCTTTGGCTTGCGCTTCGCCTTGCGCGGGCTCGGCGCGCCAGCCGCCATCGGCGCACCCCGTCGCGATCGACTGTTGATCTCGGACGACAGCTTGCGCGCCAGCGCCGCATCGCTCTCCTCCACGCTCTTCTTGCTCTTCTTCTTCTTCGGCGTCTTGGACATGCCTGCAGTGTCCTCCTCGCCGTCGTCCTCCGCCTCTGCCTCGCCGTCACCCACGTCCTCGCCCGCCTCGTCCTCGCCTTCGTGCTTCCGTTTCGACCCCGTCGATGCCGCCCGGTTCACGTCCTCGAATATCCGCGAAATGAGCTGATCCACGTCCGTGCGCTGTGCTTTCAGCACCTCGGCTGTCAACCCCAGGAACCCATATGCGGGGTCTTCGAGCAGGGTCTTGCGCACGCGTTTCGCGCTGATCGTAGACAGGTCCGTTCCGGGCGCGGTGAGGATACGTATGATGGGCTCTTCGAGCGCTGCGAGGTCGAGGCTCATCGTGTTCACGTGTGCTCGGGTAGCGAGTGGGGTATGTCAGTTACAATATGTGCGGTCGAGAAGGCGCCTCGTGGAGGTCAGAATGTGAGCTTGTCAGCGTAGAACGCTAGAAACTACTTAAAAGAGCTCAACGTCGTCGTCGTTGAGCACGGCAGGCGCGTCGAGGGTGCGTATTGATGGCCAGCAACTCGACGCACCCACTCAACAAGAGCACCAAGCACAGCCAAACAACGCTGTAATACGGCCCGGTTGTTCGACGTGTCACTGTGATGCCATCAAATACGAGGAACATCCATAAAAATGGTTTGCATTAGATATACATCCGCATCATCGCCAGATCAACCAATCTTGTCGCGCTGGGTCACCAGGAGGAGGGAACATCCCGAGATGCTGCTGCTGCTGCTCTCCAGGCTGTCGCTCCTCCTGTTCCCGCCGTGCCCGCTCGACAATCCGGGTCCGAATATAGATCAGGATCGCGACAGCCACACACAAACCCACAAGCAACATCGTCTCCGTAAACTCGTTCTCAACCTCCTCCCCACGGTGGCCGCCCCGCAACGCCGCATCAAAGTAGTCTTCGGGTCCAAAGTCACCGTCCCGCTCGTTCTCAGCGTTTCTCCTCTCCCTTGCCCACTGAAGTGAAGGGTTAGGTCAGCTAATGCGAACGCAGACCCACACTCGACCGACCTGCACCGGATCTTCCTCTTCCTCACGACGCGCACCGCCCATCCGACGTCTGTGAAACTCGTCCCTGGCCTTCCCAATGTACCAGGAACCATCATCCCGAAGATCATCCTCCAGTTCCTCGGCGGTGGATATCCCCTCGGACTCGGGTTGCGGCGGAGAAGCACCATCGATTTCTCGTTTCAAGTTGGCCCGTTCCGCGACAGATACTATTACAGGGTCATCGTCAGCGCTCGAACCCGTAGAGAACGTAACTGTACATTTATCTTCGTCGTATCCCCATAGAGGAAGCCCATTGTCGCCACCCTGCAACGTATGCCAAATGCTCCTGGTATACAGTTTAACCAAGGACAACAGCACGGGAAGGTATGCTTCGGCATTCGTTTCGAGTGCTCGATCATAGTGTCGCTTTGCGAGATGGAAATCCTGCCGAAAAAGTGATCAGGGTTACCGATCCTGAAGTGAGCGTCGTTGCTCACCTGAGGTACCCCGACGCCATTTTCATACATCCATCCCAGGTTCCACATGGCGAGAGCGCTCATCTGTGTATCTGCCGCACTCTGGTAATACTTGGCTGCTTTTTCCCAGCGAATCGATTCGGGTTCGTCAGGCACACCAAGGCCGTGGTAATAGTAGTCTCCGACTTTGACCAACGAGTCGACGTTGCGCTGTGCCGCAGAGCGCGTCCACTGCGTCAGCGCAAGTCGCGCGGTGTCGTTGGAGGCTTCGATAGGCGCGAAGCGCGTCAACCGTAAGATACTCCTATCTACAAATCACTCAGTTTCGGGTATGGTGGATGGTCCAATGCGTGGGTTTACCTTGGTCTAATACATAAGCGAGGTTATTCTGGGCCACTTCTGAACCTGCTTCCGCTGCAATCCACCATTTGAGAATGGCCATTTCTTTTCCGCGCGCTGTACCGCTGCCCCAAGCAAACTCGGCATCGTCGACGAGGTCGTCGTCCCAAACACCGCGCTCCGCAACGAGCTTGAAAAATGACACAGCGTTCGCGCACGAACCAGCCGCATATCCTTGGGGAAGTCCAGCAGTGCGCATGTTCATCGTATGAATCTTAGCGAGGTAAAAGTGCGCTTCGAACGGGGACCCGCAGCGGATGGCGTTCTCAAAGTACGTCACCGCCAGCTTGAACTCGCCCCTGCCTTGATGCCGACGTCAGGTGATTGAACGAGAGATGAACCACATACACATACCGTAGTGGTACTTGCCCATGTTGACGAGTGCTTCTGCCAATTCGAGCCCTGCCGCGTGTGCAAAGTATTCCATCGCCTTTTTCACATCCTGACGTCCTTTCACCAGACCGTCTCTCCACATGATACCCAGACCATTATGGCACTCCCGATCACCAGACTCTGCCCCGCGCTCGAACCACATCATTGCCAGTTCATAGTCCCGTTTTACACCCTCGCCACGCAGGTACATCCTACCCAAGTAAGCAGCACTTTTCGCAGCCCACCCAAGTTGAGTGACACCCTCGGCCTTGTCGTTCAAGGTATTATGCTGGAGCGGATTGATCGGATCACGAGGCCAGACTTGGCGCGCGATCTTGAGAAAGTAGGATCGAGCGAGATTGAAATCTTGACCGACATGCCCCACACCCTCGGAACCGGAACCGATCCCACCCGCGGTCGCGTAGATGCTTCCTTGATAGAAGATCTTGCCAAGCTTGTACGCAAAATCCATTTCGCCCCGATCGGCGTTAAACTGGGGAAGAGTAGGGGTGAGTCAATGCATGCGGCACTAGGGTGCAAAGTGTACCATGTAATACTCGAGAAGGTCTTCCCATGTTTCGCCCGCGGCTTGAGCAAAGCCTGCTTTCACGGCCGGCTTCACGGCATTCAGTCCCGTCGACGCGACGCTGGCGCCTGGTCCGTACACTCCACCGTCCAGATCAGAGATCCGTGTATGCGTGTAGGGCAGGGTAAGGCCACCAGGAGGACCTGACAAGAACATCTCCGTGGCTGTCGACGCGGTTCAGTTGATGCAACGATTTACATGACGGCAGAATGCTTACCTGTATCAGCAGCTGCCTCGTACCATTCCACGGCGCGAGAACAATCTTCCATTGTGCTGATACCACTCCAATAACGGTATGCAAGTGTCATTTGTGCGCCTTTATGCCCTCCCTGCGATGCAAAGGTGTAATACAGCATAGCCTTCGCCTGATCCACCGGCACCGTATCCGCGTACCCTGTGGCGTGGAAGAAGGCAATGATTGCTTGGGAAGACGCGTTTCCGGTCAAGGACGCGTGCGTAGAGAAATAAGAATGTGCAAGCTTGGGATCCGACGGAAAGTAAACACTAGGGGGAAACTGTGAAGCAAATTCCTTCAAACCAAAGCACGACACGAGACTGAACGGAAAGAACGCACAAGAGACAGACGAGCAAGGGCGTACAACGCCTCCGTATTTCCAAGCTCGGCGGAATACTGTAGCAAATCGATCACCTTGATTGCTTTTCCACGCATCTCCTCGTCCTTTCTCCGTGAGGCGGAGGCCGAACTATCCAACCACGATAAAATTCGAAAAGGAGAGAACTTTTGATGTAGTTTGATCGCTATACGGATGGCACTGCCGATGGGACCTTGGCCCTGAGCGCTAGGCAGATATGATGAGAGGAACGACGACGTTTGTGAGGTACTTGATTGTGAGAATGGGTCGTGGTCATATGGTGGCGGCTGCGCGGTAAGATTGGAGAGCGTAATCATTGCAAGCCTAAGAGCACGCGCAGCTATCTGAATGTCAACTCTTGCGTGGAATCTCAACGGACCGAGAACAAACCCTCGCTGGCATGTTCAGAGTCTACTGGTATCTTCTGAGGTGCCTGCAAAGCGGTGGTAACCAGTCAGTTGGGAAAGCTAGGACGGACACGAGGTCGTACGGGTGTCTCGCGAACATCATGGGCATCGAATTCAAGTGTAGAGTCAGGTTGTAGCTGGGTGAGAGAACGCATTAATCAAAAGAACAAAAGAATCTCGCGTGAATGCCTTACGCTTGCCACTGAGAATGACTCTTCTGGTTGTGCAGAAGCAGAGAATGCTGCGAGCGCAACGAGCCCAAAGGCCAGCCACGTAGCTCGACGTGTTCGTCTTCTACAAGACGTAACCATGACTAGACGTTACCAGAAAGTAGTCCAAGTCCCCAATGACCGTCGGGTAAAGGTATAAATCGTGAAAGTCAAATGGTCACCGTAGACCGCGAACAAGTTGTGAAGTCACGACAAAGCTGTATTACTATTTCGCACCGCCACAGACCGAATACCGATCTGCCATGTTTGCCCTTGTCACTATCTTATCTGATTACCATTGTCCAAACCGCAGGTAAGCTGCTAAATGTCGTGAAGATTCTTCCGTGTTATGGTATAGAGGAAACGGCAAACATTCTCTAGAAGAGGGTATCTGCATCTTGAAATTCAGTACGGCCACTGAATCGGGAGAGTATTAAGGCTCACCAGTTCAACGATGTCGTTGAGGCACCAGCTACAACTTGTTCCGTCGACATCCCTAATGTTCGTCCCGAGACCAAGCTTGGAACAGCATTGACAGCCTCAGCACCATGACACTCCTTATTCTCCCTGATATGTTTTCGCACGCAGTCATGGCGTGCAGAAATCGCATTACACTTGGAGCAGCGCCATTTAATATCCAGGTGTTTGGCAAGGTGTCGATGGAGACTGCTGACATTGAGGGGCTCCAGGCACCCACCCCACTTGCACTGACACCGACCGCCATAATGGCCCTTCAAACCATGGCATGTGCGGACATGTGCCCAGATCTCCTTGCTTCCGCCTTCAATCCATTCTCCACAGGGTCCATTTTTGACGACCTCCCACTGACACTGGTATCGCGAGGGGCCATTTGAGGCGTTCTCTGTGCTTCGTAGCTGTGCCGTCTCGGACGCGTCTCTATTACAGGATGTCACGTGTGGAGCTGACGACGTGGTAGGTGCTTTCGAATCGGCCGACCCGGGGCGGACAGGAAAATCCGATGCCCCAAACCGGCTGACAGAGGAAGAGGTGAGTGTTCCCCTCGTGTCTGGGGAAGGGACGTGATCACCGATTGCGCGCAATATTTGATTCGAGGAAGGCTCCTCGGCCCGGGATGATACTACGCTCAGGTGTCGGTCGAACAAGCTGGAAGGGTGGTGGCGAGGCAAAATGGGTCTCTGATAACGGACCCCCTGAGCAATCATGAGCGTAGGGGCTTGGGTCCGAATGCCAAGGCTTTGGCGAAGTGATCTCAAGAACCGAGCTTCGTGCGGAGCTTGCCTGCAAGGAGTTGGTGCTTTTTTCAAGCCTCGAGGACGAGTTGCACGTACCGTGACCCCTGTTCGAATCGGTTTGTGTCTAAAACTCTGCTCTCTTCTCCGGCAAAGAAATCACCAAGGGAGGATTCTGGATGCGAAAAGTATGTCATGCGGGGAAGACTCGCCATGCATTGCGCGATGAGCCAAGTGTCCATGCCAGCGAGTATCAAGCAAGAGAATTTTGGTCTCTGATGGGCGATGGAACTGACATCCACAGGAAAACAAGTGCTGTAGTGGTTTTTAGAAAGGTGCGATCTGCATTCGGTAGATTAGTTGTATTCTACATATTTGATCCTGTTTCGCAGCAGCTTCGTAGGGGCTGGACTGGGCACACCGGCAGCTCAGGGGGAACCGGCAACCTTCGGCCACTCAACCGGATCAGAAGCGTTTCCGGAGAAACCGGATTCCTCGAAATGCATTCGAGTCGAGCATATCCTGTTCCTGTTCTCGTATGTGATGACCAGTGTAGAACTCGAGTCATACCTGATATGACCGTACGATCGTAAAACAGCAGATCGTCAACCTCTTGCACCCGAGACAAACGCATTGCCCAGACCATAACGTTTAAGAAACGCTGGTCCACCTAATCGCACGCGGAGGCACTGCGGAAGCTGCGTAGCCACCGTAGCGTATATAACCCATTAGAAACGAACAATCTCGCTTCTTGCGAACAGCCGAGCAGTCAGCGCTAGTCGGCGACCGCCGACCAGAGCTACGTAGTTGATTTGGAAACGGTGGCTTCTTCACGACGCACCATCACGCATCCTGTGCCACGTGAAGATCAATCAAAGAACGGAGGGCCTGTGTTCCCGAATGCGTCTCCGGTGTCCTTGCAACCCGAAGTCCCGCAAGAACAGGCCACCATATCGAACATTAGGGCGCAACTTGGCTCATTGTGGAATAGCGTCTAGCCAAACACGTTTATAATCCAGATATCACCAGACCGCACCAGGAGCCAATCAAAGGTCACCTTCGGCGACCAAACATTGTAGAAATCATATGACATACTGATATCTGAACTGGACAAACCCGTGTTATACCTTTCCATTCATGATCTAGACGAGGTTGGAAGTGCTTCAGACAAGGATTGGATAAAACATACATACATATACAGCTGAGCTTGACACCCCTTTGAGTTTCTTACATTCCTCTACGACGTTGCGTCCCAGAGTGGTGTTTAATGTACCCGCGTCACGATGTTGTCGGAGATAGCTCCATTTAATGAGTCCGGCGATCAAAAGAAATTTTACTCGGGAATGTCCGGTAATACTCACCGAAGACAAATCTCTTCCTTGAAATCTTGGTAGATTTTGCGATTACTTTTGCGCTGCATGTGATTACTTCAGACAAAGCACACGGACTACGGGAGCACTACATACCTCGAGTCTCCGTGCGGTTTCTTCATATACGTGACTTTGGTGAACCAAGAAATGATCCGCGAGGACAAGGAATGACATCCCAGAAAGATACATTTCGTACAGACAAGCTGCCTTGTTTCCCCCATAGCCCACGAAGCGCTCGTCGCACCTACAGTGTAAGGGAGCGCATATGGAAAACCATGACGAGAGTAAGAGTTGGCACTTACCAAGGTGGTCCTTCCTTCTTAAAGATGACGTATGGCTCATAAGCGGATTGATACTGCTTTATTCTGTACACCTCTCCCGGAGCGGCAGCATAAAATCGAGGGTAGTCGCTGCAGTTATGTCCCGGAGCCCACGATTTATGAAACATATCGACTTTCTTCGCATTGACAAGCTCTAGGATACCCTGGAATACATTTATTTTAGTCGACTGAAAGCAGAAGTGAAGAAACCTTTTTGTCAGTTGGGAAAGTATCCGGATCGATGCCCTCCTGTTGATCGAGATATTCAAACGCAGGAACCACCAGCGCCGCGTGAGCATCTCTGAGGCTGCGCCCAACCTCGCCGTCCAATCCGGCTCGAATATAACTTCGAAAGTCGGTGCAAATAGTGAAATCGACGTCCAGCATCATGACAAACTCCGTGCGCGCGAATAAACGGGCAGCATTGCGCCACGTATTCAGTTGGCGGGCGAATGGGGAGAGGACGAGGTGTACATCAACGAAATTGGACATTCCTGGAGTCGAAGTATATAGGTCGTGTAGTGTATCGAGGACCGACCTGAGCCTCGCTGGGTTCGACGTGAACGGCGGCAGATATAGGACCTGAGGTTATCGTATAATGGCAGCAGCTACGAAAGGTATTCTCGCACCTCTGTATCGTTTAGCTAGTTCACCAAACACCCTGAATCGGTTGAAGGTCACGAGAGTCGTGATGGTGATATCGTTGTCTTGGAAGGTAGCTGAACCTTTGTAGTAAAACGGAATAATCTTGCACGGTTGCAAACTTTGGGAGAAAGCTTTCGAGAGGAAGAGTGATTCATTCATAGCGACGTGGCTGCTCTGATGGTCATACTCATCGGCGGAAGCAACCGGCCAATACAATGACTCCTCAAGAAGGTTCGACGGGATTAAGGGGTTCTTGAGAGTGCGCAACTTTACGCCACCTATCAGTTGGGTCGGGAGCGAACCAACCTTTTATCTTCAACGCTGCGGTCATGAACAGAGAGTAAGAGGAGTAGACGATAGCAGTGGTTACATAGGCGGCAACGAGGGCGTGGATGAGCCTTTTGGGCATGGTGGAATCTAACATGGTTCGGGTTCAGCACGGTGGGCACGTATACAGATTCGACGGAAAATAATCGGCCGGCCTGGAATGTACTTTGGCATTCTCCTGTCAGATGATCCTCATACTGCTTGTGGACCATTGGGCCATGACCGCAACAGAGAAGACCGCTCAAAATTGCAGTGCGAAGCCCACATCTAATCGTGAAAGTACCGAACCAGCCTGGACCGTTTGCAGAGTCAATGGAGGAATAACTTGAAGTCGTGGTTTATGCTAGAGTGGGCCGACGGTTCACACGATACCAGCGTACCACTACCAGCATGACCACCTCGACCTCAGACATATATGAACGTCTCGTATCGCTCCTGACTAGGTGTCCGTGAGTAGGTTCGTTTGGCACATATCCACCCACATATGTTTCCAGTCAGACAATCGAGATCCTTCCCGGTGATTGGTTACGGACCCAAGATCCAGATCATGTCGGGTCAGACCTATCCTTTTCGCCATTCCTTTTCGTAGAGGGCAACCTCGGTGTTCCACAAAAGATCCTTTACAAAGTTTATCTCTAGTGCTGTCGGCGTTTTCAAGTTTGCTCGCACGATAACGGTCCAACGAAACCATGACCCCGACACCTCACTTCTCCGCGCTCTTACCGCGTCATCGTCAGTTCTGCTCCTCGCCAATCCATCTCATCAGACAGCCCTTAATGCCAGAAAGCATCTCGTTCGAATGCATATGATCGATCCACACTGACGAGTTGCGTTTCATAGCATCCCTTCTCTCTTCACTGCACTGCGCCAAACATGCCGAGCTGTGGTACCACAGGCGGTGGCTTCTCAGTGCAACCCACGCCTCACAGTCCTCCAATATCGTGAACGTGGATTCTCACTCTCGCCTTCACTTCGTGTCGCAAGAAACGCTCCAACGAGAACTCGAGTTGGTGTCTCGAGCTTGCGAACTTTATCCACGAAACTATTTTGCGTGGACACATCGTCTGATATGCATGCAGAGTCTTCTCTTGGATTACCTCTCTGGCACGGATACCGTTGACTTTGTTTCTGTTCTCCGCGACGAAATCATACGCATCAAGGGATGGATTGACCGTCCATGTGTCTGATTACAGCGCGGTTCATTACATTCTCGCACTCTCCCAAGCTGTTCTCCAGAGCGGAGAATCACCTTTGATAGAGGTAACCACCAAGGATGATCTTCCGGCCCACGCTATCTCTCTTGTGCAAGAATACCCGACTCACGAGACTCTTTGGATGTATGCTCGGTCAGCCTTCTCCATTTTAGACTCGTGGAAAGCACGAAAAACCCAAGAGTTCATTGTCTATGTTGTTCAACCTCTGGCACAGTCACGGGGTCTGAGGACTGGTACAGAAGAGGACTTGGTGGTTGCTTCAAAATTTGCAAAATGGTTTCTGGATAAACGGGAAACTGTGACCTCTCTCAAGGTCAGAAAGGACTTGGTATGCTTTTATGAATACTGATGTTTCAGAAGAGGGTAGACTCTCTTGCATCTTGCTTGAGTTAGTTAAGGAGACGGAATTCAAAATTTATTTTTATATTTTCTCCATGCAGAAAAGACTTGGACCCTTGGAGTAATAGAAAGCTACTCAATCCTTCAGACTCACATGGAAAATACCACTCCATCACGTAAGGACGACAGAAAGCTCAGCTTGATTCCTCTAAGAAGTTTTCCTTTTCTTGACCAGAGACTTACTACTGCCCTCACTCTTGTCCTCTTGAGCCTTCCTCTTCTCACCTGCATTAGCCGACTTTCCACCCTTTGGCGCACTCTCATCATCAGATGCAAAAGGATCCTCCACAGCCTTCTTTTTGATAAGAGGTTTAGACTTTCCTTGAGCCGGTTTTGATTCCTTGGATGAATTTGCCATGGTAGAGACTGCAGCTTTTGAAGCAGAAAGCTCAGAAAAATAAGCCTCTTTCAACTCCTGCAGAACAAAGGTCAATCGAATGCCAAGGTACGAATCACATACGCACTTTGATCTCCGAGTCCTTTAACAATGAGGCATTCTTCCAGACCTACAAAATCTTTTATAGAAGACATTACAAGGGGAGAGATGCAAAGACTTACAGTAGAAGGGATGCCACTTGGATGTTTACTATCCACGCCTTCCATCAAAATCAGTGCAAAATGTAAGCCTAGGGGAAAGGTGAACCTACCTATTAGCGTGTAAAGATCTGATTTCACTCCACTGAGATTGAGTCCATGCCGCCTTAAAAGCACTTTCATGACCTGATGGAACCTGAGCATCATCCAAGAATAACTTTCGCTATGGAACATACTTCCGTGACATCCTCCTTGTCGTAGACATCAGGGATGTATACACAGATAACGTGCTGATATCCAGGAGCAGAATTCTCCGGCGACGTAGCAACCTTTGCGCACAGGGCAGAGGTAGGAAGATAGAGGTCCTGAGATCATAGAAACTAGTTAGAGTCGGTTAGTCACGGAACAGTAATAAACAGTCGTGTCTTACAAGCTATCTTGCTCCAAATTGCATCGACCTTGTCCGACTGGTGCAAAAATCAACCTGGAAGCCAAAGTGAGGCACGGCCGAAAATGATCCAGAGCGACATACCACTTCCCACAGGCAAATCCATACTTCTTGGTTATATCCTTCAGCTTTTCAGCAGCTTCGGTTTGCACCTATACGAGCACGTCAGTCGGAACTCAAACAATGGTGCGAATTGTTGACCTGTTCTCGGACCTCCTTCTTGCTCTGAGTACCTGCCTTCTTGCTTCCGCGCATAGGAATCGACGCGTCATTCTAACACTGTGTCAGATGAATAAACATTCAACTAGTCCCCGTCCTGCCTTGATTTGCTCGACGCGCTCGGTGACTTGTTGCACTTGGAATACTTTTAGCCCCGTGTAATGTAACGAAGGAGACTTCCAACTCACGAACGGCAGTGGCTTCCGCGACAGCAGCTGTTTCGTTCTCGACCGATGGAGGGTCGCCCTTTTCGTCCTTTCTCACCCATATCCACTAAACGCGTTTTGTCAACATGATGTCATTGACCGCATGGAAACGTGTCCTTACAGGCTTTGTGCCGTCATTTTGAACCATAGACGGCCTATACTGCGCGATGTAAGACGCGAATCGTTTTTCAGTAGTCCCGAATTCACCTTCGCCACAAACTCCTCTATGGAGGATGTTGCCCCAGGCCAAGAATATTGGTACCCGACAGGGATTGTGTCGTCCGATCGCGATCCGCTTTTTGACATCCTGTCTTCCGGGCCGACGTTAGGGGCAGTAGAAAGAAGACATTCAAACAAGACAAATGTCAAACATTTTGTCAATTGCGGCGTCACATGATTCGGAGACTTCGCGGAAGTGAAACTTGAATTTTCAAGAACAACACCGAGTCCGACAACTATTGTCCTGAAGGCGTTTATACTTGTAATTAAACGAACCCTACAAGACTCATCGTGGGTCGCCTGTCTCAAATCGTACTGGTGAAATATTCTCCGAGTCTCACCCCGATGCCCCGCGGTGCCTCACAACATCGCGGGACTCCTCGTACAACACCATGCGCACGAGGCACGGCAGTCGTCAGCGTCAGCGTAAGTATATCAGTGGATTTGTCCTCGTTACCTTCCTCGTTCAATGGACCCTTTTTCAGTGGTAGGCACAGCTTACCCTCTTCCACCCCACATTGTCACTTGTGCCTCGCGGACACGTACTATGTGCATTCGAGGGGCTACCTGCGATAATCGTGGAAGCCTGGATTTCTAGCGCGTTCCATCTTGTTTGTCGACCTTGGATCTCGAGAGACCTCCAAGACCACACAGCATGAGAACGAACTTTCCGAGACGATGGATGGTCCCGAAAGAGAAAGTAATTAAAGTCGACTTCCCTCGATATCGTGCACCTAAAGACCTACATCAGTCGTATGCAGACAGACAGCGGCGCGGTCGATAGGGGAGGTGCTTCAATCCAGATATATTTTCCCGAGTGAATCCCCCTGGCGGAAGATCGATATTCCTCGCGGCTGCACTAAAATCCGGGGTGAATCACAAACATCACGTCGTTGGATCTTGAAGGAAATGCAAACCGCGCAACGTGTGAGATTACATGCCGTTCAATTATTCAAGACACATGAAGCCAGGAACGTCTCGCTGTTTATTTTCAGAACTGAACCTAGAGTCGCGGTCCGGCAGAACCACTTTACCGGTGCAATCTAGATGGAAAGGCATCGTCGCAGTGTGGGCTCGATCAACACGGAGCGACCTTCCACATGATGCAGTTTAGACTCACAGGGACAAGAGACACAACGGAAAGTTGGTCGTTGTCAACCTCATACGCACTGGCTTTTTAGAGGCACCAAACGAAAGCAGTTGATCACGAATGCACAATTAAGTCAGTATCCTGCAACACAATCGTAATCTTTGCGGATGCTGAACCACCAGCGAAGAAGCTGATGCAGCACGGATAATTGGAAGATAACCGAGTGAAATACACGCAGTGTCCCGGGAGTTTTCTGCTTATTGGATTCCACAAACTTGGAGCTGACCTACCGGAATAAATGTAACACTTTGGTCTTATCTGATGAAACTTTTAGTCTCGAAGCATCGTTGTTAACCACAGAAGACCGATGCCCACGCGCAAGAACTCTGTTTGATCGAAGTGTTCGCTCGAGTATCGGTGGGTGTGAGATATTTGTCCAGATCGTTCCAATCTAATTATGGCTCACCCGACTCGCGTTGTTCTTGTGACCTAAAGCTATGTTAAATCCTCAACCTCTGAATGTCAGGAGATCTTCATAGTCTTCATATCATATATTTTGAATCAACTGTAATAAGACGCAACTGTAACAAACGTGACACATACGAGATAATTCCACCAACGATTGGAGTGTGAACTACATTTCTAGACGCGATGGAAGTAACCACACCCTTGGGCAGAATTTCATGGCTCTCACGATTCTGGCCATAATTAATCAGATTGGTGCCCCTTGATCAGGTAGTCGCTCAATTGCATATCGCCTCGCAACGATGTACATCAGTGGGACTCCTGGAATTTTCCGTATTCGTCGCCGGAGTTCACGATCGCATGTGGCGACGACATAGCACTTGTGGGACGTCACGCGCTGCACCAGGCAATCGTCTGCGTACGTGCCGGTATGACTGCAACGCAGACGTTCGAACCGAGGATCACGGGCCACTCTTTGGGGAATTTTAACTCCCGACGGAACGGGAGACGAGAACGACTCACCGAAGAGCCACACGGTAACGGTGGCCCAATTTCTCAAGCTCTGCCATTACGCAGTCAGTCACGCAGGGTATACCTTGGCATAACCAGTCAGATGATGTTCTCGAGATGTGGAAGAACGTACATTTGGCATACAGGCAATCCATCATCCCACTAATAAGCTCCAACTTGTTTTGAAGACTAAAGTTGATGAAATTGGTGTCGATAAGCACACGATACGGTGGTACGAGCTCCGTATTGTGCGCGAGAAAGAGAGAGGACGGCATCTGCGGTCTAAAGGAGAAACAATATAGCACATTGGATTGAACCACGCAGGATATGGCTACGTACATTCGCCGGACTGCTTTTGCTTTCTCCTCGTCCTCTCTTTTCTTTTGCTTCAACTGGTTCTCCTTTCTGTGAAAATATGATTAGAAGGCTTGCCTTATCAGAAAGAGAGAAAACGCCATACAAGCGGGCGTCATTGGGACTCAGTAATCGTTTGACCTGAGCGAACTTGCGTGTCTTCTTGGCCCTTCCCTGCAAATCGTTGAGAACACGCGGACACGAAACACGCGGCTGAACACTTGGGATACCATTTCCGCTTCAACTAATCCACTCTATGCAAATGGCTTGCTTCACAATGAGGATCGCCGCGAGTGATGTAGAGCACAGTAATCACAACAAGGAAATCCGAATTGTCAAGGACATAAACTTATCAGCTTAGTAATTTTTTTTTTGTGGTTAGCAAAGAAAATCGTTCAGTCAAAATACAAACTCAGATCGGACCGTTCCAGGACCGGATACTTCTCAAAAGTATAGTACTGTAACATCTAGTCGTACGTTCATCACGCTCACAAGTTCTGACTATTTTAAAACGATCCAGATTCTATGTCTTATTTTGATCATGTCTCTTGCGCTTGCTTGTGAGCGTGGCGTCGTCCAGTGAGAGGATCGTACCCAGCAGGACGGTTTTTGGAATCACTGGACGAGCCACAGCTCCGGCAACGTTTCCCAACTACTTATCTTTCTAGCATGATTTTCCCTTAGGTGAGGATTCCTTCCCCACTCCTAAGGCAGTGACTCAGTGACATCAAACTGTTTCAGGGAGTTTATTAAGTAGCCGTCGCGATGAGATATCGTCCACTCGGAAGAATCCTCGTGCATATTAGCTCGAAACACGTTGTGAGCCCGGAGTCACGAGGTATGCACTGGTACGCGAGACTCTCCTTATTGATGCCACCTTTCAAGCAACGTCATTCTTGATGGTTTCAAGGTGCATCCGTTTCCCCATGCCGACGACGTGCCCACCATCTCCATAAGAGTGAAAGCCAAGTCATTGAATAGATTGAGAAATATTTCCAGATTCCGCCCGGTTAAACTTGAAAACCCATGGAATTGGAGAATAGCTGTCCAAGTGAAAGACGTGAGACTGACTGGCTCAGGTACACCATCAAGATCGTCCTAATTTAGCTCGAGGGAGGTTTATAGGTCTTGGATAACGGATATGACCTACTCGGCTTTCTATGTTTCGATGTAAGTATGACAACATCTGGATTGACGTGGAAGTTTCAGATCTGGGTGTGTGAGCCAGTACAGATACCCTCCCTGGGGTTACACGGTTTCCTCCGCCACTTTGGAATCACCATAAAGCAGGGCAGATGGGTTGATGATCATATCACCCATTCGATCGTCTCCTAGACTTCAACAGTCGTGCTCAACCTCCTTTGACTACCTCCACACACACACACACCATGCTCGCACAAGATTCGTATAACGCTGCATCGACCACCGTAAAGGTCAGCAACCTCCAACAGTCATAGAACCATGCACTTACATACTCCAAAAGCTCTCCTGTATTCCTGTTGATACGAGCGGCCTCGAGCGCATCATGCTTGCCGCTCAAGGTGACCTCCAACGTTTGCTGAGGTTCGCCAACTTCCTGCCCGCGTCTCGCCCAAAATTTTTATTCATGATAAATATACACAGCGCATTTTTTGGGCGACCTATCAACGTGAAATGCATCTACGCACACACGTCACCCCGTCTGCGACCTGCGTCGCCCCATCACCCTATCACCCAATCCCGTCAAGTGCACCTCTCGTGTGGCAACCGTGTCGTCTGCATCGCGACCTCCATCGTCACCATCACGTCCCCCGAAAGCGAGCGTCTGTTTTTAGACGACAAGTTTCCCATCGGACAAACTTTCCGGCAACTCCGTCGTCACCCCCGGTTTACTCTGCTCAATGTCGAGACACCAACCGCCAGGGGGACTCGTGAGCTACGCCGGACGTATACCCTGGAGACCGAGGGTTTCCAGACGGAGATCTTGGAAGTATTTCCGGATAGGGATATGTTTAGCCGTGGCGAGGATTGGCTCCTCGATGAGTCTGATGTGGAGTGGACATGTGCCACCGCTGCAGGCGACGCTAAAGCCGACTGGCGTTCGCCGGTGCATATGAGCCACATTGTACACTAAGCGGTTCAAGGGGATGTTCTTGTATTATTAATCTGGTTGCTGGTCGACATGTTCCCTTTCCCAATGTATTTCATAGTCTGAATCGAAACGTCCTGTCGTCGTTTGTTTTGATTGCGTGACGGTCGTCGACCGTTTCGATGTCTCGTGTGTCTGTAGAACAATCGACCAATCCTGGACAACTCTTGCTCACGTCACTCAACCTCGGGATAAACTTGGAACGCACGGGAGCTCTTTGGGCCACGAGCTCGGGCTCGCTTGCTGGGGTGCAGTCGTGACTCAAGTGCGCCCACACCCTACGCCGAGGAAGTCCTCCGAGTCCGCCCTTGTCGAGATCCACATTGTCGATGCCAATCTCCCGCGAGTCAATCCACACCGGTCGATCTCCATGTATCCTACGCCCGATTCAAACGCGAGCCTTTCTAGAGAGCTGGCACTGCTTCCAAGTCTCCCAGTGAGGCCATGTAGCGCCACTCAAGTGCTGGCATATTCATCTCGCAGACAAAGGTACGGAACGCCGTTGCCACCGGCATTTTGTTCTCTCATGTCCATTTGTCAAAAGCCCAGTCGCCGGCGACTGCAAACTGGTCCCAAACCGTTCGCATAGACCGGCGTAGACTATCTTCCGACTCATTGACCGTCATGATTCCAAAAGGTGGTAAGAAGTAACTCTTCCTCCTGGCATGTACGTTCTCAAAATTTGAAATTCAGATCCATTTCGACTTCATCCTCTCGATGAAAGATCGGTCTTTTTGTTCTCTCGGCATCTCTCTGTTCGTTCCAAGCTCAAATTTTCAACCCCGCTCCCCGGGCCTCGGGTGTGTCTGGTTATTCTCCGTCGTTCTTCTCCGTACCACAAGCAGAAATGGCTCATATACATGGACGTGGGGTTACACGACAACTATGTCATGGCTACTATATGAAAGATCGATCGATCATTACCTCCACGTCCAGACGCCACAAACGGTTCACTACCTCCGAGAGGCAAACCCCTGCGGAGACGAGCGGCGCCGAAAAACCCGCGCCTGATGGCACGCTGGACAGCCTGAAAAGTCCGGGTCGAGGGCTTCTGCGAGACACCCGTGCCGTAAGTCACTGTCCTGGGTCCGGAATGTGTTACAGAGGTCGTGATGAGGATGATAACGGTACCGCCCATGTTTCACATGGAGAACGGATGTCATAAAAAGGCCACGGAAACGCCCTTGTGCGAGTCGCGACAGCGGCGCGGTGACACACGCATGCCAGGAACAGTGAGATTGGAGTGACACCGTCGACGAGCGTGAGAAGGATGGATAGGGGCCGTCGTTTGGAAAAGAAGCGTCTTGGGGTCACACTCGGCGGCGGCGGAAACGCGCGATTGAATTTTGATATACGAGTGATGTTCTTTCTTCTCTTCCTCGGGACGATTGGATGACGACGGGCGTGAGATCTTCTGAATTGGGTACGTGCTTGGACAGGGACGGTCGAGCACTCGGCGCGTGCTTAACGCCATAGGTCATGGTCCCCGCACCACAGAGTAGTAGGCGTTCTCGAAGGTCAATCACGGACTGATCCAGAACAGAAACATGTTGCTTTAATCGACGTGATGCCCTGCTCACAACTGTAGTGAGTACGAGTATGAGATATGATATGGTGAACTTCTGTAGCGACGGAATGAGTACGAAGAACGTCCCCTATCACGCAACCTTCAGTAATCACATACGATTACTGATCCTGTTTGTATTCGCTGACCAGGTCACCGGCTTTGTACACATGTTTCGCTTGATTATTCAACGTCATTCTGGAACCGACTGGGTCAGGAGAATGTGTGATGTGATTATTAGTGTCCGATCATTCTTTGAGCTGGCAGATCTGAGCGATGTCCGAGATTTTACCAGGGGCAAGAATCATTGATCACGATGTGTTCGAGAGAGGTGCCACGCTGGACCCTCGACGGGCATGTCAGGCACTCCCAGCATGTGGGGGGAAATCGGGACCTAGAAAGTAAGTCCTAGGAGGGGAAGATGGAAAACGAACGTTGCCCCAGATGTATAGATGGATTGGAACAGACGTATCACGATAAGCTGTCATAAACGTCGTGTAAGCAGGCACTATACCAATGATAGCCCCGTTTGTATGCACGGCGAGACCAAACATCAGTACTAGCATGGTCGTTCAACCCCCCTTTGGCGGGAGCTCGAGTAAAGGACAAGGCGATCCGTCGATCAGGCCGAATCAAGCGAGGCAATGCAAGTGCAAACCCCGTATTCTTGGGGACTTACCAGGACCACACGGACCACATTACACCAGCATCTTGAAGAGCAATGCATGTGCCCATACTGCACGTGGTCCGATAGTGGAACGTGCCGAACTCGTCACATTTGTTGTGGGCTCACGTATGGGAACAAGGACGACACGAATAGGCGCTCGACGATCTCGACTGAAATGGGATCGGTGGATACGATGAACAATCCTGCTCAAGGATACAGGCGAGCGCAGTCAGAAATGGAAGCACTACACGGGTGTGGGATCTATGACGAGGACGCACGACATGGGGACGCCGTGACGATCGCAGCGACGCTGCATTGCGAACCAATTATCACAGCAAGGCAAGTTTCATGACGAAGTCAACATACCCCGCTGTGCACGGCACGAACTACCGAAGGATGGAATAGAGGTTGGAGACACGTAGCGAATTGCCGGGAATGATTGTGCCACGCAATAGACCGACAAGCTCGGGGGGAAAGACTCATTAGTCGTATGTATTGAAACGATGGTGGCTCCGTGTCAGTAGGACACTGAACACAGGTAGGCACGGACAGTGTTGGCTGTTTCGAGCATGGCATGGAAAGGAATGGTTCTGTGAACACCACAGCAAGGCAAACCTATAGCGCTGGGAATGCTGATGGAAAGGGTTCGGGCAGTGTGTATGGATGAGATCGGTGGCTCAGGCATGACCCACCGATTTCACCCATGAGGTGTCCGAGACGTATCGATCCTCGACGTGGGGTCATGAAGACAGAGAGTACAAGTCACATCGACTCATTGAACGTGGGATCAGAGAGAGGGCATGATTGGTCGCCTGCGACAGTCGCTGTAGGCGCGTGTATGGGAACGAAATGATTTGGTGGTAAAAAGAGACCTTGTGAGGAGTGTTGCTGTGAGCATGATTGAAGTCACAGGAACGACGTACGGCGTCAATCAGGAAGGGAGAACAAAACGGGGAATGGTTCCTATTGGAGAGAGTGGGGAAAGAGAGATAGGGTGCTGTGAAACATGTGGTTGGCTGAGAAAATGCAGTGCAAAGTATGCCAACGAGCCCACGTGGGGTATTCCCACTTGTAAGTGTAGGTATGGCATGCACAGATGGGTTATGATCTGAGACGTTTAGTGTCTTTGGGCTGGAACTCCGCCCGTCACATGAGATCATCGTGTGTGTGTCTAGATTCAAGACTGCTCTGAGCTCGATATAAGTGTACCTGCACGTCAGCATTGTGGACATGAAGAGGACCTACGTTCGCTTATAACCAAAGATAGGTCGAAACGACCGCGGAGAAGAGTGCCATTGCACAGAAAAGTGAGACGGGAACACTGCCATCATCATCAGCCTCATGGAAGGCGACTTCCGATGCCGTCGGTTAACAGGGACGTAGAGGCGAGGGGGGTTACATGGGGGGGTTGCGAAGAGGGGGGGGTCAAGTGATGGATCTGAGATCGAGCGGAGCTTTACCGGGTGATGTAAAAATTTGAAATTTAATGAGTTGATCTGTCGGTGAATCTGAGAGAGAGTGAGCCGAGCATGACCCAGCTTAGTTGCGATTGTCGTTGGCAAGTATAAATTCGCTCGAGTTCGTTCACCCTTGACTCAGTCTCTCAGCCATGTCCTCTCTCATCTCTCAATACATCGCTCATGTCAACGAAATTGACAAACATCTGTTCGTACTCTCTCTCTTCTCTCACTGCCCTCTCTGATCCCTCCACAGCACCGGTGTACCAGTCACCCTCACCGGCAGCGACCTCTCCCTCGCACAGATTGCTGCCTTGGCCCGCTACCTGCCCTCGTCCACCGCTTCTCTCTCCGCCCCCCCTCTTCTCCTTTCTGATAGCACTGACCTCCGTGCCGCCCACAATGCTTCCCGTCACGTCATCGCTTCCAAGGTCGAGGCTGGCCTTTCCATCTACGGCGTCTCTACCGGCTTTGGTGGTAGTGCAGATACCCGCACCGACGACCCCATTTCCCTCGGTTCCGCCCTCCTTCAGCACCAGCATGGCGGTGTCTTGATGCCTTCCTCCATCACCCGTAATGCCGCCGCCGCCGCCGCTCCAGGTATGTCCTTCCCCATCTCATCCCGATCTCTTACTCATCCCCCCTAGCACCCCTCCCTCTCTCTGACCCGGCTCACTCCACCACCATGCCCCCGGCCTGGACCCGTGCCGCCATGGTCATCCGCGCCAACTCCCTTCTCCGCGGTCACTCTGGTGTCCGTTGGGAACTCGTTCAAAAGATGGTCGAAGTCATCGAAAAGGGCATCGTACCCCTCGTTCCTCTTCGTGGGAGTATCTCCGCCAGTGGTGGTCAGTCGTTTTCTCTAACCCCCTGTCATCTATCTTATCATCCCTCAGATCTTTCCTCCCTTTCTTACATTGCCGGTACCCTGATTGGCAACCCTGGAATCCGCGTCTGGATGCTTGGTCCTCCCGCTCTTCCCTCCCTCCTCCCTGCCACTCAGGTCAACGTTCCTACCTCGCTTTCAGTTTCCTTGGCTCCTACCCCCTACTCCGTCTCTGGTGCTGCAACCCCCGTATCCGAGTCCGGTCGTGTTTCTCCCTCTTCCCCTAGCACGCCCGCTTCTTCGGTTCACGAAGAAGACTTTACAAAATCCGATTACGTTTCCCGCTCCACCTTCTCCCCCAATTATTCTCGCAACTACCCTGCTTCCAAAGCCCTCGCCCTCACAAACACCACTCCCATCCCACTTGCTTCCAAGGAGCATCTCGGTATCCTGAATGGCACTGCATTCAGCGCAGCTGTCGCTTCTCTCGTCACTAATGGCGCCAAGGACGTTGCTGTTCTCGGAGCTGTAAGTATTGGTCTGATTTCAATCATCCCATGAGCTTACAGTGTCGTAGATCTTGACTGCAATGTCCATCGAAGCCATGTTGGGCGCTCGTGGCTCTTTTGATCCCTTTGTCAGCAAGGCTCGTCCTCACCCCGGCCAAATTGAAGCTGCCCACCTCGTCTGGTCCCTCCTCGCTGATTCCCAATTCGCTCAGAGCGAGGATGTCGAGGTCAGGCTTCAAGACGATGACGGTGTTCTCAGGCAAGATCGTTATTCCCTCCGCACTGTCCCACAGTGGTTGGGTCCCCAATTCGAGGATATCAAGAAAGTCACGGAAACTATTCGCGTTGAAGTCAACGCGACTACCGACAACCCGCTCGTCGAGCCTCCGCGCGAGGAAGGTGGAGAAGGTATGTATTATAATTTCCCAATTTTCAACCTAGCTCACGTATTCCAGGGAAAATTCACCACGCCGGCAACTTCCAAGCATTGGCCGTCACCAACGCCATGGATCACCTTCGGCTCTCGCTCGCCCACATTGGCCGTATGATGTTCGTGCAAGTCACTGAGATGATCAACGGCACTATGAACCGTGGTCTACCCGGTAACCTTTCCGCCGCTGAGAGTGCCCTCGACTTCGGGTGCAAGGGCATAGACATTGCCTCCGCATCATACGTTGGCGAATTGAACACCCTTGGAGGCATGAACGTGGGTGTGGGAAATGTCAGTGCCGAGATGCACAACCAGAGTCTCAAGTGGGTAGTTCTTTAATTTATAAGATTCTCGTTATTGATACGTCCTCGCTAGCTCGCTCGCTCTCATCTCGGCTCGCTACACACTCACGGCACTTGAAGTGGCCCAATTGTTAGCAGCCACGCACTTGTTCGTTGTCTGCCAAGCCCTCGATTTACGTGCGATGTACATCGAAATGAGGCGGATGTCTGCCCAGCTCGTGCGTGACCTTATCCGCGAAGGATTCTCGCTCGGGGATGCGGACGTGGAGAAGGTTGCACGCAAGGTGCTTCTCCAAATGAACGAGGCGCTCGACAGGACGACCGCCATGGACACTGCCCCACGTATGGCCAAGGTGGCAAGCGAGGCCGTGTCGCCGCTCCTTGAGGCGCTCGGCGCGCTCGATGCCTCTACACTCGACTTTGGCAAGCTCGCGACGTTCCGCACCACGCTCGCTGCGAAGCTCTCCGCCCTCTTGACCGAATTGCGCTGCGCATACTTGGGTGTACCGTTGTCGGACGTGCGCCGGGGCTGCATTGGCGCTTCCAGGGAAGCCGTCGCGGCCGTATTTGATCTTGCACCCCGTGGTCGGGCACCTGCATCTGCCTTTTTGGCTCCCCGTACACGGGTGGTGTACGAGTTCATTCGGGAGACTCTGGGCGTTCCAATGTACGGCGCCGACAACTTGAAGGGTACCGTGTTTGGCATGCCTGAAGGTGTGCCGCTCGCGGACGAAGGCAACCCTCGGCGGGCCTGTGGACGTGACTCTTGGTGATAAGATTACCATCATCACGGAGGCGATCCGCGATGGACGCATGGCGCGCGTGTTGGCTCGGGCATGCGTTGGCATCGATGCCTAGATGGTGTTCTTTTACGACGATGGCATTGTGAACATTCTTAGATATCCATGCATTCTGGTCCGACTGTATATATATACATTAGATTCTTTTGGTTAGATACCTGTACATGTACCATCGTAACAAGGGATTGGATATGCATTTCCGGTGCTTTATCACCTTTTGATCTTGAGATTGGAACGTGATCAAGGGACTTGCTCGATCAGAATTGACGCTCATAAAGTTATTTTGCTATATACACACTACGTTTTCTCCTTCCTAATAGGTACCGCCATTCAACGTTCCATGTTCATCCAGACTGACCAGTCTACCTGGGGATGAGCCACGCGTCACGCTGGGTGCAAACCACATACCAAGTGACGATGCGCCCTTGCTTCGATTTTGGCGTCGTGTAAGACTTTGCCGGCGATGCGTTCGACGTGACCGACGATGCGCGTGCCGATAGGGGGTTTCGAATCGGAGCCCTGTACGTGGCTCTCTGCGACCGGGACGGGCGTGGCGGCAAGTGCTGCTTCGAACTCGGGCTGTCCCAATCCGCCCCTCTCTTCACGTTCAAACACATACACGTCCTCGTACTCCTCCCGATCGCGTTCGTACCCCATACTCGTCGTCGTCCCTCGTCGCCCCGTGGCGGTCACCACGACCGCGACCTTGACGTGCGACGACTCATACGGGTCGACAGGGTCGAGACGCGGCGTATGTGGACACTCGCAAGCGCAGCCCATGAACTGGATACCGGGGATGGTAGAGGGTGCAAGGGACAGGGTGGTGGTGCAGCCTGCCATGCCGGGGTCGTGTGCGGCGTAGGGATCAGGGGGGAGACAGTAAGTGGGTGTAGCGACGTCCATGGGATAGAGATGCCGATGGATGTCGATGAATAAGAGGTGTCTCGGATAGGGGTTGACGTCGGTGATTGGCTGGCCCAGGACTCGGTTAAGACGCGGTGACGGGCGCGTGTGTCAGCTGCTTGCAAATACGCAACGCAGCGCTGAGGAGAGCACACGCTTGGCAGGAACAGAGGAGGTGAGCGACGAAGGAAGCAGCTTCGTGAAGTGCGTCCGCGTCGCTCTTGCTCGACGTCGTGGTCGTGGTCGCTCATTTATTGGCTCGTCTCAGGAGCACGCTCGGACGTTCAACGTTCATCGTACTACACAATGTCGTGTCCGGACGCGAGACGCCTGGCAGCTGTGGAGGTGTAGGCATGACATCCAAGCGTCGTGCTCCCTCGGAGAACTTGGGAGCACCAATATAGGATCCGACCAATTGGGTGAGTCAGTTCTCATTTCCAAGATTTTCCCGAGAGAACGTTGCTCCGAGAGGGGGGGTTGCAGACATCCTTATGGTACCCTGTCTCTCTCTTTGTCGCCTCCAAGATCCGACCCGACCCGACAATTGCATACTAGGTGAAATGTGGCACCTGCGATAACACAAGAACAAGACCAGCCGTAGGATCACGGGCACGCCACGTACAAGCCTATCACTGGACACGCCGCGTATATGTTCATCCGTCGCGCTTGGAAATTGGGCAGCAGACCGAACAAAGAGGACATATGCAGTACAATACATGACGCATGTCACATGTATGTCCCCGTCCTTATCTCGGCTTATCGATTCGGGTATGGGGAACCGACGACGGTGCTCTCGATCGTTTGACGTGCGTTGATGCGTTTATCCTAGCCTGAACGACGACATGGTATTCAATCGGGCCCTCGGTCTAGTACAAGACGAACACACGCGGCAAGCGAACGCTGGCGCATGTCTCGGATAGGGATAGGAATGACGTGCGGATCGGATCTTTGCGGGGAAAGGTGTGTCGGTGTTAGTGTCCACGTCCACGTCAAGTCATGCTCGGTTTAAGAAACCCGGCGATGTGATGCTACCGGTACGGAATCGAATGGCTAGAGTGTGGAGAGGCAAGTCGGATCGAACCGCTATACGTTTGAACCTTTGACACACCACCTGATGTGTGGTTGGTCTCATAGGTGAGATCACCTTGCTACAGATTATACCTTCCACCAAGGACATGTTTTCTTTCACGGACACGGGCACGTGAATTCCAACTTGTGCAGTATCACTCATACGGCAAGTGCTCGTCCAACGCCACCTTGGTCAGGTGATCATCTACATGTCTGCACACCGGAATGCGACCAACCCTATCATGATTTAGCTCCCACGCTTCCGATCTCTCGTACGAAGTAGCTTTAGCGCCCAGTCAAATAAGAGATGACGCTCACGGGCCGTGCGGGCATCCAGTGTCTGTACCGTTACCAAGGCGGCCGCATCAGTGCACAGAAGACAGTGTCGTGTCCGCACAAGATCCGGCGGTGTACACTGCAGCAAGTGACCGATCGCGGCTGGGATGATGCCCGATCATCATCGCGATCAAGGCGCGATCGATGGCGTTCCTTGGTGAGAACGTCAGGGACAGGGACGACGACGGAGTTGGGTCGATGATCGTCTTAAAGTGCCCCGTTTACTTTTTGCGAGTGGCCCGTTGGGGCGAGGGGGAAAGGGGATTTCTGTGTTCGGAGATTGCTGACTTGAAGGTCACTAGTACGTGCTTGCGACACTGACACGCCTTCAGAACTCTCACTGCATGTCTGTCGCCAGGATCACGTTGACGATGCCGCGACTCTCAGAACTGGGTTGGCGTGGAAGCGCCGATCCTTCAGGTGAGTCAGGGTTTTAATGAATCATGTACGAGCAACGCAGTAACTTTGTTGCCTGTTCAGTGAGTCAAGCTTTAAGATTGACCATCTTTGCTAGCCGTTCGTCAAAGTCTGCTTCATGCTTGTACCGGTCGAATGAATGCGGGGGAGGACGATGCGTATATTACATACAAGCTTTGTAGGCTGCTTCAAGGATGTCCCGGTTCGATTAACGAGGTCGCGCTTTGTTCACATTACATACACAACTTTGAAGTCTGCTTCAAGGATGTCCCGGTTCAATGAACGTCGCGCTTGCTACCATTACATACAAATCTGCAAAGTCTGCTTCATGGATGTCCCGGTGGCAGATATCGTTCCCACGCATTGCAGTCAGTGATATGATCAAGTGGTGATATACAAAGATGGCCAGCTCTTTCGAAACGTCCCCCGTGTTCGTTGCGAAAAACTCTTGACGGAAACATGCCTATCCCGGATCACCCTTTAGAGTCGTTCATGACAACCTCGCGCATCGTCATCGTCGGCGCTGGTACGTTTGGTCTTTCTACAGCATTCCATCTTCTCGATCGAGGCTACACCGACGTGACGATCCTCGATCGCGCGAGCCAGTTGCCCGCTGTGGACGCAGCAAGTACCGATATCAACAAAGGTGGGTGCAGACACACGCGATCGATCGTCATCGGGGCACTCACGGCACACATTGTATACGGACAGTGATCCGATCATGCTACAGCGACGCGTTTTACACCCGACTGGCGAGAGAAGCGATGGACGCTTGGAAGCAGCCCCAATGGCAAGGCTGTTATCACGAGTACGTCCCCCCAGCTCTCCCGCGCGTCCTTTCCCCGCGTCGCGTGCCTCACCGGGACATCCATGACCCATGACGCACAGGTGTGGCGTCATCAATGTCGGCTGTGAGGCGTTTGACGAGCGTTTGAGGGACAACGATCGACGGCTTGGGGCGCACGTGGAAGATCTCCCGGATGCTGGCTCGGTGCGGGGTAAACTCGTATCGTCGTTGCGTGCCGCCTCGGGTGAGCCGATCGACACACGGATCGGCTCGCTCGTAGGTTATCGCGGGTACTTTAATTCAGAGGGGGGCTGGGCGGAGGCGGCGAGGGCGGTTGGGGTGCTTCTGGGCCGCGTCAGGGAGATGGGTGGGCGGGTGATGGGGGACCGGGAGGTTGTCGGGCTTATACGAGATGAAGATGGACGGACGACAGGCGTGGTGTGTCGGGACGGGACGTCGTTCGACGCGGACAGGGTCGTCCTCACCGTTGGCTCGTGGACGGCGTCGACGTTCCCCGAGCTGGCGCTCGACGCACGATGCTTGGCAACTGGGTGGGTTCGCACGCGCGTTGCTGTGTGTGAGGGCTTGATTGATGCGATGCTTTGTAGCCAGAGCGTGGCTATGATACAGCTCAGTCGAGAGGAACAGGAACGGTATGAGGCCACCCATGTGTATTTGGACTTTGACAGTGGGCTCTACACGTTTCCGGTGAGCGTTTTCTTGTCTATCTCTGTTCACGCCGTTTGGGGTTCGTTCGTTCTTCGTGGGTCACCCCATCCACAAGCGATCCGTTCCTCATGCGAGGCCGTATCATGGCACACTTTTTTGTTTCACCGTTCGAGGTCAAGACCGATGATATTACTGTTCGGTCGCGGTGCTAGTGAGTTTACTCGCCCAAGCGAGCCTCCTGGGACTGATCTCGTTAGTACCAAAAATGGATATCGGACGTAAAGGGCAGGGAAGATGGCGGTTCATCTTACCTTTGCAACTCACGCGCCGTTGACACACTCGCTTCATTCATCATTCATCCTTTTCCTTGCGATCATCGTCCGAACAATGGACCCGAGGAAGAGGAAACGGCATAAAGCTACTTTTGGAAGGACTTTCAAGGAGGCGTGCTGTAAGTTGCATTGGTTTGATACTCATGGGCGGCTAGAAGGTGTCGCTGACAAAGTGGACCTTCATTTCAGATTGCTGTGTGGCGGTTACGATACGAGTCTTCAAATTCTTATGACTCATCGGCATATTCCTGCCTTTGCCGGGGCCCGTCTAGTAGTACTATGCGGGTATCTTTAGCCGCGGCGTTGTCAATGCGCCGAAAGAAGCTGAAGCTTGATATGACCTGCCCCCGAACAACGCTCCGACTGTATGGATTGGATGTCTTCCATTGCGGCCTAGGCACCTAGGTGCACCACCCGAGGAAGTAGCCGGCATCAACGAGTCAGCAAAGTCACCTCCGTCTCATTTGTATTGTTGGATAATTCGCTTTACCCGGGCCGTGATTTTTTCATTTCCCCTGACTAACCGACGGGCCTCCTGATTACTGACGCACGTCCTTAGCCCACTCACGATGGGATCATCAAAGTGGCCATCCATACGGCTGGACATACCCACATGGTCGCTCCGCGCCAGATCGACCAGGGTCCAGTCTGCAAAGTATCGACGCCCCGAACGATCGTGAGCCATCCTCATTCGGGTGACGGTCTACGCGTTCCGCGATCGGCACTGGATTCCTTACGCAAGCACCTTGGCGAGGTGTATCCCGAACTAGCGGAGAAGCCATGGTCTGCAACGCGCATGTGTTGGTGCGTTATTATTGCCTCGTTTCACAACCAGTGTTCTTTTTCGTCCCTTTCCATTTTTTACATTATTAACCTTTCCTTCAACAATGAGCCTATTCCTGCTTGGCGAGCCGCTTGGCGGTGCATCCGAAATGGTGTCGTATGTGCTGATACGGTATGATGCCCGTCGGGCTGTCAATGGGCGGGTTTTGTGTGCACTTGGAGTTACACATTCATATGCGCTAAAATAGCTGTCCCGATGCCTTGTTCGGTTGAGGGGTGACCGCGTTCCTTATCAGCCGAGGCTGTGGCCCAAGGCCAAGCAATGAGAGGGGCTGGTTTACACACTGGCACGTAATGTCGTATCGTGCTGATCATATTCATGCTTGATACACGCCCAAAGGCAGGGTATACTATGTAAACCGCTCGTCATCCAAGACGAATTTGGTCGCCACAATGCGCTGTTCGCATGGCATGATTATTCAAGGTACTCACCCCTTGAGGTCCCTTCCTCGTGTCCTATGCGGCTTTCCCACAGAGAGTATACAATGTGTTGATGGGGCCTTGTCAACAACAGCGCATTGAGGGGTATGGCTTAGAAGGGCAAAGTGCCTTCTGCCGGCTTTGCGCCGTCAGCATCTAGTGGCATCCAATGCGACCCTTGGCTAGTACTTATCACTCGGTGGCGCATCCATTGGCGCAGGACGAGACATGCCACACTGTAACAGTCCTTTGGGACTCGGCGCAGCTGTCAACACTAGCCTCGGTAACCCCATGAAGCGACCATCCATTCATATCAGATTCTTGTAAACAATTACCGTCCCACGCGACGTGTTCTCATTCTCGTCCGAGCGTCAGGGTCAAAGAGGCGTTCAGAAACCTAGAAACTCGGCAGGTGCCGGCACCCGATCCGACTTGGAGGACCCCCCCTTGCATTTATCGTTTCATCTCTTTTTTATATATTCCATTTTTATATTCTTCTATTCTTCTATTCGATTTTTCATTTTCCTTTTTGTTGGTTTACTTACCGGCCTGCCGGATGAGAATGTGATGAGCTCACAGCCTATCTGCCGCACTGTTGCCTCTCTTTATCTGCAGGTATACCGATTCCCCCGACGGCGATTGGGTCATTGGCCCTTTTCCGGGGGATTCGACCTTGTTCTTAGCCACGTCTGGTAGTGGACATGCCTTCAAGGTGAGTTGTCAATCCCATCTAAGACGGTGGCGCGCGCGCGCTTCTCCCTTCGACGACCGGATGTAGTGTGCGGGTCACTGATCCATGCTCACGTCGCCTTTGAAACTAGTTCCTCCCCACTGTGGGTCGCCTCGTCGTGGAGTCGCTCAAGGGTACGCTCGATGCAGCAACGGCCGCGCGGTTCGCGGTCGATCGGGACGTTGCGGGCGCGAAAAACGGCGAGCGTGCGTCCAACGTCACGCAAGAGCTAGATCTTGCGGATCTGTGTGGGGCCGGAGATATGGTGAGGTGACGGAATGTAACTCTGGATGAAATACAGCACGAACCGCATGAAATGCCACCCATTGTGACCACTTGTGTGTGCTCATGACATTCGACCGGCGGCGGTAATCACTACATACGTGGACGTGTCCGGGTCGTCAGAGGTCACCCGCTGTCACTCGACTTGAATATGTGTCGCCGTTTCACTTGAACGCCTGGTTCGTCGGTCCGGGGTGACCGATGCGCATTGCTCCTTTTGGGTCGGGTAAGACGAAAGGTGAGATGATAACTTGAAGGCTGACTCGCTTTTGACTGACCCCTAAGCTGGCGAACAATGTGTATTGCACACGTATGGGATTCGTCCAGAGCATCCAGTCGTCTGTCCTTGAGTCTTGTATATTCTTCACTCCGCATGTGAGTGCTAGCCGTCGAATCCATATGAAACCAACTTCCCCCTCTGCAACCGACCTTGGCTACTGGCCACGTATTTCGCTTTTCGACACTTCCTTTTAGAGAGGTTTTTACTTCCGAAAGTTGGGATGTCACAACCCATCGCAGTTGCTCGCGGTGAGCAACTAGTCTTTACCATAGAACGCCGCCGAAAACGGTGAGTCCCTATGGTTACTCTGGGCGTAAGTGATGAGTGACACATGCGGGTCACCAACTCGGGTCGCTCAAGTACTTATCCTTGTGAATGGTTCGCTTCGCAAGATCCGGACCTGACCTACATGGAGAGAACAGAGGAGCGCGTGTGCGTAGAACGGATCTATATGTCTTTGTGACGAAAGGGTCATCCAAGAGTCTTGCAAGGCAGATTCAGATTCGAATCAACAGGACCACGACTTGAGGACAAGCATCCACGTCTCGTATGCTACATAATACTTAAATACATCCCATCTCATGTCTTCGCGGAATCAATCTAAACAGGGCCTCAATTCAGTTCTGGCTTGTGCGGCCAAATCGCAATAAGTACGCCTGTTGAACCGTCCAAGTGCGCCACGCTGACTCGCGCGTGCAATCTTCTACACGACATCTAGATAACCTAACATGCTCACCTACGTGGCCATTCAGACCCTTCAGACAATCCGAGAAGCCGTAGGTTAACAAAGTTTCGCCTCCTCGAGGATGGACGCCTCCACATTCAGCACGACCCGAAAACACCATGCTTGTCGTCTGATCTACCCTGACAGTGCCAGCGCAGTGCCAGCGCGTGCCGAGTACGTACACAACGCCACAAACGACTACCATACCTCAGTATGCAGTGTGATCCCAGTGATGTGAGAACTAAATACAGAGCGACGTCAAGGAGATACAACGTACCTTCTCCTCGTCCCCACGCCCTTCACGGACGGTGTGCGTTCGAAGCGGGCTCGGGAGAGCGAGTCGATCGTGGTGTCCGTAATTGCCACAGAATCCACAGGCAGAGTCAGGTGCTGCTCGATGTGATCTGAAGAGTATAGACAACTGACAGGGCCCGAGCATCTGACGACCACCATCTGCACACCACAGCCAGTGGCTGGCAGTAACGTTGTTGGGTATATGGTATCAATACGAACCTTGTAGCACGGTTACTACCAGCAAGCTGTCCGAGACGGATCATCCGACGTGACACCACGTTGAAACCCAGGTAGAAACGGAGTGCATAGTTGATTGGAATGGTATGCCAAGAAAGTTGAAAGTCCGTAATAACTACACTGGTAATGATGACGTCGTCACTGCAACAAACTCCCACCCAGCTCTTGACCTCATCACTCTGAATCGGTACTATATTACCTTCTTCAAGTTCATACACCTCACATCCTCGCTGATCTTGGGCCTCAGCGCCTCCACTCACAACGCCGCACAGTGCACACTTGGTATTGTCCAACAATGGCAACCCGAAATCTATTACCACGTGCCTCCACATACTCTGGCTAGTCCTCGTCCTCCCGTCTTAACATCGTTAACATTTCCCAACTAGTACATGCCTATCTTTCACGCATGATTTCCCTTTACTCGACGTTTCCTCCTCATTCCTAGCAACAACTCTTACCCGGACGGTTCGCCTGGACCGGCGGCTCCTCCCCCACCTACTGCGCTAGCGTAAATTGGCTGCTTCAATGGATATTCACGGCGAGCCTTTTACTAACGAAACGTTCAATTTTCCATCCTCAACCTACTAAGTCATGTATGCTCGCTCCCGTCACCTGGCTGAAGTTGCGTGCGCACCTCTTGTCATTGACGTAAAGCTGCGTCAACATGACGTATAGCATCGCGTTGATTTTTTGGGGTCGGAGGCCGTATCACGACGGATGGAACAACGTTTAGGCCGGTCTCAATGTTGATTAAAATGTTAGTCAACGCGTTTAGGATGGGCCTAAATGTTGTACAAAATTTTGATCCATCCGTCGTGCATTCATTCCTTGGCTACACCCGATATGAATTCTCAGTCGGAGATAGTTCGTTCTGCTGCATGACATTGCGCAAGCAAGAGGCGAAGGCAAATCAGACTAGTGTTACCCCGAAGTGAATTGGAGTGAACCGAAGTATGTCACGGTTTTGTGGCGCAACTCGAGTCAAATTTGATGGAATGTTCGTTTACCTCGGGAAGTAGGATGCCAATCAGACTCTGAGAAAAGGGTCGAGGACACTGCCACGCACATCCAGGTTTGTAGTAATCAAAATTGACAACTTTCCCTTCTACGCCTCACTTCTTTTCGGAACCCTCAGATTTCGGTTCAAATCGCGTTTTTTTCGGCGCCATAAAAACGGCAGACGGGTCGATGGTTGCCATCACCCACTCCTAGATTTCGACGTGCTAAACTTCCTCTGACCAACTTCCACGCACATTATGCTTGCACAAGAATCGTATAACGCTGTTTCGACCACCGTAAATGTCAGTAAATTCCATTGACGCGCGTCAGTCAGTCATAGAACCATGCACTTACATACTCCAAAAGCTTTCCTGTGTTCCCGTTCATACAAGCGGCCTTGAGCGCATCATGCTTGCCGCTCAAGGCGACCTCCAACGTTTGCTGAGGTCCGCCAATTTCCTGCCCGCGACTCCCCCCACAAATTTATTAATAATATATACTTTCTGCCACAGCGCGTTCTTTGGACGACCTATTGACGTGAAATGCATCTATGCACAGACGTCACCCCGTTTGCGACCTGCGTCGCCCCAGAACCCCATCACACAATCCCGTCAGGTGCATCTCTTGTGTGCCAACCGTGTCGTCTGCATTGCGACCTCCTTCGTCACGATCACCTCTCCCGAAAGCGAGCGTCTGTTTTTAGACGAAAAGTTTCCCATTGGACAAACCTTTCGGCAGCTCCGTCATCAACCTCGGTTCAGTCTCCTCAACGTTGAAACACCGACCGTACAGGGGAATCGCGAGCTACACCGGACGTATACCCTGGAAACAGAGGGTCTCAAGACGGAGATTTTAGAAGTGTTTCCGGACAGAGACATGTTTAGCCGTGGCGAGGATTGGTTTCTTGGAGAATCTGACGTGGAGCGAACATGTGCCGTCGCTGTGGAGGACGCTAAACCCGATTGCCAGTGGCGCTCGGTGCATATGCCAGTGAGCCAGATTGTGCACTAAGCGATTCAATGGGGATGTCTTAGTTATCTTTGCTTGCCGGCTGTGATATGTTCCCTTTCTCGGTGAATTCGATAGACATGATGCATTACGTGTATACCAGCCGTTGTCCGCATGGTTCTTTCGGCTGTCTGAGCTTCGATAGGGGGAAGTGAAGGGTCCATCGCCTGTCTCGTAGGTTCGAATGAAAGAACAGCCGATCAAGCCTGGACAGTTGACGCCGCTCAGTGCTTAGCACCAACCTTGAATCGTGCCACTCGTAAACTTGAAAGTTTGAGGTGCATGCCAATCAATGGCATTGGGTGACTTCAAGTTCAAGTCACTAGGAGCCCGACGTGCCATTGACTTGGACTGCCATGACGCATGATCCTGCCGCAAGTACGTACTGTAAATCTCACAGACAATAGCTATCGAAATATTATTCTCTCATGTCAAGGTCCGTCGACAGCCTAAATTCCAATCCTCTGTTTCGAAGAGACAACCGGCGGGCGGAGCCACCTGCTAGACTTGCCAGCGGTGAAGTCACCGCTCAAGCATTCACAGGCGTCAGACTCACCGATTGATCGGTCTTCCACATACTTGTACAGCAGTCACGCCATATTACAGATCAAGAACGTCAAACTGCGGGGGAAAAAAGGTTCCATTAGCTGTGCAAAAATTGAAACGAATTGAGATTGCAGGAGTGGAGAAGAGTGGAGTGGAGAAGAGTGAGGTGAATAGTTTAGCAACTTGACACACGGGGATTAAAATTAGATGAAGCTTCAAGTGGGAGCAAAGAAGAATTTCGGATGAGTCGAACGTACTACAGTACGTCCGAGTGTCTCCGAGTCTGGGAGACAATATGATAACGTTTGAAAGCATGTGTTATTAAAATGGGGCCGAGTCGTATGGGGCAAGTGTCATTTCTGTCACTTTTGATTCGCAATAACGTTGGCAATCGAGTCGGAGGATATTCTACACCGACGGGGGAAATGGTCTATGCTTTTGGTGTCAATGTGTGATGCTGATAAGGTGGGAGACTCAGTTCTCCTTCATTGGGACTAGGCAGGTGGCGATCGGTCATCATCTGTCTTTGTGACACTCACCTCCTTGCGTGTACCCACTCTCGAAAGGACGCGGTTTTCTGCAACTGTGTGGCGGCCTGCCGGCGAGTCTCCAAGGCGGATAAACCCGCGCCGACTCGGATGCACTCTACACGCTAGCACTCCTGCCAGTCTTTCGGATACGAAGGCCTGAAGGCCCGGGGTTCCGGGTCGAGGGCGGATTCTTCAAGGGCTACATCTTTGTGATGAGTCTACAATACTGTCAGAAGGCGACTAGTCCCCCGAGGTCTGTGTGTCGGCCAATGCATCGGTCTGCCTATGTATACGTCATGGAATGTGTGTGATCCCCCACCTGCTTGTCACCCATGGACACGAGTCGTTTCGCTCGTCGCTCCTGTTTTTCCCTAGCGTCGAGCTGGTCTAATCTAGAGTCTAGTGCGGGGAGAGCCGGGTCCTGGTGAACATAACAGGTACTATGGAAAACCTGAATGTTGATTCAACGCACGTTGGACCAACCAAATACACCCTGCGCAGGTCTACTTTGCTCACTCGCGCGTGCAAGTCTTTCAGACGAGATCCGAATAATCTTCTACCAGATCTAAATACCCATCTACGCCGAGACTTGGCCGCCGGTTTGGAAAAAAAGAGTGCCACATAGGCATCGGTGTCACGTTCGTATTCATGGTTTAGCTTGTCTGCCTTGTCTTGGCTCCGATCCAGCTTCAACATTTCCAGCGTGACGTTCCCTGGCCCGATGCGACTCATGGGGCCGGCCAAGATACCACAAAACACTGCCCCCTTAATTTCTTCCATCCATCCCTCTACCACGGCCTCTTGACATTGTTAACATAACAAGTAAACATATCCAGTCGTCTATCTGAATTCTTGAGGCTGTACTAGCCGTGCAGGAAGCGACCGTAGTTGCCGAGCCCGACAGAGCGGACGAAGACAATGGGGCGAGATATCCTGCTTTGGATGGGTGTGGAATGGAAGAAAATGGGGAAAGCGGATGTGTGGGTGGTAGGGGATATTTGAGAAGCAGTATCGAATCCAGCTACCAGTCGCGATCAACAACCGGCATCAAAAGGGAGAACAAAAACGTACATTACTGAAGCTGAAACCTTCGTGGGCCAGCGTGACAGGTATGACCATAACCTTGAGTACCTCCGAGTCCGACTCGTCCTCGTCTTCTCCGTCCTTAGAGGCTTCAATGGGTTCCAACAACTGCAACGTCGTTTGCCGGAATAATATTTCAACCGTTGCGTTCCACGTATACGCAAGCTCGAAAAATAGCGGATGATGGAAAATCGCGTCCGCCTGCTTCTTGACCAAGTCCATACGGTGTAGGAACTGACCGAACGTGAGGAACTCTGAAACTGGCGGTGCACCATCCGAGAGACCGAGGTTTTGTCCATGAGGCTGATACCGTCCCTCTGTTTCACCAAGTGGGATGAAAGGCAGCCTTTTTAAAAGAGTCCCGATGGACGGCGTCGATTCCCCGCTACCACCCTTCCAAAACATGCCTTGTCGAGATACCGACGGAGGCTGGACGGACCTGCAATGATATGCGGCTCTTTCTTTCGATACGCCCATTCTTCCTCGGATATATCCCCACGCAAGTACCGTCGGTAAAGCAACCGGGTCATGGCCACTTGTGTGAGTGCAAAGTACGCATTTCCAAACGTGACTTTGTGTCGACGACAGTTGTCCAACACCGCAGCAGTCTCTTCGGGGACGATAATGCTCGCACGGGCGAGAGCGTGTGGCGGTGAAGGATGTCGATGGTGTGATGCGCCATGGAAGTGCATGGCCACCCTACGAGAACAACGCATCAGCTATCCAGGCAAGTCTCCATCGCAGAAACGCGCCTACCTGTGGCTTTCCCATACGCGATTGGAGGATCACGTTCGCGACCTTTTGCCACCGTCGTCTCGCGGGACTCTGCACGCGCAGCTGGACATGTTCGCGTTCTGCCATGGGAACAACCATGGCCAGCCTGTCTTCCAACGGGACCTGCGCGAGCAGATCCAAGAAGCACCGCGCAAACGAGTTCATCGCGGTCACGTCCCCGATGCAATGGGCTGTCAACGTCATTATGTGCAGCACGTTCTGGCGAAAGACGTATAACTGCGCCAACAAGTCCTGTGACAGCGTGCGCGGGCCGTCCAAGATCGCATGCACCCAGCTGTCGACCTCCTCTGCGGACGCGAGGTGCCCAAAGACGATGTCGCGTGGTCGGAGGACAACGAGGTCGCGTCCCCGGATGAAAAAATGGGGTTTGGGAAGGAGGGCAGGCCCTTGAACGCCCAGGGGCCTTGTACGGTGGCACCGACGAGGGGAAAGCGCCTTCCCGCAGACAACCACGCCTTGACAATGTTGGCATCTGAAAAGAGGTGTGTATCTTTTGCATCATTTACCCCGTGGTAGAAGCTACCCCAGATGAAGGAACTCTCTAACGCGTCCAATGGACGACGGAAATGGGGCCTTGAGTCGGATGTGTGTCGAGTAACGTCCAGTCATGGTATGTAGCCGCATAAGCGCATCGTAAAAATCCGTAGGAAGGTGTCCAACCTGGATGATCCGAACGCGACGCCACGAAACCGTGGAACGGTAACAGGGTACTCACTGGTACAGCATTAGGATCGCTAGAGCCCGCGGCCCTCACACGACGTTGGACACGAGATCAGGCCAGCTCGACGCTAGGGGAAAGACGAGCGACGAGCGGAACGGCTACTATATGCATGTCACGCGGTAACATACGTGGTCACCGGTCACCAGTCGCCAGGGAAACCCACAGTTATAGTACTAGAGTTTAAAGCCTACGTAGAGTTTTGTTAAAGTGGTAGGCCAAGCCAGAGATGAAAAAAAGTGTGCCAACAGTTGCCCGTGATCGCATTTACCAAACATGCCAATGTTCGTTTGAACGTTCCGTCTCAGACTTCAAGCTTCAAGTCTCATAGTATACACGTAGCAGTTAATCGTACAAAGCACTTGGTGCTCACGCCCGTCTCCCAACAAACTCCCGCCAGCTCTTGACCTCACTCGGCACGTGCCCCTCTTCATACCCAACCAACCCCCGTCCATCCGCCATCTTGCGTCTCAGCGCCTCCACCCACAACGCCGCACACTTGGCATTGTTCAACAACGGCAACCCAAAATCGACCGCGTTTCGTCGCGCCACGTAGTCCTCGTCCTCCCGGCCCGTACCCCGTCCCTGCGCGAGGTTGATCACCGACTGGATCTCGTATTCGTCAAACACCTCGCGTAGACGGCGCTTGTCCGTGGTCGGGAAAAATATGCGTTTGCAGGTCACGTGAGGAAGGGCGGTCAGCGCGGCTTCGACCGCAGGGGAGGAGACGTAGAGCTTGAACCCGAGCGAGTGGAGCGTTTTGGCGATGAATGGGAGCTCAGGCGTTTTGGGTGAGCCGCCGATGAGCACGCCGGAACGAGCCCGAGGAGGCTTGAAGCCGGTCGTGGAAAGCAGCGAAGCCCAGTATGCTTCATACACGTCGGCACCAAAGGAAGCGACTTCGCCCGTGCTCGCCATTTCTAAGGTCACCCTGTAAGCAAAGCAAAGATGTATGGTCGAATAGATACTCACCGACGCCAAGGAAAGGATCAGCACCCCCCAACCGTGTCCATGAAAACTGGGCCACCTTGATACTTGTATAGTCTCGTTGTTCCTTCATCAAATCAACCGGTTCGGGCACGTCAATACCCGTGATCGCCGCTGCCGCCGTCTCGATAAAGTTGTGTCCCAGCACCTTGGACACGAACGGGAACGAACGCGATGCACGCAGGTTACATTCGATCACCTTGAGCGCGTCCTCCTCGCCTACTTTGGACGCGGGCTTCTTGATCACCTGCATATTGAAAGGTCCAGAGATCTCAAATGCTTGGGCGACGCGCGACGCAATGTCCTTCAGCCTGTCGAGGTCACGCTCACTCAGCGTGTAAGGAGGGAGCACAAGGGTGGCATCCCCAGAATGGACGCCGGCATTTTCAACGTGTTCGCTGATGGCGTGGACGAGCAGCTGGCCCTTGTAAGCGACAGCGTCGACATCGATTTCTTGCGCGTTAGAAATGAACTTGGTGATGACAACAGGGTGGAGTGGGGAAACGGAAGACGCGGCAGTAAGTGTGTGCGAAAGTGTTGACTCTTCATGCACAATGTTCATCGCGGCGCCAGAAAGAACATACGAAGGCCGTACGAGGACAGGATAGCTACATGATGTGCATCAGTATCTCATTCTGCTCAACCGCACGAGCTCACGTCTACTAACCTGACACGGTTTGCAAATTCCCTGGCAGCCTCCAGTGACGTGACTTCCGTCCACTCGGGTTGATCGACACCGATCGAATCAAGGACGCTCGAGAATTTGTGGCGGTCCTCTGCATTGTCGATCTGGGAAGGATCCGTGCCGAGGACGTTGACACCACTCTCTTTGAGACGAAGTGCAATGTTTTGAGGCAATTGGCCTATTGAAATAGCCCGTCAATCCAACTTTGCAACACTATGGAAAAAGGGGGCACCCACCTCCGACACTAACAATAACGCCCTTCGCCCCCTCCAACTCATAAATGTCCATCACTCGTTCCCAACCCAATTCCTTCAAAGTACAATCTGTCTGCTTCGTCAAAGTCCGTGCTGACTGTCTCGGGGTTGTAGTTGACCATGATCGTCTTCCCACCAACGCTCGTCCCGTCCTCGTTCACAGTATCGCCCATCTCCCGTAGCTTGCGCGCACAAGTGACGGCGCACCAGTCAAACTCGACACTGCTGCCGATACGGTAGACACCACTGCCGAGAACCATGGTACCGTGATCGTCGAAAGTGACGTCATGCGTGGATGCGTTGTACGTCGTGTAGAGATAGTTAGTGTGGGCAGGGTACTCGGCCGCCAGTGTGTCAATCCGTTTCACAAACGGAGTGATAGGCGGGTCCTGCGTTTTACGGAAATGGCGAACCTGGCCTTCGGTGGTGTTTAAGAGGGACGAAATTTGAGAGTCGGAGAATCCTTGTCTTTTTGCGGTCAATATGAGAGATGGGGGAACAGCAGAGAGATTGCCTATGGTGGAAAGGGCCTGAGACGTGGTGACAATGTTTTCAATCTTGTACAGGAACCACTGCGAGGACATCAGGCATAAGTAGTCGAAACCACGAGCGTTGAGTGAGACATACCTTGTCGATCTTAGGTCAAATCGTGAATCTCGTCTACATTGTACTTGCCGTTGTACATTGCGTACGCGATCGCAAATAGCCGCATGTCCGTAGGACGCCTGAGCGCTCGTTCCAACTCGCCTGCTTCCTCCAGTTTCTTCAGCCCTCCGACCACCTCAAACCCGCGCCACCTGGGATCCACCATACGGACAGCCTTTTGCAAGGCTCTCTTCGAACGTCCTACCGATGGCCATCACTTCACCAACACTCTTCATGGCGCTACCAACCTCACGGTTGACCTCGGTGCTGAATTTGGCGAGATCCCATTTCGGGATCTTGGTCACAATGTAATCGAGGGACGGCTCGAAGCAAGCAGTTGTCGTTTTCGTGACAGCATTGGGCAACTCGGGAAGGGTGTGACCGAGGGCAAGTTTGGCGGCGGTGTAAGCGAGGGGGTAACCCGTTGCTTTGGAGGCCAACGCGGACGAACGGCTCAGACTGAAAACATCAGCAGTTATCCATCAGAGATAGTGGCCCACATACCGTGCGTTGACTTCGATGACACAATATTCTCGCGACTTCGGGTTGAGGGCGTATTGGATATTACACTCTCCGACGACACCCAGATGCCGAATGACCTTGATGGCTGCACTCCGCAACATGTGGTACTCGTCATCGTTCAACGTTTGACTGGGGGCGACGACGATCGAGTCACCCGTGTGCGTTCCCAAAGGATCAAAGTTTTCCATGTTGCAACAGATGATGGTGTTGTCGGCACCATCACGAACGACTTCGTACTCGAGTTCCTTCCAGCCTTTCATACTGCGTTCGATGAGAACTTGAGGGGAAAGCGAAAGAGATTTGGCAGAGAGATCGCGTAACTCGACAGGATTGTTGGCGAAGCCAGATCCTAGGCCACCGAGAGTGAACGCGGAACGAAGGATGACCGGGTAGCCAATTTTTTCTGCAGCTTCAAGAGCCGCATCGACACTGGAGACAGCAGTCGATTGTGCGACTGGTATGTTGATTTCTGGTAGAGCCACGTGAGAATCTAATCGACTATCAGGCAAACACGAGGACGAACCTTTGAGAGCTTGTACAAAGAGGTCACGATCTTCGGAAACCTCGAGTGTCCTGATGGGTGTTCCGAGCACCCTGACATCGAGGCGATCAAGGATGCCCATCTTGTCGAGGGCAATGCCAACGTTCAAAGCACTCTGACCACCAAAGGTGAGTAAAATTCCATCGGGACGCTCTTTTTCCAAAACGTATGCGACATAGTCCGTGGTAATCGGAAGGAAGTAAACTTCGGACGCTAGTTGATGACTGGTCTGCCAAGTGGCAATGTTTGGGTTGATAAGCACGGCTTCGATGCCTTCCTCGCGAAGGGCTTTCATGGCTTGGGAACCAGAGTAATCGAACTCGCCGGCCTGGCCGATGGAGAGGCCACCACTGCCGACGACGACGACTTTATTAACCTTTGGACGATCGAGTTGGGGAAGGACTTTTGCAGACAATTTCGGGCAAGTTCTGAGGGGGAGTTGAGGACGTGTTCGCCATCTTTTGGTGCGTATGAACCGACAGCCGGAGCAGCGATCGCACGCAGAGGGTGGGTGGGTGCGATACGAGCACGAGGGGATACTGGTGGAGAAAAGGCGGGCAGAGGGGTGGTGAGTGCGGGCGAGGGCATTTAGAGAGGGTAAAACGCGTGCGGTGGTGAGCATTTTTCACAGAGGCAGAAGAGAGAAGACGAGGTCACTGAGATAGCTATCAAACTGTTAACGACGGCGAGAAATATCAGAAAGACGTTGACTGACTCGTCGCGCGTGCTCTGGGTGAAAATCATATACGAGCTCAAAGCTCTGATCGTGGTCTCTGGTCAAGATCCTTGTGCAGCATTTTCATTGGTTGACACACCCGGCCCGGCTGGCTCCGTTCTTTAGCCTCACCTCACTACAATCTCACCGTCAGTCGAGATCCTGGGACCAGGACCGAAGAAGACGACAGACTTTTGCATGGAACGGAATGGACCACAGCCAGACGAGTGTTTTTTGGATCGTTGTTCCTCTACGCTGACAGTGGTGTCCTGCGTGGTTTTTCGAGGCTTGGAACGATACCGTCGATGCGTACCCTCTCCTTCCACTCTGAACCTGATCAGACCTCGTGGCGAGCACCAGAAAATATCTTCAAAAAGTCGTTGTCGTTACTCAGGGTATATCCACCACATTTGCCTCTGACCGACTCATTTTTCAACTCATTTTTTGCAGTTTATGGTCTGAACAGAGACGTCCTCGAAGATGACACTGCTACACCCAGACTATACACCGATTCTGTCGGTCGCGTATTGTCTAGCCTAAGCTCAGTCGAAGGATATGTGGCATGTGGCGTCCCTGCTACGTGTCACTGTTGAATGCTGATAGAAGCATTTCGGACGTAGGTTATTGCTGATACTGGTTCAAGATACATACTGTGCTGTGATTCGCAGACAAAGGGAACTCAGCAAGCACAAGATGAGTCGTTCAAATTCCCCCCAACATATAGTCGATGTTCACTACCCGGGTCCGTGCTTTGTTTCCTCGATAGGGTTTCCGGGGCGAGTTTACTCTCACGACATGGACGGTCCTTGGACACAGTACTGTTCGCAGGGCTCGAGGTATTACTTCTTCAGCAGCCTGACTTTACTTCATCGTATCCAGGCGTACGATCGCTGCCAGAGATGATCCACTTGCACTCAAGGCGCGGACCGCGAGTCGAGCGGCACCGCATAGAAACAACGGGGTGGCGTTCTCGTTGTGAAACAGTTTCGAAAAAATATGTACGACATACTCGATGTTGTTGTATTCAAAGGTGCTAATATCACGAATTTTTGTTTGATGCTTCGTGTAAGATCCTGCGACAGACTGGAGGGTCATGGTGAGAAAGGTCAAGATCTCAAAAACAGTTCCACACGGTTAAGCGCAAGTCTCAGAAACCTTGCCCAAGGGAGTGGGGGGACGGAGCCATACTGGCGCGTTCGGGAGGAAGGGCTCTCACGGTTCCTCTTACCACCGCACTTCGATGACCTCCAACGAGCCGCCGAACATGGTCTCGTCATAATCGTCAATGCAAGTGAATTCGATTGCGACGCGCTCATTGTTATCGTCCGCCCACCCATGTACCTCTGGAAAATTATCGCGTTGTCCGATTGTGTTCTCAATTCTCGGAGCTCATTCAAGACCCTCACGCTGACGGAGACAACAGATAATTTTGGCTGAGCATGTTGCGCGAGTTGTAGGTCAACGTGGTCAAGCCGATCGTCGATGTACTCCAGAACGACGTTCAGCTTCCTTTACACTCGCGCATATGGTGGTGCCCGACGTCACACTTCACGATCCTACCCTCCCATGCTTCCAGTCCACATCGAACGAAAGGAAATCAGGCCAATCTCGTGGATCTCTACGTGTTGTCATATACTCCCTCGCTCTCATGTCTCATTCGCACGCGCGAGCGGGCTCGTTCACAAAGGGAGGTTGGAGTCGCGGACACGGTTTCGTTCGCGGTCGTCGGTCAGGCGACGCCAAGCTCAAATCTCGAACTCTCTACCTCGCCATTCGTGGATCACGAAATAGTGCGTCTCTGCAACGAGACTAACACGCCCCCCAACCTTGTGACGTTCGAAACCGTCACTTTCCCCGTCGTCTTCTATGCTTGACTGTACGATACTCTGACGTTGTTTGATAGAAGTACTAGAGTCGCATCTTTGACTTTATACCTTTTGCGTTGTTCTTCAAGTTCCCGTCCATCGCGGCCAAAAGAATTTCAGATTGGTCTGCTACGCCCCCTATCCAACAGCGTCATCTCCATCACTCGTCGGCATCATAAATATAATATCACCTGGCGTTCCAGCTCTTTCTACCTGGTGCGATCGTGATAGCTCTCTCTCTGTGTCATTGTCCATTTGCTACTGGCAGTCCGTGTGTTCATATCGCTGAGGGGTGTCAATACTGACCCGTCACAGAAATGTTGTGGCCCACCAAATTTTTACCTCGCTCATCGAGATCCACATGTCAGCTTAGTCGAAACCGACGTTTTGGCTGACATTTTATCGCCAAGGGCGGGAGTGATCCACCACAGCCAATCATGTTTCTCGTCGTCGCCGTATTACGAAGATCATGGCGCGATCAAGTATTTGCTTTCCCCCCGGTAGGTACGTTGACGGTGGTCATGCCATGTTTCGACTCCAGCGCCGTTTTGGGATGGTATGGAACGATACATTTGTTGGAGATCACAATCTCGATTAGTAATAGGTACAGCCATCGCTTACGTAACCGTAGTACACCGTTCAGTTGTACCGTAGTTTCTCTATCAAAAGTGACTATATACACACATTTAGTGTTTTTACAACATTGTCGTCGTTCCGTTCTCGCATATCATAACGGTCTCCCTCATTCCCAATAAGATCCACAATGAACTACTAACCTCAATGGTTGATCTCATCTACTGAATACACTGCTGACGCCATTGAAAGTATCATCGTCACGGTGCTTCCCGCCCTCCCTCGCTGCTCCGCTGGGACCGTTGACGTTGCCGTCAACTTGCCATTTGTGGTATGTACCATCCCCATCGTATCAGTATGCGTGAAAGACGAGTTTTACAGTTTCAATGGTGGTAGAACATATACAGTTTGAAGAATACATCACAACACACTGTGGGAAGTAAATACGCTTATCATCATTGCTCCGTCCACTGAGCAATGCAATTTCATTGTCACGTACACTGATTGGCACAACAAGAGTTTTTCATTGTGACACTGAACATTGACAGACATCGACAAATCATTGTAATAAGGGACATAACTACGAGGTATTGAGAAGTGCACTGATGCATCAGCACACACAAAGGTACATTGGGCTATCAGCGCACAGACGTAACAATGAAAAACCAGCACAGAGTGACAGGAATGAAAAGATGCGAATGTACGTGATGACAATGGGAGATAATTGCTATGGTTAATACCCAGCTTCCTCATCTCCTCTCTGCGCGAGTTGGCCGATTTCTGAGTCAGCTGTAAATGTAGCCATGCAAGAATCTACAGAACGATCAGCGATTCCCCATTGATTGCGCGACTTAACTCGTCCGACAACTGCCTTGATGTTGCGCAAGTCCATAATCGATGATGGTCCCACCAGTGTCCCAGAAGTCCCCAGAGTCGAGACGAGTGAAGCCGATGGCCATACGAGGTCACCAAGCCGAGGACGAGTCAAGCTGCAAAGATAAGTGTCGAAGCGGTGAGAAGAACACACCTGAAGGTCACCAGAGCCTATTGGAAGACCATGGATGCACGACGAACCAATCCGAGTCCAATCCGAGGTCCTCAAGTCGAGTTGAAGGTCCAGGAGGCCAGGATGAGGTCCAAGTCGATCTGAGGACGATTGAAGTCGATTGGGACACCCAGATCGATGGAGACGACGCCCAGGGCATACCAGAAGGTTCCCAGATCGACTGAACCGAGCGCTTCGTCGAGACGAAGGTGCATTGTCGAGGTAGAGGGCCAGGAGGCCACTTGGTCGAGGAGGACGAACTGAGAGCCGTCGAGGCCGATTTGGACCGCCACGAGGTTACCGAACGAGTCTAACATGATGGTATACGTCCAAGACGCAAGGAGAATGAGCGCTTCGTCGAAACGAAGGCGCAACGTCGAGATAGAGGGCCAGGAGACCCTAGAGATGATGAGGTTAAGTCGAGAACCGTCGAAGGTGCCGAAACGGACCGAAATGATGGCGACAGTGACGGAGACAAATGGAGACGAGGCTGGAAGGATGGCGCAACGAGCAGCGCACGCTGCGACTCGATACGAGTCGAAACGCGACAGCTAGCTGAGGAGAACGGTCAGTCTGAATGGAATAAAGACAAGACCATGGCGCACACACCTAGACCACCCAGACCACTTCCCAACCATCCCAGACGACTTATCCACCATCCAAACCCACCGCGTCGTCGAGGTCGACTCAAAACGCGAACTAGAAAAGTTAGTCGACACCGGACGAGCAAGATCGCTCACCACGTCATACAGTGGCTTCAAGGCCGTATCGGATACGTCAAACACGTCGTAAATAACCTACAGGAGATAGGTGAATGGTCAGTACATACCTGACAGCCACAGGATGCACCAGAGATCGAACGGACGAGATCACGCACATCAGCAGCCACTACGAGACGAGCCGTGACTTACTATATATGGACACCGCTCGAGCGTACTACCAGATGATGTTGCATTCACCGGACTCAAGTTGAAAGCTTTTGAGCTTAGTCTTTTGGTGTAATTTACTAGATTTTGATTGCTACCTACTACGAGGCAAACACGGATAGACTATTGCCTTAGGCTTTCCATACGAAACAATATTAATGGTCAATGAGATGTAATTTAGTGTGGTGTTGTGGCTTGTTTGGTTACATGAGGGCAAGTCGCGTCACCACTTGCCCCACCACTTGCTCTCGCTATGTCACTCGCGCCGTGTCACCCTCACTGTGTCGTGCCATCTCACCCTCGCCGTGTCGCCCTCGCCGTGTCGCCTTCAAGTGCCGCCCCGCCTTCAAGTAAGCCGTGGACTTGCACACACAGTCATCACCACCACTGACTGCGTGCGTCCACCCACCATATGCACGCACAATCACGATCGCCACCCACCACCACCACCACTGGCCCAGCGCCATCAATGACATGATGGCGACTACGACGGCGACAACAACACCGTGAACATGGCTACACCCACACCACCATTGCCACCCAGAGGGCCCGATGGTGACGATGACGCAGCAATATTGTTGATGACCCAGTGCCATCAACGACACCACCACGACAACGGCAATGACGACGAGCCACACCCACACCGCTGCCACCATCTTGAGGACGCGACGGCGACGATATGTGCAACCGCACGACAATGGCGATGACGACGAGGCCACACCCGCACCGTCACCACCACCTTGAGGACACAACGACATGACGACGATGCCACCAACGCCGCTGCCAGAGGATTGTCAATGAAGCTGGCAAAGACAAGGATGGCCCGGATGAAGGTGAGTACGACGGGGATGGGGCGGTTGCGATACTCAAGCAGCTTACGAGATGATGCTCAACAGTGCCGCCATGGGAGAAACTCGCCATCCCTACCAGGAAGACAACCAAGAATTGGAACAGCTCCTAAGGACGATCGCGTCAATCAACTTCAAATCCCAGGAGGAAAGCGTGTTTCCTGCGACACCCACGATGGCTGTGATAGTCACTCCTCAAGCTCACATGATCTCAACGACGCCAGTGACGCAGGAGCAAGGGGGCCCCAGGAGAAGTAAGCATCACACACATCCCGGTGCCATGGAGCACACCTCTTCCTCCTAACCACATTATATGCAACCATTCTCCTTTCTTTTTTATGTATCACCTTTCGTTTCACAGCGTTTTTGTGCATGTATCACTACTACGAATAAATCATTGCTGAGCGATCTTTTTGTGATATTTAAAAATGGATGCAATTGATGAAAACCACTGCGAAACCCTCTCATAACAAATGATGGTGACACTGATACCTGATTGCAAACCCCATTGATAACTGGCTGCCAGCAGCACGAACAGTTCACTGAGCACCTCACTCGTCGATCACGCAAGATCACGCTAAAAGACCATGCATGTCGACCATGATCGATCGTGGCCTTTTTGGCCAAATCAGTGTGTTCACTCAGCACTACTATTCATTGCGTAGACACTGATAGCTACTGTAAACCTAGATGATATTCAGTGGTTTCCTCCATGGCATCCAGTGTAAACCCTTCCCACAGTGAACATTGACTCGGATTCCCGTTACCGTAATGCAGTTCAAGTCCGTACTAGTACATAGGTAATACCTCGAACCTCGAAACAATTACATCGAAATTACTCTGTATCGTGCTTGCAAGAACCTCTTCCATCCTGGAAACTTGTCGTCGTCGAGCCTGAGCATTGGCGAGCACACACCGAACAATGCCGGTGGTACTCCAAATTCTCTGCACAACTCCACGGCTTGGGTAAAATACCTGTCCGAATCCGACTTGTGATCTAGAAGCATTTCTGCCTCTCCCAGGGCTACCATACATGACGCCTTGGTGATGATATCACATTGGGCATCACAATCCACGATAACTTCTTCCAGGAGTCGGCAGGCTGTCAAATAGTTGCTAGCATACAGCTCATTTTGAGCTCGGATATAGTGTGTTTTCAGAATGTCGGTGGATGTCGGAGTAGCCACCACACCGAGAGTGCTAATGCAGCGCTGTAAAAGAGATCGAGAGAGACCATAATCCCCTTGCCTCGAGGCGACTGCTGCCTTCAATGTCGTGATGATGATACTGAGCTGGAAGTTGTCGTTGACAGATTCGTGAGCTTGACTGAGTAGATTCATGGTTACGTCGAATCTACGTTGCATGAACGCTGCTTCTGCCGCTGCTTCAAGGAATCTCCAGCGGTTCCAAGCGTCAGAAGACGACATGCAATCGGATCGGAGAGGTTCAAGGTGCTTCTGGACTTCTTCCGGCGTACTGTATCCGTGGTACATTCTGGCCTGCCAATGGCGTACACGTGATTGCAGGCCACGAAAACGATCATCCATGGATCGCACGAAGAGGGTGTCGGCACCCTCGGATGATGTATGCATCCTCGACACATCAAGTATGAAATTAAATTCCATCTCATCGAGTGGGTGGATATCTTGCCAGAAAGGGGAGCGAATGAAAGCCTCCAAAAGCTGTTGACTTCGCGCAAAGTCTCCACAATTATTGTAAGACAGGGCCACACTACATGTGCAAAGCGACACCATGGCGGGATTTCCGACGGAGCCGAACAAGGTCCTCGCAGCCAAATGAAGAGATCCGGCAGCTGAAAAATCCGAGAGTTCAAAATAGAGTCTTCCGAGTGCATACAGGCAGCGTGCTCTCGAATCCTTTTCCAAATCTGATTCTTCAGGCAGCGAGGAAATGACGGGAACGAGCAGCGTAGGACGTGGTTTGTTCCGCTCGAGACCATGAAGAAACCCGCGGCAAGCCAAAGCGATGTCTTGGATGTCAAATGGGGGATGTGCGATGTCGAACATAATCAGGTGTTCAATATTGAGATGATCTGACGCAATGAGATTGGCATGGGGCTCCTTTTTTTCGATAATAGCTTGCATAGTGCTGTAGTAGAAGCTGCGGATGTCGTCGAGAAGTTCAAGGCCCATGGCCGGAAATTCGTCAAGCAGGAATAGTCGGATAGGGGGCGAGCATCGTTAGGAAAGGAGCAGAGGGATAAAGTAGGGAGATCTTGCAGAGGGTATCCACGATGATGAAGATTTGAGAGTGCAACGCCGGGAATAGGCGAGTGAGGTGGTCTTGATTAATCCCTTGCGGGAAGAATGCGACGATCGAAAGGACGCGTAGAGCTTCGTCGCCGAGTGTCCTGACTGAAGGCGATTCAAGGGACAAGCGAATCGTGAACGCGAGGTTGTCCTTGCCATCACCCCTCTGCAGTAATTTTCCTTGCTGCAACCTCCACCTATCCAACAGTACTTTTCCTGACCATCGATTCTCTTTCGCCGTATATGCTAAAATAGAAATAGACAGTGGGTGGAAATCGACTGTGCCCAACAGTCCATCGATCTCGTCATTAGTGATTTCCCGAGGTAAATCCTCCTAAAAGAGAGCCGTGCCGGCTCTCTCTCGAGTGGTGGGACATCAAATTGGGTCCATGACACCCTCCTGGCATTGGAACTTGTTCGGGAAGTCAGCATAACTGTGACGCCGGGAATGACTGTAATGTGGGAGATAAAGTTTGATATTTGCGTTGCCTCGTCCCGATCCACTGCGTCCTCGAAGGCGTCTGCATTATCGAGGACAAGGAGCGCCGGAGCCAATCCAAGGTTGATTTTGATCTGGCGCTCGCCCTCCGCACCTGATATTTGGAGGCCCAGAACATTCGCTATGCGGTCTACGAATGAGGCAAAGGTGATTGTCTTCGGATTCATACTCGCGTAGGTCACAAAGAACCGACGCCTACAGTGCTTTGTGATGTCTTCCTCGTTCATCAGTGCTATCGCTAACGTGCTCTTTCCAATCCCACCCGGGCCAATCAAAGAAACATCTTCATCGTGAAGTAACGCAATCTTGACTTTGTGAAGCAATTCTTCACGACCGAAGAACACGGGTGGAGGCGGCGGGGGAGGGTCCGGGATCAAACTGAAATCTCAAATCTCATCAGTGACCAATATGGAAGTACCGCAACCATCCTTACTTGGGAACGTTAGGCTGCTGCAATAGTTCACGTATTTGTTCCAGGGTAATAACAGGAATAATATTTAATTTTGCCTGTTGAAATTATTAGCTGTAGTTCCAACTTGAAGCGGACGTTTGACGTACACTAAACGATGTGAAGATGCTATCCAGCTCAGCAGTCCATGCGCTGACATCTTTTACATCGAGATTGGCACCAAACAGTTTCCACAGGGGACGATGCTTCAATGCCTTCCGGACTCTCGATCGCAGGCCATCAATCGAACTAATTCGATTGACATGAACCAAGCTGCTAGTAGACGGCAATGGGACGGACACAACTTGAAGATACGTACAATTGGAGTACATCTAAGGTATCCCCATACAGTCCCATTGAAGCCCCTTTCGTGGCGAGTGCTAAAGTGGCGCAAATAGCTTTACAACTGCGAGTGGGCGTGCTCAGACTGTCTTTGCTTTTGGTATGCCTCTACGGCAAGAGTCAATCCTTGTGATTTCAAGTAGAGAAGGACACGGCGCCAGACGGACCTGCAAGAGGGAGAGTATCGTGGCAATATCTGTTATAATTGTCTTTGCTATATCGATATGGACCAAAGTAGCGATCTCTTGAATGAGCCTGGATTGTACTTTCTAATGCATTCGCCACTACTTTTCGCTGGTGAGCTTCAAGTTGTTCTGGAAGGGTCACTGTTTTACTGATCCTTCCATCAGCCTAGATAAACATGGCAGAGATAGGTAGAAGACCATTTCCATGCACAACCAGGTTGAACTGATCTCCACAAACGTCATTAAAATCACCCTGAATCTCTATGGTGGTATTGGCGTCATTCTGTTCGATCGGCATTATCAGTCAGTTCGAGGAATCTGTCCGAAAGCTTCAGCACAGCGTCAGCTGTCTTTTTGATCTTTACTTAATGGGGCTTGACAGGGTGAACGAACTGACTATACAAGATGAAAAGAAGAGAGGGGGGATGACGGGATGATTGATGAAACTTTGGGACTCTACATTATATAATGCGTTGCACAGACTCCATCGAGCCCCTACATACATAATTGCACACTGGCAACACTGGCAACAGCAGCCAGTTTCCTCTGTATTACTGGCAGCCGGATTCAAGTCTTGTTGCTGGCGCACATTCTTGCCACGTCTCCCCTGTTCCTCTGCCTCTGCAGCCCACCTTTGTTGGAAATTGACAATACATTGTATTAGCACAAATACGAGCAAACCAAGCTCGGCCAATAAGTCACCCATCACAAAGACTCAGCTTATACATTGTCGTGAATTATTCAGCTTACAAAGTCGTGCATATCGCTGAACGTACATAATGTCGACCTGTACGAAGGGGAAACAATAATAGTCGCCGTCTCCCTGGCCCTCACAAGGGCTTACTCCGTCTGATATAAGTCACTTGCGCACCTTGTCTGACGACAACCTTTCCTGCTCTGCCTTCTGTTCTCTGCGATGTCTTTTCTTCCCTGCCTGCCGACACTCTTCAAGATGTTGCCTCTCTCGTTCATCTTCTTCTATCCACAGGCGCTGTTCCCTGCGACGTCTCGCCTGTTCCTCCTCTCGCCTCTGACGCTCCCCTGCAGCCCGCCTCTCCCATTGTCCTACCTCCTCCAGTGGAATTTGCTGTTCCCTAGCTAGCAGATAATCTACAACATGAAAACTCAGGTTTCGTACTTGCCTGCGACGTCTTTCCCGCCGACGCTCCTCAAGGCGCTGCTCCCTGCGACGTCTCTTATCCTTATCCGCTCCCTCCCTCCTCTCCTGCTCCTCTGCCTCTTGTTGTTGATGTTGCTGGCCTGTGAGTGGTTGACTTTGTTGTTTCGTGACTTCTTGCAGGTAGCGATCCTGTGCTATCGTTTTGGCCGCTTCCTCTCTGACAGTCGTGTCTAGATGTTCATGAGCGGCAGCTTCAGCATTGGTTTCTTTCCACTCGGCGTGCTGGTTACCCTTGGGAACTGGCTTGGTTATAGCTGAGAGTGTGGCAGCACCTTCTGTGACAGGGGACATCTGACACAACGAAGTGAGCTCCTGCATCTGCAGTTCGAATTCCGGTTTCTGCACCCATCATTCGATTCATACGGAAATCCTTGAAGATGGAAAACTCACATTTTCGCACTTGGGTTTTGGGTGAGCATTAGAGGCTTCTTGCGAAGATGTACTTGATGCCGGGCTCGAAGATGAGGAATCATGCTGGTATGCAGGCTCAGTGTTGTCAGCACATCAATAAAATGAATTGAGCTACCGTGACTGGAAGTTGATCTGAAGGTGTACTACCCTTCGAGGTAGTGATGTCGGTAAAGTTGAACGTCAGTTGAAAAGCACTAATCGTCGCCAGGAAACATGTTTACCTGCAGGTCTCCATCATGAATGTACCCGCACTTTTCTCCGAGGCGACAGTATCCTTGACTGTAGAAACGACACGGTGTGGTCTTGCAAGCGGGGGTAAAGTGACTTGAGGAGCTCATGGTGAATGAGTTAAGGACCCTGAAGGATCAGCCGAATTTATATGTGAACGGGAGGCACAGGATCACGCGAATCGTGGGCCCACGCGCCGTCCTCATGTCATCACAGCATCATGATGTCGGAGAAGTCTCGATGTTCGATCTTACGCAAGCACACAAGCACTTCTCTTAGCAACCCGGACCCAGAGCTTCAAGCATTCAGAATCCTTCCTTGTTCTGTCGTTATACCTGTTGAGAAATTCCTGTAACAGTCTTCTTTTTGCGTATACGCTTTCTTCATACTCGTTCGCTATCCCAGTAGCCTAATTTATATTTGCTCACACAATTGACGAATGATCCAGGACAAGATCGACGCTTGTATACTTGCAGGACGGATCTTTTAGATGAATCCAGTCAGTGAGGTTGTTGGTTTTAGCGGGATTGATGGACAAACTCGTGGATGGAAGAGCGATCTCGTTGAGCGGCTGGATTCCACTACAAGAGGAAATCGTGAAGGCTCTCCAGGACCATGCTGACTCGGAGCATCTAACCACACAATTTCTCTTCACCTATGTGAAATGCAACTACTCTGAGTCGTGTGCCACGGCATCCCTGACCCCCTTGTAGCCTTCGTCTTAGGTCGTAAGTCGAGCGAAATTCTCAGGAACCCGGGACTACTACTAGTATATAGTATAATGGTGTTGGACACAGGAACTATCTTGGATCTCACTATGAGATAGTCAACTGTACTATCAGCGCCATGCCGAAGACGTCGAAGCGCCCACAGGACTTGCCCAAAAAAGAAGCTTCGAAAACAGACTCGAAATGAGTTTGGCTGGGTGGGCCTGGGTGTCGATGGGAACAGGAGCATGATGATACCATCTTGATGGATCTACCACCCTACCTGCCAGCGGTCCTTTGATGAGTTGTCCTTTTTTCGCTAGCACAAGGGAGGAAAGGGCTCGCCGTTTCAGTCGTGTGTACTTCACGATGACTGGTATTAGAAGCAGACGTTGCTGGATCCAAGTTCCCCTCCGACTTCCCCAGCAGCTGTAAGTGTCCCTCAAGGGCATGAGTCAACGATGACGCCAATTATGGATGCGGTAAATTCACAATTAATAACCTCCACCACATGTATGGGGGCAGACGCGGTGCTTACAACTTAAAAGTGCAATCTGAAACCGAGCGCCAGCGTGAACGAGACAGGCCGATTACAGGGAGACATGGTGCACGAACGGTAGTGACTATGGGGTGAGCGGCTGAAGTAAGCTTCTTGCCTTGCCGCTTTCTAGAGCGGACAGACCTTCGATCGTTACTCTCAGCCCAGAAAGCTATCCGCAACCGACGAAATTTCCTCGAGATTTCACACCGACAACCGTCAATCGTACGCGGGCGTGGGCGACATAGAGGTTAGTGTCATAACCAACCACGACGAGATTTTCGATGTCATTGGCCCTATCATGAATGGGAACCGGATAGATAATCGTTGTAATCTACGAGGGCAGTCACGATCAATGAGCCTCTATCCCCAATCCGAAGAACGTCAAGAGCATACACACAGAACCAATATCCCCTCATGAAACTTCTGGTAGCGCTAATCCTGTCCGCGCACTTTGGCATCCCGGCTGTCAAGACCGATGTCCAGGTCGAGAGTCATGGCAACCATCCCTTTTCTCGGAAAAGGGGGTTATCCAGGCAATGTCGACCATGACTCCCAAGACCGGCTCCATGATGTGCCAACGGAACGTAGTCGTGCGTTCCTATCGACGGAGCGAGTTCACACACAGTAGTGCGAAGCCTCGGGCCCACTAGACTTCCACCGAATAAGTCGAATTCGGGTAGCCGGAGCGAGATATCGTAGTCTTGCAACAAGAGAAATAGGTGGCTTATATTTCTTGACCATAGGGAATGGGCCCAATAGGACGCCAACTATACAGTGGAAAGCCTGAAGCAATGACACGACAGGAAGGCATCGGTGAGTGAAATCGTAGAGAAGTGAAATGCGAGACGCGTACGGAGGATGTCAAAGGGGAATGGCAATCAGGCTTTGAGGATGAACTTGAAGTGCCATTGCGATATCTGAGACTCTGAGTGTCACTGGCATGTCGACGTTACATGAGCAGAATGATAACTTATACTCGAAAGTACATCGATGAGATGCGCGCACCTTTTTCAATTCAAGTTCATGTACTTGGGCATCACAGCACAACATCGCCTGATGCGCCGCGCGAAGGTTCTCTTTCCCTGCCTGGCTTTCCCGTTACGACTCGCCATGTTCGTGTTCTGAAGATGTGGTGGACGTGTCCCCTTTCCCCGACCACATTTGGTGGAGCCTGCTTGTATTCTGGTATATGGCATGGATTGTCAACTTGAATGTATCGCATCGATGTCGTGTTGTGACGCTTGTCGTGCAGTTCGGATAAAGTTGCGAATTAGTAAGGAGCTGAAGAGGGCAGGAAACTGTCTTGGTGCTCGTCAAATTTTAATGTGACTTATCAAGATGAACTCGCTTCGATGCAAAGCTCTTCGTTCATGGCATCAAACTTTAAGTTTGTGGCCATCATGATCATTGCAATTGTCGTGTGGCTACAGGGAAGAGCTTGAGAGTCTAGAAGTACGGATAACCAATGGACCTGCTTAAATATCAAAACTGAGAACGTGGTGAGAGTACATCGCAAACTATCAGTCAAGTTGTAAACATTGGCTATGATCATTATGAGGTCTCAAGGAATCTGAAAGCGCGCTTGTCCATCCAGTGATCACAACGATCGACAAACGCGGTTGGCATTTACAAATGGGCAATGATTTTACGCACCAACCATGAAAACCCAAAGAACAACAATCACTAGTCGTCGATCAGAACGCATTTCAAGCATTGCCTGATGTCCAGGATAGTTTGGGTACAGGCCGAGTGCCATTAGAGCACATCATAAAGTCTGAAACCGACCTTAGACGAAGGCGGTTTACTGTCGTTTTGGAGCGTCAAATCCCAAAAGCCAGGTTCTTGAATGAGTATCTGGCTTGATTCACTACATAAGTCGAACGGTACGAGAGGAAGAAGGTGTTTGCGCACATTGGAATTTGAGCTTTTCGTATGTAGTAGTTTTTTCTGATCGTTTTCTACGCTTGATTGTACGATACTCTGATGTTGTTTGATAGAGGTACTAGATTCGCACCTTGAACTTCATACTTTTCGCGTTGTCCTTTCCCGCCCATCGTGGACAACACTGTTGGGTTGATCGACGCAGCGTTGGCGTTGGCGTAAACATAACATGCTAGTGAAAGCACAATGAGTCATTCAATTCTAACAGCCTTGAAGGCGATTACCGAGTAGGATTTCAACTGCTGAAGAGCAAGAAATCAGTTTTCGGCAGATTGGACACAGATAACTGTAACGGGAGCCTCCCGATTCTGAGTCAAGGAGAGTGGACACCACTGGAGAGATACTCACGAATGCGGAAAAGCGAGGGAACAGCTTTTTCAAACGTTCAGGACTAGTTACAAAGAACACGACGATTAAAATATTATTAATACAGTACAAGTTTCAATCATGGTATTTGATCCAGGAGCATGCCAGTGATAGACACGGGCGCGAGAGGAAGGACCTCACTGACAGGTGAGTCAGACAACAACGGGTATTACGGTTGATCGGAGATTGAACTAGGAAGTAATGTGTTGATTAGAATATATATTGAATGTCGAGACAAGTTGCCCTTCAGACATGCCATGGGTGCAGATGAGTTTCGTTATAATAGCAGTTTGGGGTACACTACGTTAGCTACAGTTTTTTCCTCATTGGAGTCAGAGAATACAGCTGGACTGTGGGTGACTCGCGACAGCGCGGTGTACAGTTGTGCGTGCGCAAATGGGGAGAGCGAGCCGTAAGTGCTGCGAATGAGAGGGTGATGCGGCCACCGTTGGCACGCGAGGTGCGCCCGTTGGGCGGGTCGAGGCGTGGGAACGCGGGGCCGTTCAACCATGTTCGGTGTTGGTGTGGCGTCGCGGCGAGCAGCGCACTGCAGCGCTCCGCATGTTGTTCGGCATCGCGAGGTGACGGGCGATGGGGCGCGCCGATCGCGAGGTCCTGGTGACGCTTGAGAAACAAATCAGCAAACGCAAAGGTGAGGTCGGGCTGCTCGCGCACGGCGTTTGCCGATTTGTTTCTCAAGCGTCACGTGGGTGGACGCGCGCCGTGCTTCATATATTGGACAACGCAATTCTACATGCAACGCGAGATGAATAGTGTCGGTTTGAATGTCTATGTTTCCCGTTGGCATCCTCGTGAACGAACTCGCCACGCTTCTCGATAATCCTTGTATGTTCCTCGAGCCGGCGTATCAGCACACCAACTTGAACATGGGTAGTCACCTCGCCTTCACCCACACTTGACTCCGCTAGCCGCACCAAGCTCAATGTTCGTGCTGAGTCGTCTCGGTGAGGCCACGTTGATTCATGACCATGGCTAAATATTAAATTTCGATACTCGGCCTTTTCCAGGAAAATTTGCTCCGACGTCGAGTGGCAATCAAACGAGCGTCGCATCTCTGCTATTCTCCTGGCACGACTGATGACCGGGCCAACGCCTTTTCTGGCACTACCATGGAAGACACCAAGTCCCTCTGCCTGCTTTCCTTGCACGGATTACCAACATTCGCTTTTGTGGCGCGTTGTCGTATGCATCACACGTCGTGCGACTCCCATAAGCGTGGGCCTTCAATCTCACGTCTTAATGGTATACATCTCTCCCTTTATTATCTCACTTGCATGTCTTTAGTAAATGTGAACCCGTGCTGATACGTTGTCAATAGGGGTCGAATGTATATGATCCCGATACATATCTTATCGTGTGCTACTCCCTGGAAGCTGCCCTTGTCGCGATCACAAGGATACGACTTCAAAGAGCCGGCGTCGACATTGCTGTTACGGTGTGTGTCCAATCTCATCACCACCCTCATTCTGACTAGCAAATCTGTCTGAACAGCATATAGTCTAACATAGGTGAAGATTACACTACTACGCTTAGACCATCCCAATACACACATCCCTACCATGAGTATTGCTGATAATTGTTGGAAACTTCTCGAATGAGAGTGGATCATTACCGACATTTTTGAAGTGTGGATTCGACGTCCTGTGGTGATTGAGGTAAATTCAAAGCGCTGATTACAGTTTTCTCATCGAGGTTGCAGGTTCTAAGTGCACGGCTAAGGGTATCTGAATCGTCCTGATATTGTGACCGTATCGGTAATCATTTCAGAAGTGTGGTTCAAGACCGAGACGTTGCGATTAAAGCCGCCAAGGCATCCATTGTCATTGGCATACGAAAAGATAAAAGATTCTCCAGCACAAGGTTAGTTATCCATAATTCCGTCATATGCCAGTAGTGATGTTCACTTTGCCCTGACCTTGCTGAATTTGTAAGATTTGCAAATGAAATTGGGGTTCTTCATATTCATCGAGGTCTGTACTGATGCTTCTGGGACACGGCCAGCTACCGAGATTGAGCATTGGCTCTTCAGCTTTCAACTCCCGCATAGTGTCGATGGAGTTCTCGACGCAGAAATCAGGCAATCACCGAGTTGCCATGGTACTCAGGCCGTTTTTTTGTCCGTAGTGTATCACTGACACTCCCTTTATGAACAGCACATACATCGTACTATTGCGCCCCCTCGAACCGCCCTAGACCATCTCATTCTCAGGGAAAATATGGACCACTGGCTGGACGGACCTGCATAAAGGACTACGATATTCAAGTTGGTTTATCTTTGTGAAGCAAATCCCGACAAGGTATTTTCCAGGCAGTCTTCTTCGTGCACTCAGGGTGATATTGATATGTAAATATTTTGCAGTTTAGTGTTTCGGACACGATCCTGCGATGGATGCGTGGTGCAGGGGCAATGACGCGGTTATCGGAGACGTTGTCGTGCCTATGGGCTTATTGTTTATCCAGTTCGGACAAGTATTTCAGGCAATGAAATGGATTATCAACTTCGTTTCGAATGTCATTTAACGATCAGTCGTTTCTTGCTTGCAGAGTGTACTGGTTCTCATTTGATCCATGAATAGAACCCTGACACGCGGCAATGATAAAACCCTAGTGCTCGTGTTGACATCGCAATTATATCTGTACCGTGTGCTTCGGGTGTTTGCGAAGCCTCGTGTTACTGGGGCTTTCTAACGCCCTTGTTCCCTCCCATTTCCCCTCCCATTGACACCGCGACCATCATCTTACCACCAGTCATTCGTATGTTGGTCTTTTTTGACGTCATCTGACTTTTGTTTCCAATCTAGTTCTCATTTGCTCTCGGGTCACAGCCTGCAGTCTCAGTGCTGGTCCACCGTATATCGGTTCGACATCGTGAGTATACATACTCCATCTGTTCACCATCCTTTTTGCCTTGTCTTAGATTGTTCTCTATAGTCCTCCACAAGTATTCATTGTAATCTCACTGTCCGCGTTCTCTTCTTCCCTCCCCACCATCCTGTGCATTTGCGTCGCCTAGGCTCTAGCTCTCTTCCTATACCCGTTCCTCCCAGTCCTTTTCGTTCGGCAACCTTTGCCTTGTTCTCCATTCAACCTTCTATCAACCACCCCATCTTCGCCTGCATTCTCCTGCGCACATCCAACCACCACCTCCTGCCACATATCCTCGAGCTTCACCTCACCCAATTCATATCGCATCCCCACACATCCTATTATCACATATCATCGTTTTCTGCTTTCTCAATCTTCTGTCTCCCTTCGCGCCCTGTGCTTATTCCCTGTAAGTTTTTGACGATATCATCCCCTGATTTCCTATCTGACGTGCTTCTCTTTCTGTAGCGACTTCGTCTCAACTTCATGTCTACTGTTTCGCCGCGCTTTGAGCTCCCTGTCCTCTCCGATCTGGTCTGCCTAGCTTCCTGTCCATTAGCTCTTGCCCCTTGCCCATCACTTGCTCTCTCTGCTTCCGGTGTCGCACCCCATCGCCGCCTTGATCTCAAGATCCCCCTGTCCTCCGTATCAATCATCGTCTGCCCTGCCCGCTTGAATTCTCGTTGCCACCAGCCTAACCCAGACCAAAACCCCATCCTCGTCTTCTCATCACCAGTCATCTCGCCTGTCCATCACTTACTGTCAACTCCTCGCCCACTGATACGCAGCTTTCGCCATCGATTCTGATCACGTCTAGCCGAGTTCTTCCCTCCCAAGTCCCACGTATTCCCTTCATGCCACTTTAAGTATCCAGTCGCCTTGTTTGTCCCAACATAATCTCGCTTCCCCAACTTCCGACCATTAGATCTAACTAATAGTACTCCTCCCCTGTCCACATCATCACCTGTATCCCACCTCAGTCAATACGTCCTTCTCAAATGAGCCATCACATTGCTGACGATGTTACCTTCCAAATCAACGGTAGGTTTCCAGTAACTGGCGGATGTGCTCAACCGTGCTTACTGCCCTCGTATAGTTGATCGCCTGACGCTCTCGAAACAACTTTCTGAAAGGGATATCCGTGTCACCATTCGTGTTGGCGAGGTATCCAAGATCACTTGCTCTGGCAAACTATCAGAGGATCAGTTGACCATAACATGGAACCACCCTTTCCTTTTGTAAGCACCACACCATACATCAAATAAATCTTTCTTGATTTTCCCTCCCAGAACTGCTCCTTCCTCTGCAGAGGTCACCATTGCCATCTGTGCTCTCCCAAAGAAGTTCACCCCAACATGGGACAAACAACCAATGGGTCAGGACATAGTCACAAATGTGACCAACCTGCTTGACTCTGGAAATGTCTGGATATGTAAGTCCTTTTCTATTCATGCTGTCCCAATGCTGAAAGATGCTAGGTAATGTTCCTAGACTCTATGATGGTCCTACCACCCTGTCCATGACCTGTAGGGCCTCTGCTGTCCTGGTGAGCCCCAGGTCATGATTAAGTCTACACTTGATGTAATATGCATTTTAGATTGCACCAGCCAGTCACGACTGTGTTTCAACCCTAATGACATATAGTCATAGGCTATATTGGTTCAGCAGGGAATTCAGAAACATGGCTTCCTTGTTCACAGAGATTGAACTGGAACAAGCATTGTTGGATCTCTGTCCTAAGGGACATGAAAGACATATTGAGATCCTGAATAATCTTGCAGTTTCCTACTCCATGTGCTATGACATGCAAGGCAATCTCTCTGATCTCAATAGGGCAATTGAGATTGCAGAAAAGCAACTTGACCTTTGTCCATTGGGCCATCTAGGGCATGCTGCAGCTCTTGGTGAGCTTGCTTCATTGTTAAGGAAGCTCTATCAGATCCAGGGAAACCAAGCAGATTTGAGCAGAATTGTACTAGAGATGGATCAGAAAAGGCTTGACTTATGTCCCTCAGGCCACAAGGACCATGCCAAAGCTCTTGGGAATCTTGCAGCATCTTTTCAGCAAAGCTATAATGTACAGGGCAATGTGGCAGATCTGATGAAGGCCATTGAAATGATGGAAAAGAGACTTGAGCTTTGCCCATTTGGCCACACAGACCATGTTGAAGCTCTCAGTAACCTTTCAGCCTCTGTGTATGCAAGGTATCAAAAACAAGGGGATCTGACTGACTTGGACAGGGCCATTGAGCTTGATGGGAAGAGCCTTGAGCTCTGTCCACCTGGTCATCCAGATCATGGACTCTTTCTCTACAACCTTGCAACCTCCTTCAGTGCAAGGTATGATATATTGAAATCACATTCTGATGGTCTCAGGGCTGTCAGTCTACTCAAGGAGGCAGTGGCAATTCACTCAGTCCAGCACCAGCGATTTGCTCTAATTGTCAAATGGTTAGCTCATACACTTCTTCAAATGAATTCCCAACCAAGATCTCAACCTTCTGGCCAGCCATCATCAGAAATGGAGGATGCATTTCAGACTTACAAACTATTGAAGCATTGTGGACCAGCAGCTTCACTCAACTTTTGGAACACATCACAAGACTGGATTAAAGATGCAGAAAATTATGACCATTCCTCAGTGTTGGAAGCCTATCAAACTTCCCTCAATATCCTGGATCATTTCACTTCCCTATACTCCTCAGTTGACTCTAGGCATCAAGTATTGCAGGCCAGGGTGGTTGCTCTAGCCAATGATGCATTCTCATGTGCTGTGAGGAATGGTAACTTCCAGCTGGCTGTCGAGCTTTTGGAACAAGGCCGAGGAATATTGTGGAGTCAACTTGCCCGTTTTGACATCTCACTCGCCACACTGGAGAGTCGGGGCAGAAAGGGTCACGAGCTCGTGAACAGGTTCACGGCGTTGAGCACAAGCCTCAAGCACCATGCCCAAGGGAGTGGGGGGAATGCAAACGAGCCATACTGGCGTGTTCGAGAGGAGTGGCAATTTTTGGTGGACGAAATTCGCAGTCAGGAAGGGTTCTCACGTTTCCTTTTGCCTCCGCACTTCGATGACCTCCAACGAGCCGCTGAACATGGGCCCGTCATAGTCGTCAATGCGAGCGAATATGGCTGCGATGCTATGATCGTCCACTCCAGTCGTTTGCCCATCCATGTGCCTCTTGAAAATTACTCACTCAAGGACGTCGTTCAATTGTGTTCTCGATTCTCGGAGCTCATTCAAGACCCTCATGCGTACGGAGATAACAGAGAGTCTTGGTTAAAGAGCATGTTGCGCGAGTTGTGGGACAACGTGGTTGAACCGATCGTCGAGGTCCTCCAGAATGACATTCAACTTCCTCAGCACTCACGAATATGGTGGTGTCCGACAGTCCAAGCTCACCATTCTTCCATTCCATGCCGCAGGTCCGCACCGAGTCAAAGGAAATCACCTGAATCTTGTGGACCTCTACGTGTCTTCTTACGCTCCTTCTCTCTCGGCTCTCATTCGTACACGCGAGCGGGCACGTTCGCAGAAAGGGTTGGCCGGCCAGACCACGGATATGATCTCGTTTGCAGCGGTCGGTCAAGCGGCACCAGCACGCAGATCTCGAACTATCCACTCTGCCATCGGTAGAACACGAACTCACGCGTATTCGCAACGAGACCGATATGCCGCTCGACCGCGTCACATTCGAGACCATCACTGGTGCTGATGCGACGATCGAAGGTGCCATCCAGGCATTCAAAGACCACCGTTGGGTCCACCTCGCCTGCCACGGTGCACAACACGCCGAGAGGCCGTTCGAGTCGTGGTTTGCGATGGGGATGGAAAGCTCACGCTCATGCGTATCATCCAGGAGCGCTATACCCATTCTGAATTTGCATTCTTATCGGCATGCCACACTGCGCTGGGGGACAGGTCGACACCGGACGAGGTACTCCATCTCGCCGCCGGGATGCAATTCGCCGGGTTCAATGGGGTGATCGGGACGCTGTGGAAGGTGGATGATGCGGTCGCGCACCAGGTGGTTACTAGGTTCTACCAGAAGATGTTTGAACAGCCCGCGCTCGATTTCGAGTATGCGGCGACGGCACTCAACTTTGCGGTGCGCCACTCGCTGGAAGTGTCGTTGGAGAAGCGAATCGTGTTTGCGCACATTGGAATTTGAGCTTTTCGTATGTAGTTTTTCTGATCGTTTCCTGTGCTTGATTGTACGATACTCTGATGTTGTTTGATAGAGGTACCAGAAGTTCATCTTTGATTTCATATCTTTCGCGCTGTTTTTTTCCCGTTCATCGTGGACAACAGAATCTCGGATCGGCCCGCTACGTGGATAGAAACACTGTACACCAATTGTTTGCAGCGACAACCATCCCTTTCGCGCAAAGATCAGGACAAGACTGTTAGGTGTTGGCGTTGGCGTAACTAACACGCTAGTGAAAACACAATGAGCCATTCAATTTTAGCAGCCTTGAGGGCAAGGTCATCTAAACGCCAGCCTGCAAGGGTACCTCCGCGTCATCCTCAACATATGGGGCCTGGTCACGCAGGGATGATGCTGCGTGACCGTGACAGATGGTTCCAATAAGCCAAAGCCCCTATCCAAGTTCTCCTCTCCAACATGCCCGTCTTCACCGTGACCGTAGTCCCATCCGCTGCGTCTGGAGCTCCTATGGCCAGTCAATCCGGTGACGGTTTGAACTCGACCGACTACAAGAACATAGCCAGTTCGTACCCCATCCCATCTGAGCATGCACACGCTCACTCGTTTTTTGGCGTCCAGTTGTGTTGGGCATTGTGTGGGGACTGATCTTGCTTTTGTGCTGTTGTGTTGGGATCACGGGTGCACGTTCCCCGCGAGACGTGGCGGCACGGGCAGCTGCCTCGAGTGAGCCTTGCGCCAGTGTTCCAAGGCAAGAGGGGCCAGGACAAAGCGAACAAAATGCGGATACAGGTACCAGCGGGGAAGGAAACACTATGACGCTACCTACAGACCCCATGAAAGCAGACTCGAAATCCGAGTCCGGGTGGGTAAATGTCGGTGACGGGGGCGAGAGCGTGGTGACAGATCCAGTGCCACCCTATCCGGGTCCTTCGGTGAGTTGTCCTTTTTTATATATCACAAGCGAGGACAGGACTCACGGTTGGGTAGGAGACCGAACCTCCGAGTCCGCCTCCGACTTCCCCAGTGGCTGCAAGGACGCCTCAGGGGGCTGAGCCAATGACGACGCCAAATGTAAACGAGGTAAACTCACAGCTAGCTGGCAATGTCGTCGCGCGTGATCTAGAACCCGAGGTGTTAGGGGAAGCTAAAGTGAAAGGACATCATTGATTAATTTTGATTGTCAGCTTTGTGAGTAGAATTGCGCGCATCTGTACGTATGTATACTGTATTTCAACCTCGTTGCCATGAATCGCGCTGTAATAATATAAAATACGATAAAATGTAGATCCCCAATTCAATCCCACTGGATCTGCCCAGCGTACTCCCGTATCCTCGACACCACCCTCTCCTCAATCTCATCCCCCACCCCGGTCGCCACCTTGAGAATGATCTCGTTGAGCCCCGTACTCCCTAACACGTCCACGTGGTCACTCGTATTCGCCCCTCCGCGAGGGATGTTGAACACGGGGCGGTGAGGAAGCTGTCCGTGTCGTTCAGTCACCACTCAAATTCACGGGATCGTCGGCTCACCTCGACAGTGGTCACAGTTGATACGCGCAGGATTCCACCGGGGTCGTTTCCATCCCTCGACACACATCGCACCCATGCTTAGCAAACTCACCGTCCCGTCGCCCTCGCCCAAGTTGACGCCGTTGCGGACCTATAACGCCATGTGTAAGTGCTGGGCACGGTTGGACACGGACTCGAGAGACACGCCTTGGGAGACAGCTGCTCGTTGGTATGCTCGGCGTCAATCCAACTCATACCAAACCGAGTGATGTAATCCAGCGGGGGACGCAGCGCATCGTCGGATGCTGATCGGGCTTCCTTGGGCAGCTCCGTGTCGACGAGCGACGCGTTCGGCACTTGTTCTGCGTGAGCATACCTGCCAACCAAAAACGTCATTGCAAATTAGTCATAGGCAATGCGCCATACCAGTAAGATCGCTAAGACGACCCGGTCTCTTTAATATGCATCGAAAAGGTTATACGACGATATACACACCTCAGTCTCCTTTCCATGTCCATACACGCAAACGAATTTCATCGATGGTGCGTTGGGAAGCCTTTTCAGAGAGGGATGAATAAACAATGCAACTCTAGAAACAAGATCTCAGCATACCTTATCTCAAGAGGATTTGACCACTTCCGAGGGTCAAAGTCATTCGCTGCCAACGCTTGTTCGTCGCGTTCGATCCCAAAGGAGTAGTTAGTCGATAACATTTTCTATGACAATAATCAATCGGTCATTCCAACCCAGCGTGGCAATAAAGGGATCAACGTCCGTACCTGGAAGCTGTCGGGCGTCCGTTCCAGGATCCAACTGCCCACCATTTCCGCCGTCATGTTCTTTGTCTGCTCCGCAACGCCGGTGCTGTGCGCAGCAAGCAAATCTCGGCGGAAGGAGATGAGTGACCCATGCGAATGAGAAGCCTCCAAGTCGTCGTCTGGCGCCGATGTCTCATTGCCCCATACTGTATCTCCTCCCTTGTATGAATAAACCATCAGATTGTTTCTATCGCGCTGTCTCAAATGCGCACCTTGACCCACATGCTGGCACTTCCAGCCCAGCTACGGAACAGCTGCTGCCGTTCGGTTCTGGAGAAGAACCGTTCAAGAACTAGGTCGGGCTTTGAGTTACCATTATCGCGTCAGATCCTTCTGGCACTCACCATAAGCTCCCGCAGGATTCATGTCCACGGTATCTCTCATCTCTCCCGACAGGAAAGCAGTCATTGCCTTTGCCTAAGTGCATTGTTAATACGATAGCTACTGTAACCATGGTTTCAGATGAAGGGTCTCACTGTGCCCTGCACTTTGCTCAGACAATGATGACAGCTTAATGGACGGAGATGCCACATACCAGATATGGACCGCCAATGCTGATGAACGTTTCAATGTGGTTCTGCACAACTCGTCAAATGGAGTGGTGACACGAGGGCAAGTGCTGACCTCCACCCAATCCGATCCGCCACCCCCGTATTCGGGGCACTCTACCCATTTGAAGCTAGTATTACTGGATTTTAGTTACTGATTTCAGACTGCCAAAGACAACGAACAAGTACTGTCACAATACGGTCAGTGTTCCGCTGACAGCACGTGTGGCAACAGAATGCTTACAAGAGCAACCTAAAACCAAGCACCAACGTGAATGAACAGGCCAATTACAAAAAAGAGATCGTTCACGAACGGTAGCGCCCAGGGAGTGAGCGGTCAAGACTACCTTCTTGCCTTGCCGCTTCCTAGACAAAAACAGGGTAGCTACTTCGCAAACATATCTGATGATAAAAAACACAACCTACTTGAGACCTTCAATTGTCACTTTGAGCCTGGAAAAGTAACCATCTCGTTCTTCGAGATTCCACATCGACAATCGCCAATCATACGCGGCGAGATAGAGATTATTGGTATCATAACCAACCACCGCGAGATTTTCTATAATCTTGGCCCTGCCGTAGATTCGGAACGAGATAGACAGTCGATATAATCAATAAATTCTACCCTAACATCCAAAAAAAAACACCCACCAGATCCAGTATCCCGTCATAAAACTACTGGCAGCGTTAATCCCTTCGGCAGCGCGCACTTTGGCACCCGGGCTATCAAGACCGGTATCCGGGTCGAGCATCATGGCGGTCATCCATCGCTCCCGATTAAACACGACTTGCGACAGCATGTTAAACCCACCCCACACCTTTTCTCGAAAAAAGGGGCGATATTCAGGGGCCGTCGACCACGACACCAAAGACTGAGCCACATAGGTCAGTCGGGACCATGCCACCACGGAACGAGCACGCACGGTCGAAATGATACCGGGGACCACGACGACAGGGTATTGCGCCGTCAACCCCCGCGCCTTCATCGCTTCGCCCACTTGGAACTCGCGCCCATCGTTGTTCAGCTTCCAGACCTCTGGTATATTACTGCGAAGCCGTCCCCACTCGACGGCGACCGGCGAAAAGTCGAATTCGGGCAGCCGGAGCGAGATGTCATAGTCCTGCATCAAAAGCAGGAGATGAGCTTGCATGTCTTGAATGTCGTGGGGCTGGATGAGGATGAACCCGAGTAGGACGCCGACTGGACACGGTGAGAGCAATCGTCGACGCAAGAAGCGAGACACGTACGGAGGATGCCAAAGGGGAAAAGAAAGCGTGCTTTGAAGATGAAACGCCGTTGCGATCGCTGAGGACCGTCGTCAAGAATAAGATGCGATGTGCCCGTACGTGCGCACCTTTTTGAGTTCGTGTACTTGTGCGTCGTACAACATAGCCTGACGCGCAGCCTCTTCCTGCGCAGCGCGGAGGTTCTGTCTCTCCTGGTCCGTGTCCACTTCCTGCTGCGACCCGGGGTCGCCATACTCGTGTTCTGAAGACGTCGTGGACGTGTCCCTTTGCTCAGACCACGTTTTCGGTCGTTTGAAAAGGGGCATGCTTGAACTCTAGTATAGTATGGAACGTCAATGTATCGTATTGATGTCGTTATGCGATACTTGTGGTTTTGAGTGTGGTTCTGATAAAGACGGAATTGAAGTTGCGGTTAATTAATGTTGACTGATATGTGACATCAAAGGGGCACTTGTAACAGAAGCATGTCGGACAAGGAGCACGTGAAATAACCATCCAAGCACAGCCACAAGCTGGACATACATAGAAATGGCAAATGAAGACTATAAGTTATTAGACACGAACCATACGCTACATGTCCTCATCATCCCAGACGGAGGCACAACTATTTGTACATACGATAAATCCCGAACAAAAAAGGACATGAAATCATAATAATAAAGATACAAAATAACGACAGACAGCGCATAGCAGATCATGACGACATGGGTGCAGGGTGCGTGACGACTATGACTGTGGCGGCGGACTAGGAGATGGACTGGGACGGGGAGAGGGAGAGGGAGAGGGCTCGGATGCAGTGGGGTCTGATCCTTCTGACCGTGGAGCGTTGTTTTTGTCCGTCGAACTACTGGACGATAGAGGCTCGTCCGGAACAGGCGTCGACTCCTCCACGGCAGTGGTATTTGACGGCCGTGGACTATTTCTTCCCTCTTTCCCACTGGCCACTGTATCTGCTGAATGATATTCCTCAGCTTGCGACGCATCCTCGGAACTCGCCGCGCTACTTGATGGCAAAGAAGGTGCCTCACTCGCAAGCGTAAGCATCTGCATAGCCGACGGTCGTAGACTATTCCTGTTCTGCGAGACGTCGTCGCCAAACGGATGATCCCCATACCACTGCCGCGTGCCATCACTGCTACAGCTCGAGGGCGAAAGCTCGCTCGCCTTGGTCATGGGCGTCGACAGGGCAACCTTGAGCGTGCCGGTCGATGGGGTGCGGACATCCGACGAGACTTCGGTATCCAGCGACCACACGCTCTCGCCAACCTCAATCATCGACGTGAGCTGCACGGACCCTTTCCATGTGCCATGCTCATCGCCCTCTGGTTCTGCCAAGTATATTTTTTGATGATCGACGACGAGGCGACCGATCTGATCCGATGGTACGATGAGTGATGTGTTTGATAGCGAACATGAATTGGACTTACGGCAAGGAAGAGGATGCACACGAACCAGCTATCCGAGTGAAAAATGAGACATGCGGACAACACCCTCGCACTGTCCACGCACTAGTACGTGATATTGCCACTCATATTTGGCTTGATGACTTGCAGGGAACAGAGTGTCATGAACAACATTATCGCTAGGGCCCAAGTCAGTGTCGCCGGAACGAAGTACCTGACCAACACTCCTTACATGATATCATCAACACCGCGGCTGCCGAATCCCGGAAGGCGACCTTTATATGACCTTGTTGTGAGCACTTCTTGGGTAGCTGCAAATACCTCCAAAAGGTCATGAAAAAAATGAGGATGTTAGTTGCCATTGTCGTGGTGCTACGCCGTCGGACATTAATACAGGAATCAGCTCAGCTCAGCCAAGACATACCTGAAAAACACATTTCCGACGCTGCTTCTCGTTATCAGGCAGGTCACGGTGTGCTTGTTCGTCGGGAATGACAAGACTGCGCTAACGACCATGGCAGCCGTTTGCCCCACAAAAAGCGAAATCAATATCGAGCAGATGACTTTACTCTTCAAGAAGAGGGCGTAGACTAGGTTTGGGTGTGAGCGTGTGTTTAAAGCATGGGAAAGAGCTCAGAAAAAACGTACTGCGGTACATAAGCATAAACTCGGCAATGAGCAACAGGAGAAGGACGCAGGCGGCTTGGAACGAGAACCATAAACGGCATCCCTCGATAGTAGTAGGTACTCCGAGGTACATCCGCACGGTAAAATAGACGTTATATCTATGGTGACACAAACGTGAGGGGCAACATGCAGTACGGAGATCGGGACGGCGTACATTTGACAGCCAAGACCCAAATACCTCGAGATGACATAACCCTTGGGATGGCCCCACGACACAAGCTTCCTGGATGACGTGTTGAAATCGGACGATGCTCCGACACCGAGAAACGACTCACGGCCACACAAACTTGATCTCACTACGAAAAAGGTAAATGTAATCGACAATCATGATTGCGAGCGCAACACCTTTGGGACGAGAATTAAGCATGTCGAGCCGGCAACCGAGATGAAAACTCACAAGACGAAATAAGGACTTTGCGCGCCGTCTCCTCGTCATGTGGACTGGGCGACATTTTGGATCGAAGCTAGTGTTAGGAGCGCTAAAAAGAAAGGACTGAGCTGGAGGAAAAAGGACAGACGGGATGGGCAGGATGAATACGATGTAGGAAGAGTAGTTGGTCCTGCGGGGAAGAGAAGGATGGAGCTGTACTGAATGTGACACATAAATAAGTGTCGGTGGCAGTTTGGAGAAGTGAAGCTCACCCTGAAAGCTAAATCTTGAGATGACAGGAACATACCATATATGGACAAGAAATCTCACGGATCTCGGCCCTTGCCATTGTCCATTCCATCAGCCCTGACTCACGTTTCATCCGCTCCTTCTTTGCATAGGACACGAGCCAGAACTGCGTACATACTATGCGCAGTTCTTCTTATCTACAAAGTGACTATACAGAGGAGTCCTCTGCAACAACAACAACACGCAACCGGCGCAAACCTGCTGGGAATATTTCACACTCCGAAACTCTAAACATTGCACTCCGACGCAAAGTATGTAACCCCGACTCGGGGCCCATTGCTAAAAACGGCTGCACCGCGAATTCAGGAGCTCAATTGATCAAAATATTAATTTTACCATGTTGAAATATTCCCCTAAATGCAGGTGCCTGCAAATTCCATGATATTTCGTAGACATTTTACAAGGAGATACTATGGTACAGGCCCAGCAATGTTAATTTGGGCGTTGGTACTATTTGTGGCAGTAATCGCCGTGTATCTGAACTTCCAGCTGACGAATTCGTTATGACGATGGGTGAAGAATTCCGGATAGAAATGCTGTAAAATTGCCTTCCGCGGCAATCGGGCTTGGATCGCAAGTGACAACACTGTGATGATTGTGAAGAGTTGACAAGGTTCTCGATTATGGCCAACTTGCCAACTTGAACCTGTTGAGTTGGTTGGATTAACGCCGGCAGCCGCCGGGTTTCACTGCGGGGTCCAAAGTGCCACCAGCGCATTATAAGGCATACATCCAATCCCTTCATGGTATCATGCAGGCTAATAGTCTAATCGCCGTGTCTTTTACAAAAGGAAAGGACATAGGTCGGGTCCCTTAGGCAGAACTGCTGCGCTCGATCAATTGTACCAACCACCACCTCGAGTTCGCGAGTTGAACAGGTACGCCGGCGCTCACAACCCTCTGAACGCAAACATCTCACTCCGTACCTCGATAGAGATGACAGACACAAAGCGCCCCGTGCATGCACTGCTCGTCATCGACATGCAGAATGACTTCATCACAGGGAGCCTCGCTGTCCCCGATGGCCCCTCAGTCATCCAGCCCGTCAAAGACATCATTGACCTCCCATTCGACGCCCGATACGCCTCCAAGGACTGGCACCCGAGTGGCCACATCTCGTTTGCGTCGACCCACGGCAAGCCGCTCTTTTCGCTGACGACCATCTTCCCGCCGGAGCACCTCGTGCGCGCGCGGGGCCAAGACGTGCATACGATCCCGCAGCGCGGGCTCGAGCAGGTGTTGTGGCCAGACCATTGTGTTCAGGGTACGCACGGTGCGGCTCTCGTCGAGGGGTTGCGCGAGGACCAGTTCGATGCGATCGTCCTCAAGGGCACGGACCATGGGGTGGAATGTTATTCGGCGTTCCAGGACCCGTGGGCTTTGTTAGTAGTCGGATCTGGAGGGCAATTTGAAGGAGAAGGGGGTGACAGATCTGTATGTCGTCGGCGTGGCGGGGGATTATTGTGTCAAGGCGAGTGCGCTAGATGCGATCAAGTTCGGGGGTGCGGCGTGGAAGACGTGGGTGGTGAAGGAAGGGGTGAGAAGCGTGTCGACGGAAGGGAAGGAATGGAAGGAACTCGAGTCTGCCGGTGTGGGGGTCATCGAGACGATCGGCGAATTAAAGGCCAAACTGGGTGTGCAGTGATGCGAATTGATCGATCTATCTGTGTAGGATATTATTGTATGATTTCGGGACTTGATGTTAGTTGATTTCGGTCTGGATATCTCGATCTTCGTGTGGGTCATCTTACAACTACAGCTTGGGTTCTGCGCAAGCAAAGAGAAAAAAAAATCAAAAAGTCTTTGCATTAAGAGGGAATCGAACCCCCGGCGGGTCGATGGCAACGACCCAGGTTACCACTACCCCATTAATGCTCGCTTGTTAATTCGGTGCTTTCATGAACATATTGGATCCTGATCGGCTGGGGCGCAAGTGAGGATGCCTTGAAATCGGCCATGTTCCAGAAATGAGTCAATTCATAGAGGTTAAAGCAGCCGTCTCAAAGAAAAAGACGAAGGAACGGATGTCAACTACTTGAGTATATCTGGGAACTGCTTGGTTGCAATGCCCTAGCGTCGATACAACGGCTATTTACTTGTGTTTGGCTGTTTTCGCGGTCACGTGTTCGACGCGTTGACTGAGTTCCCACGGTCGTCGTTGTTCTTCCTTCACCCCCGCGATATCAACATTGTCGACGTGGGCGACGACGACGAGCCCCACGACAGCGACGACAGCGACACCATCGTTTAACACATTCCAGACAAGCTCGTCATGAGCACCCAGCGATCATCGACAGCATCCCCACTCAGCGATAGACTACTTTCAAATTCTCCGGATCCAGTTCAGTCATCAATTCTTCGCGGTTCTGCCAAAGGATGGGGCAAATCAGCGTCTTCGAGTTCAAGCCTGGCGACGACCCCACTCAGGATTGCGAAACGCGAAGGAAAGCCTCCTTTCCCTGTAGTCGCTCGACGGTCTTCGTCCAGTTACAAGCACGTCAGAAGCAACAATTTAGTTTCGAAATCACCCTTCAAGACTCAACCCGCCTTTCCTTCCAAACCATCTACATCCGCATCCAGCGATACACCACCCGTCCCGCAAGGCACTCGCCGAGTTAGCGGCGAAAAACGTCCTCGTCCCTGATTCAATGCACGAACAAGCCGAGAACGAGAGGCCCTTGGCGTTCAAACGAGAGAGGCGCCAGTCCAAAGCTTATCAAGGGCTCATTGAGAAAGAGCCGGTTACGAAGAGCCCTTTCAAACGAGTCGTCAGTGCCGAAGAAGAACAGCCACCGCCAGTGCCTCCGAAAGCAACCCCGACCCCCCCACTTATGCCACCATCTCCTCCCCCTTCAGCACCTCCCTCGCGCTCCATTACTCCCTCGCGCTCCTCTCTTGTTTCAAAACGACTTCACGGGCCGCGCGCTGCTGATCAATCTTCATTGGACGGTAAACGACAACGACGGAAGACTGTCACATTTGATGAACGTTGCGACGTTTTGGAGTTTGAGCGGGAAGATGCGGAAGAGGACCCTTTCTATTCCTCTGACGAGGATGATTACGGTCAACCTGAACTGCACCACGACTTTGAGGCTCACCCACCACAAGGTCACGATAGCGGAGTGGTCGGCAACGACGGCGAGCAATGCAGTTTCGAGGGTGTTCACCTTGGCGACGCCGATGAAAGCATTACCGGCATCGTCGACAACATGTTGCAAGCTGCGTCGCTGAAAGGACTAGGTCTGCCTTCAACTCCTAGTCACCATTCCCCTCTGCCTTCGGGCATGGAAACCGAAGACGGCGTTCCGTATGGACGCAGTCATCACGCAGGAGCGCGCACGGCGGCGAGCTAGTGTCTCGTCTCCTGCCATGTCTTCCCCCGGGTTTCCTTTCCAGGATTCTGGGTCTAATACTGCACATGACTCCCCTTCGACACCTCCTCGAACAGCAGAGTCGTCAATAGACATCTCCATCTCTGGCCTAGACGTTCCGCTTGGGAGGTCAACGCACAGTAGAACGTGCGCGCCGAGATCACGAAATAGGCGAAGTGGAGGCAGATGTCAACATGATGCCACCATCACCGAGTCCAGCAAAGAAACCTGCGCGGAGCGAACACTCCAATCGAGATTCGCTTATTCCTCGCTTTGACCTGCAACCTCCGAACAGTGAAAGCTCGCCGAAGCCAACTCACCGTGGTAGGTTTACTCGGCTTCGCGCTTTCGAATTAAATGCTAAGAACGTCCAACTCAGTTTTGTCCAGTTCTGACTTTTGTTCTGCATCAAAAGCGGGAGAAGAAGCCGGGGAGTTATCCTTTGCTTCATTCGAGGACCCTTTGGACCCCGGTAACTTGTCCATTGGCCATTCAGAGGTGTCGTTATTAAACGTATCCAACATGGATCTGGAAGCAGAGCTTCAACAGGTCCTTAATCCCCCACAGCCAGACAATAAGGATGATGTCCCCCGACTATCAGACCTTATTCCACGCAACACGTCGTTTACAACGAGTACTCCTCCCCCTCATACTCCCCCTCTGTCCTTTGCCACGTCCGCATCGTCTGCCATTTCAGCTGAAGAGCAGGTTTTGCCGAGAGAACGTGGTCCGTTGCCGACTATTCCATCACTTTCACGCACGTCTCCCGCTCCTGCTCCCGCACCCAGCGGCAAACTCGCATCACGCCCACATTCTCCATCGGGGGTGTCACTTCAGCGCAGCTCAGGCTCGCCCACCGGCTTAAACTTGCGCCGACGATCCGAGTCTCCGTTTAATCTCTCCGCCAGGCTCACTGATTCACCGGCCCTGCGTTCTGCATCCCCATCCGTACGGGCAGGGTCGCCCTTGCGCGAGATGGCAAGCGCGCAAGATCTGCAAGGCGATCGTATGCCAAGGACAAGGATCAGCAGGGGAGATGTTCAGATGCGGCTGTTACGGAAGAGGAGTTTGGAGAGCCCGATAGGATCCCCTGCTCCTGGCTCTCCCGTGCCTCCTGCAGAACCCTCTGCTGTCGGAAATGTGGATGAAAGGACGCCCGACGAGCAGCCTAGCATGGCCACAGGATGCCTCAGACAGTGGACGAGGTGACGGAAGAATTTTTCGATGGGACGTCTGGCGTTGTTAATATGAGTGCCGAGTTGGCGACCGTCGAGATCGCTGAAAAACGCACGATAAATTCTGCTACTGTCGTTGCTACCCAAGACGATGATGTCGACCGATGATGAAGAGGACACTACGGGCGGTGAGGCTACAACAGATGGTGCTTCCTCTCACATCAAAACATCAATAATGGAGCCTGTCCAACCGCGACCTACACCTGCACGCTCACGGTCAAGCTTCAGTATGCTTGACACAAGCTTCGATCTTAGCGGAGGGCTGGGACTACGGGACTCGATGAGTTCTATCCAGCTCGGGGAGATGCGGTCTGCCCTTGACCGCCTTATGGATGATGTGAAGGGCAGTTCCAGCTCAAATACCGAGAAGCCAGATACACGCCCGCAGGTTCGGGTCGAGTTAATGACCGAGGGCATCAAAGCGGGTCAATTCAGCGCCAACACGAGTAGTAACGTTGGAGATGACAGCATGCAGACGGCGACCGACATGGATCTCTCGTTGGATGATTTCCGCAATGAACCCATTGCACAGTCTGCTAAAACTGCACCCCTACCGATACAGCGCGCCGCGACGGACTCGGTTATCTATACGGGGCCTTCGTTTAAGAGTCCGGTTGAAGAAGCGCCTCTACCTGCTTCGCCGACCAAGGACGCCATTCGAATGAGGGAGGAGTTGATTTTGCAGAAGCGAAGGGAGGCGCGGAAGAGGGATGAGGATGAGTCGTTGGGTTATTATACACCTCCCCGCCCATCCTCGATGCCACCGAGCACGGGTCGCCCAAGCCGAAGGCGCAGTCGCAGTACTGGGGACGCTGGTGCATTGACCAAGAGCGAACTACTTCTTGATATTGGACTTGATGATGCTGAGGAAGAGCTTTTGGCGGATAGCATATCAAAGGAGTTGCGACGACTTGATCCCGAGCAGCGTCAGGGTGTAAGTTACTTTCGATGGTGTCTATCAATGATCTCGCTAAATTTAGCTCGAATGATAGAAATACCGAGTCCGCGAGCACGAGGCTATTTTTGCCTCGGCAGATGATGAGCAGGTCTCACATACGTCGTTTGCTGGGGATGTCAACAGCGGCACGGCATGGAAGGCCGTCAGGCGACCTTCTGATATGGTGGGTGTTTTGTTTGGGTCTTCGTTCTGAATGCGCTAACGGAATCAGAACGAGTATGCTAAGCAAATTAGGGAGTACCGGTCGCAGGAAAAACCAGGAAAAGCTCACGGTAAGGTCTTTATTAGAGGCAAGTATCTTTTCTTCTCTTCCTTTCGCGCGTTGTGTTCCTGATTGCATTTCCCTAGTACTTGGCTGTGAAAGGGCTCAAGATTCCCATACCACAGCAAGCCACGGCACTGACGTGTACATTGAACAATGGCATCCACTATGTTACCACACCACAATCACGGTTGTCTACCGACACACGCATCGACCAAGAATTTGAATTGTACGTCAATTTCTGTTCCTTTTCCATCACGACTTGCGCATGTTTTATCTAGGATCGAACACAATAAGCTCGAGTTTACGCTCACGTTGAAGATTCGACGCGATCCCCATATTGTCGCACAGTTCAAGGCACTCGCACCCCCTCCTGCAGCGGCTCCTCCGGCTCCTCTACCGGTCGCACCGCCGCCAAAACCCAAGGGTGGTATGTTCAGTTTCCTTTCATCATCCCCGAAGAAAACCGGTTTCTCGAGCGACTCCCCCTCCCCCTCCCCCTGCGCCCCCGCACAAAATGCCAGACAACCTCGCGCGTTATCTGAAGCAGGATGGTACACTTGCAAGGGCATTCATCTCGTTTAAAGATGTCGCTGCGCGATGTGATACCCGCCTGCTAGAGGTCAAGTACCCTCTGATTGGCCAGCGCGCCGAGGCGCCCGGGGGTGCGACGACGATGGAACTTGGTGAGATTGTCCTTCAGATATTTAGGTTGCCATCCCTTCCTGGTGTCTTGCCCAATCAACTACCCTTGAGTTTGGACGAATGTCTCCGTGGCCTCAGACATGTCGCGTGGCATAAAGTCACGTACTTTGAAGGCACGCTGACGCAAAACGGTGGTGACACCACGGTGAGCGGTGTTCCCTGCTACTATTTATAGATTGGGTCTCAGCTGCGTAGTCATGACAGACTTGGCGACGCCGCATGTTTAGGGTGACCGGGGCGAACCTCATTGCGTTCAACGACGTCACGAAGAAGGCTACGGCGACGATCAACCTGAAGAAAGCCATCGCAGTGGAGGATAACCAAGATGCACGATCGGCGGCGCTCAGTCCCGACGGTCGTCGTAGGGGCGACTACGATTCGCTGATGTCTGTCGAGCGTTCGTTTAGACTCGTTTTCCCCTCCGAACAGGAGATTTTATTCTTTGCTGATTCGGACGAGGAGAAGGTGAAATGGTACGTTGATATGGTCAGGGTCTTGCACTGTGCTGACGATGCGTGGTCTAGGCTGGAAGTCCTCCGTGCCCTAGTGGGCCATATACCACCGAACCCGCTCTGGGCAGAGCTCGTGTGGCAGCGTCAACACGAGCTGGCTGGCCAAGTGCCACCGAGTGGTTATGTATCCTAGTTGTGATCTTGTTCTCTTGTCTGGCATTTCGTCTTTCACTCTTGCGATTTTTATTTTCTTTGGACTTGCGCGAGCGATATGCTACCTACGTGAAGAGTCAATGTTGAACATGCATCATGCTGTGTCATCTTGATTGTAAGAGTATTTATGTTTACAATCCAATAGGTTTTGAAGACTTTTGGGTGTTCGAAGAGTGATGAGGTTAGGTAATTGCCCTTGGATGAATCAGGGCCGCTTACTGAGCAAACCTGGACCAGTAAGAACTAACCTACTTGTGTCTTGGCAAGTCCGTCAGCACCAGTCTCGCGGTGGTACCCAGTAATTGTAAGTTGTTCTCTTACCTATACACAGCCCATTGGAAACCCGTTCTCTTTTTTTAAGTCGTAGCTTGCTAGTATTTCTCAGGTGCAGTGGCTATTGCACGTGACCGGAGCCTAACTGATGGATGTAGACGGTAGAATGGTCCTCGGGCCCGGATTTCAAGAGGTATATCCAGATCCCCTACACTAGGTTATCCACCTGAAACATCACAGATACTCCAGAAGTCGACAAAAAAGAGCCAACTGCCGTCCAGCCTAAAGTTCCGTCGTCCCAACCGTCCCCTGAAACCGAGCATTTTTTAATATGATCTCAAAGATATTCAAGCAAGTACACGCGAACGACGTAGAGGTTCCGGACTGGCATCGCTCAAAAATGTCTAGTCTGCGGAGTCCTGCAGCCTTCATTGGAATCAGCAGTCCCAATCGTTATTCCAACGTTTACCATTCACACCCATCTCATCGATATATTTTTAGTACCGCTTCGTTACGGTCTCTCCTCACTCTCGGTCATCATCGACATGCGTCTTGTGTTCAGCACCACCAACCACATGAATACCAATATCTCTGACGAGCGAGGGGTTGTTCAGTACTCCATCTCCACACCCACGGGGACCAAGAAAGTGACCACGATCACCAAGTACCATTGGAGCGGCTCGACTGGCATCCCAGAGACGATGGGGATCATTGAATGGCATCGGTTGAAAGAGACGATGTTTCGGTTCAATGGAGAGGTGATACCCGCCAACATGATGCTCGAGGAACGGGCATGGAAAACGTACGTCGATGCTTTCTTGAATGACCTGACGCAGTGTTGACGGATATGGGTGCTCGCATCGTTGAACCTGGAAGTGGTCGGTATTTCGTAGGCCCTGATCAACAGACATACAAATGGAAGATTGAATCGACATATTGTTGGGTATGTCCCCTTGTTTGGGTGCGTTATGAACGTGAGATACACAGGATGGCTATAGATGAAGTCTGTCAAGTCGGATGAAGAGCTCGTCCGGTTTCACAAGAAAAATCTTGGGATCTTGAAACCGGCGCATCCGGCGTACCTCAGAGTCTCTCCAAACATGGTTTCGATGCTGGATCACATCATCCTCACCTTTGTCTATGTCGAGTGGTTGCGGCAGGAGCGAACGGGGAGCCGGAAGAACTTCAGCGACATAGGCAACATCAATAGTGTCGTCATGAAGAGCGGTACATCACAAGTGGTATGACGTAGTGACGATGCAGATGGCACCGAATCATCCTTTGAACTTGAAGTCATGCGTTTTGTAAATTATCCCGCATAAGGAATCATGGACCATGTGGTGACCGGTTCACGCCATCAGAGCAGGGCATTCGCACGTCGCCAACACGCTCGACTGTACAGTGCTTTCCCCCCGAGAATGCCGCGTCACGATGTAAACCCTACAGATACCACCCAGGACACACAAGCATTCTGTTTCATTGCCCTTTGGGGTAACGGTCTGAGTGGCGGTTGGCCTCAGGGACTGCTTACACATGACCGCAGTTGCACAGGCTGGACATCCTCGAAACTTGATTTCCACGTATGAGTACGAGTACTCACCGGTGTCAGTGACACACGACGAACCGTGGCAGTTGGTGGGTGTATTTGATGTCTTGCGGATTGAAACACGATTAGAATTGGTTTCAGGACGTACGAGCGCAAAGCGGAAATGGGGATCTTGGATGGTACTGCCATCGGGACTTGTACTACTCAACAGCCCCATCCGTTTGACCTCAGGTTCATCAGCGTCGTTGATTGCATCAAGGGCGGGGTGAAACTGTGCGGAGGTTTATGCCTTATGGGGTTTGCGAAGCATCGCGCCCATGTGAGCTAATTCCTATCGATGCGTCCCTTTCCAATGGAGATTTGTCAGATGAGAATAAGCGCCTCAATTATCTTATCTCGTTCTCAGCCTCAAAGAAACTTTTTCCCTAGTGAATCTTAAGCGTGAGTTAATCCAATAGAAACATACATTGACGTTTCCTCGTTTCAGGTGTTCGAGACTTTGGTATTTTTGTCTATGTGAAAGCGCATTCCTCATAAGCAACGTCCCGTGCGATGAAACATTACGCGAACCAGTGATGAACAAACGGTAACTTCGATCGATATCGTGCCCGGGTTTCTTTCAAAACTCCAGGAGATATCGGGGCAGCCGTGGGGTATAAAGCCTCATAAAAGCTGAATGGAGATCAAACCTCTCGCCCATCCTCCCACCCTACCACAATGTCGACCAACAAAGCCAAGCTGGAATCCCTCTTGAAGCTGATCAACTCGGCAGCCCACCAGGCTATCTCAGAGTACGAGAAAGTTGGGGGCGATCTCCCCTCCATCGACTCTACCGAGCTCCACCCTCTGGATACCGCTGTCGACCAAGTTGCGTTGAAGAGCGCCATTCGGACTCTCGACGGCGCATGCGCTCAGCTGTGCACTACCCTCGCACCCCCTGCACACACCGCTATCAACGTAGGGCACGGTTACCCCCTGTATATCCTGGTATCGTTGACGTGTATTACCCTAGCTCGTGCAAGTGTACGACTACGCTTGCGTTCGTGTTGCTCTCGAGGAGAACATCAGCGACATCCTCGTGAACTACCCCAAGGGTATCCACGTTAACGAGCTCTCCAAGATCATCAAGATAGATGCGAAGAAACTCGCACGTGTGTTGCGTCTTCTGGCCACCAGAGGCTGCTACAATGAAGGTCGGTCCGCGGTCGCGCGTCGGTCAAAAGAATGCATGCTGATCCGACACATGTATCACTAGTGGACACCGACACCTTTGCAAACAACCGTCTCTCTTTGATTCTCCACAGTGAGAACCCGGTCCGACACATGGTCAACCTACAGGTCACGGCGATTGCAAAGGGTGCCACCGTGTTGTACGAAACCTTGAAGGACGCGACGATGGGAGATTCGGACGCCCCAGAGCACGCTCCTGTCATGTTTGCCAACAACAAAGAAGGTATTACCGGCACGTTCTTCGACTGGATGAGACAAGAGGTGAGGTGCTTCTCAGTTGATGTGCAATCCGTCCAACTCATGCGGTGTCCAGGATGCTCGTAGAGAGGTGCGTCGAGAAGTATTTTCCATTTCTTATCAACCCAACTATATACACAGAGTTACCACGTTTCTATGAGAGGACTCAACGGCATCATGGGCTCTCTCGCCGTTCTGACGCGTGTGTACTGTCATTGTGACCGATTGTGCTTGCCTGACCGCGAGCCTTCAGACTTCCCCTTCGAGAAATATTCCACTGTCGTCGACGTCGGTGGAGGAATCGGTGCCTTCTCTCTTCCGCTCGCCAAGACGCACAAACACATCAAGATTACCATCCAGGATCTGCCTGAAGCACTCATCCAGGCCAAAAACGTGAACCACTCTGCTGCATCATCGTTCGGTGCCCATATGAACCTCATTTTCTGCTAGGTTTGGGCAAGAGATTGCCCCGAGGCTGTTCAGGGGAACCGAGTCGAGTTTTCCGAGCTCAATTTCTTCACCCAGGTTCCCGTCAAGGGCAAAGACCTCTACTACGTGAGTCCCAAGTCCACTATGCCATTGCCACACAGAATCTCGCGATGACTGATGGGACGTTTGCGACACCTGGACAGCTCCGCAACATCATTCACGATTGGCCCGACAACGAATCTGCGCTCATCCTTCGCAATCTCCGTCAAGCGTTGGGACCCAACAGCCGCGTTCTTATTCGTGCGTTTCTGACACCAGTTCCATGCTGACACGCCATTGAGCACGTCCAATGATCACAGATGACTATGTCCTTCTCGAACTCAGCCGTAAACAGGCCGAAGCTGAGGCCGCGTCCCTCGGTACAGTCGTGGTGGGTGGCTCCTTCCAGTTCCAGTCCGAGTTGACCTGGGTTTCTGAACGGCCCCTTTTCACAGGCCCCTGAACCCATGCTCCCCAACTTTGGTGTGGGCAACGTTCGCATGTACCAACAGGACCTCACCATGATGTTCTTGCACAACGCCAAGGAGCGTACCCTGAAAAATTCCTTGGAACTTTCGTAAGCGCCGAATAACACGGGTTCTCGCCTCGCACTTACACTGGGATTTTTCCACAGGACTGCAGCTGGCTTGAAGCTCGAGAAGGTCTGGGACCTCGCCGAAGCGTGCGTCCTCGAATTCTCGGCTGCGTGAGAAGACAGGAGGTGAGAAGAAATATCATTGGGAATGACACCTGTCAGCTGTGTGTTCGTCCACACTTCCTGTCTGCACACAGGAAGATTGTGGAAGAAAGTTCCTTTGTCAATCAAAACTTGAGTCGATTCACAGCATCACTAGGCATCTACACAGCTATGTATATCATGTATTATATCCGATCCGAAACCGAGAACGTCATCCCACGAATTATGAACGATCAATGAGTCGCTCTGGTGATCTCCAGATCCATTGATCAAGGTTACCACAGTGTCTGAACCTGTTTCCACACTTTCGTCACGCCAGTTCCGATACTATGGTAAGGTCATCAAAATTAAGCTTTCTTTGGGAGATCGTTCCGAAGTTTCAAACGTACTTTGCATGTTCCACTTGGTCCAGTGGAACCCATCGTGACTCGTCAGTGGTACAAGTCTTTCCAGCCTCGGAATCCTCGGATGCATCTGCATCTGAAGGTTCCTGAACTTTGCCTTTTCGCACTGTCTTGGTCTCGGTCTTGTTCCCGTTCCCATCCGACGACACATTGGAATGGAATCGCAATTTGGGAGGTTCATTCTCCCCTCCACCTTTCAATAGTACCCATTGGACACGATACGTTTTCCGGATGTGTGAGAACACGTGGACGACGTCTCTCGCGGGTTTGACATGCACGATCTGTAGTGTGGTCCCCTCTTCGCAGTTATTTTCATCCTTGTTATCGCCGTTCACTACTTGACGATTGGAACCACCCCGTGACTTGAGGCCTGAGTGCAGACACACCGGTGGGTCAATAAGTAAGTCCTTGAGAATCTTGTTTGGAATCTCGGCCACTTTGGCCGCAGTCGCAGAGGCACCTGAGATATTAGCTACCGTCGGAAATTCGTGTAATCCTGCGAGAAGTCCTAACATCCCGACGGTATAAATCATTTGGCATGTACACGGTATGTGGACACTGACCTCCTTCAGGACGACGGACGAGCAAGAAGAACCGCTTGCGCTCGTCCGCCGTCCGCCACTCGACCACATTGACGGAATCCAGTTCTTGGCGTGCTTTCTTCCGTTCGACTTTGAGCGGGAAAATGGTGACCAAACCTGCGTCTGGATCGTCTGCCGGAAGTGATTCACAAATGGTACACAGTTCCTCGATATCTGCCTCCTCTGTGATTGGAATCTATTGAGGAATTTAGCTGGAACTGTACAAAGTATCGGGAGGCACTCCTCACAGAGTCGGGTCGTACTCTTTGATATGCACGACATCTGGATCGGAGAGGGCAATCTCCACACAAAGGGTCCTTGACCTTGCATACCGTACTTCCGAGCTCGATGAGTGCCTGATTAACGTCACCTGGTCGCGGAGAACCCTCCACAAAAGTTTCTGCACCTGCCCACAATATATCCTGGGTTTTTTTCGCCTTCGGTGGGGCGTACAACGCCAAAAACCTTGTAAGAAGTCGCATGACGTTCCCATCCACCTGGTCAAGTCGAAGTCAAATTTATGGTTGAAATGCACGAGGGATCAGGGAGGCTTACGACGGGAACGTTTTGATTATAAGCGATAGAACAGATTGCACCAGCGCTGTAACGACCGATCCCGGGTATCTTTGCTTGCATATCCTTGGCATTGTCTGGAAGCCGACCGTCGAGTTCCTTGACTACCTTTTTCGCGCCGCTTAACAAACGAGCAGCGCGTGAATAATAACCGAGGCCTTTCCAGAGGCTATTGACAGTGTCGATATCCGACGCGGCAAGATCTTTGATGGTCGGGAATCTAAAGGAACATCTGAGTTGAGGACATCGCGAAAGCAGCATGTTGAGATACGTACGCACTTTGCCATCCATTTGGTGTAGTAGGGTATAACAGTGGCCACCTGGGTCTGCTGAAGCATGATTTCTGACACCCAGACCTAGGAGAAAACCTCAAAAGGGGCCAGATGTATATTAAGAAAGGACGAACCTCGTATGCACGTTGCGCTCTGCCGTCCCTGTCTAGTGACCCATCAAACGTCTTCCGCCAAGGCATCCCTCGAACTTCGTGTATTTGGCCATACCAGTCGAGCAACGACTCCCAGACTGGATTGACGTTTTCGACGACGTGCCAGGATGCTGGATGCATAGGGGAACTCGTACTACTGGTGCTCGATGCCGCCGATTGCACAATGGACGCGCGCACCCTTTTTGACGCGACACTATTACGCGTCTGACGCGTCTTTTTGCTCCTGGGTTTGGGTTCCTCGCAATATGACGCGTCAGATGCTTCAAAAAACTCGCTGGAATCGGTGTCGGTGTCATGAGTCCGTGTACGCTTGGGCATGTTACGGTTGTGGTCGGAGAGTATAGTAGGGTAGTTCAGAGTAGAAAACGGGGCCGTTTTGGGGCCGTTTTGAGTGTCGTTTTGAGGTTCGTTTTGGACCACAAGAGTCCAAAACCGTGGCGTCGTTTTGAGACTTGATTTCACCCCCGTTTTCGGCAACGTTCGGCAGCACACATCTGAGTTTGAATTGACACGGTCCGTGCGGTGTGCATCAAGTGTGTATTCTCAACTCTCCGGCTTCAGCATTCACTCGTTTTCGACAGTTTGTTCTGTTTCCATCTATTCCACTACATATTTGCAGATATGGCAGGGCCCAAGACAGTGTTGAAGCCTGTCTCTCAGTCTTTGAAGAAAATGCCTCCAACTTCGAGCTCGAAGCCAACTAGCACTTCGAGGCCAGCTGGCCTGGGTGTATCTCCTGGTCTGAAAGACAAGGAGAACAAAGGCGAGACCAAGAAGGCTCAGGCTGTCATCCAGTAAATTATATGATTCATCTTTCAGCTGATATTTGGATAGCTGGGCCAAACCTGAGAACTTCCACTTGACAGATAGTCTTCTGACTCTGATTGAGGACTCTGTCACTTGGAAAGTTGCTCTTGGGTTTGACAAGGGACCATCTCCCAATCCAACCCCCACTGGGAAGGGAAAAACCCTCATTCAGCATTGTTCTGACATTGCAGAGGTGTTTTTCCTTGGGGGAGATGTCTTTTCTGATGGTGGATATACCAAGGATGATCTCCCAATGCTTAAGGGGGTGATCAAGAATTGTGTTCACAGGTGTGCAAATCACTTTTCATACATAGTTTTACTATTTACATTGAATTAGCCTTAAGTCAGCATATACAGAGCATCGCAAGACTCTTGGTGAGACTGGACATGGTCTTATAACCACTGGTTGTGTGGGTGAGCTTCAGGAGGGAAGCAATATAGCCAATGCATGGGGTATGTTAATATTATTTATTGTGTGAATGTCACTCTACTAATTTATTTTTAGAGCTCATTGAGGAGAAGTTTCCTTGGTACCTTCGTCTCAATGAGTTAATGGGTGGAAGTCCTGTTTCAAGCCGAAAGGCCATTGCAAACAGTCAGTCTAACCTTGACTTGGCTGTTCTTGGTATTGAGAATGAAGTAAGTGTCTATTTTTTTTTCAAATACTTTATATAATTTTTAGGTGGAGATTCCATGGCCACGTACACCATCTCCCATGCTAGATGAAGATACCCCATCTCAGAGTCCTGGGGCCTTGTCCCCATGTGGTAATCTGCATGGTGATGATGGCAAGGATAATCCTTTATCCTCTGGGTTATCCAAGCTTAAATTGGTGATCCCATCCAAGCGCTCTAGTGATGCCAGCAGCTCTCAGCCTAACAAGAAGTGTAAGTCTACTCATGACTTTCTCAAGGAGGTGGCAGATTCAGAGCGAGAGGCTTGACTTGCCATGAATGCAGTCAATGCAAAGCAGCGCATTGCTAGAGAGGAGATCAAGCGTAAGTCAGCTCATGACACAGCTGTTACAATTGAGAGGATGCGCATTCAAGCTCAGAATGAGCAAGCTACAGCTGATCGAGCCCATCAGTTGCTAATGATAGAGAAGCAGATTGAGCTTGCTAAAATTCAAAGTGGTATCCCTCATTCCCCTTTTGTCATTGATCCCAGTCTTAAATAGCTGATTTCACTCAACTATGATACCCTTACTCCTTAGTTCATTCCTTCAATTTATTCTTTTCCAAGTCATTCCTTTAGTCACATCACTCTTTTAATTTTTCTTTGTAATTTTCCACTCTTTTCTTATTGATCCCAAATAGTTGATTTTGTTTGACCATGATACCCAAGCCTCTCCTTTAATTCTTCATTCTCTTCACTCCTTTAGACACATTACTTTGCCATTTAAACCTAGTTACAAATAGTGGCAAATAGTTTATGATCAGTTCTAACCAGTCTAAGATCAAATATAGTTATACAAAGTCACTAAAAATAGTCAAAATTCTGAGAATATTTGGAGATATAGACATGACCAAGGGTAGATGGTTAGTTCTGGTCAAATAAAAATCTGAATAATGCCAGCTTCAATTCTTCACACCTGAGCCTTCCCCTAAGCAACTCCACATTTCTCCCCTCTTCCCTTTCCCTCTCCTCTTCCTCAGCATTTTGCTCCCTGAGAGCTATCCATTCTGCATATCGTTCACGTTCCTCAGCCATTATCTGAAGTCCCTTTTGAAAGAAGCGATCACAAGTGACATTGATGCCTTTTTGATAACCAAGTATGAATGAGTGCAAATGAATGCAAGAAATAATCCAAAGACAGGCATATTGGATATGATCTTCAGAGTCAAGTCGAATATGAAGACCACGTAAAGATTGCCAAGTACCCTTGAGATATCCAATTGTATGCTCAGAGTGGATACAGATCTTGGAAACATAATAGTTGTAGGTTGTGTTGTCTGCAGTATCCTTTTCAGGCCTTGCTAAAATATGTATCATACATAATAAAATCAAATAAACTAATCTCACTTTTTATATGGTGCTTGACACCACTCATGAAGAGGATATGCAGTATCAGCAAATATCCACTCATCAGGAGCAAGCAAGACTTCATGCTCCTTGAAAATGCATGTCTCTGCAAAAGCAGTGGAATCATGTTGACTTCCAGGAAGTCCAACAGAGTAGTCCACAATACACAGATCAGGAGTAGAGACAATCTAATAAATGATTAGCTTTCATGTTTCTCTTAACTCATCAACATACCTGAACATTCAATGAGTAATTAGATTTCTGGTCATAGAAAGTGTTTCCAAAATGACCAGGACGAGAGTAGAGAGGAACCAAGCTTCCATCTACCATCACCCACCCATTTCGCCATGCTGCACATGAGTTATCTTCAACCCATTGCTTTGCTTCCTCTTTCTCCTCCTCTGATGGCCAGTAAAGAGCAGCTTGTTGAAAGGAAGGATGACAAATGGCTGTCGTGACCCAATTGGTCACAAGTCTAACAGTCCCATAGCCAATCCCAGCCCATAGAGCAACCATGGTTGTGCTAATTGCATTCCCATAGTGGCCAAAGCGATAAAGAGCAATGGCAAGTTGGGTGGCAACAGGTAGGTCCTGTTACGATTCTTTTCTTTACGATTCTTTTCTTTTCTTTGTTTCACTTGTACTACTTTGCTTCGCTCGATACCTAGGTATCTTCGTACGCTCATCCGTACGTGTTCACCCTTACGCAACCCATTGGCGTTACCCGATGCTTACTCTTCCTTTTCTCGTCATCATCCGATGGCATCGTACTTACTCATTCTTTTCTCGTCATCATCCGATGGCATCGCACTTACTCATTCTATTCTTGTCATCATCCGATGGCTTCGCATTTGTCATTTCATCTTCGTCATCGTCCGCTGCCATCGCATCGTACGATTTCCCCTTTTGATTACTGCGCACTCCTTTTGGCCCTTTGCCCCTTCCGCTCTTCTGGCCTACCCCTTTTAGTTACTTGGTCCGTGCGCAGTTCTCGTAGTATAAATACCCTGCAGCGATACTCTGTACACTAGTCTTGATCTCCGCAATACTAGCTGAGTATCTCTACTCCACTCGCCTCAGCGCTTGTGACCACTCGGCTGGACTACTCCTAGTCCTTCATCAACTCGGACTCATCGCAGTCAACCCTCGACCCTCGAACGTCCCTCGGGTATAGATTCCCAACAGGACAACTCTCAGCAACGCCTAAGTTTTCACTCGTCTCTCTGGTAGCATTCAGCTGACCAGAAACCCTCGTTTAACTCTTCAGCGCACCACGTATCAAGTGGTGGTTGTTTGAGTTATCGCAGCCACTTGGTACTTGGCGCCTTTTGCGGCTACGCTAGGTCCTACCCGGAACTATCGTAACAGGTCCTGTGGGTGATTAGACCTGTTCTGAAACACAGGATCTCCCTGTAAGGCATCCAGAAGTACATCAAAGCACTCTGGAGTCATCCGAACATGTGCCCGAAATATATCTGGTTGTGTATGCTTCCAATCTGTGAGCAGAAGTTTTAAATTCTTACCACTCTTGATGATTGGCTGGCGATCAACAAGATATCGGCGAGAGTGGAGCATGCCAAGGAGACGTAACATAGTGTCACTTGCTGTAGGCAACTCACTTGCATCATCTGACTCATCAGATGAGCTGCTAGATAGAGATCCAAGCCCTGGATCAGAGCTTGATGACCCAGAAGTGACAGGCATGCCTGAATCATAGGATTTGGCAATGATAGAAGCAAGATATCCTTCAGTAAGGACTTCCGTGAGTTGTTGGCGCTCGGATTGAGTGGGCATTGGGATGGGGGGAAAGCAATCTGGTTGTTATCAATCACTCGATGATTGCAACCAAATTTAAACTCCGACGGTACCCCGCCGTGGCAAGTCGAAATTGAAATCCAGGACTACTCAAAACGGCTCCAAAACTGGGTATGTCAAAGTACAGAGCGGTTTTGGCACAGCCAAAACGAGTTTCAAATCCATCGTCAAAACGGCCTCAAAACGGCAGCCGTTTTCTACTTTGAAGGTCCCTAGTAGCTCTGACTTTGAAAGCCTCACTGCCAGACTACACCGTCCGTTAACATTCCCTCGGCGATTGCACGAATTTATTGATCAGTGTACTATGGTATGACAGTCTGAGATAGGGCCATATTCGAACGTTGGTCTTGTGTGAGGTGGACAAAGACGGCGAATCCCGTTATCGATCATTTCATCGTTCCCTCTACCAGCTGCACATTCGCAGGTTGCCAATCGCACATCGACTCGGATTTTCAATATCAAGACTGCCATACTATTGTACCACCTGTCGGCATCCGTCGAACTTAAACCTCGTCGAAAAACTCCATCGATGCACCTTGTGTTGTGTTTGGAAGAAATTCTTCTCAATATCTTCGGGCATTGCCATGACTCTTCTCTGGTTAAACTCGCTAGGACATGCAGAACATTCAAGGAACCCGCTCTGGATGTGCTCTGGAATGCTTTGATCGACTTGACGCCCCTGGTGCGATGTCTCCCGAAATCGTTATGGGTACAATCGGGTGATGTATGCCAATTGTGGTGCTCATACTGCAAAAGATGGTGATTGAATTATGTTATGTCCAGCTCTACTCGTTTAAAAGACATCTCAAAGAAGCCGAGTGGCACATCATTCTAGGCTATACACGCCGCGTGCGAGGGCTTCATTTGATCGAGGGCTCTCCGGGTTTAGCTTGGAGTTGTGTCAAGGAGCTCTCTAAGCCCCCTCCTTCCACCGTGATTTTTCCCAAACTTTCCAACTTGCAATTGTTATGGCACTCCTTACAGAAAATCGCCCCTTTCATCCAACATCTTGCAAATTCCGAGCTGAAACGTCTCTTCCTCGCTCAACCCAGGTACTTGAGAGACGTCGTCGATGCATTTGGAGAGGGCTCTCCTAACGTGGAAGGATTTTGGTTCCTGGCTCGGACACCGCACTACGCTGCAAACACTCACACTGACACGATCTCCAAGGCTTTGTGTCGCTGGACAAAGCTCACCAGCGTGAGCTGTTCGGCTATCAATTTAACTGTCGAGACTCTTTCTCATCTCTCTCGGCGTAACTTGCGTTATCTCGCCTTTTGCCCCGACGACGCGGTTAACCACATGCAGTCCACTCCATCCGGCACCCCAATGCTAAGCTTTTCGCCACTTTCTGAATTGAGCCTGTCTTCTCAATCATTAACCTCTATTGGGAGGTTCTTTGATTACGTTCACTTCCCAGGTCTCGAAATCTTATGTCTCGCTCTCCACAGTCGTCCAACTATGCCAGCTTTCGAGTCGTTTTTCATGGCCCTCCGAGGAGCTTGCGGACTTGACACTCTGAAAACTTTTACGCTCGAAGTCGTCGACTCAGGTGACGATGAAGACGAAGGCGAACACGAAGACTGGAATGAAGATGAAGATGATTCAGAGGATGAAGACGAAGACTATGACGAGAGTGAAGACGACGAGGACAACGAGGAAGACCAATCATCAAATGCCTCATTCGTGCGGGACTCAACCCCATTCTCTATAACCTTTCAGTGCATCAGTCCCCTGACCGCCTTTGAGAATCTTCGATCCGTAACCTTTGACACACCCTCTCCTGTGGATCTAAACGAACAACAATTTCTCCTTTTGGCGTCTTCGTGGCCCCGTCTGGAGAAATTTAGTGTGGGAGAGAGTTGTGAATCGAGTGTCATCACTCCTGGGGGGTTTCTGCAGCTGCTAGAAAGGTGCCGGTTGCTCCGGAAGCTTGATATCATGTTCGACACCCGCGGCTATGAGGAGATCCTCCAGGGGCATCCATGGCGTGGACTTACCATGCCAGAAGGCGCATCCATTTCCCTCCTCCACTCATCTATCGAAGAAGAATCTGTCGAGGCTCTCGGTATTTTCTTCCATGTGGCGCCGTTTCCGAATTTTCGCTTGGAAACCCACTGGAATGACTATTCAAGTTGTAGTGATGCACCTCGAGAGATCTATGATTTGATGGGATATACGTATCCGATAGACTCGCCAGGTTCGTCGGTGTACTCCAAGCGATGGGAGAAGGTTTTCTCGCTCGCTCAGAACATGTGGGAGGAAAGAAGGAAGTTGAGACACTCTTTGGAGACCCAAATCTAGCAGCAAGAGAGTCAGTGAATGTGATCATGAGCACGCGGTAGTCTAAGGGTTACTCCCGGAGCCGTGGTGAATAAAGATTTTTTTGTACCATATCGGGATCCTGTGTACTACAGTAGACTCTGATATAACCCATACGGGGTTTAACCCATACTCTACGATAACCCCAGGCTCCTACACAGCCGTCAGGGTAAGTGCGAGGTTTAGGGGGTATTAGTAAGCATATTGGAATTTGAAACACCGCCAACCTTAAGATACCTCGCACTTACCACGACGGCTGCAACAAAACATTGGTAAATATTGGTGGCCACAGCTGTGCTGCCATTCGTAATCACTCGGACTTGTAAAAATAATAGATCGTGTACACTCAACTTAGGGTTTACAATATTTTAATTGATAGTGAAGGGTCATCGCAGCAGAGTAGCCCATGTGGATGCCGCATGTTCTGGGCCTTGTCATCCATAGTAGATACTGCACAGAATAAACCCTACAACCCCCCATGTCTACATTCCTCCCTGTTGTCAGTGTGCTAGAAGACTGTCACACGAGCGCTACGGATTTCATTTTGGCATTACTCACTGAACCGGCATACAAGAACATGATGGTCAACGATCTTGTTATGAACGTCAACAAAATATTCAAAGCGCTCATGCAACATCCTGCAGCTGATCGTAAGATAAAGGAGCAAATCTTTGGTGTGGCCGAAGAGACATACCTTCAGGAAGTGCAAAATCTTGCTTTGGGACATAGCGGCTCACATTTCGGGGCTGCAAGTACCACGCTGCAGCAGCTGGAAGAATTCTGTGTCGAGGAGATGGCACAGGCAATGCAAACGAATGCGCCTTGGCTTTGGAGCCTACTTGAGACACTGCTACAAGAGAAGCATCAGTGGAGGGGACAGGCGAACTCCCAAAGCACGGAAAATGAAGCACGGAACAACCAACTGGATGATCTAGCATCCGATGCGTTCTGGGACGAGGTTGATGAAATCGATCTTGAAGGATTCATTGGTCATATAACGGGTGATGGCAAGCAATCCTTGCCGGCTGAAGAGAGGCGTACAAAATGTCGATCTGCCATCAAAGCAATGGTTCGTTATGATCAGTAAATATATATAAAATGCTAAAGAGAAACAGAAAAAAACTGTGATCTGCAGCGTCTTGATGCAGGGCCTCAATCAAAAGGCCAACGCTTTGCAGAGCATCGTTGGCTTCTTTCTGCAATCAGTCCATGCCCCGCATAGCGCAATTAACATGCTTGCTCACCTTGGCATCTCGATTTCCGTCAATGCAATCAATTTGGCCGTGCGCTCACTGTCTTCGGAATCAGAGCGCTCATTGCAGACGCTTGGACGTTCACTTACTGTGGCATATGCATACGATAACTTCGATGTTGACCTCAAAAGTTATGTTCCGACAGCTGAGAAAACCAATGACTCACTAAAGCATCTTACGTCGGGGTTACTTTTTCCCCTGGCTCACGGGGTTGAGATGGAAGACTTGCGGTGCTCAGAAGTACTGTGGAAAAAGTCGGTATTCAACTTGAGCCCAGAAGTCAGAAGCGGCCCTTCACGCACCTGGTGGGATCTAATCAACCTGCACGAACCAGAGGTGCAGACGACAAATGCAAAACCGCCACAGTTCCACAGCTTCAATGCGTGGATGTTCTTGAACGACCTCTGTACCTATGGGCCAAAGTATTTTCATCAGTTCAAGCCTCAGATTACACCCCCGAGCCCAATAGAACCGATGCCGCTTGTCAAAACACCTATTTTCGCGGCACGAGCGATGAATATCAACAACTCAACGGTTAGCGGCAACATCCGTGCCGTTATTGAACTCCTTAAGCAGGGCGGGATCTACGAGTCTGCCCAGTCATCAGCAGGAGATGATGACGATGATGACACCACGGATGGATGGGACTCACCAGACATATCCGAATACGTTATCCTCGTACATGGAGACCTTGGCACAGGCGAACGACTCTATGCTACTCAATTGCGCCGTTCCATTGAGGCCACCCCCTGGCATTGTTTCCAGCATGTGGTATTCATCCCTGGGCTCTTCCACTTGAAGATGGCATGTGCGGATGTGTTATGGCGCTGTTTCATCCTTCCGCAGGCCACGCGTGAGGATGAAACGTGTCTAATGAATGATTTAGCAATACTCCGGCCGAGAGAAACATTCACCTTTATTTCAAAACCCGGGTTTCGTCGGATGCATCAGCTCATTGGCCATGCAGGCATATGCCGGCGCCTCAATTGCTGGTGGGCATACATTCACGGCAGGATGCCTGAACTCACAAGCCTCGATGAGTTCGCATCCACAAAGCCCACACTGGACGACCTAAGGGTGATGGCAGATGAAATTGTGAGACAATTTGTGGGCACTCACAAAATACAAACGGAGCGCATGAAGCCAGAGGAATCACGAGATGTTCAATTCGAGAACGCAATCCTGCTAAACAAGTACTTTCTACTATATGAAGAACTCTCGTTCGCGATGAATTCGGGTGATGTTGGCCGCGTGGAGACTTGCATTGTCGACTGGATTCCCATCCTGAAGGCCGTTGGAAAGCATAAGTATGCACTTCATATGCAGAACTTCCTACTCAACATACACTTTGTTTACCCACCGGGCCTGAGGCGAGCAGTCCGCTACCATTTGCTCGTGAATCCCACTGGACAGCCAATGAAGTGGCGGGCTGTGGATTGGTGTGTCGAACTCAATAACCTGTTTACGAAGGTGCGTAACAGTATGTCCACCTTTAAACTACTCTCATCGGATTGATATCTTGCGTTCCAGGTGAAAAACGGTGGCCAATATTCCAATCGAACGGTTGATCGGATTATCCTCGAATCTCCATTAGTTCAAGTGTATCGGAATATCCAAAAAATCGTTCAGACAGATATTGATCAGACCCATCTAACTGCCAGCCATGCCGCCCCAGATATGACAAAGACATTCAAGAAACTCCAAGAACGACTCATGTTGAGCTTGCCTCATATTGTACATAAGGGTAGAAAAAGCCAACACGTCGTTGAAGACCTTAGCGACAAGGGTGTAACAATGATGGAGAGAGCAAATCGCGGCGAAGAAAATATGATCGAGACCAGAACAGAGCAGGAGCAGTCAGAAGTGGATAGGGCTGAGCTAGAGGACGTATTGGTCGAACTACTGTGAGAGGTGCTGTGTAACATGGCCAAGAGTCAATAATTATCGCATGTAATGCTCTGCTACTTACATTTTCCTTTCCCGTGGTGGCAGCGTTGGACTGCTGCTTCGGGCAGATCTTGTTCCTAGCTTTGGTAGATATGAAGTGAGCTTCAAGTTAGTCACCTCGAGAGCCTGAACACTTACCATTGTGGCCCTCCTGGCCACACGCCCCACACTTGAAGCAACGCTTGACAACAGGAGAAGGAGATGGGGCTTGCACACCAACGGCGTGAGTGCTATTGAGAGCCGTGGTACTAGGCTGGAGAGGAGTGGAAACAAAGGGTGACGGACGGGGAGGGCGATGGGCTTGAACGAGCCCAATGATTTCGTCCGCAAACTGCTCGCTTCTCGTCCACCCCGTCTCTCGCTTGAGATCCTGGATGTTCTGGATTTTATCGTAGTGGGCATAGTTGACGATGGAATCAAGTACTGCATTGGTCATAATGAGGCAGGGCCCGTGGCGGTTGAGCGCTGTCCATCCGAATAGTACCGTTGTCTTGGCCTCACGCCACTTGTGAAGGGCGTGCACTAAATCGTGGTCGCGTTGTTCCTTGGTATACTTGGAGATGCACGAACGTTGCATTGCACGGGGTGGCTTAGAGACGGTGGATGTAAAGGCCAGGAATTCGGTGGGGTTGTGAATGTCGCAGCAGATGGTGGGTTTCTGGACGTGACAACGGTCACAGCCTTGTTTGGCGTCCGTATCACACCGGAGGTGGTCTTTGTCTGAGAAGCGTTAACGTTGAGTATGTATACACCAGTCACGCCGTTATCAAAAACTCCCACCAGCTACTTTGTTATCAAAACAGCCATCAAAGGCCACCCTACGGCACTCCACACCTGGACGGCTTCCTGCGTTTATAAGAAGCTCAATCCCGGGATCAAGCTCCCGTTTCCTGCGCTTCGTGGGACGCGACGGCTCAGGTATGTTCACATCCTTGGCCTTTCGTTTGTGTGTCTCCGCTTCTGACTGTTGGGCTTTCTTGGCCGCCTTCACAGCTTTTTCATCATCAAAGTGTTCTCGCTCGGCAAGTAGTAGCGCTGTGCCGGTGAGTTCTCTGCTACGCGCTGTAGAAAAGTAATATAAGGTTGAATGAGAAGAAAGGTGGGGCGATAAGTTCGTCCCAAGGGGGGTTATGTTTGAAGGGATGATGGATTCAGGTTTGTCTAAGAGTCCTAGAAGCTGCTGGACAATCCGGAATGAAAAGCGGTCGATATAAGAGTATCCGGGTGGGGGCGAAGCGATGAGGGTATTGATTCGAGTAGATGAGACGTCGAGGAACGATAGGACGAGGTAAAAGAGAAGCTATCCAGCTCACTCACGCACGGGAGAGTAAACAGGAGATCTCCTGAACGCAGAAAGACAATATTTTTGTGTTAGAAACAGGGTTTTATAGTCCTGGGCATATCCCAGGACTGTTAAAGGTAATCCGACCCTAAGTAAGTGTACAGGATTGACGTAGGGTGAGTATGGAAAGAAGGGGTGTCAAACCTTGTAGATGACAAAGAAAGGGAAGGTGTTAGGATAGTAATGACCTTAATAAGGCCAAATCGAGTAGAACAAGTCAAATCGGATGAAGCGGAATACGTACGAAAGCACCGGATTGGATCGCGTTGACTCGGATTGGACTCGGATTGAACTCGGATGATCTGTAAACGCTAGGAATGAAACTGGGCTGGCACGAAGTCGATGGCGGATGAGACGGGAGATGATATGACATGATGAAGAGCGAGGAAAATGTATCCTACAACCGTAGGGAGTATCTAACTCCTACAGCGCCACACGCCCAAACCGCTGCCATAGTGCTGAAAGGTTACAGGTCACTCTCCACTGAACTACCAAAGCAATGTCTGGCACATCCATACCCTTCGAGCCTGGTCAACAAACCGTGCGCACTGATGGAAAGAGACCCACCATCCCAAATGAGGTCGTGGTACAAAGGCCCCAGGTTCGCCCCGTTGTCAAGTTATCAAATTCCGCTTCTTTGAAGGTATCAGACATGTCCGAGTTGAACCACTTGATTCTGTCTTCTAGGCCTTGCGGTAGACGCTTTCGCAGGTAATTGGCAGCTGCTATCGAGTCCGAAATGTCATCGATGAATACAAGGAATTTTGGCAAAGGAGCGTCGCTCGGCTGATACCCCGCTGGTACCAAGAAAGCGAGGTCAGCGAAACTATTGAGTGCGTACTGTATTTTCTTGACTCCAATTTTGATGTTAGGGTGGTCGCTAGAGCGTCGCAATATGGTGGTTCGGTCCGCATGCATCTGAAGTAGCCGCATGACGTCGTTTGTCGTGCTCTTTGGAAGGGTGGCGGATGTAACAAGCAGTGCTACTGATGGAAGCACGTAACGGATACGTCCAAGCTCCCTATACTCTGGGCGGAATTCGCCCCAATCTTGAAGGCAGTGGGCCTCATCAATGACGATGCTGATGATGTGGGATGCAAAGTGTGCGTCCTTCATAATCTTTTCAAATTCCCCATCAGGTTTCATCATTTGCTCTGGGCTGATCACTATAGCTCTATATTTCCGAGTGCGGATGGCCTAGCATGTTAAGGGTAACTTCTACTTCAGTCGCCTGTTTGCTGAAAAATATTCGACTTACATGAAAATTTGCAGGGGTTGCTGTTTCGGAGCTGATTGCTATGGCCGGAATGCGAGCCTTTGTAAGCGCCGCAACGTTTTGTTTCCCTAGCAAATTTAAAGGGGTGACGATGATTTGGATACCATCTGGACGGAACAGGAGCAGTAGCCAGAAGGTGAGCGTTTCCCCCATACCGGTGCCAGCTATACACAGGACATCTTTGCCTCCCTCCAGAAGGGTCTTTGCTACCTCGATCTGCCAGAGACATGGCCGCACATGGAATACTTCCTGTGCACACGCTCGGATTGCGGAGATTGTGGGTATCAGTGCGGGAGTTGACTGATCAGGAGGTGTCGCCGTCATGAACAGCCTATATGTGTTTGAAGACCCTTCACTATCAATTAAAATATTGTAAACCCTAAGTTGAGTGTACACAATCTATTATTTTTACAAGTCCGAGTGATTACGAATGGCAGCACAGCTGTGGCCACCAATATTTACCAATGTTTTGTTGCAGCCGTCGTGGTAAGTGCAAGGAATGCTAAAGTTGCGGAGTGTAAAATATGGTACAATGTCATGTGACACTAACGATATCCCTAGGATGAAGCCTTGCACTTACCCTGACGGCTGTGTAGGAGCCTGCGATAACCCATACTTTTCCAGATATCCCATTTTGGTTTGCAGGGATTTTGACCCCATAACCCATACATTTATGACTGCCATAACCCATATGTTTAACAGATATTTAATTATATAATAATTTTTTTCCTTGCCGAAGATGGCAGGACAGACCCAAATGGCATCACCTTCTCAACTTCTCGCCTGTCGGAGTGCTAAAAAAGGGCTTATCCAAGCTTTGTGGCCAGATTCGGGAGCGTAAAAGAAGTTTCTGAGGCCTTGAACGAGCTTGAGGCAAACCGGGGCACTTCAACAATCAAACCGGATGATCATCGAGGAGCTCCTTAACCCGGTTGAAGAGGCCGACCACATGTTCCAGGCAACGGACGAAGACATTTACAACATGGTGATGAGTGCAAAGTGGCACGGGAAGAGGCGGCTGGAGGCCTGGGTGGCAACTTCTGGCCAGACGATGTAGATGATGAACCTGTCAAGCCAACTCGCACCCGCATGGAGGCACTCCAGGCCGCACTGATAGTGGAAGAGTACATCAATGAGTTCGATAGTCCATATGCGTGCAAGGTGGAGTCAGTGCCACACTCACTTGCAAAGTGACAGACGAGGTTTTTGGACCCGAAGATGAGAGACTTGAAGGACACGAAGCTCACAAGCTATTTCAGACGTACATAGTCTATTTTCAACAGTAATACAGTCTTATAGGTAGATAAGATCATTTTTATGTCATTCGTCCGTCCATTTTCGTTCTCGCTCGGAACCCATACTCTGTTATAACCCATACTCTAAGCCCTATCCCGAGCGGTATGGGTTATATCAGAGTCTACTGTAGTATTTCTTCAAGGATGTTTCCTCGACAGGAATACCTTGCGAGCATAGCAAAGTTTGGCCTTCTCAGACCTAAGTAGCTAGTCGAAGGCCCAGTTTCCTGGAATCGTCGTTGTGCCACTTGAGTCGAATTGAAGTTTATTGAACGCGACTGCGAATCTGAAAGCGAACGTGACCATGTACACCGTGACTACGATCCGGCTACTACACCATTCATCATGTCGGAGGCATCCCATTGGCTCACGACGCTACAGAGTAGAATGTCAGCATGCAGTGGCAAGTCGTCAGGAACTTCTTCAGAAAGTGGTTGTTCAAGATCGACGAACGGCGTAAACAGCCTGAATTTGGCCAGCCTTTGGACAACACCCCAGTGGGTGGGTTTCGCCGTGAGGAATTCCCGCCGGGTTGCCGGTGGTCGAAATTTAACGTCGAGTCATACCCGGGTCTGGTTCAGAGACGGTACGTGTAGTTCAAGTTATTGACAGCCCAGCTTACAGTAAGCCCTAGCATCTGGTTGCTTCTTCGACGCGTGTGGTGTACTTGACTAGCTGCCCTGCGAAAAGTCTCCCGACGCCAGCAACCGGAACCAGAATTATCATCGGAGAATTACATGAACCGGTTGTTTTGATCGTGCGAAGACCCTGTTATCTTGCGGCAGGTGACCAGGGTGTAGCAGGCAGGCTACCACTTTTCATTTATGCAGGGTTTGACTGCGCGGTGAACGTTTGAACAGTCACTCGTAGGTGGGTCCATTGAAATAGTAGCCGGGCTCTCAGTCTCACGAAGGAGCCTGAGAGAGGTAAAAGACCCTGCAGTAAGGCTGGTAGTGGAGGTTGCTGGCGGTAAGCTCGAATGACAACTCACACTTCGGCCATTAGGCAGTCACCATCGACTACGGCGTGTCTAACTTGCTTTACTCAGATCTCAATCGCAACGGCATCACCAGTTTATCTGCAGCGCAGGTGGAAATGAAAGTGGTTCACATGACTTATCGCTGATTGGATCGGCTATGTCCAGGCGTTCGTTCCGTGAGCGCTCTCAGGATACAAGCAACCCACAGCCTTGTGTCCCTTCTTTCCCCTTTTGCCTCTTACCCCCAACTACAAAGTGTCCTATGACCGATTCCAACCGCAACGTCAGGAAGTTCATCGATCTAGTTCGGCAGATTTCTGGTAAATGGGCCAATTGGGACCCTCCCATCCCCGTCAAGGTGAACCGCGCCTACCATGCTTATCGATGACCATCGGCGCTAATACTCTACCTCAGGTCGGGGATTATGGAGAGCTCGATGGTAACGGCGAACTCGTCGTCGAGGGAAATATCTACGATCCTGAATTCCAGAAAGACCTCGACGACAGTAACATTAAACTCGACCTCGGCGCCCACCCGGCAGAGCTCGGCGAAGCCGAGCAGGACTACATTGTCGCTTCGACGGGTGTGAAGAAAAAAGAACTCACTGTCAATCAAGGCGTGTAAGCATGGAGTCATAGAATCTTCTGGTTAGGGTGTTCGAAACGCCCTTTTTTCAGGCAAATTCCTGGAATTGCATCTGCCTCCATCAAGGGGACCTGGCAGTTCCAGCGCGGTAAACGTGGCGCGCTCATCATCCTGCACACGCCGCGCACAAAGTTCATTCCAAAGTTCGTGCAGACGAAGATTCTCGAAGTTGAACGCCTGAAAGACAAGAGAGTCGTCATGAGCGCACTCGCATGCCCTGCATATTTGTTGTATCTTTCAGACAAGTGTTCGCCTCGTCCTTTCTTTCCATCACCTCGCCATTCACCTTGCCCTTTCCGCAGCCGGTGAAAACGTTTCAATAGCGTTTTCCGCCAACGTCCCAGTGGCAGATGCCTTGAACAGCGAAGTTGGATTCGGATGGTGGACGAATAACGAGAGCGCTCTCCTGCGCAGAGCTTCTTCCAAAACCGGTGAACATCGCTTCACCCCCCTCTTCTCACTTCGCCAGAGGGCGAAGCGCGGTCAATGGTTTTCCGGAAACTGGAGAGGTGACGAGGTGACTGATGCCTCTGGGGAATACATGTAAGTACTGGCTTCCCCTTGACCGCTATTTCATGAACGTCAAACTCGCTTTCCAGATGGCAGGATGTTTATCAACCTTGGAAACCACTCGACGAGGATGGTGAAGAGGACAAGTAATAATCTTACTCCCTCGGCCACTTGGTAACGCGCGTGCCAGTGTGCCTAAAGCGACGAAAGGCTATTATTAGCCTCGTGCCGGTATGTTGATTGGTGATCCTTGCTTGGATAGTTCTCATTGCTCTCGTCACGCATCTCATGTTCACGCTTTCCATCGTGTCGCACTTTGCCTCACTGTATATAGGTAGAGCGGGCCTCGTGCCAGGACCTGTCACTGCTTGTGTCTTGTAGCTATGTATACCATTTTCACACTACATTCTTCATTGTTGTCATGGGAATATCCTGCGTTCATCATCATCTGTAACTTACATGCTCAGCTTGAATGATGAACCGGACGTGTTATTATGCGGTACGCCGTGAAAAGCTGGGGTAGATGCGGTAACAAGAGCATTCGAGTCGAGAACATCATGGTTAAGGATGACGAATGCCCGTGGCAAATACTATAATGGGACCAACGTACCGCCATGTGCAAGAACATTTGACCCTTCGAACGCTTTTTTGAGTGACGGCGAATGACGCACAAAGACAAAAGAGCTACAAAGAAGACCTGCAATGCCTCGAGCCGCAGCTTGACTCGATGGACGCTAGTCTATCACACTAGCTCATTTGCTGTACATTAGAACCACGATGATATACATCCATGGTTTAACTGTTACTTTCTATGACATTGCTCGAACCAACCGGCTTGGTTCGCATTCTTGAAACTACAGTACATCACGAACGGTGAGCCACTGGTATGACAGAGACTCTAACATCACCGTGGTCCGATCCATGACACCATACTAGTGCGTACGATTAGACGATGCAGGTGATCAAAACTAGAGCCTGATGAGCAACGTCCGCAAGGAGATCACAGATTGAACGATGTACCGTGACATACGTTGAACTTGCAGAGCGACACCACCTGCGCTTGTGAATCGCTCGTGCACTATTTGAGCCAATCTTGCCTACCCACTCGATTCACGTCCCTCGATTGTCTCCCACGTTACTCACGAGCGCGAGAGGACAAGTGCAACGCGGGGGGGAAAGGTTCAAGAAGAATTTTGCGACAGTCACGGCGACAACGAAACTTGAACGCGCTTTGAGGTGCAATATCATCGGGCGACCGGGCTGCCACGTCTATCAGTGTAGGTCTCATGTTACGTACGCTGTCCACGCGCATGCAGGCACCGCAGTGGACGATTGCCTATATCGTTCTGGCAATGCGGCGTGTCAAAACTCAAGACATGGTCGCAATCGAGGTGTGACGTCAACAAACATTCGTTCCATTGTTTGACCGCCTCTTGAGTGGTCAAAGTCTCGGATGCGAGTCTATACATGAGGCACGGCGAGAGAAGTAGAGGCGTCGGATCACTGAGAAGTCAACAACTTGAAGTATCTTGGCCATTTCGGGTCCGCATTGTCCTGGATCGTTGGCAAAAAAGGGCAGGCAATGACTGGCATTGTATAATTATCACCGGGTGCTAGACTGGGAAGTGGCATCGACAACTCGATCGCCCTCCGGTTCGCCACACAACACTGGCAGTCACTGCGGAAATATGGGTACCTCCATGATGAGCCTGCGCGTCGCGGTGATCCACACGCTCGCCGACGGCGCGGTTTATTGATCGCTCAAGAAGGTCATCAATGGTGTCCACCTCGAGCTTTGTGAGATGTGAGACTGCATACCGCGACTAATCCAGATGAGTGGAGCGCGGGCGAATAGCGCTTTGACCGTTCCAACATCGTTTCACATTGAATGGTGGACAGGCACAAAGCAACCGATTTCCAGGTTCGGAGAGGTGGACGTGGATGAGTGTACTGTGTGTAGACAGACAATAGAGATTGGAGTGTGGAACATACCCGCATTGTTGCTCGAGTGTGGACCAGACGTGCTATAAAATGCGATCAGTCTGTGGTTGGAAGCACAAGTTTCTCTCAGAGAAAATTCCACCTCAAACCACAAACACTCTATCACATTTATAACAGGTCAGTCACCATCTCCTTCACCCCGTAGATCCTCACTCACACCTCGATTTCAGAAACATGTTCTCTGAGTCTTTCCAAATTCAATTCGAATCCATATACACCCTCATCCCCGACGAGATGCTTCTGAAAATGGATGCTAAAGCCATTCAGACCCTCCCCCGCATTTCTCTGCTAGAGCTCGCCATGGTACGCAGCCATAGCCTTCCTTGTGACGAGGCTGACATTGTGTAGTGCAATGGGATTAAGATTGCCAATATGAAAAGGGAAGAGATCGTGGAAGAGCTCTTGTTCCTGCAAAGAATAACAAGGGCAGCTTATGCCTACCTGTTAGTAACATCCACACCCGAGGAGCGTCATCAGCTGGCCGAGTCGTTTTATCCGAATGTGGATGGACTGCCTCTGAGACGGGATGATGAGCAAATCTCTGATGAACGTGTATGAAGGCAGGCATGTGGGTACACTTTTTCGTTCGTCTGTGCGAAGGACGTGAAAACTGACCATCGATCTAGGGGCTTTCATTCCGAGCTTCGCGTAACGAAGCGAGAGTGGCACGCCATGCAACGATACGCTAGATGTTATCCTTTCCCTGCGAGAGCTCCGAGCCTTGATATAGTGTAATAAATGTCAACATTCGGTTTTTTTTGTATGAGATTGAGATTGAAGGAGAGAACGAAACGACCATAAGATTAGCTCGATCCTAAGAGAGCGCCGTGCAAACAGATACAAATATTGATATTTGTTCTTTGTTGCATTTGGGTGCGAGTGTTCCCGGAATTCCGGCCTATCTAGTGCTACGATGTGTGCTATGGTGTGTGGATCGTTGGTGTGAAACGTGCAGACGACATCCGTTGAGTGGTTTAGACATGAATAAAGGGAAACGGAGTGATCATCGCATCGTAGTCGATATTAGTACTGTAGTACAAAGTTGAATGATCCAAGAGCCTTACTAGACTGGAAAGTGATATGGACAGCTCAAACATGTGCCACATGATCGATGATCCTTTTCCGGTCTGCCACACTTAGAAATCGTACTTTTTTTTTGGCATGGACGATATAACCATCAAGAGAAACACGGGGGAGATCAAGGATAAGGAATTGATGCATCGAAACAACATACCGGTATATTATACAACAGCCCTCCGAGCTTGTCACACGTGGTATCACTGGTCGTGTCGTTCATCAATGACCTGAATTGCTCTTTCCACAACTCCCACCACCAAGGAGTATCGATGTCATACAAGTTCTGGAGCGCCAGTGTGAGCCTAGGGAAGAGACCCAAGAAAAACTCTGCGACTCCTACAGATTCTAAATCGCGTTTATCGGAGAAGTGGCGGACGATGAAGTGAAGTTGTTTCTGAGTCCTCTCGAATTCATTCGTAAGCAATGGGATTTGTAGGTGACCAAGATGCGGACAATGTTTGGCCAACAAAAGCAAGTCCGCGCAGAGTAGGAGGTTCACGGTCAGCAAACGTGGGGTCAGCGGAGTTATTTTCAAAAGAGAAATATTCTAGCATTGGCCATGCGTTCGCCATTTGCTCGAGCATGTTATCGTCTAGATGTGTGCTGCAGAGTGACAGCGCAGATGTTTGAGGGCCATTAGACTCATGAGTGTGTGTGACCAATCATAGCCTACGATTGCTACGCATTGCAGAGACTCTTGGTTCGAGATTATGAATTTCCAGAATGCACGAATCTCGTTAGGCTTCGCCGTTTGAAAAACTGACATGCGCAGTTTCTGAAGGCCCGACTAGTGAATTATTTTCAGTCCTCGAAAAGCTGAGGAGGCCGGGGAGGAACAGAATAGCTCGAGTTCAAGCATTGCGGAAAACGGAATATGCAATCCGGAATGGGATCAAGAGCTTGAGGACCAGCGAGTGGAAAGTCGCAATAGTCGCACGCGCGAAGTGTTCTGAGGTTCTGGAGCAATCCAATTGACGTGATGCATTCGTAAATGATTATTGGGACGGACTACTTATCTGCGTCCTCACAAGGACCTTCAGTATCTCCCAAGGAAAACAAAGGCTGAATTCTTCGAGGGATGACTGAGTGCGCCAAAGGAACGAAATAGCCGGGATGGTGAAAGCATGGGGTGGCAAAGCAAACTCGAAATTTTCGAGTAGGGTCAGAGTTATTTCCAGACAGCGGGCAGGAGTTCGTCTGTCACACGTCACACGTCACGGACATCATCTACCCCCGTCTCTGTGATACTTTCCAATCTCAACAACGATCCTCAAGACGTCCAATCCTTGGCACCCGCAAATTTGTGCCGCCAGAAGATCCTTATTCATCACCGCGTTCCTCCTGAGCGTGTTCGTCCTCTTCGTGCATATCCAGCCCCGAATCATGCGTCATAGCACGCTCGATCAGTCCGACGCAGGCAGTGAACGTGAGCATGTAGAGACAAGCGGGACGCGAAACTCGGCGCCAGGGGACCGGTCGTCTTGTTAGCCAGCAGACAGATAGGCTCGGTCCATCTTTGTTTTTTAGTCGCGACTGCTTCTGACGTTCCGTTAGATGATCCTTCCCTGGATGCCCGGCTGTCCTTTATCCGAAGACAAGCTGGCCTATATTCGAGGCTGCCCTGTTCGTACTCAGTCCCGTCAGCCCAACAGAGTTGGACATGTTCATTCACAGGTAAATTGGTTCTTTCCATTGTCGTCTTGTCGGCTGACTCGCTTAGTTTACAAGACGCTTTTGTACGAGCCCTTTGTCGAGCGTGATGCCTCCACTCGAAACACGTCCGTCGAAAGCACAATCGGCACTCCTAGACATCGTCCTACAATCTACCGCCCTTGATTCCTGTCGGGACCGCAAATTCACGCCTACTTCGCCCCGAAGGCTGGACCACCTGACGCGAATACGAAGTGGCGCTCATGATCACGTTCGGGTCCACGGCCGTCCTCAAACGAAGCGGTAGGCAGGATCGAAGGTGCTCATGGATACCATCAACTTCAAGGTGAGACCTTCACCAGAGGGATCCCGTGCCACACTCACGTTCCAAACGCACACGACATCGGCTGCGTCACTCACTTCTGCGGTCAGTCCGAACAGTGACTCGACATATCCTGTCTGGCGCTCGGATTTGAGTCTGCGCCATGCACCGCAACGTCCAGGCCACAACCCCGTGGCAAGGGAAGATTTGCGAGTGTCCTGTGAGTATCCGAGCTCGAGCGGGGGGTTCGTTACTCATGCACGGATGATGTCTAGTATTCGGCACAATCACAATCCGCACCAAGAGCCGGCGGTGTTGGACTAGGCGTACCCCATCGTGGCCAAGATCACGAACTCGGACGATCGCGCGCTGGACGTGGCCGTCTATGGGTTGTTGCAGCTGACCGAGGTGGTGCGTGACAAGATTGTGTCCGCGATCCGATCGCTGACGGCAGTGCAATTCATGATGTTTGATAGGCAGAAATCGTTTGGGTTGATCAAGGGCGTTTCATTTGGAACGATGCAGCTGGTGCTTTCCATCGTGAAGATGATGGTGTTGCTGAACAGTGGTGCGCCACGGACTCGGACGATAGACATCTCTATCCAATCGAGTATGACCGGTCGAAGATCGTTCCCGTCCGTGGGGCGGTGTCGAAGGTGGAGGTGATGAACGACGGCACGGGGGAGATTTTGAGGATGTCATTGATCCCTGACGTCGAGTGCGTTTGTCATGCGTCAGGATGTGGTGTGCCAGCCATCGCTCGAGGCATTGTGAGATGACCGAGAGATGAGCGAGGAGGGGGTGGTGAAGGCGTGTGAGGTAGAGGTGACGTCGCGCGGTGCGTGTGTTCTTGTTCGTTGTCCTTGGGTGCTTACTGGGTGGGTCAGGAGAGTGGGCATGCCAGAGTGGTCGATACGACGTTGGAAGCGGGGGTGGAAGGGGTGTTTCTTGGTGGTGGGTGATGCCGTTTGTGGGCGTGTTGAACCTGACAATGTGTTGTGCAGCGTATCTCACCGGGAACCATTTTTCGAACAATTGTCGAGTTGCACTGGCTTGGGACGACGAGTCCGTCGTTCCCGGACCGGGGGAATATGTAGTAATGTGGAAGAGGCAAGCAGTGTTTATTCTTCTACGACAGTATAGGATTCTATTGGGAGGACAGTACGGACCTCTCCCGTCGACACTCGTTCCACTCCCGATACTCAGTCTGCTACGCAACTCGCTCGGCGCACTGCTCAGCAATGTCCCTGCGACCACGAAATTGCACATGCCGATCCCGGTGACGTTGACGGTGTAGAATCGGAATGTGAGTCAGTTGGCGGTGTGTCGTTGGACCGGTGGCTGGTGCGTAGCGGATGGCTGCCGTTGGTATTTCTGCAAGAGTGAGCGGTTGCGGTGGTATGTAATACCGATCGAGTGTGGGTATGTCAACCTGGTTCCGCAGGTCAAGGTGGTTGATTGTTGATGGGTATGGGGGAGGGTGAAGATAGGGAGTTGGTGGTGGTGGACGTGCGGTGTGAGCGCTGGGGGACGGACAGCGTTCCTCTTGTTATAGAGTGGTGTACTATAGTCTATCTGGATACAGCGCATACCGACGTGATATCAAGTAATGGTGTTGTAGGTTGTTGACACGCGCCCTACCTCAGAATCCTTCACGTCGACACCAAACGAGCGACAACTACAATGAAAAGGCTTGCTCGCCGCTACCTGGCCTCTCGCCGCAAGGCTCCCGCAGAAATACCCGCAGAAATACCCGCAGGACCACCCGCAGAACCATCCACAGAATCACCCACAGAATCACCCACAGAACCACCCACAGAACCACCCACAGAAATACCCACAGAAATACCAGCAGAATCTTCTGTGGAAATTGACAGCATCAGAGAGAAGTTTGAACGCTTCAGAATCCTTATCGTTGGCCGGGGCAACGCTGGGAAGACCACGATACTCAAGCAGATCTGTAACTCGATGGAAGATCCAATGATCTACGATGGAGAGGGAAATGAGGTATGCATAAATGTCACGCGGCGATGTCTGTGATCACGCGGGCGTGCTGATGGTCTGTGATCAGATTGATCCTGCAGTGGTCGAGGGATTCACGGATGTGAGTTCCACGGCTATTGTGGCGTCATTATCAGCTAAATGTCTCAAGCACGGAACGTCTAATATCGAGCAAGAATTGGTCTTTCGAAGCACCCCGAATTTCGTTTTTCACGACTCACGGGGCTTTGAAGCTGGTAGTAGAGAAGAATTCGAGGTGATGAAGCACTTTGTTTCAGAGCGTGCAAAGACACCGTTCCTCGACAAGCGGATCCATGCTATATGGTAAAAAGGGATGTCCGCATTTACGCTACACTGATAATGACATGTTGAATAGGTACTGTATCCCGATGGATCAATACCACCGTCCTGTCTTGGCCACCGAAGAAAGGTTTTTTAATGAAATTGGCACAGGAAATGGTAAGTTTTGCTGAGGTATGATGCTCTCTTCTCATGTTTTGTGCCTATCACAGTGCCTGTTGTGCTTGTATTCACAAAATGTGATGCACTTATAATCCAAGGTGTGATGGCCTTGACAGCTGAGGAGAAAAGGCTACCTCTGGAGGAGAGGATTGCAAAGGGATGGCACAATGCCAACATTATGCTGAAAAGGAACCCTGCATGGGAGAGGGTACAGAAGATGAAGTATCCACCAAAAATATATGTGAATTTAAAGGGTGTGTGTGCATATATATTCTGAGGTTTGAATTGATATCAAATCTATAAAGACTTGCACGAGTCTAATGAGGGGTGCAAACTTCTCTTAGAAAGAACTATGATGGCCTTGCATGAAAAAGCATTGCACCCACAGCACACAAATATCATGCTTTGCATTGAGTATGCTTTGCAAAGGTAACTAACATGCCAGTGGGCTGTACAGACATTGATTACATTCATTGAAATGTCTTATAGGGTCTTGATACCTTTCATTGATGATAGACATGAAAAGGATGAATCACTGACAGATTCTGAAGAGCAGGAGTTGGTGAAAGCAATTGCATCAGGGTTTTCACATGTTCAGGTATGAATTTCTGTGTGGTTGTCAATAACAAGAAAATCTAATCCATATTGGCTAATTCATAGGGAGTAAGTGCTCTGATTGCAAATGGGCTTCTAGGAGAATGCTCATCCAAGCTCTTCTGTCCTTACCCCTGTCTTCTTATTCATAGGAAGTAAGTGCTCTGATTGAAAATGGAATTTTAGTCTAAAGGATGCTCATTCATGCCTATCTGTCCCTGTCCCTGTCCCCTCATTCATAGGATGTAAGTGCTCTGATTGTGAATGGGCTTCTAGCACTGGCAGGATAGGCTCATTCATCCCCCTCTATCACTACCCCTATCCTCCTACTCACAGGGAGTAAGTGTTCTCAGTGTAAATGGACTTTCAGAAGGATGCTCATCCATGCTCTTCTGATCTTGCCCTTGTTCTCTTATTCATAGTGGGTAAGTGCTCTGGTTATGAATGAGCTTCTACCAGGTTGCTTATCCATGCTCTTTTGGTCATGCTTTTGTCCTTGCATTAATAGGATGTAAGTGCTCTGATTGTCAATCAGTGTCTAGAAGGATGCTCATCCATGCCCCTTGTCCCTGCCCCTGTGCTCTCCTTCATAGGTTGTAAGTGCTCTGATTATCAATGGGCTTTTTAAAAAAATCCTCATTTACACATCTCTATTATTGCCTCTGTCCTCTTGTTTATAGGGAGTAAGTGTTTTTAGTGTGAATAGACTTTCAAAAGGATACTCATTCATGCCTCTCTGGCTTTGCCCCTGTTCTCTCATGCATAGTGGGTAAGTGCTCTGATTGTGAATGGACTGCCAGCAAGATGCTCATCCATGCCCCCCTTGACCCTTGCCCCTGCCCTTTCATTAATGGAATGTAAGTTCTCTGATTGTGAGTCAATGTCTAGAAGGATGCTTACTCATGTTCCTTTATAGTTTGTATGTGCCCTGATTGTGAATTGGCTTTCAGACAGATGTTCATTCATGCCATGTCCTATCCTTTATAGGGAGTAAGTGCCAGTGCTCTGATAGTGAATGGGCTTCCTACAGGATGCTTATACATGCCTCTCTGTCAATGCCCCTGTTCTTTCGATAATAGAATGTAAGTGCTCTGATTGTGAATCAATGTCTACAAGAATACTCACTCATGCCCCTCTGTCCATGCCCCTGTTCTCTCATTCATAGTATGTAAGTGTTCTGGTTGTAAATAAGCTTCTAGAAGAATACTCATCTATTCCCCTTTGTCATTGCCCCTATCCTCTTCTTCATAGGGAGTAAGTGCTCTAAATATGAGTAGCCTTTAAAGGAATGCTCATCCATACCCTTCTCTCATTGTCTCTATTCTATTCTATATAGTGGGTAAGTGTTCTGATTCAATGGGCTTTCAGCAAGATGGTCATTCATGTCCTTCCATCACTGTCCTTGTTCTCTCATTCATAGGGAGTAAGTGTTCTGATTGTAGATGGCCTTTAAAAATACTTATTCATGCCCCTGTCCTCTCATTCAAGCTTGTAAGTGATCTGATTGTAAGTGGGCTCTAGAAGGATGCTCATCCATCCCCATCTATGCCTTTACCTTCTCATTCATAGGAAGTAAGTGCTCTAATTTTGAATGGGCATCTAGAAGGGTGCTTATCCATGCCCCTCTGTCATTGCCCCTATCCTCTCATTTGTAGGAAGTAAGGGCTCTAAATGTGGATGGGCTTCAAGCACTGACAGGATGCTCATTCTTGCCTCTCTGTTCTTGTGGCTCTCCTCTCATTTATAGTGGGTAAGTGCTTTAATTGTGAATGGGCTTCTAGCAGGATGATAATGCATGTCTTTCTGTCATTGCCCCTGTCCTCTTATTCATAGGTTGTAAGTGCTCTCTAATTATGAACAGGCTTCCAGAAGAATGCTCATCCATCCTCCTCTGTCATTACCTTGTCCTCTCATTCATAGGATGTAGGTGCTCTGTATATGAATGGGCTTTCAGAAGGATGCTCATCCATGTCCACCTCTATTCTCCCATTCATAGGTTGTAAGTCCTCTGATTGTGAATGGGCTTCTAGCAGGATGCTTATTTAGGTCCCTTTGTTTTCCTGTCATTTTATTCATAGCATGTAAGTGCTCTTATTGTAAATTGATGAATGGGCTTCTGAAAGAATGCTGTTCTACATTCATAGATTGTATGTACAAGTATCTATGACCTTTAAATTGTTGACTTATTTTAATATTCCTTGGGATCATGTAAGTTTTTTATACACAATTTTTAATCACTTGGATTTCTAATGTGTCCATGTCCATTCCTTTTGATCAAATCAGAAGGTATGAATAGAATTTTTATGTTTGCTTTATTTTGACTTCTATTTTACAGGAGGTTTGTGGCACTTTGAATGTATACAATGCAGATAATAATATCAGCTTTATAGATATTGAAGTCTCCAGGTGTATGTTCTATCCATTTTACTATTTTCACTCTATTGTGGATTTAAATTTATATATGACAAGCCCTCTATTCCTCAAAATCCACCAAAACATCTAACAGTATCCACATCCATAGTGAGCACACTGCTGTCATAGTGATTTATACCTTAAATTCTATTGTATAATTTAGTCCTCTGTGGAACTTGAAGATACTGCATGGATCAAGGCACTTTATCTAGGCATTGGTTAGTGTTCACTAAATTTCAGTCACTTAAAGACTATATTTATTTACATTTATAGGGATTTCCATCATCCTGGAACATTCCTTCTTTTTGAACCAGCAAGGTGTTGAAGATCCGATCACAATAGCAGAAAGGCTTTATGAATCATCTGGAACAATTCACAAAGTCAAGAAAACAATCTCTGAGCTGATTCCTCAATACAACTCCAAGGATGAAGAAAAAATGACACAGCTCATTATGGATGTGATTTCCCAGAATCTTATTTGTAAGCCATCTGTCCTTTTTATCACCACAAACAAAATTTTCAAGATTTTAGCAATAAACATTGCTGAGTAAAACAATGACTGTTTAGTTGAATGACACCAAGGCCTAGAATGTACATATCTGCATGCCACAGTACAGATTAGCAGAAATGAAGTGTGTTGAGTGTTCTTGGAACCACTTCATATAGTCTGGAGAGGATCAGATCAGGTCATATGTATAGAATGTTTTATTTTGGTTTGGGAAATAAAAACCATGTATGTTGCTTTGTCAAACACCCATATGTGTATGAACCAGCATCTACATGTACTGTCTCTGTCCCATGGTCCCACCACTTTGCTACAAGGTGTCAGCTACTTTGGAGTTGGATCCAGAGAGTCAGAGATGGACAGCATATGACAGCATCATTGAAAAGGATGCATGGTTGACTTGGTTGACTTGGTGCTTATACTGTTTGCTATACATACACATGTTATATCACTCAGCTTCCACTGTGACTGTTCAGTGTCTTATGCAACAGTTACCATTGCATTTCCTTCCTACAGTGTGGTACAGTATTCTGCTTCATTCACTTTTCCATATCCGCAGTGATTGCTTGCCCACCTGTTCTGGATCCATCCTCACTAGCCTCCGAGTCACCCTGGTCACTGAGTCACACAGCAGTGTCACACAAGAGTTGTGGCTGTGCGACCTTTTCATCACGTGTAATCGGAGTTCAAATCAATGGTCTGTGGTCCTGAGGCCTGATTGGTTAGATTGGTCGACCTTGCTTCAGTTGCCTCATGGCAAAGGCCCCTGCTCGAGCCCCAGGTCTTGTAACGACCAGATTCATCATCTCCACCAGCGAAGAATAATGAAGGCGAAGACACCTCACCGTTCCCCACAGTGCGTATATGCGGAGAGTCTTAGCCACTGTAGGGACCGCTACGGCTACCCCTTATTGTCACCCAAACCAAGCTCGACCTTGGGGAGAGTTACCAAAGAGAGGGGCTCAAAATCGGGGATGTAGGTTATGTGACACCCAATGGTGTATTCTACGTTTGTTGCAACATATGCTGCAAACCCGATGCTAAACCCAACTCACGTGTCGCTCCCAACTTTCAAAACATTGAACTCAATGAGACGTTAGACACAGAAATCGATCCGCATGCAATCCCAGGCCCCATGGTCATCAAATCCCCATGTGTTACTGAGGATCTCTGCGATAATCCGAGGTGCCATTCAGCTAAACGTCACAAAGCGGAAATACTCATGCTGTCCTAAGTGCACCACGTGTATTTCGCTCCAAAGCCTCTTCCGGGGCTATCCTCATCCTTCCGTCTGGTGCCCGTTTCGAAAACCTCCAAGATGCTGCAATGGAAAAGTTCCGCGAAAATGCCGAAAAACATGGATATAGATGGTGTATGATGGCCCCGTTCAAATCAGTCATACTCATTACTGGGTTGTATAAAGCTCGCTCGTGGTCTCTGGGATACTTTGATGACCCTCCCGAAAAGATTACAGTGACACCACAGAATGATCTCCCCTCCCGAGAAATACTCATGGAACGCAGACAACGGCACCATTTTCCCTGCCGGACATAGCGAGGGAAGCGCACACAATCAAACCATATTCCTCAGAGGCTTCCGGGTCACGAAAAAGGATTCTTCAGGAGAACGGGATCGTTCCTGTCTTTCTGTGCTCTGGGCTTTCGTGGACTGCCTGCGCCGCAGTAGGACTGTGGAGGTCCGGCATGAACCAATGTCCATTCGCGTCGGTCTCATCCTATGATCTCTGCGTATTTATCATAACTCATAAAGTTGACCAGCCCTTTGATTATGCTGATGAAATCAACCGTCGCTTGCTAGAGAAGGTTTGCCTTGGGAAATGCGAACCCATGGTTGAGTAGTGAGATTTTTCTTTCAGATCCCTACCGCTGAAGTCGCCATCACACATGATAATGAGTGGACACACATGCTCGACCAAGTTAGATTTAATATCTCTCATTCGTTCAGACACTCATAATACAATAGGTGGACCAATCGTGCGAAGTCTTGGTGCAAGTAGATTGTATCGTAGAAAACTTGTTGCAAAACCCAGGTGCGGTGTCAACGCATGAGAATGGCAAGTATTTGACATGTCTACATCACCGTTTCATACTGACACCTCTTAGGGGTAGTCTTTCTGCGAAATAAAACGTATGTACGCTTTCATTCGGGATCGCATAGGTGTCCTTATTTTAAAAAGCTCCCGCCCTTCGCCCGCAACACCTGTCTTATTGCTGACAATGATGGTTATCAAGTGTGCGTGATTGAACATTATGATCTGGTACGAGCCTGAGACCCTTCCTGCAGCTCTGCGAGTTGGAAATGCTTTCTCGGGCCTCAAGCGAATGCCTTTTGGATTCTACATCCAATTGAATGATGGAGAATGGAGAACGACAACCAAGTTCGCCCTAGTCAATAGCCCGATTATCGAGTGGATCGAGGAATTTCCTCTGTGAGGTCCCCCATCCACTTGCCTGAAGGGATGTGCTTATCATTTAAAGGCCTGGTCCATCGAGGAAGGTCCAGTTGTCGCTGTGTGTTATGTTCGGGTCTGATCCGATCCTGGGTGGCCGAGCGGTTCTCCACACTGTCGAAATTGATATACAAGACTTAGCTGAGAGAACGCACCACTGTAAGCACTGAAGTTTTAGTGGAGTGGCTTTTACTCAAGACTACTAGTGCTCGAATTCTCTTCAGGAGAACCTGGGTCCTTAGCTCCTCAACTCTTTCTTACTCTTGGTGAATGCCTGGTCGATCATTTGAACACTCGTTCAGTGCATAATTTCGGTCGAGTAAGTCACAGAAACTGTCATTCACATTATCTTTAATGACAATGAACTGTTATTAGCCCTGCGAGGAACCATCCAATACGACAGATTTAGGACATGATGCTCTCGTTCGCTACTACCAGGACTATAAGGGTGAAGATATCACCAAAGCCGTAGAGCATTTCAAAACCGCTCTCGATGACCTTACTCGCCAGGATCATGGCTATGCTACCGCAGTATTCAACCTTGCCACGGCGCAGCTGAACAGCTATCTGCTGGACGGAACATGCTCCGATATCTGTCTGTCTGTCATCTCCCCTTATCGGGAAGTGCTAAAGTTACTTCCTGCCAACCACGTCGATATACCTGCGACATCACTTTACCTTGCCCAGGCCCTTTTGTATCGTTATGGAAGGCAGGGCTGCGACGAGTTACCCGACCTCAAGATCGAGGAGTTGATGGAGGAGAATCAAACACTCGTGCCCATCAGACAGTCATGCCCAACAAGCGAGGAATCTCGTCCTCCAAACATACAAACGACACAAACTCGCACGCTCGAGCAAGTTCGAGGGCCTTGACGAGCTACTCGAGGAGTTGGATATGGCCGTTCGTGATTGTCCAGAGGGGTATTTCGACAAGCCGCATAGATTGATCAACCTTGGAATTGCGTTACGGATGCGCTCCCAACATTGCGATAATCTTAGCGACCTTAGCTGCATTAGCAAGTCAGTCAGGGTACACGAAGAAGCCTTACGTCTCATCCCACCTCGACATCCTGATAAAGCTGCTTTCCTCATCAGTCTCAGCACGTCGTTGCTTATACAGTTCGAGCAACGTAAGGACTCGAGAGACTTCAGCGATCTCAACAAATCCATCGAGATCATCGCGGAGGCCGAGCGGCTCGTACCAAAGGGTCATGTTGATAGGCCTCCGTGCCTCCATGCATTTGCTGTTGCACTCCTGCGACGTTCTGAACAGAATGCCGATCTTACTACCAACCTCACGGATCTAAATCGCTCCGTCCAACTCAGCAATGATGCTTTACAACTCATCCCAAGTGCTCACCCCGATAGAGTGCCATATCTTCATTCCCTCAGTGTTGCGCTGCTCAGGTGCTTTGATCTATCCAGTGACCCTACCGGCCTTGACTCCCACATTACGGTACTTGAGGAGATCTTGCAGCTCGCCCCGAGCGCGCAATCCGACAGAACGACCTACCTCCATTCCCTTGGCGTTGCTCTTCTGAGGCGTTTCGATTCACGCGCCGATTCGACGGATCTCGCCGATGTAAACCGTGCTATCTCACTCAACGGTGAAGCATTAGGACTCGTCCCGAGTGAGGGCCCAGATAGAGTACCTTATCTCCACTCCCTGAGTGTTGCGCTACTGAAACGCTTTGATGTACGCTGCGACCTTACCGACTTCACTGACCTTAACCACCATATTGCGATGCTCGAAGAAATCTTGCATTTCGTCCCTAGTAATCATCCAGACAGGGATGCGCACTTGAACCGCCTCCATACCGCGTTACGGAGTCGTGAACAAAAGAACGTCCTCGGAGATCCCGTCAAGAGTCCCAGTCCCCTTCCCCCCCACATCGCCAGGAAGTTTGCCGTCCTTGCTCGTGAAATTTCCAGTAAATGGCCCAACTTGGACCCTATTCCCGTCAAGGTGAATCGTTCCCATCGTGCTTATCGATGGCCATCAGCGCTAATACTCTACCTCAGGTCGGGGATTATGGAGAACTCAATGATAACGGTGAACTCGTCGTAGAGGGAAACATCTACAATCCAGATTTCCAGAAACACCTCGACGACAGTAACGTTGACTTTGACATCAACGCCCACCCAGCAGAGTTGGGCAAAACCGAGCAGGACTACATTGTCGCTTCGGTGGATGTAAAGAAAAAAGAACTTGCTGTCGATCAAGACGTGTAAGCATCGAATCATAGAAAACTTTCTGGCTACAGCATCCTAACTGCCCTTTTCTCAGACAAATTCCGGGAATTGCATCGGCTTCCTTGAAGGGGACTTGGCAGTTCCAGAGCGGCAAACATGGCATGCTCATCATCCTTCACATGCCCCGTACAACATCCATTCCACAGCTCGTGCAGACGAAGATCCTCCAAGTCGGATACCTGAAAGACAAAAAAGTCGTCACGAGCGCTCTCTCGTGTCCTGCATACCTGATGTATCTTTCCGACAATAGTGCGTTCAGTCTTTTCCATCGTCGTGTTGCCGCTCACTGGCCCTTTCGCAGCCGGAGAAAGTCTTTCTGTAACCTTCAGCAAAGAATTTGGATGGTGGACAAATGGCGAGAGTGCTCGACTGCGCAGAGCTTTCAACGACACCAGTGAACATTATTTCACCCCTCTCTTCTCACTCCGCCAGAGGGCGAAGCGTGGCGCATGGTTCTCCAGGATTTGGTGATGAGAAGAAGTATTAGATGCTTCTGGTGATGCACGTGCGGATGCAGACCTTGTTGGGGTCATATCTTCAACAGACGGCAGCGTATCTATCAAGGTCAACTTATGTACATGAGCCGGCGTGATTCAATTGTTATATGCTATGCTTTTTCCCGGATTGTTTTCGTTGCTCTCGTAGTATTTTTCATATTCTTGCTCTTGATCCCCAATATGTTGTACTTAAATTCGCCAAATACAGGTACTGGACTTGTCTTTTGCATAGCCAATAACTGCCGTCACGGGATCCGGGAGCAGGCAGTTCGTAACTTCGTTTGATTTATCCGAGTCTTCATTCCAATGAAAAGAAGGAAAACAAGTCAAGTGCCATCTAATTAAGAACACCGACCTCTTCTGCCAAGTTCACGGGGAAAGAGAGAAGAAAATCGACACACATGGGACATACAAACAACATTTCGTACCTAACCCTCGTAACATGGCCGTTCTGAACCTTAAAGCAAAGTCAATATCAAGGAACGAGCCGCGTCTATCCTCCTGCAGGCCTGGAAATGCACTCTTCCGAGTCCTCAGATGCGTACACTCGAGTGGTGACAGATCGTCTTCTTGATTGAATACTCAGGTCTGGATCTCGAGCTACGACACTATGTCGTGAGAACAGAATCGCAAAAGGACGACATGTTCGTCAGTACCTCGTAGTTGGGACCTGGAGAGGCAGGATGTCTAGGCAGGATGAACCAGCGGTGCTTCAAAAACGAGTACATTAGTATAGGGATGAGCAGGAAAGTAACCAGAATGTACCTTGTGGTGGCACCGATGACGTTGATCATGTCCATATTGATATTCTTTTCCTTGTCCACTGGTAGCTTCGCATGTTTCTCAACACACTCGACAGTCCATGCGATACCAACGACCAGGTTTAGGGTCATATAGCAAACTACGTCACCAATGAGAAATGATTTCGTTGTTGCTTAAGCGACGAATAGAACGAGATGTGTAATGAACATACCGATACCAATGCGTTTGGATGCCCGTTCTGGTAAACGATGTGCCTGTAACTCCATCCGAGGCCACCCATAATCTAGTACCCAGATTAAATCACACTGCTTGCGCGGAGACGACACGGGAAAATCCTTACTTTTGCACTGAAGCCCTTCAACATCAAACTCCCCGCATCGTCCCCTTGATCCGTCTGGACATCCACAAAGGTGGCACACCGCTTCAAGATTTTGAGCGATCTCTTGACGTCGCCCAACACTGCCATGGACGTCAGTGTTCCCACCAGGGCCCACGCTACCAGAACCATCCTATGTCGGACTTTCCTTGTCTGCAGCCGCAGTCAAACTTTGCAACCCAGTCCGTGTGCCGAGTACCCTCAGTTTGGGTGGGGTATGTGTCTGCAGTGAAGACGACAAACTCTGTGAAAGCGCACAGAGCACCGATGATGCCGGATTGAGTGTGGAAGGAGGCGCCGCACACCGTTTCCCCTTGACATCTGTCGAGATCGACGTCGTCGAATAAATGCTGATACCATGACTTGGGTTAGCAGCCACAAATGGCAATGGTTTATGAGCAATGGCCACTACTTCAGCCAACACGTTATGCATCTCCACGTCCTGAATATCGCTCACCATCGCACTTTGCGACATGGAGAGGTCTTCATCGCCTGCGACATCTCCAGAGCCTTGCAAAGGGTCCTTGCTTGGGCTTCATAGGACCGATAACGCTGGGACGGAAGATTAGTACAGAGTTCAAATTGGTTCGTGAATCAGACACTAACGAGATATCCATGAGGCCATTTGTCGACATATATTCTGCATCACCTGAGTTCCTGGACGATATATTCATTTAAGGCCTGAGGATGCCAGTAAGGCAACAGATGAAGCTCGAACTGCATCGGGGGAATAGCCTTGAGTCCCAGGCCGGACCCGGGGTGTGTGTTGTTGTGGCTAAGCTTCTTTGTTTGCCTTCTAGGTGCATAACTTGCGGTACAGCAACAGATCGCTAATTGAACGCAAAAGTTTAGCATTTGCACTTTTACAGAGCAGAGGACATACGTCAGCAAGGCAATGCTGCAATTCAGGTGGATGCTCCAAGCCTGGCGAAGATGAGAGTGGTGTAAGAAGTGAGTGGTGATGCAAGAAACTTAAAGCGAGTCGTGTTGGGTTTGTGAAATGGAGTGGGGCAGAGTTAACCTCAAACTCAGCATCCGTTCGATCTTCTTCAGGTGTGGGATTACTCGTGGGATGCACGACGTAAGGCGCATCCATCCATCTCGAAGCTTCTGCCAGTGTCTGACGACTTTCAGAACGTCGCCACGTGCAACAGGTCCAGTTGAGGGTGTCCTCCATACACCTTGAGACGAACTATGCTCCAGATGGAAAATCTCTGTTGTACACATCCGTTGGACATCAATTGTTCTTCCTAACATATGGAAGAGATAACAAATCATCCAAAGATGCATGGCAGATTTCGGATAAAGATCGGGTGGGTGCCATCTCTACGTCTGGAGTCTGTCGCTCAAGAGATGCCCGTCAGACCATTGTTGCGTCGACTGCCATGCTCAACCATGTTGGAAGTGGGATGGTCTTGATGCATCACTTTAAGCACAACATCACTATCCGTCACTGGCACTACGAGAAAGTCTTGCTGTGTGCGATAACCAACTACGCCATCAAGCCTACATTTTAAAGGGGAGCTATATCACGTCATCACAAGATTAATTACCATTGAGAGGTACATCTTGGCGAGGCAGAATCTAACTCTACTTTACACTTCCCCAATCCGCTTGATCACTTTCCCTTTAACAACGATCCTTTGATTCCTTTCCCAAAATTCCCGCAGATGCTCCGCCAATTCTGCCGGGTCGTCCTGTATCATACGAGCAATCAGCATGTGGGTGGTTGTGTCGCAGCAACCCTTGATCCCCGAGGAAAGTTAATAAACCCTGTCACATCTACTATAGAAACCAGAGGTTGAACGTTTCTTCCCAGGTACCTTGCCTCTGGCGGATACGACTCCGTAGTTAACATGTTTGACTGGAACGAATGGGTTTGTGCAGGGACGATAGCATCCTGCGAATAGGTTATCAAAGTATCCATTACGTTCACACCCACGATTACTTACGTGGAGACGCCATCAACGCACTCAGTTTTTCGTTCGATGGCGAGTACCTGGCGATAGTCAGCGCTGCATCATACATCGACATTGTAAGAATATTTCTCATTCTCTTGCTCCTTGGTGCCATTTTGATCACGCGACTTTGATCTAGTACGCAACAGAGACGACTTTCCCCCTTCACCGTGTGCCAGCGCTAGCACCGTCACCGACAGTCACCTGGCATCCGTCGAAGTACGTGTTCACTTATTGTGGTCAGACAAAGCAAAGAGAAGGCAGCCCTCCCCGCTGTCATTAGTTTGTTTGGGGAGGCATATGAATTCGTGTGGTCGCGATCTGGTAGCGTACTTGGGCTCCGAGTCTACATGATTCGCTCGCTCGAACGTCGAATGAGACGTCTCTTGTATTATCCTACAGGCTTATTGAATGTTTACTTAACCAAGAGCATCTCACCGAAGAAAAGTCCCCACAAAGACACATTCGTACGATCTCCGAGTTATTTTGTCGGTAACAAGTTCGGACACTCTTTCGTTGAAGGACTGATTGAGACCGAAGCCCTAGGCCTGGAGTCCTAGATAAGCCAGATTCAATCCTAAGGCCTATAAGCTTACCACTTCGAACAGGTTTCCCACACGACTTGGTTCAATTTCGCCATTAGGCTACTGTAACTTGCCAAGTCGTTCCACCCTTGCCGCATTAACAGTCGGCGACTTGGGAGTTTGCCGATGTACATACATACAATTTGGACCAATTTGAACGCAATCACCTTCAAGAGTGGAAGCAGTCACGATATAACTCAAGGAACTTTCACGATTGATTACGACTGGTGTCAGTCGACGACTTTAGAGTTGCTTGGAAGTCACTTAGATTGAACAAGCCGAACTCTGTCGACGCAATATCCATACAATTCCTAAGCTTCGGCATCCAAGACCTCGAGGGTCATTTGGACAGTACATCCCGTGCAAAACTGATAAAGTATGCTTCGCAGATCTCTGAGAACCAGAATTCGTGTTCCGCATTGTGGAATCGATTGATGTTATGGGCAATCTCGTGTGCGAGTGTCAAAAACCTAGTGTCAAAACCTCATTCGTCAGCGGGAAATCACAGAATCGTGTCCAGAGCTGGACAAACGGACCATGAAACTTGACATTGCTGACGGTCGCCGTTTGCGACAGCGTGATCATCTGTCGGACGGTGGTTCATGTTAGGAAGGTTCGAGTACATAGGTTGGGTCCACTTACGCCACGTCTCGAAATGTAGCAGGTTAACATATAGTCGCTTCTCTCGATTGAACGCAATGCGTCCAGGAGTATTGTCACTGAAAATTCGCAGTGACTCGTTGGAAAGTCCGTACACTCGAGCAATGGGAGTGATAATTTGTATGAAACGACCCAGGGACTCGTGCCTGGCCAAATCCATGCGATATCCACCTATTCGGTTGTTTGATAAGTATTGCTAACTGCGCTCACGATGTGATTACCTTGGGGCAAATGGATCTCTATGCCTGCCACTCGTCCTAGAGACCCCATGAATAACAAGAACAAGTACGGCGGAAATCACCAGGCTTACTAGAGAACTTCAGAACTTCTCCTGGTCGTTCAACTTCGCAATAATTGTTATGGAACTGAGTCGTTGCAGGGCTGCCGTCGAGCGACTTCTCGTTTCTGGCATGACATGCTGCGATCGCTGCCGTTATCTTGTTTCCTGCGATACATTAGCAAATGTCAAATGATCAGATTTGTAACCCACGAATATCATCCCGAGTGATCAGCTGAGTTGAATTCCTGGTAGAAAATGAATGACAAAGGCTTGCCTCGTGTGTGGAACTCACTTCGTTTTCCAGGGCATCACTCCTTCACGTAACACTCCTGACACGGTGTCTCCAAAGGCGTGGAGGGAACGTGTTAGGATTTCTGTCACAGCTCCACCACCTTCGGCTGGGTTGATACAGGTCGTAATTCGGTCGGGGCTAGTCTGTGTCGCAACTCTGGCCAGAGACGGGGTCACTTTCGAGGCAGGATGACCCTTTTTGCCCTCGTTAACTTGGTGGGCAGTGTCAGTGGGTTGAACTGGTGGCAAATTATCAATATGAAGGTGGACTTTGTTTGGGCGGATGAACTGACCAATGAAACCTCGCCCTTCTAACACCTCCGGGTCCGCAGAAAGGATGCTTTCGAGGAAAAAGGTATCCTTATCTTTCGCTGTCTCGAACAGCCTCCGACAGAGACACGTCGCCAACCTTGGACCCCGTCAGATAAGAGAAGAAAAGTTGCCGTAAGGAGGTCTAAGACTTACTGATACATATCTTTTGGTGCACTGGCAGACAACCATAATTCGACCTGCCCAGATTCACCATACTCCACTGGCATGATGGCCCATACATCCTGCTGTCGAATGATAGGGTCACGTTTCCTAAGGCGAAAGACTTCTTGGGCCGAGAGAGTTTTCCACACCCTGACTTTGAAATCGGGCAACCAATCGATATCTGGCCTTGCGTGAGTGCACTTCTGAAGGAACAATGGGAGTCTCTGCTGGATCAAGTCTCGGACTTCCATCTGGGTCCACGTTTCCGGGTCCGATGTCTCCTCGAGATCTTCGCGCCTTCTTTGCGGATGTACCAATTTATTCAATCGTTCACATCCGAAAGATTTATAGAAGCCTTGTTGGCTCCGTCAGCTAAATCAGAACCGAGCACCAACTTAAAAACACACCCTGGAGCAGTTCGTCATCCCGTGGTGCCACAAACATGCAATCAGCGAACAGTTGATAGTAATTATCATCATCTGCGATGACGATGTCTTCCGGTTTCTGCAGCTCATGATGATATTTCCACTGTCCTTGGCTGTCGGCCCTCTCGCGTTTCTCTCCAAGTAGTGTGGGTTTGGAACACAGGTCGTACATAGTGGCGGGAGATAAGTGGTTGTTGTGGGCAAGCTGGCGCAATTCCGCTAAAAAGCTTCATGTGTGACAAATGAGCAAAGGTACAATGTTACGATGGATGATTTGACCATACCGGTCTTTTCCCGCGAGATCATAAAATCGTTGTGGATCAGCAATCAGGGCATCGGCGATGTCTGTTATAGATGGACCATCCTTTGATCCGCAAGTTCGCAGAAAGTGAATCACATCAGGGTCAAAATCCACAAAGTTAAATATTGATGAGTAGAACTTCGAAGGTTTTCCAAGATAGCATTTCTTTGGAGGTCGCAATTCCTGCCTCCCTGAAAGACCAGTTGGCACGATCTTTAACTCGGAGAGTTCCTTGAGCTCTGTCTGAGTAAAACCTGAGATACGAATGGTTCAGAGAAATGAAATGAAAATAGGGCGGTTACGGACTGGAGACATGCTTAGATAACACCTGTAACCATTTAAGAGCGATTTCTCTTTTGGGCGGCAACGAGCGGATCAGCATTGATGAAGGTGGATCCTTTTGCACACCAAAGCGACTGAGAGGTATATCACGATAGCGATCTGGCACTACAGCAAAGCCAAGGTCCTTCCATTCACTATCCAAGAACAACTAGAATATGTGTTAGCTGGATTACTACACGACGAAGAAGCTTTATCGCACCTCTCCCGGCCTTCTCAAAGAAGTCTTGTCTTCACCCTCAATCTCCCCGGGTATGAATGCTTGTTCTCGGAAGTCGTTTGGCCCGAAATCCGAGTATTGAGAGCCGAGGTTTGCACAGAGATACTCGAACGCCGTCCCCCTGCTTCACTTTGTGACGAACAAAGTTCTATGATCGTCTGAAGTGCTGGATGGTGACGCAAACCCAGATCATACATGACTTTAGCTATAAGGGAAGAGAGTGAGCAGGTTCCGAGTCTACGACGGGTAAACGGTGTTCTCACCTTCGTCTGACTCATCCCTCCATTGCGGTTGACCCCAATCGACCACTCGTAACTTGAGGCCTCGGAATTCATCAAGTGGTGGGTACAGCCCGTCTGCACGGTAACGGCATGGCGTGGACTTTTTCTCGGTCCCCTCATTTGGAAATATCACGCTTTCCTTCAACTCGTGGAGATCAGACGGTGTGGGGGGCCTTTGGACAACATAATGGATGAAGTCGCATACACTCCATTTTCCTTGGTCAACCTGTCTGAGTATCCACACAGCATTATGAACAAGCACAAGGAATGCTAGCATGTCACATTACCTTTCCCAAACTAACTTTAGTGGTGTATGTGTCTGAACCCCGATAAACGAGAGAAAGTTTCTCGTCCTTGTGTCGATTGGTACCTTGTTGAATTGGACGACGGGTAGGTAAAAGTCGCCGACCAGATGGTGGTTTGCATCAGGGAGGTATGTTCTACCCGGTGGAGACAAGGATTCAGCGGTTGGGATACAGTGCTCTGTTTGGAGCATGGCCTTTACGTTATGACGCATCTTGTCCGACGAAGAAGCCCACAATCCTGCACTGATGTCCAGGACACGCTCCGCCCAATCCCTTGACTTTGTAAAATCGTGGTCCGGATTTGCGGACATGGTGGATGGATCTAAAAGGTGTTCTAGCCAGGGGATGATCGTAAATTCTTTCCAGCCGAGTTTCTCAAGCATAGTGCGAGTGAAATCTTGGCTGATATCGCAGGGGAGGAGGGTCTCGGGAAGTGGTCCATCTAGTGTGATGCGGGCCCAGGGTCCCTGCGGATCAATGAAGTACCGTATGGAGGATAACCGAAGCTCGCTCCCGTTTATACACTTGAAAGAAGCGGAATCCATCAAAATATCTTTACTAGAAGCTTGGTCGCCGACATCCAGCCCCATCCACCACCTTATACATGAAGCCATCTCCTGAGAAGTGAGATTATGTTCTCGAAGGTATTTGAATACTTCCATAAGGGTAATCTTGCGAACCCTATGCTGGTCGGGGAGTGTCTCAATGATGTGCGCACCAGTAACAGTGGCAGATTCTGACAGCATTGGAATGTGTTTTACGAAAGTTGCAAGATCTCGGTCATGCGCTTTGATATGGGAGGAAGGGTAAACACCACAGGGACGAAAGCATTGGTAGAGGCTCGGAGGAACCTTGGCAGAACGAGACCCTCAAGAGATAAGATACCTCCCCGGAGGGCGTGGAAGGCCGACATGTGAAGAAATGAAGAATACGCAAAAAGCGCTGGTCTAACTCATCTTGTAGTGGTGCCGAGGTATGGACCGTGCCTTGCGTACCATCCCGGGACCATGATTGTTGGATGTCAGAAAGCTCCCACTCGTATATAGCGCGACATAACAAGCCCCCAACGTGAAGTAATTCGCGATTCCACTCTAGAATGAATACTATGGCATCATTCATATCAGATGTTCTGGACCACTCACTTGAAGCGGCACCATCCCTGACAGGGCGCAAACTCAGCTCGAGGATAACTCAAAAACGAAGTAGCTTACCCCAAATCTATCAGCTCACGCTCAACGGTAGGTATGAAGCGCGACATTATGTGACCCCCAAGTCCCGTGCTCTGTGCCGTGGCATGGCCCTAACAAAGCGGTAAGCAAAGATACCCTGACAAAGGCAAAGACTGACAATGAAGATTAACGACTGTCTAGAGAATCCATGGTGTCAGATTGCGGCCTTTTCTTTCGAATAGACTTACCTCTCCTGGCTGGCACAAAACCCTTGAAATATTGACTTGTCTTTGTGGGGGCAGATTTCACTAGGGTCTACCCGCTCGTACTTGTCGGCGGCAGCCTCAATACAAAGGATGCGTAAGCCTCCTGAGATCCGGGAACCTCAAGAAGACCTACAAATACCAAGCTATACTGAAAATCTGTGGGAGGATGCTTCTTCGTGGACCTGTACAACTCTTCGAAACCCCTGTGGGTACGGCTGCGTTCACATCTGCAGTAAATACCATTAAATCTACTGTTGACTTGTATTCTTGCATATAATCTCTGAGTATCTGCTGATCACAGGATTCAAGGGCGGTCATTGCTTGCGTGTCCCGGGAACCAATAGTGGTGTATACTATAGCCTTGATTTTAGCTTGGATCGTGATCGCTAATTAGTTCGAAGTGAGACAATCACCCCTGCACACGATATGAACGTAAACAATACACACAGTACTGTTGGATTTCCTGAATAGTCATGAAGTCCTCGTTGATTTGCGGAACTGCAGGAATCTTTTGGACCACAGAGGTTGACTTCTCGATGCAACCCATGACGTGCCTATTGTAAGATACCCGCACGACCCGTAAATTGACCATGAAAGTGATTGAAGTCGCAAGAAATCGCATAAGTTCCAGTAGCGGTGGCACACGGGCAGGTTCCCGGAGGGGTAGATCGAACACTGTCCATGAATCATCCGTGACGACGGAACAGTCTGCTAGTAATAGCTGAAGCCATATTAAGAAAGCAACCTCGGGTAAGATATCAACGATATTCGTGCCTGACTAGTACCCCAATGAAACTTCATTGCTCGCCCTGTAAGGCGCGTTATGTGCGAAGGCCGCCGAGGATAACTGAATTTCGTACCTCCAGAAGATACAATCGGACTCTCTGTCTTGGAAAATACGACATAGAAGCCTGCCAAACGGTTCAGGTATTGTATGCGTGAGAAACCTTCCTGACGAACCGACACCAAATGCGCCAATTTTTTGTGGATCAGGGTTGCCTGATGCTGATGAGGAACGCTTAACATTAGAAGAGCCCAGAATGACATTGAATCATCCCACCGATTGTTCTAAGTCGCTCCCAGTCGTTGTCACTGAACTTATCCCCATTATTTTTAATCGTCCAGTGGGAAACCTTTTAAGACAGCATATCAGTACAAAGCACGAACATTGAGCTGGGCACAAATACCAACCGACTCGGATTTCAAGACAGTCAAAACGTCTTGATTTTCTTCCCCGCAGTCCCGATATGTGGACGTCTCGAAATGAATCTCTACAGTCGAAGAATTGGCGTCATCGGAGTTTTGAAGGAGTTCTCTGAATACTGCCGAGATGGATGATTACAGATGAAAGGATACAAGGGAAGATATGACCCTACAGTCAAATTGGCCAGCATAACGAGCAAGCACCTTGTTCACTAATGCACGCTGATCGACTGCAGCCTCAACGGTACCAGGTTTCCACTGATCCTAATCGTTGGCATAATGTCAGATTTCATATGGTAGATCAGGATTGGTAAAAGCCGGACGGACTTACTGGCATGTTGCGTTTGGTGAGTCCGAGGGGACTGGATGACACGACAATATCTAGCAAGTGGATATGGAATCTTGAAGTGGAGTAGAATTCCTAGTAGAATTCGAATCCGAAGGGGGTAGTAGGGTTGTGATTCTGGGTTAGTAGTAACGCTATGGAGAGGCGGCGAGAGCCTGGCGAGATCGGATCCATCCGTCGGATCCAAAGTAGGAAGAGCGGTGAAGTTACGTCAATCACCCGTGTTACATATATACTAGGCTATCCTCATTTTTATATCTGGCGCTCGTTTCGAAACCCTCTAAGTCACTCAGTAGCACATTTTGCCAACGATTGTTGTCATAAAAGCAGACAGTGGCCCGGGTAAACCTTCTGGCCTATATTTCCTCGAGTCAAAAGAAAGAAAGAAAGTCAAGCATAATGCAATGAAGAACATCAACGTCTTCGACCAAGCACGCGAGAAAAAGAGACTTGTGTGTAAATACGACGTACGAGCAACAGCGTCCATCTACCTCCTCGTAACATTGCCGTTCTGAATCTTAAACATCAAGGAACGAGCCGCGTCTGTCCCCCCAGCAACACGCACGCTCGAGCGGCAACAGATCGTCCCCTCTCGATCAAATAGTCAGGTCGGGATCCTGAGCAATAACATGTCGTGAGACCAAAATTGCATCCGACACGCAAGACAATCCACTTACAAGGCGAGCCGTCCATGTCTGCCTCGTCGTCGTCGTCCACCTCGGACGACATGTGTGTCGGTATCTCGTAGTCGGGACCGGGGGATGCGGGGATCAAATGTTTGGGCACCATGGACCGGCGGCGCTTCAAGGAAGAGCGTGTGAGTACATGGACGAGTAGAAAGGTGAGGGACGTACCTTGTGGCTACCACCAGCGACGTTGATCATGTCCACGTTGACCTTGAACTTTTCCTCGTCCAGCCTACGTTTCTCGACACACTCGACGACCCATGCGATACCGACGACGGCAGGTTTAGGGCCATCTAGTAAACTACGTCGCCAATGGGAAACGATTTAGCTTGTCCACCGATGAATAGAACGTGGTGTAATGAACGCACCGATACCGTATCAATGTATTTGGATGTCCGTTCTTGTAAACGATATGCATGCAACTTCGTCCGAGACGACCCATAATCTAGTTTTCAGATGAAATCACGCTCATTGCAGAAGCATCAGACACTCCTCACCTTTGCACCGAGGCCCTTCAACATGTCAACAAACAAACTCCCTGCATCGTCCGTCCGAACATCCACAAAGATGGCGCATCGCTTCAAGATTTTCAGCGAGGATTTCTTGACGCCACCGGAACCACTGATCGTCCCACTAGGACCAGGACCACCACTCCCATGGATGCCATCGTGCCCACCGGGACCCACGCTACCAGAACCATCCTGCGTCGGACTGTCCTTGCCTGCAGCTGCGGTCGAACTTCGCAACCCAGTCCGTGTGCCGAGCACCTTCTGTTTGGGTGGGGTAGGCGTCTGCGGTAAGGACGACAAACTCTGTGACAGCGCATAGAGCGCCGATGATGCCAGGTTAAGCGCGGAAGGCGGCGCGCGCTGTTTCCCATTGGCATCTGCCGAGATCAACGACATCGCCAAATCAACGCCGCTAGTGCTGATGGTTTATGAGCAATGGCCACCGCTCCAACGGGCACGTCATGCATCTCCATGTCCTGGATATTGCTCGCCGTCGCACTTTGCGACATGAACACGTCTTCATCGCCACGGTAGCGCAGGTCGGCTCGACAGCGACGACGAGGGTGCCGGGTCGGGCGGGAATGATTGGGGTGTTTGGCGGGAGAGGGACGGTTGGTATTTTGGCAAGACGGACAATCGGGCGAGTAAGAAGACGAATCTACCGCTTGTGGCAGGGAGTCCTGTCAAAAAATTGTTGGGCACGGTGGAGGATATGGACACGGATGGTAGCGGAGTTGGGAAACCCGAACGGAGGGTACCAAAGGTGCCGGTGGCCGTGCGTTTGAGCGACGATGCCGTGGGCCACGCAAACGTCGATGGCAACGACATGTCGTCTTTGGCTTTCCCCTTCCCTTTCCTCGTCTCCGGGGTACTGTCTTCGCTTCCTCCGTCGGCACGCACGAATCCCATGCTTGTATTCGGCTGGCTGGCTGGGGGCACGACGAGTTTGTCGAGCGCATGTGAAAGGGTTTTCAAGGAACGCCCCAAGATCCCGCCAGATGTTCCCGTCGCAGAACAATTGGAGCCCAGGAAGAGGAATGACTTGGTGCTCCCAAATTGTGTTGTCGAAGGACGCTTTATCGGGGACACCGGAAGAGGGATCTTGGATGGTGACGGGAGAGCGTCAATCCTCGATGAGCTTGCATTGCTTGTTGATGTAGATGTCATGGAGTCACTGCCAGCAGCAGCACATATCGTTGGCAGCTTAAACATATTGAGAGAGGTTTGCCTTAAATTCTTAGGGTCTGATGGTAGTTGTGATACGAATGTGGATCTCCGAGCCGTGAATAGAAATCTAGATTTCGACGTTGCGGTACTAGTTGGTACGCGAGGCTTAGAAACGATCGTAGTTGAAGGTGGGGTATAGTTCCCACTTCAGCCAAGGAATCTGTCTCAGAGGCGGCATTCACGTCTAATGCTGACAAACATTATCAGTACCAGGGGGCAATCCACGAGTGCACCTCTTACCTGCTGACGTGTGGCCTGTGACCATGGTGTCTTCAATCTCTGCATGATCACTTTTTACCCTTTGTTCTTTCATCGAAACGCTTCGTGTTACTCGTTTTGAGCCTTGGAATGTTGAGGGTCCTCAAGTTACTGGATGATATATTTGGTGCCAAATCAGCACCTCCGGCGACGGTGTCAACCCAAGGACCGAAGAACCAAGAGTCTCCAGGTTGGACGCGACGTGAACACGACCATGAATCAATGAAGGTCACCCTGACACGTAGAAGCCTGCCATGTTGACAGCCACTAGTAGTGATTAATTTCTGGACTCAGTGGATGCTCTGAGATCGGCGAAGATGTAATTGGAACAAGAGACGATAGTGGAGATAGAATGAAGGAACCGGTGCATCAGATACACGGAGTGGTAAGTAAAATCATTGCATACAATTTGAAGCTCAGCGCTCAGTCACTGGCACCTCCCAGCGACTCGAGCCCTGTATATTATGTCTTCCAATGTCCTCCCCGTGATTTCATCAACGTCCTTATCGCCCAACTACTCCGTCTGAGTATACTATAGACCGTTCACCCGTATATTGGTTCGACATACAAGGAGTCGTGAGTACATACTACACACTCGATCGATTCATTTTTTTGGATTCTAACTGTGTCTTTTAACTCTAGTGTCCTTGCCTTGGATCGACCCTACAGTCCCAATCGCTCATTGTGCTCTCGCTGCCCGCCTGCACTTCTCTCTCCCCTTCTGCATCATCTCCGTCACCTCGCAAACTCTGTTTTTGCACCGCTTCCTTTCAGCCCGCTTCGCTGACCCATATCCTACGTCAGTTCTCATTGATCTAGCATCATTGCCTTGTTCTCCATTCGGCTTCTTCCCAGCTGCCCATCCCACTGCCTTCTGCCACTGGTCCTCAACTTCGTGTCGCATCTTCTGCGCGTCCTATCATTGTACACCGTCACCCATCGCTCTCCGCTTTCTCACCCTACTGTCTCTTATCCGATCGTGCTCTGTACTTATGCCCTGTAGTTTTTCATATATATATTCCGCTAATCCTTTATTTGATGTATTTCTTTTTCCGTAGCCCGAAGCCTATCAAACATCACTCAATATCCTAGCAAAACCAAATTCACACGACTGAGTCAAGCCTCAAGCAACATGTTCAAGAGAGTGCGACCCGGGCCGAACGATACTGGCTGCGTTCAGGAGAAGCGGCAGTCCGCGGTGGACGAGATTCGTCTTCAGGACGGATTCTCACGATTCCTCCTACCTTTGCTCTTCGATGATCTCAAACAGGCCGCTGAATATGAACCCATCATAATCATCAACACAAGCAAGTATAGCTGCGATGCTATAATCGTTCTTTTCGATCATTCACACATCCACGTACTAGTACCCCCGGAAAATTGTCCATTTGAAGACGTCTGATTGTGTTTCCGTTTCTCAGAACTCATCCAAGATCCTCACTCATACGGAGACAACAGAGAATTTTGACTGAAGAGCATGTTGCGCGAGCTGCGGGATAATGTGGTCGAGCCAATCGTCGATGTCCTCCAGAACGACAGCCAGCTTCCTCAGCAGTCACGAATATAGTGGTGCCCAACGTCCAACTTCACCATCCTTCCGTTCCACGCCGCAAGTCCGCATCAAATAAAGGGGAATCAGCCGAATCTTGTGGATTTATGTCTCTTCTTATGCTCCCTCTCTCTCGGCTCTCGTTTGCACGCGCGAACGGGCACGTTCGCAATCCGAGTTTGGGTTCCTCTCAGCGTCCCATGTGGCGCCGGGTCTCGCAGCGGGGATGCAGTTTGCAGGGCTCAATGGCGTAATTGGAACGATGTAGAAGGTGGACAATATGATCGCGCACCGGGTGGTCACTTGGTTTTATCAAAAGTTGTTTGAATAACCGGTCTTTGATTTCAAGTACGCGGCGACGGGGTTGAACTTTGCAGTACACCACTCGTCAGAAGTATCGTTGGAAAAGCGGATCGTGTTCGCTCACATTGGATGTTGAGCTGGGCTTGTATGTTTTTGTTTATTTCTTTCTTACGATATGCCATCCCTTTGTGTACTAACCCACTACTACGTCGTCTCCACCATGTTCGAAGTAAATACCATAGCTACGTGTTGTTGTTTTCCCACACCTCTCGGACGTGGCTCTGCGTAGACTTGGATAGACTCGGATAGGTAATCTGTGTACTATATAAGCTTAGTGATTTCCTATCCCTCGACTCGGAACACAGATGATCTCGGATCGATGTGTTGCGTGCTCTCCGATCGGAGCGGCATCACGTGGATGCCGCACACCTCGAGTCGCCGACAGTATATACTATACCAGAATCACTGAGGTGAGCTACATAACGGTCTTTTTCCTGTTTCAGTACACTTATAGCTCCTGGATTTGATCATAACAGGTTGCTGCAGCCACTAAGATCCTCACGACAGACGAGCCTCAACTCCAAGTCAAGAGTAGAAGTTCCCTGACTCTGCTGCTCGCCTAATTCCTGCTACCGATTAGCAAAACACTTTGGCTGTGGAGTGTTGTGGAGCACTCCATAGCTCCCATAGCTGCCCTAGCTGCACTTTTGAGTGGTATAATCTGCCCGAACTCGACTCATAGTCTCCGCTGACAATGTCTCCCCCAATGGAGGTGAACGCACCTCCAAGTTCCTCCCGTTCCCCACAGAATGTATACTGCGGCAAGTCTTAGTCATTGCCGGGACTGTTACGGCTACCCCTTGCTGTCGCCCACACCAAGCTCAACCTTGGGAGAGAGTTATCAAATGGATGGGCTCAAAATCGGGGATGTTGGTCATGTCACATCTGATGGCGTATTTCGCGTTTGTTGCAATATCAACTGCAAACCTGACGCCGAAATCAACTCACGTGTCCCCGACTTTCGAGATATTGAACTCGACAAGACAGACATTGAAATCAATCCACATGCGATCCCCTCTCCCATGGTCATCAAATCCAAGTGTATTACTGAGGATGATTGCGACGATTTAAGGTATTATTTAGCTGACTCATGAAGTGAAAGTACTTATCATATCCTAAGCGCTCCACGTGTATTTCGTTCCAAAATATCCTCTGGGGCTATCCTCATTCTTCCATCTGGCGCTCGCTTTGAAAACCTCCAAGATAGTGCAATAGAAAAGTTCCGCAAAATTGCCGAAAAACACGGACACGAGTGGTGTATGACGACCCCGCCTGCGTGCAAGTTAGTCATACTTATTACCGGGTTGTACAAAGCTCGTTCGTGGTCTTTGGGATATTTCAATGATCCTCCCGAAAAGATTACAGCGACTCCACAGAATGCCCGACCACTAGTACCCCCCCAGAAATATACGTGGAAGGCAGACAACGCCACCATTTTCCCTGGTGGACACAGTGAAGAAAGTGCACTCAATCAAACCGTCTTCCTCAGAGGCTTCTGGGTCACTGAAAAGGATGTCCCGGCAGAGAAGGATCGTTCCTGTCTTTCTATGCTTTGGGTTTTCCTGAACTGGCTGCGCCGCAGTAGGGCTGTGGAGATTCAACATAAACCAATGCTTACTCACGTTGGTTTCACTTCTATTGTCTTTCATATTCACCATAACTGAAAGTTGTTAGCCCTGTGATATCTCCGACGAATTAAGCCGTCGCTTGCTGGAGAAGGTTTGCCTCAGAAAGTATGTATGAACCCATAGTGGAATAGTGAAAATTTGTTCCAGATCCCTGCTGCTAAGATTGCCATCATACACGACAATGACTGGACACACATGCTCGACGAGGTTTGACGTGCTATATCTCACGCGTTCAGGCACTCATAATACCACAGGAATCATGCGAAGCTTTGGTGCAAGTGGACCGCATTTTAGAGACTCTGCAAGACTCAGGCTTGGTGTCAATGAATAACCATGGCAAGTATTCGATGGTCTGCATCACCGCTCCGCTGTCATTCTAACCGATTCCTCTTAGGAGTCGTTTCTCTTGGAAGTAAAATGTATGTACGGTTTTATTCGGGATCGTCTACGTGTCCTCATTGCAAGAAGCTCCCACCCTTCGCCCGCAAAACCTGTTTCATTTCTGACAATGACAGTTATCAAGTGTGCGTAACTGAATGTTATGGTCTGGTACGAGCCTGAGACCTTTCCTGCAGCTCTGCGAGTTGGGAATGCTTTCTCGAGCCTCAAACGAATACCTTTTGGATTCTACATCCAATTGAATGACGGAGAACGGAGAACGACAACCAAGTTCGCCCTAGTCAATAGCCCAACTATCGAGTGGATTGAGGAACTTCCTCTGTGAGGCCCTCATCCACTTATCTGAAGGGATATGCTCATTGTTTCAAGCCCCGATTCATCGGAGAAGGTTCGATTGTCGCTGTGTGTTATGTTCGGATCTGATCCGATACTGAGTGGTCGAGAGGTCCTCCACACCATCGAGATCGACATACAAGACTTATCTGGGACAACGTATCACAGTATGTACTACAATTCGAGTGGAGTAGCTTTTACTCAGAACTACTAGTGATCGAATTCCCCTCGGGAGAACAGGAGTCCTCAGCTTCTCAACTGTTTCTTACTCTTGGTGAACGCCCGGGGGGTTATTTGAAAGCTCGTTCAGATTATGATATTGGTCGAGTAAGTCACAGAACCTGTCATTTACATTATCCTTGATGCTGACGTACTGTTCTTAGTCCTGCAGGGAACTCTCCCCATACGTTAGCGAGTAGGACAAATTTGGGACATGATGCTCTCGTTCGCTACTACCAGGACTACAAGGGTGAAGATATCGCCGAAGCCAGTAGAGCATTTCGAAAGTGCTCTCAATGACCTTACTCGCGAGGGTCATGGTTATGCTACCGCAGTATTCAACCTTGCCACGGCACAGCTGAACAGCTATCTACTGGACGGAACATGCTCCGACATCTATCGGTCTGTCCATCACCCCTTACCGGGAAGTGCTAGAGTTGCTTCCTGTCAGGCCACGTCGATATACCTGCGACATCACTTTATCTTGCCCAGGCTCTTTTGTATCGTTATGGGAGACAGGGCTATGACGAGTTATCCGATCTGCAAGATCGAAGAGTTGATGGAGAAAATCAGACAGTCGTGCCCATCAGACAGTCATGCCTAACAAGCGAGGAACCTTGCCCTCCAAACATTCAAACGACACAAACTCGCACGCTCGAGCAAGTTCGAGGGCCTTGACGAGCTACTCGAGGAGTTGGATATGGCCGTTCGTGATTGTCCAGAGGGGTATTTCGACAAGCCGCATAGATTGATCAACCTTGGAATTGCGTTACAGATGCGCTCCCAATACTGCGATAATCTTGGCGACCTTAGTTGCATCAGCAAGTCGGTCAGGGTACACGAAGAAGCCTTACGTCTCATCCCACCTCGACATCCTGATAAAGCTACTTTCCTCATTAGTCTCAAGACGGCGTTGCTTACACGGTTCGAGCAACGTAAGGACTCGAGAGACTTCAGCGATCTTAATAGATCCATTGAGATCATCGCGGAGGCCGAGCGACTCGTACCAGAGGGTCATGTTGAGAGGGCTGCATGTCTCCATGCCTTTTCTGTTGCACTCCTGCGACGCTTTGAACAGATTACCGATCCTACCGACCTCACCGATTTAAATCGCTCCATCCAACTCGGCGATGAAGCCTCACAACTCATCAAAAGTGCTCACCCCGACAAAGCAACCTATCTCCGTTCCCTCAGCGCTGCGCTACTAAAGCGCTTTGATCTACGTGGTGCCCTCACTGACATTGACCGCCACATTACGGTACTCGAGGAGATCTTGCAGCTCGTCCAGAGCTTGCAATCCGACAGAGTGGTCTACCTCCATTCCCTTGGCGTTGCACTTTTAAGACGTTTCAATTTACGCGCCGATTCGACGGACCTTACCGATGTAAACCGCTCCATCTCACTCAACGACGAGGCCTTACAACTTGTCCCGATGGAGAGCCCTAATCGAGTACCTTATCTCAATTCCCTCAGTGTTGCGCTACTCAAACGCTTTGATATAAGCGACCTTACCAACTTCACCGACCTTGACGACCATGTTGCGACACTTAAAGAAATTCTGCGGCTTATTCCAAGCGACCATCCTAGCAGGACAACGTACCTGAGCAGTCTCGACAGTGCGATACAGAGACGTCCCAAGTAAGGCAGCATCCCTGCGGACCCTGAGAATTTAAAATTGATTGAACCTTTGTAGAGCTGAACAGTCGAATAAAGAGCCAGTTACACGTGCAGAAACACCAGCTACGCATACAGGGGAACCAGTTACACATACACAAAGTCCACGCTCCAAGTTCCCGGATGTGAGTGGCCATCCTCGTTGGCTGATCGTCGCGTCAATGTTATCCCTGTTGGTAGCAAGGCGAAATTGATGTCCTTGTTGTTGGGCAGACCGGCGTCGGCAAAAGTACGATCATTAACATGATCAGGCGCGTTGCGGACACATCGGAGGCAGCAGCCAAGGTTTCCGGTAGTGCCTTTCCGTGCACCAAACAAACAACTGCTTATCCTATGGAGCTGGAACCTGGGCTGATTTGCCAACTTTGGGATACCCGAGGCCTCGATGGAACAGTGGAAAGCCGAGACCGGGGATTCATGGCCAAAATCGTGAACCAGTTACGCCAGATGGAAAAACAGCAAGAGCGCGAGTTGAGGGAAACTATCCGGCACAGGACCAGGGTGGCTACACCGATTCTTATGTGGTGTATTGACGCCACGAAACCTCGAAGTCCCGTTCCATTGGCAACAGTTTCGAAAGGTATTCGTGGAGTATTGCGATCGAAAGGCGATACCGGTGATCGTGATCACCCGGATGACCTCAAAAGAACTGAGTGGGAGCAGGTGTGTAGGAGTCAGCTCCAGCAGTTGGACTTGGGGCTGGATGTTCCCCTGTTGAGGGTGAGAACATACCGGAATCCAGGTCGCGCAGAATACACAGAAGATTCTAACGCTCTCAGAGATCTCATTTGTAGACTTGGGAGTCAGCTACTGCTTGACAACCTGGATCGATAGGCTTCTAAAGCAAAATAAGTACTTGTGATTTCTTTTTCCCTACATCCTGAGACCACCGTTGTTTGGTTTTATTTACGCCGTGAATTGCATTTCGACAGCGAAGAAGGTCAGGGGAATATTCTTATAGTGTCTGGCACTCGTTTCGAAACTCTGTAAGATAATGCATTAGAGAAGTTCCACGGAATCTCCGAAAAATATGGGTGTATGGAGATCAAGATCAAGTCAGTCTTGCTTGACTTGGGATGTATAAGGCTCGCTCGTGGGCTCTGGCATATTTCGGTGACCCCTCCTGAAAAGATTACAGCGACATCACTCGAGTCATGTCCAGTCAAACCAAAGAGAAAAAGTCGAGTACAATGCAATTAAGGACATCCACGTCTTCGACCAAGCGCGCGAGAAAAAGAGACTTGTGTAAATACGACATACAGGCAACAGCTTCCATCTACCCCGTTCTGAATCTTGGAACAAGTCAACGTCAAGGAACGAGCCGCGTCTGTCCCCCCGGTAATATACTCCTCCTCAGACGCGCACGCTCGAGTGGCGGCAGATCGTCCTCTCTCGATCGAATACTCAGGTCGGGATCTTGAGCTACAATGCCACGTCGTGAGACCAGAATCGCATCCGACGCGCAAGACAGTCCACTTACAGGGCGAACCGTCCACGTCTGCCTCGTCGTCGTCGTCCACCTCGGACGACATGTGCGTCGGTATCTCGTAGTCGGGACCAGGGGAGGCGGGGATCAAATGTTTGGGCACCATCGACCGGCGGCGCTTCAAGGAAGAGCGTGTGAGTACAGGGACGAGGAGAAAGGTGAAGGACGTACCTTGTGGCTACCACCAGCGACGTTGATCATGTCCACGTCGATCTTGAACTTTTCCTCGTCCAGCCTCGTACGTTTCTCGACACATTCGACGACCCATGCGATACCAACGACGGCAGGTTTGGGGCTATCTAGTAAACTACGTCGCCAATGGGAAATGATTTAGCTTGTCAATAGAATGAGGTGTAATGAACGCACCGATACCGCGTCAATGTATTTGGATGCCCGTTCTTGTAAACGATATGCGTGCAACTTCGTCCGAGACGACCCATAATCTAGTTTTCGGATGAAATCACGCTCATTGCAGAAGCATCGGACACCCCTCACCTTTGCACCGAGGCCCTTCAACATGTCAACAAACAAACCCCCCGCATCGTCTCCTTGCTCCGTCCGAACATCCACAAAGATGGCGCATCGCTTCAAGATTTTCAGCGAGGATTTCTTGACGCCACCTGAACCATTGACCGTCCCACTAGGACCAGGACCACCACTCCCATGAACATCATTGTTCCCACCAAGACCCACGCTACCAGAACCATCCTGCGTCGGACTGTCCTTGCCTGCAGCTGCGGTCGAACTTCGCAACCCAGTCCGTGTGCCGAGCACCTTCGGTTTGGGTGGGGTAGGCGTCTCCGGTAAGGACGACAAACTCTGTGAAAGCGCATGGAGCGCCGATGATGCCGGGTTAAGCGCGGAAGGCGGCGGCGCGCGCTGCTTCCCCTTGACATCTGCCGAGATCGGCGACATCGTCAAATCAACAGCCGCCAGTGCTGATGGTTTATGAGCAGTGGCCACCGCTCCAACAGACACGTCATGCATCTCCACGTCCTGAACATCGCTCACCGTCGCACCTTGCGACATGAACACGTCTTCATCGCCACCGGTATCCTTGGTACCAACGATCGACCTCCGTTTTGGTTTGCCAACTCCACTATTATCTGTGTCCGCATCGTCCACCGTGCCCAACGATCCTTTGACAGGACTCCCTTCCACGACCGGTAGACTCGTCTTCTTACTCGCCCGATCACCCATCTTGCCAAAATACCAACCGTCCCTCTCCCGCCAAATACCCCAATCATTCCCGCCCGACTCGGCACCCTCGCCGCCGCCGTCGAGCCGACCTGCGCTACCGTGGCCGTGCGTTTGAGCGACGACGCCGTGGGCCGCGCAAACGTCGATGGCAACGACGCGTCGTCTTTGGCTTTCCCCTTCCCCTTCCTCGTCTCCGGGGTACTGTCTTCGCTTCCTCCGTCGGCACGCACGAATCCCATGCTTGTATTTGGCCGGCTGGGTGGGGGCACGACGAGTTTGTCGAGCGCGTGTGAAAGGGTTGTCAAGGAACGCCCCGAGATCCCGCCAGATGTCCCCATCGCAGAACCAGTGCCGTTGGAGCCCGGGAGGAGGAATGACTTGGTGCTCTCAAATTGTGTCATCGATGGACGCTTTGTCGGGGACGCCGGAAGAGGGATCTTGGATGGTGATGGGAGAGCGTCAATTCTCGATGAGTTTGCGTTGCTTGTAGATGTAGTTGTCATGGAGTCACTCCCAGTAGCAGCGCATATCGTTGGCAGCTTCGGCTTGACAAACACATTGAGAGAGGTTTGTCTTAAATTCTTAGGGTCTGACGGTAGTTTTGATATGGATGTGGACCTCCGAGCCGTGAGTGGCAATCTAGATTTCGACGTTGCGGTACTAGTTGGTACGCGAGGCTTAAAAACGACCGCAGTTGAAGGTGAGGGTATAGTCTCCACTTCAGCCGAGGGATCTGTCTCAGAGGCGGCATTCACCTCTAATGCTGACAAACGTTATCAGTACCAGGGGGCAATCCACGGGTGCGCCTCTTACCTGCTGGCGTGTGGCCTGTGACCATGGTGTCTTCAATCTCTGCATGATCACTTTTTACCCTTTGTTCTTTCATCGAAACGCTTCGTGTTACTCGCTTTGAGCCTTGGAGTGTTGAGGGTCCTCGCTTGGGCTTCATGGAACCGATAACCTTCGGACGGGAGATCGGGATCGCGTTCGAATTCGTCCGTGAATCAGATGCCAACGAGAGATCCGTGGGGATATTCGTCGACATCCTTTCAGTATCATCCAAGTTATTGGATGATATATTCGGTGCCAAATCAGCACCTCTGGTGACGGTGTCAACCCAAGGACCCGAAGAATCAAGAGCCCCCGAGGTTGGACGCGATGTGGAGGCGACCGATAAAGGTCGAACTGGCATGCGAGAGCCTGTCGTGTGACCTATCAGTGGAATGACGAGTCTGGACCCAGTGGGTGTGTCGGTGTCGGTGTCCACTTTATTGCTGAGCTTTCGTAACCTTGCGTTCGCCTTCTACGTGCATAAGCGACACAGCAACATATTTTCAATTATGACGCAAAAAGAACGCAAAATTTCAGCCATTGCACTTTGACAAAGCAGAGGGACATACGTTAGCAAGGAGACTCTGTATTTCAGGTGGATGGTCCGAGACCGGCGAAGATGGGAGTGGTGTGAGAGGCGAGAGTGGTGACGCGAGAGGCAGCCCAGAGCGGTGAGGAATAGGGGATTCACGGGGGGTGGCGAAATTAACTGTACAATTAAAAATCGGATTTGCTCGAGGGGTAGCGAGTAGTGTGGGATTCGTAAAATGAAGAAGGGCAGAATTGTCCTCGAAATCAGCATCCATTCGATCTTCATCAGGTGGTGGCATTGATAGGGCGCGTCTAACCTCAACGACGCCTTTGCTCGGTGATCGCTGTGGAGAAGGAGGGAGGGATGTAAGGTCTATAACACGGACCTCCTCTCCACCAAGAGGCACAGACTGTGCACGAGGCGGGAAATTTGAGGATGCTACCTTGCTGGGAGATGGCGAGGGTTTTGTAGATGCAGCGCGTTTATGGCGTCGAGATCGAGCGGGCGTGCTGGTATCTGCATCTCGTAGTGGTTCGTGGTACTCCAAATGCTCCGACGCGCGACCAAGCACTCGAAAAGCGTCTACTTTGGCGCGTTTCGACTGGCGTTCACTACCTGGACTTGAAACGGCACGTATCGGATCTGCGTCAGGCGACGGTCTCTTCTTTGTGCCCGTGGGCCACATAGATTGCTGAATCTGGTCTCCGTTGGAGTCCTCGTGTGGACCTTTTCCACTGTTACTAGCAGGAGAGAACAGGCTGTCCGTTGAATCTTCTTCCCCCTCGTACTCTCCGTCCGCACAGGTCTCCATCTCTGCTTCTGCCTCTCCACGGTCCACAAAAGACGATTTCGAAGGTCTTGGTGTATGAGATTGCGAATCCGACCGAGGGGTTGATGAGATTTCCCGGGCTTTGACGTGTGCCTTTCGTGCGTCTTTGAAGGGCGAGCGCGAGAAGGGTAAACGGAGGACGGTATCGGGCACGTTGAGCTGTGATCGTGTCCGCTTGTGGGAAAAGAGCTTGTTCGTGGTGGAATATCGCGAGCCCTTGCTGGTATCCGTGCTTGCCAACGTGTTTGAATCAAGACGCAACGGAGGAATGCCGTCGCGGTTCATGTCGGCCATTGAAAGATGTTGTGGTAACCTGAAGTGATGCGCCGTTCCCAAACTTCAAGCTTCAAGAACGAGCTGAGAGTTAAAAAAGCGAGCTAGAAAATGGAAGATGGTCGACAATCGCTATTCGTGATCTCTTAAACTTGGTTGGGCCAACTTGGTGGACAAGGTCACGTGAGGGACGCTTTGAGGGCGGAGCTGTATCTGTTTCCCATGGGACCTAGTAATAGCTACGCAAAGTTGCTTTCCTACCATGGGTCAGGACTGCTTGCGTTGCCTTATTTCACAATTTATTCCCTTGTTGCAACCATCGCGTCGTAGGAAGGACTTGGAGCTTGAGAACTCAGATGTGTTGGTCTCGAACGAATCAACGGTTGCGAACACCGCACAGGATGTATCAATCATTCGTAAGCTTTTTCTCGAACCTGAAGGATCACTGATGTAATTTCTGAGACAGGCATTCGTCTTTCCACCAGGTCGACGCGTGTCCCTGTTGGGCTCCATGTTGCTGTAGAAGGTGGAAATCGGACACAGCGCACTTCGCAGAAGCCCGTGTCTGGAACCAAGGACATCGTCGAATGGGACGAGGAAATTGTATTGTAAGTCACCGTTCTTGATCTCGCTTGTCCATTCTCCAACAGCGTTCAAGGCCGTCTGATCCATCCTCACCAATATCTCTCTCAGTAATTGCATCGTTTGAGTTGGAATCAACGGTAGAAGCCGAAGAGGTGCTTCGCGAGTTTGAAATAACAGTTGGCGAGCTGCTCGATCACAAGAGAGAGTTTGAAAGTGAGCATCGTAATTTCCACGTCCTTCGTCTTCCTTATCTTCGCCTCGTAGTTATCAGACTTTCCGAACCAAGCGATGGGCTCGTTGAAATCGAGATCAAGAAAATTGGAACTCAGGAAGAAGGCGCATTTGCCTCCAATGTGAGCTAGCCACCATGACCCACCCATGGATATATGCTGATTTTCTGTCATCAGACTGCCGGGTCAGAAGAGATACATCAGCAGGAAGAATCGACGGATAACAGATCGCCTGCTACTTTTCCCTGGACTTGTTATCGACGCTCCTCAAGAGCTGTGTTACAGGAGCACTTCGTGATTCCTCTTTGCGTCCATTTGCATTGGCTTGTTCGCTTTATCAATTGCGAGTGGGCGATTTCAATGCTGGAGGTTGTAGTACAAGGCACCTCGGACGATCACCACGACAAGCCTTTAAGGCTGCAAAAGCTCTCATCATCTTTATTGGCTCGCTACGAACGCTTCAAAGACATCGCGGATATGGAGAAGTCAATAACAATGGGAGAGTATGCAGTGCGACTCGCACCCGAGAGTCACGAGGACAAGCCTACGTGGCTGACCAACCTCTCGTTTTCTTTATTGACGCACTACCAGCTCGTCGGAGACATCGTCCACCTGCATAAGTCGATATCATTTGGAGCGGATGCCGTGCGGCTCACACCGGATGGTCACCCAGACAAGCCTGGACTGTTAAACATCCTTGCGTTCTCATTGTCGACTCGCTACGAGCGCTTCGCAAACTTGGCGGACATGGAGAAATCGATATCGATCAGAGAGGATGCAGTCCGACTCGCGCCAGATAGCGACCCAGACAAACCTGTTTGGCTATGCGCCCTTGGATCTTCATTATCGACTCGCTATCGTCGCTTCGGAGACGTCGCGGACCTGGACAAGTCGATATCAATGAGAGAAGATGCAGTTCGACTCACACCCGATGGTAGCGCAGAGAAGCCTGTTTCGCTAGTCATCCTCGGACATTATTTATCGACTCGATATGAGCGCTTCGGAGACGTCGTTGACCTGGATAAGTTGATATCAATCAGAGAAGAAGCAGTCCAACTGACGCCAGACTGGTGACCCAGACAAGCCTGGAAGGCTAAACACCTTCGGGTCCTCGTTATCAACTCGCTATAAGCGTTTCGGAGACATCAAAGATCTGGAGAGGTCGATATCAGTCAAGGAGGAAGCAGTCCGACTCACACCAGACGGTGACCCGGACAGGCTCACATTACTAAGTGGCCTTGGCTCCTCATTTTCAGCTCGCTTCGAGCGTTTCGGAGACGTCAAAGACCTGGAGAGGTCGATATCAGTCAGAGGGGAAGTCGTCCACCTTACACCGGATGGTGACCCAGACAGATCTAGCGTACTAATCGATCTTGGGGACTCGTTATCAACTCGCTACGAACGCTTCGGAGACGTCAAAGACCTGGAGAATTCAATATCAATGGGAGAGGACGCTATCCGAGTCGCGCTGGATGATGATACAGGCAAGCCTCTTTGGCTAAACAACCTCGGCACCTCAATAGTAACTCGTTATCATCGTTTCGGAGACATTGCGGACTTGGAGAAGGCGATATCAATGAGAGAAGAAGCAGTCCGACTCGCACCAGATGATCATCCAGACCAACCTCAATTCCTAACCAACCTCGCATTCTCATTATCTGCTCGTTATCAGCGGTTTGGAGACGTTGCGGATCTGGGGAGGTCGATATCCATCGGAGAGGATGCAATTCGGCTTGCACTAGATGGTCACCCACAGGAACCTTCGAGTCATGCTGCACTCCTAGAAAACCTCGGGTCCTCGCTAGCCACTCGCTTTGAGCACTTCGGAGACATTGTGGACCTGCAGAAATCGATATCGATGAGAGAGGATGCAGTTCGAGTCACACCAAACGATCACCCAGACAGGCCTATATGGCTCACCAACCTCGGGTTCTCATTATTAGCTCGCTATGAGCGTTTTGGAAACATCATTGACCTTGAGAAGTCTATCTCGGTTATGGAGGATGCAGTCCGACTCACACCAGACGGTCACCCAGACAAACCTGGACTGCTAGACAACCTTGGGTCCGCATTATCGACTCGCTATGAGTGCACCGGACATCTAATGGACCTGGAGAAATCGATTTCCATTTTCGAAGACGTAGTGCGACTTATACCGGATGGTCACCCAAACAAGCCTACGATGTTGAACAACCTCGGGTCCTCGCTATCAGCTCGCTATGAACGCTTCGGAGAGGTTGTGGACTTGGAAAAGTCGTTATCAATGCAAAAGGACGCAGTCCGACTCGTCCCAGATGACCACCCAGACAAGCGTAAATGGCTCCACAACCTTGGGTCTTCGTTCTCAACTCGCTATGAGCACTTCGGAGACGCCGTTGACCTTGAGAAGTCGATATCAATTGGAGAGGAAGCACTTGGACTTACACCGGATGGTCACGCAGAAAAACCTGGACGGCTAAACAGCCTTGTGTTCTCATTGTTGACTCGCTACGACCGCTTTGGAGATGTCACGGACTTGGGGAGGGCGATATCAATTGGAGAGTATGCCGTCCGACTCACGCCAGACGATCACCCAGACAGGCCTAGATGGGTAAATAACCTTGCCTCCTCATTATCAACTCGCTATGAGCGCCTCGGAGACGCCGTTGATCTGGAGAAGTCAATATCGCTTAGAGAAGATGCAGTCCAACTCACACTCGGGCTGGATGGACACAGCCCGAGGCCTAGCATCTTAAACAACCTCGGGACCTCATTACATATTCGTTACCAACACTCTGGAGAAACTGCGGACTTGAAGAAGTCAATATCGGCTTTTGAGGATGCAGTTGGACTCACACCGGACGGTCACCCAGACAAACCTACGAGGCTGAGCAGCCTTGCTGTTGCATTATCGAGCCGATTTGAGTGCTTTGGAGATGTCGTGGACCTGGAGAAGTCGATATCAATGGCAGAGCAGGCCGAAAAGCTCATTCCGGACGGTCATCCGTCCAAGCCTGTAGGGTCAATGAATATTCTCCATTGTCTTTTGCAGCCCTACCGACGTTCTGGAGAATTCACGAGTCCTGACGTTCTCCGGCGTGCCATCTTGTGTTCATCCCAAGCAACTCACTGCCGCACAAGCTCATTTTCCCACCGGTTTCAAGCGTCCGAAGTTTGGATCCTTTGTCTTCGCGTTCTCTCGTACTGAATCCCAGCAATTCCCAACCACTGTTTGATGCATACACGGCTGCCATTAACCTACTTCCGCAACTAGCATGGATCGGCCTGTCATTTCAAGATCGGCGTTACCAACTTCTCCACGCACGGGCTGCAGGCGTAATCGGCGATGCTGCTGCTACTGCACTTAACATTGACAGGCCTGAAATTGCTGTCGAGTGGCTCGAGCAAGGTCGGTCCATTATGTGGAGTCAGCTCTCGCAACTTCGCACTCCCGTCGACGACCTCCGTTTCGCACATCCTGCGCTCGCTGCTCAGTTTGAACGCGCATCACGTCAACTCGAACATGCTGGTGTTCGGGACAGGGACACAATCATGGACAATGACTCGAATATGACGGATGGGTTGTTGGGAAAGCAGGCGAGTCAACACATCTCCCTCGCGATCTTACGCGAGGATCTTTTGACAAAGATACGTGCTCTCCCTGGCTTTGAACGGTTCCTTCTCCCGAAGACCATCGATCAGCTCCTACCATTGGCGCACACAGGGCACGTCGTTCTTCTAAATGCTAGCAAGCCTCGGTGCGATGCATTGGTGATCACCGCAACCTCGAAAGAAGTGATCCATGTGCCGCTGTCACGCACCAGCTATAATGACATCATACGCATGAAGCGCCAGCTGAGTGGGTTGCTGCGACACCACGGCCGCGTCATTCCACGTGGTGAAATCGACCGTGAGGGAGGCACCGCAAAGCGTATACGCTGGGAGCCCGATGACGTATTCAAATCCGTTTTGTCCGACCTGTGGAATAACGTTGCCACTCCGATTCTTGATGTCCTCGCTTTATTAGTATGTGAGCTCAGTTCGTCAACAAACGTCATATTCATTCATGGGACAACCTCAGTCGCTACCTGCCAAACGCCCTCGTCTTTTCTGGTGCCCAGCTGGGCCATTTACCCACCTCCCCATTCACGCCGCAGGTCTGTATGATGACGCGGCCAATTTGGGGTCCAAACTTTCAGACTTTGTCATTTCTTCCTACATCCCAACGATGAGTGCGCTCCAAAAACCTCATCAACAAGAGTCTCCAACAGATTCAACCAGGGTCCGCTTGCTCGCCGTTCCTCAGCCAAGCACGGACGGTGACCTACAGCTAAACGGCGTAAAAGACGAAATGAAGTTCATGCGAGAACTGACGCCTTCATCGCCATTCATGGACTTCCAAGAGGCGGATGGAACTATCGAGGACGTGTTGGCGAAGATGAAAGAATCCGACTGGATTCATTTTTGCTGCCACGGTACGCAGGACCGCACCAATCCTCTCGACAGCGGCCTCCTGCTCGCTCACCGCAAACGCCTGAAGCTTTCCGATATCGTGCAGCTGTCGCGCCCCCGTGGCGGTCTTGCGTTCCTCTCTGCGTGTCAGACTGCGATGGGAGACGAGACACTTTCGGACGAAGCTATCCATCTTGCAGCAGGAATGCTTCTAGCAGGGTACAGTGGGGTGATCGCGACGATGTGGTCGATCATGGACAGCGATGCGCCGAGGGTCACGAGGGATATTTACCAGCGTTTGTTTGGAGATGGCAAGATTCCTGACAGCAGGCTAGCTGCGGAGGCGTTGCATCATGCCGTCGAGGCGCTTCGTGACTCTGGTGCACCGTTTTTGTCATGGGTCCCTTTCGTGCACTATGGCCTATGAAGTGCCATCATGATTCTGGATAAACATACTGGGCCTGTTTGAGGTACGGACAAGAGCTGCTACCTCCTCAGCTACGTGATTGTATCATGCTGATGAGCAGGATAGGAATCGATAGTGGGACTTCATCATAGGTCAGATTGCCGAGTGCTTAGCGCTTAGCATCCAAGTCAGTTGAAGCTATCACAGTCTGCACTCCGAGTCGTAATTTGCGTTGTTTCTCTTGCAATCAGTCAGAATTATGCTAGCCCCACAGTGGCACATGAGCGAGATTCAGAATGTAAAGAACGTCGTTATTTCCGATACCCTGGCTCAAGTTCACCCAGGAAAGTGGTCTCCTGAGGACTCCGATTTTGCCCAGAGTTATTCGACAACGGCCACTGGACCACTGGCACATGGTGAAAGGGTTGAAACGCTGAACTCTGCCAATGGGCCCATCATGATTGGGCATCTCATCAAAACCTGTCTTGCACTTTATCGTCACTGGTTCGACTCGGAAATATGCTAAATTGCAATTCGATCCAGTGCGAGTGCTGCTGTACCCATCATGATGACCTGGAGGGTCGCTTCCTACTGGTATTTGTATACATACCATACGTTGGATCAGAAGAGGATCATGGGCCACTTCACAGTTGCACCACTGCCAGTCTGGCACAACTTCTACGATATCGATACCTGTTCAATTGAAGATAGCTGTGACGAACGTTCTGCCGCTCTCCGAGTCGTCGGACGGCAAGAAAGGGTGAGGTTTATACATTTTGATACATAGGTGCCGCATCACTGCAATGTTCGTCTCGACGGAGGTAATGCTGATGCGGCGTCCACAATTCCTGTGAATCCTTATCATGTGTTGGTCGATTCCATTTTCGAAATAGCATGTTGGGAGCGATCTATATCCGCCATGGACACAGATCTGACTCGGTGTCTGGACCTGACTTCTTTCGCTCGGATTTACATAATGCCGCACGGAATCTGAACCGTGGTTTTTTACAGCAAGTACTGCCGGTGGATAGCCTTATCGTATGCTGCACCAGAACGTGTCATCTCGATGCTTCTCACTGGCTCTTTAGCCAAAGTACTCCAGACAAGGATTACAACGTTAGGTTATCATCGACACTAAAGCATCGACGCGATTCAGACACATAGTGCACACAAGAGTCGTTAAGTTGTGGATTCATTACCGCTCGAGCGCGCTCAGTGAGCCAGTCATATTGTGATGGTTGGTCGACTCACTTCGTATCATAAACGTTAAATTTTGGCAGAGCCATTGTTGCATATCCCAACCCGAGTCATCCCATTAACACTGCAGAACGTTGATACCTGCCTTCAAAGCATTGACGGGCTCCTTCCTGTAGTAAGTACTGTGAAAACAAACTCGTGGTCACCGTGATTGAGACATCCGTTATCAGAGCTCAAAAGTCATGTTTGCTGGCACGTGTAGTATGTACTGCTGTGTCACACTCACCATGCTGGTAAGTCGTGAAGAATAATGTCATGAAGAAAAGAAGTTTTTTCGCTCATTGGCGCTCTCCAGCCTTCAAGTTGCAGATATTCTTGCGACATTGGGGTCTGTGAGTAATGACTATTTTGGAGATCCAGTGAAGTAGGTACCTTGGCATGAATTCAAGCGCCCCAAAATCCGCCGAGGCCCGATAGACGCCAGAAAACATCCTTGTTCAAACACAAGCGCTTAGCGAGCGTCAGGGTCTTCATTGATGTGATCCGCAGGGCCATTACCCCGCATTGCCCGAAACTGAAGTCTGCGGCGGACTTTCACAAATATGCTGAGCACCGATGGTTGCTTACCGCAACCAACTTGAAAGATGATGATTGCGACCATGTGATCGCCACTGATTCAAGCGGCCCGTCATAGCGTTTGCGATGTTATTAGGATTGGCTGGCCCTGGGGCGTTGATGCGGCGTCGGTGCTTCAGCGGTCAGCGGTCACAGTCGACCGACTCGGATTGTAATAACTTTAATCATCTCAGGCTGTCCAGCAGTGTTCTGTGTCGCGAGGAAGTTGGCACCTCATACGAATAACGTGACTGTTACGGTAGTGTCAATGCCGCTAAGCACAGCTTTCGATAATCCAGTGGAAATGTATGTCAGAGATTCTGCCCAATATTGTGTTGTTTTCGATAATGATGTGATTTCCGCGGCGCTGCCACCGGCACAGGTCATGTAGACACGCGTCAACATCATGTAGGGTTTGGACGGTCCGATCTAACCAGGACGTGACTCACTAGTACTCACTTCCCGTCGAGTGATTTGCCTAATATTGTAGGTTGGAGTCATACCATAATTTTGAGCCTCGACTCGGATCAAGCCGTCTCATACGCAGGCTGATACTCTCCAGGTCATCCTGTCTCTACCAGGGGCTGGTCCTATTGTAAAGCCCGCGGACTGGCACATGGGAGGTTTTCGGAACACACTGCTCTAGCAATATGACATTAAATATGTATGATTCCAAGCGAAGGCAATTCCAGTGGTTTTCCCGCTGCCATCGGAAGTGATTCAGTACCTCCAATTAGATATATTACTTACATGTCGTATTGACACTTCGAGATGGCATACGTAGCTCTCTCGACTGTGAAATCTTACCAGGTCATGATACGATCGTTCGAGTTATGGGATATCAGGCTGCCGGCATCAACATGTCAGTATTGATCATGTTCGAACTCTCGAGAACATTCAGGCCCTTCGAAAATCCACATGCACGTGGTAAAGACACGGCACCTAATGAGTTGGCTCGCGACACTCGCTCGGAGTTCTATCACCGGCGCAGCCCGGCTTTGAAATCAAGGGACGTGGCTGTGCTTGAAAGGTCGCGACTCCCTGCAAGACATGTATGGCTGGCCTCTCGCTCAACGTTCAAGGTGTTCTCGATAAACCGGAGACCGCGATCAGAAATACACAAATTTGTTCCCAAAAACACTGTTTATCGCGTAGCTGGAATCTACAGTTGCGTATTCCCACCGGATCAAGGGTACCCGAACCCGAGTTGTCGGCCCTACAATAAAGTGCGAATGGTCGTGTGACACTGTTGCAATGCACATGCACGTATTTTTTTTTTGTCTTGAATGCTCACAGAGTCCGCAGGACATGTTTGATCCTCAAATTGGATTCAGCGGTCTTCGAAATCCTTCATTCTTTGGCCGGTTCGGATCCACGTACAACTCTTTCTGAAAACTTGAATGAAGAAAAATTTTGCGCTGGGAGGATAATATAATACATATTGGTCACCTCATTATTGAACTCTCCATTCCAACGGCGTTGGTGGGCGCAGTTATTGGTTACGAGACGAAAATTGACTGGAACTCTGGGTAGAAATACCGTAAGATGAGACTCGGGTGATTATTAAATTTACTCAATCAAGCACACGTCTTAAAGCGAGCTGCAAGGCAGTTGTGGGGCGCTCACAGCATGAATCCGACATGATGGCCGCCTGAGACCGGAGTCTGACCTCTTGTGAAGATCACAGAGTAGTCAGGGCCACTAGCTGCTGTGGCCCATCTATAAGCCACACCATATAAGCGACACACAGATGATGTGCCCGCATGCCTTTACCATGCAAGGGATTCTAGGCCTGCGGCGCGGCCGCCACACTGTGGAAACGTTTCAACAGAATGGGTACGGCGTCTTGGCATCCTACCTGGAAACGTTATGGTAAGGCCATTGTTTCCAAACTCGGTGTCCCTAGCATTACAACGAAAGACATATTGTGACGTTCTGTGGATAAGAAGCACCAATTCGGAGTGAGTAGGGCGGCGACGTTGTTTCTCTAGCCACCGGCGTCACCGATATAGAATGGTGGAGCGTCTGGCTCCAATGGTATCCACTCTGTTCGCGATCGCATCCCTTCATCGAGCTCGGCATCCTCCATACTACCTAGGGGAGTTTGAATTGTATGTACGTACCAGGGAAAGAAGGTTGGCATGCCTTCCGTGCTTCGATGGAGAGCTGTCTTCTGCAGCGGATGCGAATTCGATCTGAGGCCGCATCACAGCTAGGTTGGCCTCCATTACGACGCGGAATATGAGGCCACCCGACCGCCATGGCGTGTCCTTCAGAGGTACATTAGCACGCAAGGCCTGAGAGAAAACTACCGCCCTCACAAACGACCTTGCGGTGTCCACAAGACGAGCTCAAGAAAATCATGCTCCACAAGATTCTAGGAGTGTCGGGACGCCACCAATAAGTTGCCACTTTCCCGATTTGTAGTCTCACGGCTTCACATGGACTCTTATCAATCATGGGGGTTCATGGATTGACGACTTATCTACGCGAGAACCAACGCGTTCTCGGGAAAACCATACAGTTCCCTCCAAAACGCATTTCAGATGACACTGTGACGACTATCGTCATCGATGGCTTATCGTGAGCAACCGTCACCAGATACTTGAAATCTGCAGTACTCAGTATAGTGCGGCATAGGTTCGTTTACCAGCTCTACGAACAATCACGCCTGCCCTGGGTGTACGGCGGCGAATACGACACGTTCGCGCGATGCGTCATACAGGTGGTGGAAGCCTGGATCGCAGTCGGCCTCAAGGTATACTTCGTATTCGATGGTAGGCATTCACCTTTCTAAACAAGCTCAGTGCATCTCCATATTTGATTGGGATATGATACTTGCCAGGGCCTAGCCCAGACCTTAAAATCCCGACCATTATAAGCCGCCTCAACCGTACCAACGTCCAGAATTCGTTGTTGTTTTTCCGCACATCGCAGACATCCCGATCGACGACTCGTTTCCTCCGCGAGAATCGTATCATCCCACCCCTCGCCTTTCTGTCGTGCGTAGAAGCTTTGGGGGACTTTGCAAAGGGAAATTCTTCGCTCGAGGTCCATTTCGCCGATGAAGAAGGAGACCCATATGCAGTCGAACTAGCTGGTCGTCTTGGTGCCTATGTCGGCGGCAACGATTCGGATTTCATGATCTTGAATTCTGGTCGGTATGCTGGTTATATCCCCCTCGAGGAAATGTTTTGGACCGCAGCACCCCCTGTTGGCGAATCTCCCAGTACACACAACGACCCAGAGGACGGCTTTCAGACCGTCGTAAGCAAGACTAAAAAGCGCTCTAATCCTGTGACACAGCCGACATACTTTGGGTTGATTCCACCAGAAGAATTACCGTCTTCTGAACTTGTTCTCTCGGCAACTGTCTATACCCCATCGACACTCGCTTCACACTTGAAATTACCAACCACATTGCTTCCATTACTTGCCTCCTTGGTTGGAAATGATTTTTCCAACAAATCGACGACCCAACGCAATGTCCAATCGCTCTTTTTCGAAAGGAGCCTTACTGTTGCACAGCGTATTACTCGTGCCGCCAACACGCTTTCTTCCATCATCAATGCAGCAACGCAAAAGCGCAACGCCAAGCACAGGCTTGGCTCGGTGATGGACCTCATTGATCGCACAGTCAACGCCTTGCTCGTTCGTTCACCAACAAGTCTGGCTGCCGGAGAAATTGATAGCATCGTGGACAGGATCGTGACTGCCGCCCTCCAGTATGCCATTGACAAATATGAAGGAGATGTACTATATGGTCCTGCAAGCTTGTGGCCGACACCAATATGCGCACTGCACGGAGGTGATACGTGTCCGCTGCCTAACCTGTTCTCGCGCGCTCTTCCTCCGAGCCAAGAGCCCGTCAATAACGTGGACGGGGTACCTGCCCGGGACAACGTTCTAGCACTCCGTTCCTTGTACCTCAAGGCATTCCGAACAGGAAAATTACAACCCAAAGTCGTCGACACCTTGAATACTGGAACGTTCTGGCCACGGATCTTCCTCGACAATCCAGACATCGAGAATGTTGCCGTAAGCATCGGGCGACCGATCCGTTTGTGGGTTTACGCCTTGTTGGAAGACGGTGTGGGACTTCCGGAATCGCAGGAAGCAGATGTTGCGGATGGGAGTGCATCAGAGGGACACGATGCTGAAGAAGAGGATCCCGACGAGCTCATTGACGTCGTCGAAGAAGACTCCGATAGGGATGCTGACCTCCTAGCTCCCCTGCGCGGGGAACTCCGGCGCTTACGCGGAACGGAAGCAATCGGCTCGGAAGCTGTGCCGGCATCAATCTCCTCCCGATCCCGATCCCGACCATCGACGCGACAGAAACGCGTCACTGAGTACGTTCGCCGAAGCACCCGAGTAGCCCCGGAGCAAGTCTCGGTTCCGGATATTGCAGCCCTTATGATTTCATCTGGCTTCGATGGAAGCTTGGACCCTGAGGCATGGGTACCTGTTCAACTTCGGAATTCGGAAGAGCGTATGGCTCTGTTTCTGCACATCTTGGGGAGCAACATTCCTGCCGTCAAGAATATACCTTCAGATGGACTTATGGCTGTTCTCGTGCTGAGATGGATCGTGCAAACACTTCATCAACGTGCTTTGGAGAACGAGATGAGTAAGGAACGAGAAAAGGAGCGATGGACACGCCAGGAAGCCCGTTCGCTGCTTGCCTTTTACAGGTCGCCGCTCTCCAATGTCGGACTTGACAAGGATACCACAGCGAGCCAGGCAGTCGCCAACGGCCAGCACGCCAGCCTACCAACGCCAACTATCCCGCTGGCCGATCGAAATGTACAGCTGATGGCCCAAGTTCTGATGGCAATTGAAACGATCCACTTGTTGGCGCAAGTGTTATCTTTGACGGACCAAGTGCCAACCAACACCCATATGCTCTCTGGCCAACGATTCCATACGTTTCTGACCCACTCGACGTCTGACCCTGAGGAAATGGCGCCTGGTGTATGGGAAGCATGTACAGCTTCGCTGGACGATGCATTTGCGGTGGAGAAACCAAAGAAGCCGACGAAATCCAAGGCTGAGCAGGTGAAACCAGTCGGGAAGACGAACAATAAGGCGACGCGTCCGGGACAAGGGATGTTTTCCTTGTTGGTAAATGACGCCGCTTGATGAAATGGTGTGGAGTATGGAGCCTGCAGCAAACTCAGGAGTTGGAGTGACCCCCAAATGTAGATTTTGGGTGGATGATCGATCATAGATTACTGTTTGCCAAAGTGCCGAGGTCCAAGGTTTCTCTCACGTGGAGGCGAATTGACGCGTATGCAACATGCTGTTGTAGTTCCCTTCCAATAGAAGCCGCGCATTGAGGACTTTTCTGGAATCCCTATACCAATGCATTGCTGTAAATGAGAGGCTGTGACCACTATCTTGGTGTGCGGGCGCGTGGCAACCACCGGTGACGGCGGTGCTGGCATTTAGGAAATAGAAGCACAGCTTCGAGTCGGGCCAACGGGTGGCTACTCGTGTGATGACATGCAGCTTGATGTATATAAAGGTTGGTAGGCTACCGCTGCTGCCGTGTCGTTCAGCTTCACATCCTCGAGCGAGCTTCACTGATACTATCAGCCACATCTCCATCATACAAATATGACTTGCCATACCACTCAGGCTACTAAGCCTCGCTCTTCTTCTCTCGATATCATCACCTATCGGTATAAAGACCAACTCGTCTATGTCCCTGTATCAGCAAACTATATCGTGAGTGGCTACCCGTAGCCTGAGGGCATAGGTTATCATATTGACGATCGATTGGATCACCAGCAAGCGATCTCACATGCTCGAGATGCTTTCCCGCAGCTCAAGCGACACCGCGAAACGTCGCTCTCGCTCTCCCTGACCGCCCCATCCGTCACCCGCGACCACAGAGAGCAAAAACCCGTCGGGATCAGTGCGGCGGCGTGGCCCAAACTCATCACGCACATGTCGCGGTACCAAGTGATCGACGTGCACGTCGCGCATGATGGCGGGCAGCCACAGACCCAGACCATGTTGCGGATACCGGACATCACCATCACGTATGCGGATGCGGAGGACGCCAGGTGTACGGATGCAGACTCAGAGGTGCTGTCGGTGCCGCCCCCGCCGGCGTATCCTGCCAGTGGGCAGGATGTCGACGTGTCGATGGACGACGAAAAGGCGACGTATCGTCGCGAAGAGAGTGCCGCGTCGATTCCGACGCTTCGACGGACGTCGTCGTCGGCGAGTTTGCAACCGAAGCGAAGCTGGTTCTTTCAGAAGTTGCACGGACAGTTTATGTGACACGAGGACGATTGTGGACGGTTTGCATACTTTCAAACAAATCCTTCCCTCAGCCAGACTGGGGATTCTAATACTTTACACATGATATATACCCCCAGATCTGACAGCAGATGCGCAGCGCATCTGCCTTTTTGTAGCATATGGCGTTGCTTTCTTTCTTTTTATTGTTCTGATTTTGTACTATGGCTCTATAGGACAGTGTTTCGAGTGTACATCAATCGTAATAAAAGGTCACAATCATTCAAAAAGCTTGCTTTGTCTCCAATGCCCCGCGACGCATACGTATGCACAGGAGTTGATCAGAGTATACTTGCATCAATACTTCAATGCCTGATGAACAGTTCAATATCGATCGGGCAAGGTTAGTGATTCCGGCTCCGCCACAGAGAAGTCTGACAACACCAAGGGCCACTGATCCGGACACCGATTTTCCGCCACACCAATGTACGCAGATTGGGATGCTGTACTACCATCGGTTCCTCAGCAACAGACCATTTTACCGGAAGAGACCAGTCAGGGAAGCACATGCGCCTAACCGTACAGCAATGCAGTCTTCGGGACACTTGAACGGAAATATATTTATTACCACCTGTGTGATCTATACCGCAAGATAAAATGTGACAAACCCACGAGTGATTTGAACGCGTGCTTAAATATACCTGCGGAACGCCAATAGCGCTGATGCAACAGATACGATCTGACCGCACCCATCTCACGGGCGTTCAGTAGATGCTGAGAAACCATATATTGCCAACTTCGATACTTCTATCCAGTACTGGGCTAGTAGCATGTCCAAAACGGTAGCATAGGACAGCACCCCCGACCTATCAGCAAGGCACACACAGGCATGACCAGGACCACTCACTGTACCAGTGTCCTCCGTGCGGCTGTATCTCAGTAACGCCTTGCTTCGGAACGTGGCATTGTACTGCAGCAAGTTGTTGATATCCCTGACCCAATCGTCTTCTTTACCAGGGCCCACACCTTCCTCTGGTCGACCGTCGCCATCCTCTGCGATAGAGGATCGATTGATACAGGGTACTGGGTATGGTGATGCCTGTACTGTTACAGAGTCTCCTGGATTTAGAACATGAGAAACGCGCCCATCCAATGACACACCGGCCGCAGCACGGCTGCGGTCGCTAATCTAAACGCGAGAAGAAAACCATACCATATAAGAAGAATGAAACAAGGAGGCTATAGACAGGGAGATGACTCACACGCAAGGTGACAGAAGACGTATCGGGGAAGACGAGTGGTCTGAAGGACAGACTCCGCGGGCATATGGGGACTAGCACGACGGCGCTCAAAGAAGGGTGAACAATCGGGCCGCCCGCCGAGAGAGAATAGGCTGTGGAGCCTGTGGGTGTGGATACAATCATGCCGTCAGACTTTCGCCAATATCAACATCATGGCTGATCCTAATAGTTGGTAGGACATACCACGGCTTCTGTCAAATGTTGGCCATCAACATAGATGTCGATGGTATTCAGGTGGGGGCTGGAACCACGGTGCAGGGCAATTTCATTCATGACTTGCCATTCTGAAGTGTCATGCGATGAGTGGTCGCACTTGGCAAGCAAGTATTTACAGCACGCACCGTCATCATCCATCTTGCGCTCATCTTTGTCGTAGAATGTGCATGATAGACGCATGCGGTTGAGCAATGTCGCTTTGCCCTGGAACACAGCCTCCAAGCCCTTGGCAAAATCATCTATATCTGTTTTCGGACAGATGCTGATCAGGTCGTGCCCTGCTGCGTTATGCTGGGTACTCACGGAAAGGTAACAAAAATCCCAGCGTGCCCATGGAGAAACTCAACACCGGTGGGACAGCTCCCAGGCTAAACATTGATGCGGCATGCAAAATCGTCCCGTCTCCTCCAAGGGTGACAACTAAATCGATCTTCTCTGATAGTGGCCCGGGTCGCCATACTTGTGCGCCTTCAGGGATGTCAGGGCGGTCCTCTGCGAATACTCTGACATCCGGATACATTTTTTTGACATGTCTGCCAAGGAAATAAGTGAGGAGGATGTGTGCAGAAAGGGAGTACGAACTGGAGGAACTCGTCGATTGCTTTTATGACTGGTTCTGTCCGGAGTTTGTTCACAATGAGGATCGATCGTGGGGGAGTCTGTTGGCTATGATTTCAACTGAGCAGTGCACGAGACGACGGGAGACGAGACGAACGCTTTTACTTGGGTTTTCGAGACCGATGTAGAGGATATGCCTTTACCACGTGTCACGACGGTAGACACACGTGGCGAGGTTCGACTGATAAAAAACGGAGAACATGGACTTTGGACGTGTAGAAGCCTTTGCAAAAAGGATGTGTGAAGGGCAGGTCGGGCTTGACAGAGAAAGTTCATGACCAGTATTGGTTGTGGTTGTGGTGGTAGGAGACATGAGACTTGCTAAAGTTGGATTGCCCTTGGTCCTTCTTCAACTCGATCGTCCAATTCTCACCGTACACGCGATTATTACCTGCGGGCCCCGGCTCAACAATTCACGTGGTGCCAACTTATCGATGAACCTACGGACAGACTCCCATTATGTTCAAACCCTGTCTTTATTCAGGCTCTTTGATCACACGTCATACGTTTAGTTCCCGAGCCAAGTCGTTGAACTAGCCTCTCAGTTGTCATCGAATCAAGTCCCATTTCCCCCTCCTCGCTAGAGGCCGCTCGTTCATCTGATTTCGGCTTCCCCGTACACACTATGATGTCTTTTTGGAGCGTCAATCAGGAGCTCTATTCTTTCCACTGCCATCTCATGTGAGTATCTAGTAGCTTGATCTATACTCGCAAAGTCTCCTGGATTGGTGAGCGAAAAGATTTTGTTCGATGTTGAGTGTCTTGATGTTGTCATATGCAGGCATGGTTAACGAGGCATGGTATCAGTCAAGTCGGATTGAAGGCCAACGATAAAACTATGCTCCACACCGGACGGTATGATCCTTCTTTCAAATCACCGTCTGCTCATTTGGTTTGGTCACCAGACTCACTGAACACCTTGTCATAGGCGAGGTGGAGTCGCTCTTTACGCTGACGATGTTCGATTAGCTGAATCGCAAGAAATTTGCTTTTCTCCTACTAGATGACTCTCGCGGATGTGGCGTCCAATGTTCTTACACTTTTCATTTGAGAAGATATTGGCAGATCCCGCCATTCTGTGTAGAAGGCATGATGGCCGAGCGGTCTAAGGCGCTGGAATCAGGTCAACTGAGCAATCCAGTCCGAAAGGGCGGGAGTTCGAATCTCCCTCATGTCAAAAACTTTTTCCATCGATTGCTCGAACATCCGTGTATCGAAAACAGTAGAGATGCAATCTAAACTTACAATAAGTATTGTGGAAAGTATTAGGGTATGTGGCTATCATAGGTCTGGCTTGGCATCTGGTGGTCCGGAGATCATCTCCCATGCCTTCTTAAAGAGACGGCGTCCCAGGACGAAAGGTTCTGGTGAACGCGCTTTCTCCAACAACCGATGTGCAAACTCTCGTTGTGACCCGGACTGGAAGCTCCTCCGAAAAATATCCAAGACTTTGGTGGTGGGGGTGAGAAGCCTACGCATCGGGTCAAAGAGTGGGCGGAGCGACGTCGGGATTTGCGTGAGAGATGAACTCTGCCTGGATCTCCATGATCGATTGAGACCCAGATTTAAAAATGCAAATACATACCAATAATAATGCAAGTAATCGGACGGCGGTACGGAGCTCAGCGTGCCGTCCAGTTCGACTCTGACTCGCCCTCGAAGCTGTTCTATCCACGCCTTCTCGTGTTCTTCGTGCTCCCTGTGAAGTTTATCTTGCAGATAACGGTCTTGTGACTTGAGGCTCTGCGACATCAGGTACAATTTCTCTACTGCGTTTTTGTTGGACGTAGTCGTCCAAAGATACCAGCCTTCCTCCCAGTATCGTGTCTCGTCTTCATCGGGCTTCAAGGATTCTTCGGAATCGTCGACAAAGCGCTCCTGAGTAGGCTGGCCTTCGGGTGGAAGAGGAATACTGTTGCTTTGTTGCGTACGCCATCCCTTCCCGAGTAAGTAGTCAGAGACCTCGTGCGGGTAGACTTTACGAAGACATATGCTGTATGTTTTGGGCTCGTGATTCTGGGATCTTCCGCGGGCGGTCTGGAAAGCGTAGGTAAAACATATCTCGTCCGTCTTGTCGGGCACCTTCCCTGGATCAAGGCAGCCCCAAATCGAGGACAGTCAGTCCATGCATGCGGCTTGTAGTGCGTGTGTACGCACCGGGTGGTGGTCGACTTAGTGATAGTAGCGGAGAGTGCACAAAGCTGACCCTCGCAGTGGGCTTGTCGCCCCCAGCTGGAGGATTCATCGTTGGAGACAAGCCGTGTGTCTATATATGATGCACTGCCAGTGTGCGTTCGTCTCGGCTCATTTTGAATCGGAGTTTGAACGGATCCATTATAAACCGTCTGTTTTCGTTTTTTCATAATCACCCACGTCGTATGAAGAACCGCCATCGCAGCACACGCACAGAAAGTATTCTCGCTTTCGTATTCCCTGCTGTGGGGAAAGTCCCCGGAGACACAGAGTGATCCCTTCTCACCCGGAACGGAAAGCACCCAGCTTCAAACTTGCTGAGGGGGGTGGGATAGGTCGGGCAAGGATCGACTTACTGGACATTTGAGGACAGTTCCGCTTGCCCACTCTGTCGCATTCTGGACGTCGAGTAACCCTGTGGTAGCGTATTCATGCGAAGATATGAGCATGTTTGTTTCGTTTGGGTTGCTCGGCCGATGGTTTGCTCTTCGTTGCTCATAGACATAGTTATGCGGTAGTCGGCGCCCTGTTTTTGGGTGCCTTCAACTCAATGGGGCTTACTCTCTTTCGACGTGGTTATCCGCTTATTTTTCTTCCTTTCGAACGTTCGCCGTTCAATCACGGATGATGATGGAGATGCATGACGGAAGTGAGTACATCCATATACTTTGACTGATGATGCTTGGAAATCCGTATGGTTTGAATTTCTTCAGGGAGAATACCTTGTTATATGCAAGGGTGTGCTCCACATACGACACTTCTGATCTTTCCAATTGACCATCCATCGATGCACTCTCATACTGATGCGTTTCTGTAGGTAGTTTGGCCTTTATTGCTATATCGATGGGTGCCTCGTTATTGGCAGTGGTTGGTAGCCTCATTATGTCAGTTATTCGGTATAGTGAGCGGTATGCTAAAATTCATGCTAAAGTTTTTGTTCTTGTTGCGGATGGAGCTCGGCAACATAGCTCGGCAACGTGTCACTCGTCGGTCCGGTATCGGTGCGCATTATGAGCGAGACGGCACGGGACGGCTTGTTCCCTGTACACCGGCATCAATGCGGCATATTTCGTTAGCTGATATGGCATAGTCGGCATAGAATAAGACAAGGATAAGGTTTCTCGGCACGTCGGAAGCCTATAATGCCTGTCATATCAACCTTGGTGGCTTCCTGGCACATAAGTAGATCGATAGAGTGTGATGTGCCCTGCGACTTCTGTCTCCCAACCTCCCCGCGCCTTTTCCTTTTCCCCAACTACTCACATGCCCTCACACGAATTACTCCAGGCGCAGTCGGGATGTTCTACAATTCATTGCACTGCTACACATGACCCACCGGTGGGTGTACTTATAGCCAAAATTTATCTGCCGCTGATGATCCTTTTTTTCTCTCGTACAGCATCTTCGGTCACCTACCGGTGACACGTTCAACTCAATGACTTCCGCATACTGCGGAGGAGCCCTCAGCCCCGACTTCCTCGCGGCACTCTGGAAACTCCGGCTTGAGCTTGCCATATTCGAGCTCGAACGTAGAGCGGTCAGTACGGTATCTTTACTGTGCCATGCACGCGGCGTGTCACGTTCCGATCCTATCCGAATTACCATTTTTTTCTGGCTTAGCTTCCGGCATTAAACGTATTTCCAAACTGGCAGTTGCGTTGTCGCGAACACGACGTTGGTTGCACCGTGCCCGTGCGGTTGCGGAGGTAGGTTTATGTTCTCATGTTCTCATGACTCTTTGTAGTCCTTTTATTTCCGGATATCATTTTTATATTGAACCGGAAGGGAGCTGACAAAGGTTGTGTTGACGATGACAGTCTATGCAACGATCCGTTGACACGATCCGGCGGCCAGTAAGCTGTTCATCTTGTCCCAGGGTCTCGTCGCTTGGCTGATGACTGTTGATACGCAGGCAAGGATGTGGTGTCTCAGATGCTAGCGCTACATCGCCGGCAGAACAAGTGACACCGACGCGTCCCCAACCCTCGGCATTGACACACGAAAATATGAATATCTTAGTGCATTGCGTTGCGTGCCGCCCGGCCCTCTGAGCCGACCAGTGCACAAGGCGTGGTACAAATGGCGGGGACCGCTCCCGACGCCAATGAACCCGCGACGAGGTCCCGTTTGCGGAAGTGTCTTTGTCCACCGCATCCGACGTCGAAACTGCTTGGTGGTGCGCTTTTGGGTGCGACAGGACACCAAGGCCAACGCTGTCCGGTGGTCAAAGTTGGGCACCATCCGACGGCCGCTTTGGCAAACAGTGACTCGAACGGCGTCGGAAGGGAGGACGAAATAAGGTAGGGGGTTGTGTCTGAGGTAGCGTTGATTCGCCATGTAGTTTATGCAGCTTGCAGATAGTTGACATGTACGATAGTGCCTCTTTCTTTCTATCGACAGACTCTTCAGCTCGCTGTTTCCAAGAGTCTTAAATGCCTAGTGCTCTTCGGACGACGACGTTCTTATACATGCCGGAGACGGGACAATAAAATTGTTGATCTCTGGATTGTCCGGACCTGGTGAGAATCATCTTTTACACAAAGTCACATGCACTCGGGGAAACGTGAATATTGAAGGTAGCTTGTTAGTTTGGTTATCGATTAACTCATACCGACTACATAGGTGTTCAGTACAAAAAGTACACCGTCGAACATCAAGTGAATGGAGGAGGCTGTTGAGTTGAAAACCGTTTCCAGTTTCTTGATTACATAAATGGGTGTTTGGCAGGTTCTTATGAACGGTTTGACTTTGGCGTGGAGGCTTCCTATCGCCTCGCGTGCTCTCACCAACGCCCCAACTACATCAATCTTACGCCTGGTGCTCCTGGCTATCCAATCCGCGCACTGTATAATCTCCCCAACCCTTGCGCACATCGTCTACGCTCCCTGGCCCCTCCTGTATGGCGTTGCTGCCAGCAGTGTTCGTACCACGTTCGTCAATAGTATCTACACGGCCCACCTGCGCGTCATCACGACGTCCCTGAGTCCATTTGTTGTACCAACGTTCGTGCTAGAGTCGTCTCAGTGATATCGCATTCCATGCCTGATTCTAGACCCATAGTCTTCAATACCTCCTGGTGGCATCTTCGACGACGACGAGTGATTTTCTCCGCTCCTCTCCTGGTACCGTAGCAAACGTAAAGGCGTCGGAACAATACACTTCTCGTTTGTCCTGATTCCGACACCAGCGTGGCAGACGCCGATGCTCTATCTAATATCTCTCTTGCACAAAGACCGCAATGGTTACTGCCCTACATGTTCGATGGTGCGTTGCCGCAAATATCATGACTCGATCAAAGGTAGTAATGTCAGCTTTCAATCTAGCGCATTTTCATGAAGCCAAAAACCTCATCTCGAGTACTGCTCTATTGTGCCTTGTCTGCCACTCGAAATCCTTCAAAGAGTCAGTGTCGACGTTGTTATCGTACAGCGTACGTCCACTCTCTTTGCTACACGTTCTGACCAACAAAGTTATTCATTCAGCACGTAGTCTGACGTAAGCTTCCGCGAAGGTCGCACTGATACACCTCATAGTCGCTGGCTTCGCTTGGGTATTTCCCAACCCCGAGGTTGATCTAAGGAGTTAGGCGAGTAAAAGCGTGACGTTCGCACCGTGCGTCACCGATCACTAATACGGGGAGTAAAGATTATTACTTGATCCCGATGGCACGAATGACATGTGTGTCGAGCTCCGTCACTGGCGCCGCCGCGACGATCGACGGTGCCATCCAGGCGTTCAAAGATCACCGTTGGGTCCATCTCGCCTGCCATGGCGCGCAACACGCCGAGAAGCCGTTCAAGTCGTGGTTCGCGATGGGCGATGGACAGCTCACGCTGATGCGTATCATCCAGGAACGTTACACCCACTCTGAGTTTGCGTTCCTCTCGGCGTGCCATACGGCACAGGGAGATAGGTCGACGCCCGATGAGGTGCTCCATCTCGCAGCCGGGATGCAATTCGCCGGGTTCAACGGGGTGATCGGGACGTTGTGGAAGGTGGACGATGCGGTTGCGCACCAGGTGGTCACTCGGTTTTATCAAAAGATGTTCGAGCAGCCGGTCCTTGATTTCGAGCACGCGGCGACGGCGTTGAATTTTGCGGTGCGCAACTCATCGGAAGTATCGTTGGAGAAGCGGATCGTGTTTGCTCATATTGGCATTTGACTTCTCACGCACGACTTGGATATCCTCTCTCTTTTCTTTTCTTTTCTTACGACATGATTTCGATATTTTGATTTTGTAGAGTTGTATGTTCTCTGCATTAGCTTTCGTGTTGTCGTTGTTCTTACTCTTGTAGACAAAGTCGACGTTCTGATGTCCTATGTACAGTACTAGGACATCAGAACGTCGACTCCTCCAAATGTGTCCATAAGGTCATCGATCGCCCGAGACAGAAGGCAGCAACTCGAAGGGGAGAAACTCGAAGGAGACTTGCAATTTGAATGCGCACGCCAGTAGGATACTACAACTCCACGACTATCGCGAAGAATTTAAGCCAAGATGCGCGAACCAGCCAGATGAGGGGAAACAGGTCACTTGAACCTGGTATCACATCAGGTAGCTGTTCAATCGTCCGTGTGCGCGTGCAGCAATGAATAACGGTTTTCGATACGGTTCTTGGGCCAGAACCAGGGGGAGTCGTTAGGACAGTCGTAGAGATTACCAGGTGTCCGCCCCCGGCGTCGGATCCAGCTCCGTCCACACTCATCTGGACGGCATAGCGTTGATGCACTGTTTCATGACGGGTTAGTTCGAAGCTAACAAATGAACGGGGATTGGTGGTGACATTCAGTAAAGCAATGCGTCTACGACCCTCACCCATACCACCAGCCTCTCCCCAGCCTCAAAGTGCAGGGTTCCCAGGCCCATACGTAAAGTGAGTGGAGAGACCATGAGATAGTCCTATGATAAATGAGGTTCTAGCCTTCATATCTCTGTCCAGGGTAAGGAAAACCTGTATTCCGCAAGTACACAGGGGGATTCATGTTGTCGAACGCGCTATCGTCCTGCGCGTTTGAAAGCATAGCATCATTCTCCACACCATCTCTCGAAGTTGGACTGCTGGAACTTGAAGTTGCCGACCACTTCGTTGAAGCTGCAGCTGAGATGAATTGAATGCACGAAAGCGAGATAGGTGACAAGCAATTCGCTAACCAGTGGAAGAGATCATGCACCATGTGGCTGGTAAGGAAGTAAGACGCATGAGAACGGAATGAAGTCGAGAGTCAGGCACTGACGATTGAGGACGATGAGTGAGTGCACACTCACCTTCAGAGATAGGCAATGAAATCAGAGAATCATTCACCCCACCGACGTGAAAACTTGAAAGGTGGTTTCATACCGGTTTTCTTCCACCTCGATCTCGAACTGAGCATGTGCGACAGAGGATCAATGAAAAGAAAGGTAGCATCTCACAATAACCACGTACATGGTGGACCAACTCGAGCTTGAGGCCATGTCTCTTGAAACCCGAACGAGACTGATGCGGGCTTCCACATAGGTAGTGGAGTGGCGAAGCCAGGAGCGTGAGACAGCGACATGGAAACCTGAGTGCAATTTCCAAAGAGTCACAGGAGTGTCTCTGGGAAAAGACTGGGTTGTGACGATGTTGCTCACATGGTACACAGAATTATCCTCCAAAAGGACTGAGGTAGGGATGGTGATCTGGCAAGGCAAACGCGAAGAAAGACAAGAGGGTGAATGAATCCATGCCGACCTCGGTGAAGGCCGCGAGGGAGAAGATAGAGGAAACATTGGGATAACTTGAGAGATAAAGGATACACCAGAATGGCGGGAGACTCTTGTACGGTCGATCGAAGCGAGAGGGATCTGCGATGAACGTCGATGGCAGAAGAAGGTTGAATATAGTGGTGGCGTGCGGACGGACATGGATGTGAATTCTAAGCAACCTGATCAGAAGGAGCTATTACTGTCATGCCAATGGATCAGGTGATCAGTAGGACAGCGGAACGAGAGGCGAAAAGACGCACAGAATTGCCAAAGCAGAGGGTTTGATGTTCAAGCTGATGTTGGCGGGGATACGTGCGGGTGACGCCAATAAGAGCTGTGTACGAGCCACGCCAGTACGATTCCGCGACCCTTGTCAATGTCACAGACTCACAGTCATGGTAGTGACTGGAGAACTCAGGTGGGTCCTTGGGGAGATCGACGGCAGATACACGAAACTCGGCAGACCCGAAACGAGCGGGGGAGAGGCCCGAAACCGAAAGACTTCTGGAAGAATAGTCGGCTCGATGAACCACGAGATCCACTGAATAACTTGATATCTTCACCACTGTGGCTTCATGCATGCATACATGTATGACTCTGTTCTTTCCGAGCCACCCGTCTGGATCGTTGTCTAATGGATGGATTCTCGTTATCATCGTGGGATCATCTTGATTTTCATTGGCTGCGAAGACCAGGCGGGAACAAGCACCAAGGGTATAGGGGAAAGTGTGATCTGATGGGATCCGATAGAGAGGTGGCACGTGTAGGCTGCGCGAAAAAGTGCCCTTGTGAATAACTCTCTACGTATCCTATTTTCTCTAGCCGAAAAAATGTCTCGTAGGTTACCTGGAACACTGGAGAACGGTGAGTCAATGGACGGGACCGATGAATTTACTTACTGACGAAAATCCAATTGCCGGATGGTGGTTCCACGTCCCATGACGCTTCGCGGCGTCAGGAGGAAGCACGGGTCCAGATCAAGGGAAGGAAATCAAACGCCCAGTGGCGGGGCCCCAGACGTCCTCCGCTAGGCCATCAGTAATTTTACATCTTGCTTATTTCGGCTTGCGAACTGCTTATGCAATCTTCCCGCGGCTAAGTGATCTTACGGTACGTCATTAGTACAATTAGTCGGGTAAGACAAATAGAAAATGGCAGGATCGTCTTTTCCCATCTTCTGGAGCTTATGACGAGCGTGATAAGTCGTGCTCGACACAGTAAGACAAAATAGTACATTTAGACACATAGTTATACAAAGCTCGACTACAACGAGTGCGATAAGTTGCACTCGACACGGACTAGTTACAAAGCACGACTAAGACAGAAAGTTGTGCTCGACACGGCAAGAAACAATGATACATTTAAGCACGTACTGGTTACAAAGCTCGACCGAGACAAAAAGTTCACAAACGATTTGTGAAAACAACGCAACCCAAAGTTCAATTAGCAAGATAAGCAGCACTAGTTACATGAATGTGATTACTAGTGTGATCAACGCGAGAACCAGTGCGAGAACGCAGAACGAGGGGGAAGGAACCTGAGGAACAAAGACTTGCAGAATGAACTTGAATATGCGGCGGCGGCGAACACCATCCAGAGCGGCCGATGACTCCCACTTTGAAAGATGAGTGGTTACCCCAGCGCTTTGGCAGAGGCTTCCACTATGCTAGGGTCCATCTTCTTGTGCAATCCACGAGCCTGGTCATCCATAGTATGAGTAGGACCACTGGGCTTGTTCTGCAGAAGCTGAGCACATTCAGCGTTGTCGAAATAGGGCACCGAGGGGACAAGACGAGATGCCTCCCGTTTCATAGTATATATTGATGTGACTTGAAAATGCGCTTCTGGATAAGGCTTTGGAGGCGTCCGTCGGCGAAGTTGACACAGAATCAGTCGAGAGAATTTGGGCGACTTGTTCATATCTTCGGGGTCAGGGATATTGAAAAGGTCAATGGATACATCCAAGTCGTCACATAGAGGCGCTAGGTGATATGCTTGTTGGGCCAGGGAAAAAGGAGAGAGTAGAGCATCTTTGCGAGGTCATCGTGATTGTCCAATGTGCTGTTGGGGTCGGGGGGTCGGGGGACATGGTGCAGGATGTGCTCGTTAGGCCAGAGAAAAAGGAGAGAATAGAAAATATTCACAAGGTCGTCACAATTGTCCAATGCACTGCCGGGGGGAAAGGGAGGGAAGGGGAGGATTGAGGAACACAGTGCAGAGCTCCTTCTTGACATGCTTGTGAGTGACCGCGCTCTCAAGTGCAGAAGGCCGCACACCATGTTGCAGATGGCGACATCAATCTCACGACTATGGTCAATATTAAATTCGAGGCTGCTGAGACGCAGAATGGTACAGACGAGCTGACAGACCTGTGAAACATGTCACCTGGACAACCCAATGGACTTGAACGCCAGCTTAAGTGGTCGGCGTCATTGTGTGGCACGGACATCATTAGGGGAGCACCAGCACCGCCGCACTGGCCGAGATACTGGTGCTGAGTCTTGAAGTTATCGGCGAGGCAAACATGTTGATGTTCTTCTGGTGATGGACTGATCATCAAATAATAGAAGATGTGGAAATTGCGCTCGCCTGATGGGACAGCCACTTGATACTGCACAGACCACTGTGAAGAAATGAGTTGCAAATAGACTCAAGGGCATGGTAAGAAGGCGACAATACAAATAGTTGCCAACAGGGGAGGGGAGTGGGGTTGGGTCTTCGAGACGTTTGTAGTGCAAAACTGGTGTTAGCTCGTGATACACCTCCACTCGTCCCTAGTAAGATCCTTTAATTAGTGTGGTGTATAAACTCGCAACTCGGATTTGATTCGACTCAGTACCTTGCCTGTGTGACATGCACATCACCATTCTACATTGAACTGCGTTGACGAGTCCAGAGGGGCTGGATTCGGATGGGTCATGGGGGTGTTCATTAGGTTTGTGATGCGTTACAGGCGATGTCAAAGTGGAGACCCCCGTGGGAATACAAGTGCGTGCCAGGTATATTCAGAAATATATCAATGCTATACTAAGAAACTAACTCGAAAGCATGATGGTCAGAAAAGCGGTTAACATAAAAGCCACGGTAGATATCTAATGAATTATCAAATGTAACGTGCTCGGGAACAAACTCGCTACCAAAGATAGGCAGGAGGTGGACATTCCGGACGATGCTCTCAACAGAGATAACAGCGAGGTGCTTGGTACCATCCCGAAGGGCGGATGGTGTGACCATCCACATCCCAGTTATCTCATCTGGCTCGTCGGCGATGCGGTCGTACCACTGAATGAGAGCACAAGAATAAACTTGATGGTCAATGAAAACGAAAGAAAAGAAGCATAGAACGCGTGCTACTTCCATGCTAAGCATTCCCTCCATTGTGGTGTCGGTGCTGACGAGCACGCAGTCGTATCTTGCAGCTCCGCCATGCCAGGAAGGGTTTGCCCTGATTGATTCTCGCCGCAAACCATTAATCCCGCTGGGATCGCTTGGCGCTACAAAGCTTGCAGATGCGGAATGAAAAATCTTGACCTTGATGGGGTTAAGTAATTGAGGAGCCCTGTTGGGTGATGTAAGAGCACCGACAAATGCTTCGAGCTCGGGCTGTTCAGATAGGAACTCCCCAATAAGTACGGGCAAATCAGGAAGTCCGAGCTCAACAGTGAGCGCCAAGATAGACTTCGCACATCGGCGAGCTCATGAATCGTTGTGTAAGCCGATCGTTTAAGGTTTGAATGTACATTAGACCTACCTGGTGTTCGAGCTAGTTTTACATCAGAGTGTGCAAGTCCGAGTGACTCGTCCAATGCACCTGACGTTTCATTTTCATGGACATCATCAGGCACCGTTGACCGGGCTGGCTGAGTCGTTGAAGCTAATAATGGTGTACAAGAGATTTCGAATCAGTTGCTATACAAATAAAAAAGGGAATCTGAAGTGCACCCTCGAGTTCCCGTGCTTCAGAAGGTGTGGTATGTTCCAACATCCCACGAGCCTCAAAGTCAACACGGGCAGCAGCAAGTTGGGAGAGACGTTGATTTATCCGTAGAATTTGCCCAAGTGCATTGTGCTTGCTAGAGCGGCGCCATGGTTTTTTGACGGCGGTGATGTGTTTTGATTCGGTTATTGATGTCGACAACCCATTTGGTGCACCGAAGAGTCGGATCATTGATTCATAGTGTACAAGGGAGTGCTGGCGGGGGAGAGAGAATCCGTTCGGCCGAACTCCGACCTGACGGAATATTTCACGATGTTGATGAAAGTGGGCAAGAGCATTCCTGAGTTCTTCCAAGGACTTCTCAGTGATTACATTGCGTCGTGCAACGTAACAGAACTCTAAAAAGGCCCGAATGGTCCGCACAATATCATGCGGAACATGCCCCTCGATGGCAGGGAGGTAGACCTAATTAATCCCATGAGGCAAGTCGCTGGTAGAATAACAATAGAAGAATAAAGCTCACCTTCATCAACGCTTTTGAATCATTTCCTGTCCATTGAGAAAATCCCCGGCCGTCTGGAAATCTCCTGAGACCGGGAAACGGTGGCATGACAGCAATACTGTGATAACGTGAGAGATGATGTTCAAATCTGATCTGAATGAGATCTTACCGGCGATCGATGTCAGCTAATCGCTCCCTTGCACCAGCTTTACCATACGTAATTTCCAGATATTTCTCAACCCAGTCGACCAGATGGTCTTTGAACGTACCCTTCACTAATTGATGCAGAATATCTGGGGCGATGAGCTGACAAATATCAGCTCTCGGAAATGAATATGTAAACGGCTGAAATCAACGTCAACCATGCTAGTAAATAGTATAAAAACAAATGTACTTGCCAGGACATTGATGTCGACACCCCAATCTTCCCAGGCAACAGTGGGGATCATGACCTCCTCAGCAATTGCTTTCATTAATTCCATCGTTCGCGGTGCACCTGCTGTATCAAGGTCATGCGGAAACGCAATACACCTATTGGAGCCAGCAAAGAGTCAGAATTAGTAGCACAGATTAAGCACTGAACATGAACGTGAACTTACCGTCCACACCAGTTCTGGACCACACCGGAGATGAGCACCTGTTCTGGATAGTCGGCAATGTATGGGCCAATTCCAAAAACAATACGGCGGTAACGACCATCAGCACAGTGTAGCAACTCAGGCGTCTCCATTCCAGGCTTGAGCGATACAAGTATTCTTGTCATTGCGGCATGAAACAATTTCTTCTTGAATAAACGAAACGTGGGACTGTCAGCATATTTCTTTGCCGCTGCATGAGAGATAATATTAATGTGAGGCTGAGTTGTCGGTAATACTCACTTTTTGGGATCGCCAGAAATGCCAACAATTCCACTGCATTCCCATGGGCACGGCGAGTGGTATTGTGAAGGTTCCCGATCGATAGATAGACCGGCCAATAATCTTGTTGACCAGTTCCCACTGAGACAGTCGTCTTGTCGCTGCCTAGTATAATCGGGACAAAGGTGGCGCCATGCATTTGCTCGTTTTGTGCGATGTTGTCCTGGAAATATATCAGTGTGAAGCACACGACTTCTTGAAGAGAAAGAATTACTGCTTGCTCCCATGCCCAGTCTCCCGACATAAAATTTTCAAAGCGCTGAGTTTCGTCAGAGGAAACAAAATCCCGATAAGGAACATAATCCATCCGGCCATCAAAGTCTTTGTTTGATAAGATTTCTTGTATGAGACGGTGAGGGGAACGAAAGAAGAACTCATAGGACTTTGTCATCCACGAAGGCGTTGTTCCGGGAGGGCGTTCACCACTGTATCGCAGTTTGAAACTGCTCCATGGAATGTCGCTGAGTGGGGTTGCATCAATTGTATCATTGAGCTCGCTGTGGTTTGTAAAGGGTGGTCGAATTCCAGTGCCACTGAGAGAGCGATCCCAGAGATTACATAGCTCATTGGTGTTGCGCATGGACAGCTCAGCCTGCTTGAAAATAAACTCGGCCGTTTCAAAACCAAGGCGGTCTTGGTAAGGGGTCCAATCATGTGGACCTCTCCGACGTGATGGTACGTTAGGTGTGCAGAGATTTATTTGGTTCCCTGCGGCATTGTAAATTCGACCTGAAAAGGAGTTAGTAGATGATCACGATAGCCACCTTTTTCTTACCTGTAAGCTTGTCGTGATAGTCACGGATTACGCCAGGCACTGGTTGGGTAGCTGGTCGACTCAGACTTGGAGCTGGAAGTGGATTCAAGGGGATAGACTCAGAAGACTCAGGATGTATAGAAGTGAAGTCGAAGCAGTGTACTGATGATTGGTGATGCTTCAAGCCCGCCTTTGTTTTGAACCATTGGCGGCAGGCTGCATAGGGACAAGGTATTCGACAGGCTGGAAAGGCACGCCGTGGAGGAGGATAGGACATGAGATTCACCAGTACTATCACCGGAACGTTACCAGAATTTTTGAATGCGTCTGAACTGGGTCATGGGCTTCGAGGGCCCAAGGACAATTGAGGTTGTTGACGACATAATCGGGCTGCAGCTCATTGACCAGGATGGAACATGCAATGGGGGTCAAGGGTGTGAGGGTCAAGGGTTCACAGGGATGATTCGGAATCTAAGTCCGTGACATTATTGGTGTCGTGGAATTACAAAGCGGCGTCACACAACTTTACCTAGTACAAACACACATTTTTCCTGTTTGTGTTACTTCATCACCCTTCCACTGAGCCGGCCTTCATCACCGACATGTCTCGCCCTGGCCCTGTTACTCGTTCAAGAAACTCGAATGCTGATCAGCGTCCCCAAGAAGTAATCCAGCAGCAGAAGAGGCGGACCCCAGCTCAGGTAGAAGCAGACAACGTGCTCAAAGAACGTGAGCAGAACGAGAAAGAAGCTGAGCGACAACGTGGCATTGAACGCCTGACCCGCATTGTCAATGAGTCAGTGCAACACGAGGAGGAGGGTCGTACTCACCCTCCCAGGCCGCGTCCTCGTGTTCTTTTGAAGGTTACGGACCGTGAAGGTACCATCCAAGCCACAGCTGGGACCTTGCGAGGTGATACTGGGATCAAGAATGATAATCGCAGGATGGAAGGGATCAACAAACTCACGGGCAACAGTACACGCGGTCATGATCATGGTCTGGACTTGGACTCGGATGAAGAAATGATTGAAGGTAGTCAGCTTCCTGATCACGGTAAGTTGCCATGGTCATATTATTATATGAAATCTCACCGTTGTGGCAGCCATGGTTGACGACGTTGACATCGAGGCCGTTGGCGATCAAGGTCACGGGGGCAAGGCAAAGCACGGGAGCGCCACCAGTGGCCAGAAACGGAAGGCTCAGCCTGAGTCAGTCTTTCTTACGCTACAATGTCCATCCTTCTCACTGAAACTGTTTTATTTTATTGGGATTTCCTCAACGAATTGCAACAACTTCGACAATCTACAAGTTCAAGTGCCGTGAAGGAGGGCTTTTCTGGTGTTGGAGATGCGAAGGATTGGGCTGGTAGCAAGCTGGTTGCTTCCAAGCCAGTTCAGAGTCTCGTGACTCAGCGCCGCACCAGTCGCGGCCGACACACAAGATCCGTCTCTGGTTATACTTCTGTCAGTTCGAAAAGCTTCCACTCAAATAGTAGGCATGGGACGCCTGCAAGCACACGTTCGAGCACGCACACGCACGCACCAACCAGTCGCACCAACGTCAAGCAAGTTGAGGCACCAGTCGAATCCCAGGCTGCGAGTCCTAGCAACTATTATATAGATGATCTCGACGAGGAACTTGACATCCAACCACCTTCAAGTTTCCCCCCTTCACAATCCCAGAATCCTTTCCCTCCTTCACAGCCCCGGAATCGTGCTCTCCCGTCAGTCGTAAGTCTTCTATTCATGCATCTATTGTGCGGCGAGTGATCGATGGTGCCACGATTGAATTGTCCATACAGGAGGTTGTAGTTGCATCAGAGGAAGACGACGACGACGTTGAATACCTCAACTCACCGCCAGTGGCATCGCAGTTACATTCGGAGCTCAAGGACTTCGGCGACTCAGATGACTTGAAGGCTCAAGGTGGGACTCAGACTACCAATCAGCCCGAGCCCGAGGACAAGGTATGTTGTCGTATACGAGTACTCGGTTGTATTAAATATAACATTATGCCAACAGTTACCTGGCCCACCACCATCCAAACGAGTTCGTACGGGTGCATTGACAACACAACGCTCCGGTGGCAGTGGCGCACACAAGAAATTCATCAATTCGGACCTTCCAGACGGAGCCCTCGCTAGCAACATGTGGCGCCGGGTCTTTGTTTCGACGCTTGCAGAAGTTGCGAGTACCCATGACAACGCATGGGGTATGGAGGACAATAAACTACGACCATTACTCCAAAAAATTTGGGATACGGTCTACGGGAACACCATTCCCCACAAGGTCGAGCTTGGTGGACCAGTGTATTACGTCGTACGTACTCTATTACTCACTTTCTCCTACACTTCAAGTCTAGTAATGCGACCACTTCACAGTCAAAGCAAGCGCTCAATAATTGGCGAGGCGGGTTCGCCGCCGCCGCCATGGCCGTTATGTGCACTTTTTTCGCTGCTGACACATCGCATGAATTCGACAGTGCAGAGAACCGCACGAATTTTGCAAAAGCAATGCTAATGCGACAGTGCCGATTTATATTCGGCAAAGCCGAAGAAGCTGATCACAGGGTATGTACTGTTTATCTCCCGCGTAGATTGATTTTAACTACAATATCACTTTCTTTGCACTGGCAGACATGGAAAGATATTTGGTGGGGTCCGTTCCTGCTACAGACTTTCGCACACCACTTCAACTATGTCAATGGTAAGGTCCCGGCTGTCAACACCGAACAGTTAGGCTTCAAGGCAATTGGACCACGAGGGGCCCTTGCACTCTCTTGTGCAGCGGTAAGTGTTGGTTCATTTCTCCCACATTCATCGTGCTAGTCCAGATTTGATTAATTTGAATCCTTAGTTGACTCGGGTTTTCTCGCTGATTATCGAGGGGGAAATTACGTTTTGTCAAGCTGAGTCTGTGACTGCATGGTCAGCGACCATCTCGAAGGGAGCAAAGTATGATTTTAATGAGAACAACTGGGGTTCGGTCACCCTTCATTACCTCGCACAAATTATGAGGATGACAGACGAGCAATTCGAAGTTGTTTTGGATGCGGTTCAGCCTCACGTCAAAAATGCCAAGTTACCTCCTTACCTTGACCTGTTTTCTGACGAAGATGATGAAGAGCTCTTTGCCTTCCGTTGATCGTCACGGTAATCAATCTTTTTTATCTAAACATTTGTTACTAACTTTACTCCTAGAATTATTTCTCATCCTCAATGCGCATTATCACCTTCCGCATCAATTTGCTGACTTGGACGCTATGATCACTTTTTTCTTTCTTTCTTTCGTGTTCATTTCTCCCCCTCGCTTCAGTGTGTTCATTTCTCCCCCTCGCTTCAGTGTGTTTGGGTTCCTTCCCCCTCGTTCTGCGTTCTCGCACTGGTTCTCACGTTGATCACACTAGTAATCACATTCATGTAACTAGTGCTGCTTATCTTGCTAATTGAACTTTGGGTTGCGTTGTTTTCACAAATCGTTTGTGAACTTTTTGTCTCGGTCGAGCTTTGTAACCAGTACGTGCTTAAATGTATCATTGTTTCTTGCCGTGTCGAGCACAACTTTCTGTCTTAGTCGTGCTTTGTAACTAGTCCGTGTCGAGTGCAACTTATCGCACTCGTTGTAGTCGAGCTTTGTATAACTATGTGTCTAAATGTACTATTTTGTCTTACTGTGTCGAGCACGACTTATCACGCTCGTCATAAGCTCCAGAAGATGGGAAAAGACGATCCTGCCATTTTCTATTTGTCTTACCCGACTAATTGTACTAATGACGTACCGTAAGATCACTTAGCCGCGGGAAGATTGCATAAGCAGTTCGCAAGCCGAAATAAGCAAGATGTAAAATTACTGATGCTAGTACAGAGTGGTTCCGCAAGAACAAGGTTGATACATTCGACTGACCATAGAATAGTCCTGACATGAACATTATCGAGCATACCTGGGACTATTTGGATCGTCGTGTGCGCACTCGCACCACGCTTCCACGGAATATTGGAGACTTGTGGGAGGCTTTGGTCGAGGAGTGGGGTCACATCGATCAGGACTAGTATGTCACGAAATTATTTGAGAGTATGCCACACCGGGTACATGCTCTTCTTGAAGCCAAAGGGAGTCACACTGTGTACTAGGTAGCACTTTTCTGATATCTCTCGAATACATGCGTTGGTGCGCACTCTAATCCCTGACTCGGAGACCAGCGTCCAAAAAAGAAATGCACAGTAGCTTTGGCAGAAATTGCTACGCTGAGCTCGAGAATCTTCATTTGAGTGCCTTGTGCGTATATAATCAATAACTACACTATATAGGCTCTCGATCGAGCCCACAATATACGGGACAGGAACCTAATGCTGTGCATTTCTACTGTGAAACTTCTCACACCTGACTTCACCTTGCGGCAACTGGATCACTATTTGCTGTGAGTGAAACTTGACATTCCTATCAGCCAAGGTTCAAGTGAAGATCGAGATGATACTCACGCAAGAACTTCGAATGGTGGAGAGAAGATGAATTGTTCCAGACTTAGGAAAATAAACTTGGGAAGAAAATTAGGGAGGATTGCGGCAATGGGATCAGTCCACTCACAAAGAAACTGACATAGACCGGAGATAGCGAGTTCTGGGAGTGTGATCTGGACACTCTTTTCATTAAGGCCCTCGATAGACCCATTCAACGATAACACTGTACGAGCTGACTGAAAGGCGATGGTGAGTAAACCTAATAAGAGACGTACCGAACAGGCCATGATTCAGTGTCTAATCCCGCATAGGAATCCTTCAAGCGTGAGTCGAGGCTGGGTTTGAAATCCTTATAAAGAAAAGGTACTATGAGAAGATTCATTCGACAAACGCGCGTCGACATACCATTGAATGGGATACGGTCTCCCCGCTGACCACCATTCAGCGTGAGTTGACATGGGTGACTTCCATATAACGTCAGGAGGAGTAGCCTTAGCCGCCAAAGAGGATTGTCCTAGTACCAGTGGGACAATGGCGATCATTGTGGGAAAAGTGATAAAAATGCTTAGATATCATGGTAGAAAAGACTGCAAAAGGGGGGAGGGGTTGACGATGTGAAGGCCCTGGAGACGCATGTACCCGTATTTACATGGGTACCTCGTCTGAGTGTAAAAGCTATAATTCAATCTGAGGTTACCATGATAAGTCCAAAACATCTGGAAACGGTGCAATTCAGCTCATGCGAGATCACACAAACACAGTATCATTGAAGGGATATGTAGTAAACACTGTAATGCCACGAATCCACGGAGGGAACTTCTGTTGGAGTGATTGAAACGGAGTGACTTGCCGACACGAATCCTGTTACAAGGTCATCAGGTTATGTCAGGCCGCCGACTCAGGCGAAGCAAGCGACTGATCAATTTCGATAGTGACTCGGTACCTGATTCAGATTGAAACGGAGTTCTCGTCATGATATGGCGAAGTCTAACTCAATTGAAGCATCCGAATCCCGATGCCTGCTTCTTATATACCTGAGTAGCCCCACCAGACGTGTATTGTGGTCATCTGGATGGAAACCTTTGTTAGATAGTGTTTCCATTCCAGCATGTAAATACTGGCAAGGGATCCTCCTTTTATTTCCTCACAATCTTTAAGCCACTAACTGTCAGAGAAATACGGCCATCTGGAAGGAACAAGCCTGCAAATCCTCAAGCTGCAGAGATGTTCAGTAGTAGTATCTAGCACTACGACGACCCTTCCAGGATCTGTGTTGACATCCTAAGGGACTGCCCCCCGGACTGGGCGTCTGCGAGTGGACACATTGTTGCCATTTCCTTCCATATATAACTTGAAAGTGACCTCCATTGGCATCATGGGGACGGGTATTATATATGTATCAGCGCCAGGCTGACAGGTCACTGTGCGGGGTAATAAGAGGATTCTCTAGGTTTCCTGACGGAGGCTACAGAACGAGGTACGCACTATACGTATCTTGGAAGTCTAAGTGAATTAATGAACCACTCGATGAAGTGGAGGCTGCAGGCATACCTTAAATAATTGGACACATGGTGATCTTGGTGTGATGACTGAAGTCATACTGATACTAGTGATCCTTCAGTACCTGCATACAGATGCTATGTTAGTCATACAGAATGTCACCTTATAGCTGTGGTCCCCGTTGCTGAGCAATCACTACATCAGTAAAACCTTCAAGTACTTTTCGGGCGCTCTTCATGTGCTCTCATGTGCTCTTCAGTGTCTTTTTGTGCTTTTCAGCACAGCACTGAAAAGCACGAAAAGTAGATCTCTTTGCTTTCTGCCTAACTTTTCATGCACTTTGGGAGCCTTTTAGTGTGCTGTTCGTCGCCTTTTTATCCTTTTCAATATTTAGATGACTTGAAAAGCAACAGATTTCATTAGAAATAGCCACCGAAAGCAGTATTTCCTGCAAAAAGCATAGCAAAACGAGCGTGTTCATTGGTCAACGGATGGAACAAAATTGTCCAAACTTGGGTATATAAGCTACGTAGCCACCGAAAGCAGTATCGAAAGAGCACAGAAAGGATGAAAAGTATAGAGAAACGAGCGTGTTCATTGGCTGGCCAATGGAATCAAAATTGTCCAAAATTGGGTATACGAGCGACATAGCCACCGAAAGCAGTAGCAAAAGAGACGAAAAACATAGAAAAATGAGTGTGTTCGTTGGTCAACGAGTAGAATCAAAAGTGTCCGAACTTGGGTATATGAGCTGCGTGGCCTGTCACGAATGTGCGTCAAGAACTGGTATATGGGCCAATGGTAGGCTCATGTTGGAGTGAAACGAGTGTGGGAATGGGTATATGTGAAAAGAACTTGAATGACGGAAAGAGGCAGAGCAAGAACATCCTACGTGGGAAAGTCAGTGGGGTAGTGGCGATAGGCAAAAGCTTACACATCTGAGCTCTGGGATCCAGCACGTCCAGAGCCACAGTGGAGGTGTAGAAGGCATCACCATTGTCCCGGGCCTCCTGGTAGGTGGCAAGATACAACAGCGCCTTGGCAACAATGTTTTCCAAGGTCTCATCACTCCGCTTTGCAATCGATTTGTAGTACAACGAAGTCTGCCAACCCCAGTTCTGGTAGGAGAAAGCGGTGCCCTTCCTACTCCTCCTTCCTGTCTTCCCATTCATAAGTAGTTCTTGCTTCCAGTTGGTCCAATTTCCTGAGGTCGGATCCACATCGATATCTGACTTTTGGACTGTCTGCGCCTCTGAGTCCTCCACCTTCGTGGTAATGCTGTCAACTTGAAGTTGACCACCTTCGGCTAACTGCAGTGCACATTCCAGCTGGAAAACTCTGGTTAGTAGCTATATGACAAACAAAAGTTTTCTCTCACCGCTGCAGTGCAGAGTGCAAGTACTCCCTTGATGCCATGATCGCATTTGGCCAGAAGATCGAGCCCTGGGACTTCCACCCACCCAATTGTATCTTGCAGGTGAGTTGTTGCAAGAAGGTTGTGGATGAGTGGGGACCTAAAGGCTTTAGAGGCATCAGAAGCATTGAAATCCTCATATGCAAATGCACGAAGCGTCAGCAGGTTAGTCGCTAGATCTTCTGTAGTCAAGCCCTTAGCCTCCTTGGCATTATTCTTCAGGTGCTTGAGCACAACATGGCCAGCAGCATTTCTGATAACATGGCACCAGCGAGAGAGCTGCTGGACAGCCTGATGGCAGCCCCACAAGGTTCGTATTAATTATCACTAAAACGGTCTAGATGATAACTGCTGTAGTACATACCAGATTATAGACATGACCCCTGTGTTTCAGTTCCTTCGGCTCATTGAAGGTAGGATAGACAACGGTGATGACGGCAGCAAGTACGTGCTCAAGTTTGCTTTCATTGATGTTCCATACATTAGGTTGATCCCCATACCACAGGATGACGCTTGGGAGCACATTCTTGGACCATTTGTCCTCGAGATCGTCTTGCATGAGCAGGGGTAAGTCATTCTTAGTGGTCTTGGCCCTAGAACGGTTTTTTGATGGTGTGAAAACATTACGAGACTCCACCATGGATGCCATCGGGATTGACGCATCCCCAATGTCACTGTCATCCATTTTATCACTGCTGTCCGCCTGCTCGGTTTTGACTTTCTTAATTGGGTGAGTCTCAATCACCACAATGGCATTCTGTTGGGCGTGAGGTGAGCTCATATATAAGTCAACTTGTTATAGGTTTCGTTTTAACTCCCCTGTTGTGTGAGATGTCGCCCTCCCGCCCAGGACCCAGGCTGTGGGCCAGTCTCTGTCAGGCTCTCCCCCTCGCTGGCTGGTTCGGTATCTGCTTCATGCCCCTCTGAGTCGCTCCATACATCATGTTTTCGTTTCAATCTGCCAGTGACTTGCTCATGCTGTAGGGTTTGTTTCTCCACAAGGTTGGCAAGGTCATTGACATTGATGTGAGTAACTGTGACCAGCAGCTAAGAACATGCTGACTGCTGCTGGCAGCGTAAGTGACCATCACATTGTATCTGGCACAGTAAAGAGATTGACGCTAACCTTAGGTTTGCCCTTGTAATACTTGACTGCATACTGGAGCTTGTTACCATTGTCTTCAACATCAGTGGGGATCTCACTCATAGGTGTCTGATTGCATGACTGACTGAACACATTGTTAAGGTGTGATTGTCGAACACTAGTGTTGTGACCCAGGTACATACCTGTTGCTGTTGGCTGCGGCTTTAGTTCGGGCCTCAGCCTCTACCAGCTGCTGATGTGTCACATTTGACAAGATCATTCATATATCAGTTCCCCTACTGGTCTCTGGCTCTAATCCGACAAAGTGTTACAAGTCACAAGGTTAGTTGCATTCATGGGAAACTTAGTGATATAACTAACGAGAGAGGCGTGGTGGTAGGATCATGGCCTTGTTTTCAGATCGTTTTCTGACAACACGAGGCTTTGGCAGTGGCTGTATGGCAGCTTGGTCCTTTTGGGCCTCGGACTGTTCAGTGACCATTTGTGCCTGAATGGTTGAAATCCACTGGTAAGCATCTTGCTCTGCCTTTTTCAGCATTTCTTTCTTCTGTCTAACATGCTCATCATCTATGCGCTTTTGCTCAGATGTGTGTCTAGGTTGGGGCTTGTCCAGTAAGCCTGGTTGAGTGTTCGCGTTCAATGGCCATGTAACACGATGCTCAGAGGGTTGAGCAGGCAATCCCTGAGCCTCAGGCTCTCTTGGATGGTGAGGCGCCATGGAAAAAATGGTGAAGAGTGCAAATGAGTGTGTATGTTGAAGGAAAGGAAGTTGAGGGAGCGAAAACACAGGAAATGAGGCGAGTTTATGGCAGCCTCTGTTTATATAGTACGGAACCCTGCAAGGTGTCCCACAAGCTCCATGTAAACTTTGTTCTTGGTAGGCAAACTTTACTCATGTCTGTCGCTCCACAGCATGCACTGCTTCAGTATCAGTGTCCATACCCAAGATGCAATCGTTGGTTCAAAAACCAGTCAGGATTGATGCAACATCAACATGCAAAGCACCCACACGTGTCCATTTCATCCTCTCCAAGTTCGCCCACTCACAGTCCAACCCCTCTGCTAACATGGAGTTCAACACTTCAGGATGCAGAGGTTGACACTCCTCCCCATGTTGGTGAGAGTAAATACTTTGGACCCAGCAACGTGGTTCACCGTAATTACCATCCGTTCATGACAGGTGAGTATTATCACAAACGGTTCTAAAAATTTTCTCTGAAAGTCTTCTTTACAGGATGTCCTTGTAATTCCACTGGGGTCTTCCTACCATTGGGTGCTCCTCCTCCTGTGGACCAGGCAGATGAGGATGACTGGACACCTTTCCATAGTTGTCTGGAATTTGAGCTTGCAGATTTTTTATACACATGCAATCAGATGCCTGGACAACAAATTGACATGCTCTTGGATATCTGGGGCGAATCTCTCCTTAGTGTTGGTGGCAATCCATTGTATGGAAACCACAAAGACCTGTACAAAACTATTGATGCCATTCGAGAAGGTGATGTCAAATGGGAGTGTTTCTCTCTCAAACATGCACCCTCACCAGATGACGAAGATCATGCGTTGTGGATGGATGCAACATACGACATCTGGTACCGATGTTCCCGCCAGACTATCCACAATATCCTCACCAATCCTGATTTCGTGGATAAATTGGACTTCCAACCCTACTGGGAATATGACTCAAAGTCAGATGAGCGACATTTTCAAGACTTCATGGGGGCTGACTGGGCTTGGGACCAAGTGGTATGTTTAATCCATTGTCTCTCAGCCTGAGTGGCGTTGTTAATGACAGTAATGGCAATGCACAGGATATCATTTCTCGTGACCACACTGAATGTGAGGGTGCAATGTTTGTACCTGTCATCCTAGGCAGCGACAAAACTACTGTCTCTGTGGCTACAGGGCAACACGACTACTACCCATTATACCTATCCATTGGCAACCTCCACAACAGTGCTTGATGCTCACATCACAATGGTGTTGCTCTGATTGGCTTTCTTGCAACTCCGAAAGGTAAGCACACCGGGCTGTTGATTGAAATAAAATTGACCAAATCAACTTCACATAGCTACACATGAGGAAGCAAAGACAGCTGGCTTTCACAAGTTCCGCCACCGACTTTTTCATACATCACTAGTGCGCATACTTCAGGTCTTGAAACCATACATGACCAAATGGGAGGTGGTACATTGTGGTGATTGACACCATTGCTGAGTAGTATACGGACTTGGTCCATACATTGCTGATTATGAAGAGCAAGTGTTGTTGGCTTGTATTGTACGAAACTGGTGTGTCAGGTACGTTCTTTCTTGTTCCCTCGGGCAGAGTATTGATTCCAATTAATTTTAATGTCATAAGATGCCTCAGCCATAGAATGAACCTTGATAAAGGTGGACTGTTGCGTGACTGGCATCATACAGAAATACTTGTCGATGAACTGGATGTCAACGACCTATGGCATGAATTTGGCATCATCCATGATCTCATTGTAAGTATACTATGATTGAACGAATCCATTTGCTATGTACATTCTGACATGTATGGACTACCCGCAGCCATTCACAAATGACTTTCCCCGAGCTGATATATGTTGGCTCCTCTCTCCAGACATCCTGCATCAATTAATCAAAGGCGTTTTCAAGGATCACCTAGTGGAATGGGTTGAGAATTATTTAGTTGGCACATATGGCCGAAAGTGCGCAGATGCAATACTAGATGACATTGATCACTGGTATGTGCCCTCTGAATTGAAATACATTGCTTTAATAAGACCGGCATATATAGCATAGCATCAGTAGCATCATTTGCTAGTCTCCACTGTTTCCCTCAAGGTCAGCATTTCAAACAGTGGACAGGCAACGATTTGAAGGCCCTCATGAAGGTTAGTTGATTTCTAGTTGTAGCTACATTGTACTGTACTGGCTGGTGTTGACTTGTCCTCAGGTTTACCTTGCAGCTATTGAAGGTCATGTCCCACAGGATATGGTATGGACCTTCTGTGCATTTCTGGAGTTCTGTTATTCAGTATGCAAGGACGTTATTACAACCTCAGAGCTTGCAAAGCTTGAGGACACCCTCACTTGATTCCATCACTATTGAGCTGTCTTTGTCAACGTTGGTGCCACACAGACTGTCTTGCTCCCTCGCCAGCACTCCCTCACACATTATATTGAGCTAATAAAGCAGTTTGGGGCACCAAACGGTTTGTGTTCATCCATTACTGAGTCAAAACATATCAAAGCCGTCAAAATGCCATACTGATGTTCAAACCACAACAAATCGTTGGGCCAGATGCTAATTATCAATCAAAGGTTAGACAAACTATGAGCAGCATATATCAAATTCAAGTTGTGAGGAATGCTTGTCTTCAGGGCAGGGACTACCATTGGTCTGGGTGGTTCAGATATCCATCAAGTGTTGGGTAAGTAAATTATTTCATATGAGCTAGATGTTACAGATACTGACAGGATTGTCACAATACAATCAGATGATTGACAAGTATGTGATCGGCAACAGGGGCACGAGGAAGATGCAAGTCAACAAGATGATCCTGGGGACTCTGTGCCAGTAGATGGCCATTGTGCGGAAGCTTTTGTGCGTCTCACCAAGACTCAGTGTAAGTAATTTTTCGGTACTTTGATCACAGTAAATTGACCATGGTTATTCATGCACCTAGAGCGCAATCAGGCCAAAACTGTACCTGATCTTGCAACTGAACTCGGAATTCCTCATCTCCCCCAACTTGTCCGTGCTTTTCTCCATACTAAACTCCACTCTGACGATGACACGCCCTGCAACATATGCCCTTTTTATGTTGGCAAGATTTCTATTTTAAACTCCGCATCATCTACGTTCCATGCTCCAAGTGACTTGTGTGGAACTGGAGGCATGTGTCGAGAATATATCTGATCCTGCCTGAATTGGAGGAACAAAGGTCCCTGACGTGACTGTGTATTTGTAGTCACCAATCCAGACTTCATGGGCTTTAGGGGAATGGATGTCGCTTGTGTCCTGTGCTTTTTTTCATTTTCATTTCAAGGCATGCTTTACCCTTGTGCAGTTATTTGCTGGTTTGATCATATTGGAGATGCACTGAATGAAGACACAGCCATGTGGGTTGTCAAGCCCGGTGTCACTGCCGCGAGACAACCCAAGATGGCTGTAATACATACCAATGCCATCTTCCGGGCTGCCCACCTGATTCCTGTATATGCATCTGTGCCACCACTCCCAGCTCAAGGTATTCCCCCAAATCAATCATACGACCATTTCTGCCTCTTCTATGTCAACAAATTTGCTGACCACCACTCTTTTGCAACAGCTTTTTGAGCCCCAACCTACTATTATAGCTATGAACTTCTGAAATCGATGAGGACAAGGCCTTCCAATTCGACCTCACTAGCCCTGCCACCCAGTCCACCCATGGCACCTCATATTCCCCCATCAGCATATTCTCTCGCCTTGTCTCACTCTCACCTACCCCAACCCCTGGTCCAGGAGTCCAACCGGGAACACTGCGAGTCATCTGAATGACAATGAACGCCACTTTATTTTGCATGTGCTCGCTTTTTTGCAGCTTTGGATGATATCATTAATGAGAGTCTTGTTGGGCGCTCCTCCAATGAGGTGCAGGCTGTGCAAGCTCGTTATCCATCTTCTCTCAGCAATTTGTGCCTGCAGGACACTAATAAATCTCCATATTAGCTACCCGTTTCTTAGTTACACCATGTAATGTAAATACTGTCATGCTTTTTGGTTGGTATGGTACTTTCCTGCTTAGCTACTTTCTGTGCGCTCTTAATGTGTCTTTAGTGCTTTTTGGCTTTTGTACTTTTTAAAGCCTGAAAAGCCACGAAAAAGCTTGAAAAGTAACATGAGAATTTACTGATGTAGGACCTAACATTCACGAGGATGCGTTCAAGGGATCGTCATAGCTCATGTTGTTGTCAATCTTCATCTTGTCTATCATGGTAGTGGGTTTCAGAATCTCTCCCTGTGCAAGTCTATCCCTGTGTGGGTATGATCCCTGTATCGGCCAAGCAATTTCCTGTCAACAGCCACGCTTTCGCAGGAATAGTTGACTGCTTCGATTTCCCGGCCACGGACCAGCATAGGTGTGCAGGTGCCGTCAATTAACACAATATGATCCCTTGGGTATGACAAAGACGACTGACAGGATCATGGCGGCCTTGACAACGAGTGCAACAAACGACTAGCCTGAGAAAACAAATCAGTTGACAATTGCACCATTGGCATTCACCAGTAAAATCATCACAGCCTTATCTGTTCTTGTTCAGAACTTATCAGAACTTTTCCAACTTTTTCCGACCTGAGCAAACTTTCTGCACAAGTCGCTTGAGGCCACTCATTTTCTTGAATGTCACTTGTAAATCACTTTGATCACACTTAGCACAAGCTGTCACAATTGTTAAAAGTAGGAAAAGCAGCTCATTTCAAGCCATACTGTCCATTGGAAAACTAGAATAGACACAAAAAAGTAATTAAAGGGGTCGAAATTGTGTAAAAGGGGTAAAAGGGGGATGTCAACAAGAGCTCAGCATGATAAATGATAAATCTAGCGGGGGCGGAGTGAAAGTGATTGCAGTGGTGGTGAAGTTCTTGGACTTGTGGGGATGAATCATTAGATCTAGAGTTGTCAAATTGAATAAAAAATCTCAATTAGTTCCATACAAACCAAAAATTGTCGAAAGAAATACCAAAGGCATGAGCACAGGTCAACCGTGTCAGCACCGGATCTGGAGGAGCCACTGGCAGAATCAAGGGGGCCATGGCCAAGATGCGCATGCACAGAGGCAATGATATTGGCAGTATTGTCTTGACCCTTTTTTGTGACAGCGACAGCATATGATCGTGTTTCACTGCCCCAGTTACTCATAGAAAACATGAATTTCCCTTTGCTCATGTTTCTGGTTGCTTTGTTCACCGACTTCAGCAGGGTCATCTTTCCCTTCTTCCTGGCCATTTCATCCACAGCATTCTGCACATCAATGAAACCTTCACAGACAAGGTTAATTGCATGCTCAAGCTTTGATAACAAGACAGTCAGTGCATAAAATTGAGGGATGCAATGAAATTGTACCATGGCAGCTGCAAGGGCAATAACACACTCCATGCCATAGCCTTTCTAAAGCTTTGCAGTGCTCAAGGATGGGATGTCAATAGCACTAGTGGTCTTGCTCAAATGTGCACTCGCAATGAGTTTCAGAATGAACTGGGAATGGAAGTTGCAAGCAGAATCAGGATGGTCGTAATCTTCGTGCATAAAGCGAAAATGGGGTGGAGCAATCAAGCACTCGGCGATTTCTTTGATGGTGGCATTGGAATTGACCATCTCTGAAATATTTTTGATGACCTCCCAGAAGAAATGAACGATCATAACGAGGGTGGTGGATCCAAATCCACTGCACCATTCAAGCAAGCGCTGCCATGCCTATCAACATTTTAGCATCAAAGATAATGGGGGGATGAGAAAAGAAAGCAAGGCTATAATAGGGTAGTTCAGAATTGAAAACAGCCCCAGTTTTGGGACCATTTTGGTCTTGTTTTGGAATTCAATTTGGACCAAAACCACCCGAGTCGATTTGAGGGAGTTTTGTGGATCGTTTTCGGCAATCTGGCACAACGCTCTGAGTTCCAACTCAGATATCACCCGTCAGTGTATACTCCAAGTCTCATTACTGAAGGACTAGCTTCATCTCGACAAAACACACTATTTCAGCCCCTCAAAGGCTTCACTTTATACCCGTTAACATGGCCAAGAAGCTCTCTGGCACCCAGACCTCCACTCCGAAACCCAATGGCAAGAAACAAGCCCTGAGTCAGCCTCCTCACTCGGCAGCTAAGGACAAGGAGAATCCGGGTGACGCAAGGAAGGCTCAGATTGCAGTACAGTAAGTTATATAGTCATCAAGGTGTCTTTCTACTTATTTTTGTATAGCTGGTCGAAGCCTGAGAACTATCATCTCACAGATACCTTGCTGACTCTTATCGAGGAGTCAGTGACGTGGAAAGTTGCTCTTGGCTTTGACAAGGGTGCTGGTTCTGGTCCACCTTCGACTGGCTGGGGGAAAAGCCTTATCCAGCACTGTTCCGACATAGCTGAGGCCTTCTTCCTTGCTGATAAAGCCTTCAAGAACAAGTACACAAAGAGTGATTTGCCCGCACTTTGAAATGTCATCAAAAACCACATTAATAGGTACATAAATTTCTTTGAACTCCATGACTGCTAATGGTCATGAATCCTTGGTCAGCCTCAAGACATCCTTCTCTGAGCACCGTGGAGAACTTGGTGAGACTGGCCATGGCCTAGTGACCACGGGTCAAGCCAAGGAACTTCAAGGGGGCACCCATGCTGCAAATGCATGGGGTACTCTTTGCTTATATATACTTGTTATGTCATTTACTGATTAATTTTTAGAACTGATTGGGGAAAAGTTTCCTTGGTATCTTCGGATAAGTGAATTGATTGGTGGAAGTCCAGTATCAAGCTGAAAGGCTATTTCCAATAGCCAATCAGCCCTGAACTTGTCTGTTCTTGGTGTGGATGAGCAGAGTTCTGATGAAGTGAGTGATGAAAAATCTTCTGGCTCTTGATTGACTAGTTCTCAATAGGAAACATTTGTTTGCTGGTCCCCCACTCCTCCATTGGATGACATTGTCCAAAGTGTAGGACCTTTGTCCCTACATGGAAACCTATGTGATGATGATGGTGATAAGAAGGACATATTGTCCTTACCTGCACTCAAGATGGTTGTCCCTCCCAGTGTCACTGGCAAGCGTTCCTTCTCTGCTTCTTTACAACCTAGCAAGAAGCAAAAGACCAACCAGGAGTCTGTTTGGGAAACAGCTGAAGCTGAGCATGAGGCACATATTGCCATGCATGCAGTTACTACCAAGGAGAAAACTACCCAGGAAGAGATAAAACGTAAGTCATCTTATGAAACCACCATTGCTATAGAGAAGATGCGCTTGGAAGCACAAGATAAGCAAGCTACAGCAGATCAGGCCCATCAGTTGCTGATGATGGAGAAGCAAATTGAGCTAGCTAAAATTCAGGCAGGCCTTCCTTTCAAAAACATTCCCATTGATCCTAGACTTGGATAACTATTTTTTAAAATCTAAACAATTGTTTCTTTTACCTAGCCTTAATTCAGGCTTTGATAGTATACCCCTTTCTTATCTCTGACTATTCATTCCCTTGTTCATATAGAAACCTGAACAATGCCAACTTCAACTCCTCCCTTCTAATCCTTCCTTTAAGCAATGTCACATTTCTTCCCTCTTCTCTTTCCCTCTCTTCCTCCTCAGCAGACTGCTCCCTAATAGCCATTAGCTCTGCAAAATGCTCCCTTTCTTCTGCCATGATCTCTAGCCCTCTTTGAAAGAATTGATCTGTGGAAGTGTTGATTCCCATTTGGTGTCCAAGTATAAAGGATTGCAAGTGAATGCAGGAGATGATCCAGAGTGTGGCATATTGAATATGATCTTCATTATCAAGACGTACACAGAGTCCACATAAGGATTGCCAAGTCCCCTTGAGATAGCCAATGGCATGCTCAGATCGGATTTGGATTTTGGAAACATGATAATTGTGTGTTGTATTTTCAAGAGTGTCTTTTTCAGGCCTTATATCTATTAATGCTTGGTGAACACAAATAAACAAAATTTAACTTACTTTTTGTATGGTGTTTGACACCAATCATGAAGTGGATATGCCACATCAGCAAAAATCCACTCATCTGGAGTCAATAAGACTTCATGCTCCTGGAAAATACGTGTCTCTGCAAAAGCTGTGGAGTCATGTTGACTTCCAGGAAGACCCACAGAATAGTCAACAATGCGGAGATCAGGAGTGGATACAATCTACTAAAAAATTTATTTATTTTAAAAAGAATGTTAAACATACCTGAACATTCAAAGAGTAATTGGATTTACAATCATACCAGGCATTGCCAAAATAACCTGGACAGGAGTTGTTATGATACCAACTTTTCCTCACTTCTCATCTCCAACGTATAATCGATTCTAAAGATAAACACCTCATGTCAAGGCTGTCCAAAGGATCATACCCGATTGGCTGCCACAATAACACAGCATCCATCAACACATGCCCCTTATCATTTCATTTCCCTTATCACTGACTCATCATCGGCAGTGCAAGGCTATGCTCTTATCTATGGCTCATATCTATTCACACCTTATCATCCAATAGGATGCATTATGCTTATCTACATAGTTCATACTCAGATTAGAACTCCGATATCCATGTAGTATATAAACCCCATGAATTACAGCCAGAGAGCTCTAACAAAGTTCTCTTGGAGTTTTCACCTCTCTGCTGGACTGAACCCCCTCTCACTTTATCCACTACACTTTAACAGTCTAGCTTTGTTCTAGGTTGTTTCAGGAGTAGAGAGGAATGAGGGTTCCATCCACCATTACCCATCCATTTCGCCAAGCTGGACATGAGCTATCCTCAACCCACTGCTTGGCTTTCTCTTTTTCTACACCAGTGGGCCAATAGAGTGCTGCTCTTCAGAACTCAGGACGACAGATCACAGTCATAACATGATTAGTCACATCCCTCACAGTTCCATACCCAATGCCAGCCCATAGTGCAACCATGGTTGTGCTAATTGCATTACCATAGTGCCCAAAACAGTAGAGTGCAATGGCTAATTGCTGATCCAATGACATCTGGGAGTGATTAGACTTATTCTGAAATATGGAAGCACCTTTCAATGCAGCCAAGAGTAAATCAAAGCACTGTGGAGTCACCCGAACATGTGCCCAAAATATATCTGGTCGCTCATGCTTCCATACTGTCAGAAGAAGTTGTAAATTCTCACCACTCTTGGCAATCGGCTGGTGATCAGCAAGATACCTGTGGGCATAAAGAATGCAAAGCAGGTGCAACATTGAATCACTGGTGGTAGGCAGATCCTGACCCGAATCAGAGGATGATGATGTTGAACCATCTGAATTCCCATCAAAAGATGACTCTGAGTCAGAATCAGACCTAGAGAGTGACTCTGCAAGTCCCTGTGATTCAGCAATCAGCACAGCCAAATACCCATCAATAAGGGCTTGTGCCAGCTGCTGATGCTGAGATTTTGTGGGCATGAGAGGCAGGATTGTAGGAAGAGGCTAGTTGATCAGTGATCAGTGATCAGATCTGACCGCAGTGCACAGTAAATTTTAAACTCCACTATATATGTAATCAGAATGGCAGCGAAAACTGCCTGAAAAGTGGGTATGTCAGAATTCAACATGGTTTTTGGGCAGTTTGGCTGCTCAAAACGAATCTCAAAACGAGGCCAAAACAATTCCCAAAATGAGGCCATTTTGAATTCTGAAGGACCCTAATGTACCACACCAAATACAGCACCATTAATTGTAACTCGATACTGTACCTCGGGGTAGACAATGGTGAATATTTCCTGGAGTGCTGTCACTAGAGACTTGTCAGGAATTGACCAGATATTTGGTTGTTTGCCTGCCCAAAGAGTAACTGTGGTCATGAAGACATTCGTCCACCTATGATCAGCATGAACAGGGAGGTCAATATTTTTGTATTCACTGCGAGACTTGGGCTCAGTCTAGGTGCCACCCACACCAGGCTTCTCCAAGTCAGGCTTGGTTTCACTGACAGTGATACCCTCAGGAGTCATGCAATCACCTGTTTCAACCGCAGTCAGAGTCTTGATGAGTGCTGCCTTGGCCTTCTTCAGTGCCAGCTGAGGGTCTGCTGCATGTGTGACACTGACAGAGGTCTGGTATGAATCGTATGATGTTGACTGCCAGTGAGTTCACATACATTGAGACTTGAAATGGGCCTGGGCTCATCGATGTTATAGTTCGTATCCCACTGGCATCCACCTTGTCAGTCTCAATTTGCATGGCCATTTCACCATTGTCAGGCTTACTGTCTGTAACAATCTCCTACTGGCTGAGAAAACACAAGGCTGAGGTGAATAGCGAGGGTGGATCTGACTCGCCTCGATCTCAGAGTCACTGTCAACAGAGGAGGGAATAACCTAAAACAGTCAATTAATCAATATCTTCATACTATCTGACTCAGAGAATGTGTATTGAGTGTGCACCATTGTGATGTTCTTGGTCAACTTTTCTGTTCCATTCCTAGAAATGGACGGCCCTTCAATCTCCACATCATTGTCATCTTCTGCGTCAAGGTCAAAGCCACCAAATTTCTTTGAGATACTGAGGCCTGTCTCTGAGCACTGAGTACTAGCAGTAGCTGCCCAGGTATCAACTTTTGTAGCTTGGCTATCAGAGGGGAATGTTGACGCCTAGCTGCCATTTGCCAAATGGGCCATTGACTGCGTCTTCTCATGGACAAGTGTAGCCCACCCTTTGACAGTTCCAGAAAGTGATTTCTTTCTGTCAGATTTATAGTAGTCAGTAATCAACAAATTGACAAACCACAATGTAGACTCAGTGAGAAGTAAGATGATCTGATCGTTGATGCTCAGGTGCATGGGTACCTACTTGAGATATTGTGACAAGTTTGGCTCCTTGTCTAATCTGGTGTATGAGACAGTCGTGGTATTGATCGTCTTGGTGGCTTTGTTGATCATCGCCTTGAGTGATTCCTTTGGTGCCCTCTGAGTCTTTGGTCTCGCACTAGTGGCCACCACTGCCTGTGAATCCGATGGACTTTGATGGACATTGCCTGTTGATATGGTAAGCTCTCGTACATTCCTCACAAAAATGGCATTCAAACTGACCTTGCTCAACCACACTACTAGGATTGCCTAGCGTACTGTTAGGAATGGAGCTTGTGCTCTTCATGGTGCTGGGAGCCTCAGAATCCTGTCCCAGCACCATGCCTGCAACCTCAGGCTTCTACAATACAACCTACTTGAATACTACGACAACGGCGAAGTAAAGGTTAGAAAAACTCACAGGTGTGACAATGCCATTCTGCTCCTTTGCTCGCAGCTCCATAACCATCTTAGCAATAGTGATGATGCACTCTTGTTCTGCTTGCTCAGCTGCTGCTTTCTCAGCCGCTGCCTGGATGTTGTCAGCCTGTTTTTCAGCCCTGGTGCATCACTTGCCCTGTGACACAAGGACAATTGCCCCAGGGTGGACGGATGCATTCTTTGCATGGGTACGTCAAGGAGTCATTTAGAGAAATGTCCTGGCTTGCCGAATCGAGTAGAGCTAAGAAGGTTGGGATATGGAGTCAAGTGGTGAAGTAAGAAAATTGGAGTCAGCTCTTTGTAAGTTGACTTACCGTGAGTGCAAACAAATAACTCACCAAGTCTGGCTCATCTCACTCAATTTTCAGAATAGAATAGTCCAGCCTGTAAAAATTTCTCACCCACTCAGTACTACCACAATGCTGCACAAGAGGTCAGGTCCATGGACTGCCAATATTGTCTTGCAACTGCCATGTGAGCACCCAGGGTGCAATCAGTGGTTTAAAATGCCTGGCGGTTGAACCAAGCATTGCCTGGCAGCGCATCCAACTATTAGTCGACCACCCAGGAATCCACCACCCTCCCCGCCTCCTGGCTCTCTTGACTCCAGAGATGAGGACCAGGATAATCCTGACTCGTGTCCACAAGAGGATGCACATGAAGAATCAAGGATCAGTAGAACTTTGCATTGAGAGTCCCACCCATATTTAAATGGTAAATCCTTACTGTTTCTCATTCAGGTGATGAGTACTGACAATCTGGATGTCTTTACTAGGACGGCCATGCGATGCACAAGGGAATTCCCTTCCACCTGATGTGCAACCTGCTCCACTTCACACGGCATCTGACAACAACTGGACTCCTTATATCAACCGTATGCAATTTGAGACAGCCTTGAACCTCCTATATCGACATACCGAAATGAGCGCAGGATAAATTGATGCCCTTATGGATATATGGGCAGCAAGTCTACTTGAGTCAGATCTGGATAATCCACACTGCAAGATGCCACCATTCACAGGTGCAAAACATCTATATGATGTTATCAACAACACTCCATTAGCTGGCACGAAGTGGTCAAAGCTTCTGATCAAGTATTCAGGCAATCTGCCTGTGCCCTCACTAAACCAGTGGCTGCAATGGATGGACCAAACTTTCAATGTTTGGTTTCATGATCCCCTCACTTGCATTCATGACATGCTTGGAAACCCTGATTTCAAAGGGTCTTTTGACTATGCTCCCTATCGAGAATACTCCATCGACAATAACAAGCAACAATATCAAGATTTCATGTCTGGAGATTGGGTGTGGCTTCATGCGGTACGCTACTCGCTATACTACTAGGGCTTCATACCACTCAGTGCCCTATTACTGTTATCTAGGATAAAATAGTGGAAGATCCAACAACGCATGGGTCAACCTTTGTCCTGGTGGTTCTTGGAAGTGACAAGACTACCATGTCTGTTGTGACCGGCAATAACAAGTATTACCCACTGTAAATGTCTATTGGCAACACCCATAACACTGTCTGTTGGGGGCATCAAGATGCTGTTGTTGTTATTGGATTTCTTGCCATTCCAAAAAGTAAGTCCTCTATGCCGCTAGACTCACTATTACACTGAATGCAATCCTGCAAAGCCTGAAACACATGATGAAGAAACTGGAGCTTGTTCACTATGGTGATGGACACTTCCAGAAGACAATATACATATGGGCTTGGCCCAAATATAGCTGACTATGAAGGGCAGGTGTTGCTTGCGTGCATAGTTCGTGGATGGTGTGCACAGTAAGTGTTTTTACAGTTCAAGAAGCATAGCACAGTAGCACTAATAATACTCATTCCAGCTGTACTGCAACATGCAAAATACTTGATATGGACCCAGACACTCTAAAGCGCTGCAAAAAGTTGATGGAAACACTGTTTCAGAAAGCTACTTTAAATGAGATGTGGAATGACTTTGGTATTGTTGGCAACCTTGTCATATGTGCTCTTCATTGCAATTTTTGTTGTCGTGTGGTAATAATTCTTATTCCTCCTAGCCATTTACAAACAACTTTCCTCATGCCAATATAAATGAGCTCATTTCACCAGATACATATACTCCACCAGGTTATCAAGGGGTCATTCAAGGATCATTTGGTAGACTGGGTAGAGAAATTAATTTTATGAACATCAAGATCTACCCAAGAAGCAGAGTCCATTATGGACAACATTGACAGACAGTATGTATATAATTACTCTACTCTCTGGTGTTTTTTAAGCTTGACACTGAAGGTTTTATAACAGTATTGCTGCTGTAGCTCCTTTCACAGGCCTCCATCACTTCCCACAGGGCCAGGGTTTCAAACAGTGGACTGGCGACAACTCCAAGGCACTGATAAAGGTTCATTTTGTCCCACTCATGTTTTTTTGTTCTGTGTGACTGAATATTCAAGGTCTACATTGCAGTGATTGAGGGCTATGTCCCCAATGATGTCATGTGCACTTTTCATGCTTTTACAGAATTTTGCTATCTAGTCCGTCAGAATGTCATCACAGATTCAGCATTGGATAGCATTGATGAAGCAATCCAATGCCTCCACTGCCATCAGGAAGTTTTCAGGAGGACAGGCATCACTTCAACTTTCTCACTTCCCTGTCAGCATGCTATCAAGCATTATCCTGAGCTAATCCAACTCTTCAGTGCGCCAAATGGACTCTGTTCATCCATAACAGAGAATAAACACATCACTGCAGTGAAGAAACCATATCACCAGTCAAACAAGTACAAGGCTCTTGGTCAAATCCTTGTTACCAACCAGTGACTCAACAAACTTTCTGCTGCACATACGTGACATACCAACTTCACCAGTCATGGCATGCTCAATGGAACATGCCTGTTGAATGCCCTTAACTTGATAAGTATGCACATTTATTAATTCAATATGAATATTTGACAACTAATTTCTAACCTCTGAAGGTCAAATGGCTCCACCTGGGCCTGCTACGTGACTACATCTGCAAACCAGCATTCCAACACTAGGCCAAACAATTTAACTTCATCTGTGAGTGCCACAGCTGACAGCGAGAATGCAGAAGCAGACCATAGTGCACCTATGCTTGCAGCGCATGTTGAGCTCTCCCAAAATCGATGTATGTTCTCTCTATAGCCATTGGTTTCTTTTGTCGGTGCTCACACAGTTCTCAGAAAATAAATGTGCTAGAACTGTGCATGCACTGACGACAGAGCTTGCCATTCCCAAGTTACCAATCTTCCTCCGATGCTTTCTATTTGAGCACTTGAACCCTGATGACCCATGCAACATCACGACTGTCCCCCACCTTGAACTTCCCTACTATGATGGGCAAATATCCATGTTTAATTCTGCACCATCCCGATTTTATGCACCTAGTGATTTGAGTGGGACTGGTGGGATGCACAAGGAATACATTTGATCTTGTCCAATGTGGAGGGGTGAAGGGCCATGCTATGACTGTGTATTTATTGGAACAGATCCAGACACAGATGGAATGGACGGGTATGAAATTGCCCACATTTTTTGTTTTTTCTTGTTTGTCTACAAAGGTATCACTTATCCTTGTGCAATCATACAGTGGTTTGATAAGGTTGATAAGGAGCCTGACAAACTCACTGGAATGTGGATAGTTTGCCCATCCATTCTTGCCAACAATCAACCCAACTATGCAATTATCCACATCAACTCAATTTACCACACAACACATCTAATCCCCGTCTATGGCACTCATCCCATTCCATGTGACATAAAACCTCATCATTCATATAATGTGTTCAACTCCTTCTATATCAACAAGTTTGCAGATCACCACTCTTTTGCATCCTGATTACTGTATACATATTCTTGCCACAATGCTTTGTATGTCCATGTCCACCCTTGCCTCTTCTGTTACGATTCATCTTTTTCTCCATTTTCATTTGCTACTTTCACTATGCTCGGTACTACAGGTACCTCCTACGTTCAATCCGCAAGGCTTACCCCTGCTATGGATTACTCAGCAAGGGCTTAACCCTTTGCCCCACTTTTCCTTTCTTTCCTAGATCCGATTACGCGACTTCAGCCCAACCCATTGTTCCGTCTTCACTTCCTTTCTTCCACTTCCTGATCTGGTAGGGATCACTTTCATTTCCACCGTCATTTGGACAGCTTCCGTGTTTTACCTTTTACACTTTCATCTGTCCGGTGCTTCTGCCCCACACAACTCCTTTTGGCCCTTTGTCTGTTCCGATCTTCCTGGCCACCCTTTTAGACTGTTGGTCCATGCACTACTTTCATAGTATAAATACCACGCAGTGATACTCCTGTACTTCAGTCTTGATCTACACAATCTAGCTAGTATCACTGCTCCTCTTCGGGCTTAACCTAAGCCATCCCTCGTCACTGCGACCAACATCCAGCATCTCGGTCCACCCTGATCGCAAGGGGCAGTCTTGGTCCTTCGGGTATAGATTCCCAACAGGACGCTCTTAGGCAATGTCCTAAGTTCTAACTCATCTCACTGGTAGCAATCCGCTGACCAGTAATCCTCCTTGAACTCTACAGCGCGCCACGTATCAAGTGGTGGTTGTTTGAGTTATCGCAGCCGCTTGGTACTTAGCGCTTTTGCATCTACACTAGGCCCTACCCGGGACTACCGTAACATCTTCTTTACCTTTGACCTTCAAATCCTTAACAGGCCCTGTGACCCATGACCATAAACAATTACTTTGTTCTGCCTCCTTCCCTCACTGGGCCAGTACCACTGGCAGTGACTCCAAGCGCATTCCAAACCTCATACGTGCAGACTCTTTCTTGCTTTGCTTCATCTCTCATACTGTGTGTGTCAATAGTGCATACAAACTTTTTTTGTAGGCACATTTGAATGGATTTTCATGGCACCCACGCACCACCGGAGACCGTTTTTATTGGGTGCAGATTACTAGGTACAAAAAATATTGTACTTGACCATTACTAGTAGTACTTTATTCACTTTTCGTACTTTTTCAATTGTGGCTTGAGGAAGTCCTGAGTCCGCTTGAGCAAAAACACCTTAATCGTACCTTAGCAGTCCTTTTGCTAATTTAGTGACTTGAGACACTTTTTGTCAGCGACCAAGGGCGCCAAGTTCGGATAAGGCCGTGGTGATTTTACTGATGAACTTGGCAAACTCATTCTTGCGTTGTCGAGTCACCTTGAAAGTGACACGTCATACAGTACAATAATGTTCTAGTAGATGGACAACTAGCGCCCATGTCTATGGAGCTTAGATGAGACCGACAGTGACACAGAATGGACACGAATGCGGAAGCACTCAAAGGCATGAGAAGCAACTGGCGATGCCAAAAAAATAGTAGGAAAAGCGGAGAGCACAGACAAGTTGAAAGTGGACAGGGAAAGAGGATGAAAGAGAACGAGAACCAAAGTAAGAACAACTTGAAGCCGGTTCAACGAGGCAGGAAGCGAAATGAGGACCAGAGTGAAAATACATGTAGACGGTTGGACTGTGCTGACAGCTCTTAAGACGAGGACCTGCCAGCACTCAAATTGTATAGTCAGTAGAATGCTCCTTGATTCACGGGCAATTATAGTCGTGTTCTTGTCCAACGGAAAGCACCTTTTGAGTGGAAGCGGGGGCAAAGCTTAAAGCTTTAAAACACTACTTAAACGGGAGCTGTCAAGACAGATTCTCACGGTTCCTATCTCAGATCTCAGATCTCAGACAAGACCCTGGGAAAGAGCATGTTGCGCGAGCTGTGGGACAATGTCTTCGACCGATCGTTGAGGTCCTCCAGAACTTCCTCAGCATCCCGCGAATATAGTGGTCCCCGGCGTCAAAATTGACTATTCTTCCGCTCCATGCAGCAGGACCACATCGAACAGAGGGGAATCAGCGAATCTCGTGGATCTCTACGCATCCTCCTATGCTCTTTCGCTATCAGTTCTCACCAGCGGACAAGCGACGCTACACGCCGATCTCGAACTATTCACCCTGCCATCAGTGGAGGCCGTGGAGCGCGAAATCCAGCGCATTCACAACGAGATCGACATGGGCGCTGCCGCATCGATCCACGGCGCTATCCAGGCATTCAAATACCACCGTTGGGTCCACCTCGCCTCCCACAGTGGGCAACACCGAGAACACGATGGACGATGGGAAGCTCACGCTCATGGGGATCATCTAGGAACGCTTACACCCACTCCGAAATTGCGTTCCTCTCGGTGCGCCACACGACGCTGGGAGACAGATCGACGCCCGCGAGGTGCTCCATCTTGCAGTCGGGATGCAATTCGCGGGGTTCAACGGGGTGATCGTTTCCTGCAGTACGTGCTACCTTTTTGTTCCACTGGCAAGTCGATCACCCATTGTGTTGTATCGATCTCAAGCTGCTGTCGAGTCGTAGCCCACTATGTTCAAGTTCCCGAGTCGTTACACAATACTGCCAAGCTGTACATCTTTCACTCGCAATTCTGAATACTATCATGCTATTTTTCGTCCCACCTTACTCCGAGGGTCTGTGGTACCGTGACGCTTAAATCGATGTTCACAGCGTCAGTGGCATGAGATTCATTGACTGACCCGACCCGAGTCAGCCAAGACGGTGAGACGCGTTTGTGTCAAGCCTGAGGAAAGTTTGACGTAATCGACTCATCTCGTGTGCTCTCAGCCAACCCAACACACTGCATAATCTCCCTGACCCCTCGGATCATACTGTATGGCATTGCCCCATCAGCGGTGTTTGCTCGACGTTCGTCAACAGTACCGACCGGCGTACCAACACCATAACACAGCTGCTTGGACACAAAGAGCCAGCCTATCAGAAATTAGGCCACCGCCTAGCCTGTTTATCAAGCACTTAACGCACTTATTATGCGGCCTGATAAGTGGTCCAGTAGCACTAGAAAGTCAGCTTTTGTCATATGTTTCAGGTTGTCCCAGTCTATTGAGCCCCGGTACGCTCTTGCATGTCTGGCATCAGTGACATATTGTGCATGTAGAAGGCTGTCCGTGTTGTACACGCGTCACAGGGGGTATCGAACCGGTTCAATGGGTACAGTATTCACTTTCCTTACTATCCGTGCCATTTTGAAGAGTTGTTTGCCCAGCACGATACTACAATTTGAGTACTGGCAGGTATGTACAGGATTTACTATTAGTTTGTGATCACATGGACTATTTTCTTTCCGGGAGTTGAAGATACTTTGATCCTCAAAGTCCACTCCCATGATGTACTACTGGGTTCTGGTTTCTATAGGCGACAACAGGTATAGTAAAGCTTGCGGATATGCCGAGAATCTCGGTCTCATCACTGCCCGGCGGAGGAGTCACAAATACTTGTGAAGAAAAACAGGTAAGATGATGGTACTCGTGTATGGCGAGTAAACTCACCACACCAGTAGTAAACGCTATCATCGGCAAATCTATTCGGCAAATCCGGGACTGTGACCCGAACGTTTCGCCTGCCACCATCGCCCAGAATGATCCGGCCCCCTTCGGGTGGAGTAGCGATATCAGCTACGAGCTTGGTCAATGACAATACTGAGCTACCGGGTGAGACATACACCAATCGCTGTTTCCGTGTTGGTTAATATGTATAAGATAGATATCAACATATATGGCCACCCCTCTGACAGCTGGCACCGGTATGACCTGTTCAGCCCATTGCCTATAGAGCAGGTATCGCGCCAGGTGATCTGAGGAGGTGGGTCATGCAAGAATGGGCCGACGTACATAGAGATAGTAATCTGCGCTCCCACTAACCAATTTGTGTATTGGCCGGTTCCGTGAATTATTAGTGGAAAGCGGGTATTCTGGAACAGTAATACTATATGAGCACGAGTACCAGCAAGAAAATGAAATACTTGAACCATGATAACAACGAAAAGATCGACTAGGGATTTCTGAACTCATGGAAGGGAAAGTACATGGTATTTATAGCATGAGTGCAAATGATGGATGATTTCAGAGCTTGGTGAAACCCGCGGACCCGGACCCACTGAAACAGAGGGCACGCGAACAACTTGAAGGTGAAACGGCGGAAACGCATCAGTTGAAAACAAGACGCAGTTCCGAGTCGCCGAGGAGTGGACTCATATGAGGGCTTATACACTGGCATATAGTCGACTCCGACTCGGAGTCCCACATAAGCGATACGTGGTATAAGCGATACTATTCTCGAACCATCCGTTACAAATTGAATTAGGAAGCGACGGGCAGAGCCCGAAACAAATACTTCCTGTAACGTCTGGAACGTTTAGTGCGGTGACGAGGGCATCAGGTCACGCCTGTCAACGCATAGTACAGAGTGGTTCCGCAAGAACAAGGTTGATACACTCGACTGGCACTGAATAGTCCCAACATGAACATTATCGAGCATGCCTGCCAGTGGGACTATTTGAGAGTATGCCACACCGGGTACAGGCTGTTCTTGAAGCCAAAGGGAGTCACACTATGTACTAGGTAGCACTTTTCTGATATCTCTCGAATACATGTGTTGGTGCGCACTCTAATCCCTGACTCGGAGACCAGCGTCCAAAAAAGAAATGCACAGTAGCTTTGGCAGAAAGTGCCACGTTGAGCTCGAGGATCTTCATTTGAGTGCCTTGTGCGTATATAATCAATAACTACACTATATAGGCTCTCGATCGAGCCCACAATCATAAGATCTCTCTCACTAGTAGGACAGGAACCTAATGCTGTGCATTTCTACTGTGAACCTTTGACTTCACCTTGCGGCAACTGGATCACTATTCGCTGCGGGTGAAACTTGACATTCCTATCAGCCAAAGTTCAAGTGAAGATCGAGATGATACTCACGCAAGAATTTCGAATGGTGGAGAGAAGATGAATTGTTTCAGACTTGAAAAATAAACTTGGGAAGAAAATTAGGGAGGATTGCGGCAATGGGATCAGTCCACTCACAAAGAAACTGACATGAACCGGAGATGGCGAGTTCTGGGAGTGTGATCTGGACACTCTTTTGGTTAAGATTGATAGACCCATTCAACGACAACACTGTACGAGCTGACTGAAAGGCGATGGTGAATAAACCTAATAAAAGACGTACCGAACGGGCCATCAGTGTCCAATCCCGCATAGAGGTACAAATTGGCTTTGGAATCCATCAAGCGTGAGTCGAGGCTGGATTCGACATCCCTACAAAGAAAAGGTGCTATGAGGAGGATCATCCGATAAACAAACATGCGTCGACATACCATTCAATGGAATATGGTCTCCCCGCTGACCACCATTCAGGTTGAGTTGACATGGGTGACTTCCATGCAACGCCAGAAGAAGTAGCCTTAACCGCCGAAGGGGATTGTCCTAGTACCAGTGGGACAGTGGCGATCATTGTGAGAAAAGTGATAAAATGCTTAGATATCATGGTAGAAAAGACTGCAAAAGGGGGGGAAGGGTTGACAATGCGAAGGCCCTGGAGACGCATGTACCCGTATTTACATAGGTACCTTGTCTGAGTGTAAAAGCTATAATTCAGTCTGCGGTTACCGTGACAAGTCCAAAACATTTGGAAACGATGCAATTCAGCTCATGCGAGATCGCACAAACACAGCACCATAGAGGGATATGTGGTAAATGCTGTAATGCCACGAATCCACGGAGGGAACTTCTGCTTGAGCGATTGAAACGGAGTGACCTGCCGACGCGAATCCTGTTACAAGGTAATCAGGTTATGTCAGGCCGCCGACTCAGGCGAAGCAAGCGACTGATCAATTTCGATAGTGACTCGTTACCCGATTCAGATTGAAACAGAGTTCTCGTCATGATACGGCGAAGTCTAACTTGAAGCATCGGAGTCCCGATGCCTGCTTCTTATGTGCCTGAGTAGCCCCACCGGGCGTGTATTGTGGTCATCTGGACGGAAACCTTTGTTAGATAGTGTTTCCATTCCAGCATGTAAGTACTGACAGGGGACCCTCCTTTCATTTCCTCGCAATCTTTGAGCCACTAACCGTCAGAGAAATACGGCCATCTGGGAGGAACGAGCCCGCAAGTCCTCGAGCTGCAGAGATGTTCAGTAGCAGTATCTAGCACTATGACGACCCTTCCAGGATCTGTGTTGACATCTTAAGGGACTGCCCCCCGGACTGGGCGTCTGCGAGTGGATGCATCGTTGCCATTTTCTTCCATATATAACTTGAAAGCGACCTCCATTGGCAGTATCAGCGCCAGGCTGACAGGTCACTGTGCGGGATAATAAGAGGTTTCTCTAGGTTTCCTGACGGAGGCTACAGAACGAGGTACGCACTATATGAACCACTCGATGAAGTGGAGGCTGCAGGCATACCTTAAATAATTGGACGCATGGTGAGCTTGGTGCGATGACTGAAGTCATACTGATACTGGTGATCCTTCGGTACCTGCATACAGATGCTATGTTAGTCATACAGAATGTCACCTTATAGCTGTGGTCCCCGTCGCTGAGCGATCGCTAGGACCTGACATTCGCGAGGATGCGTTCGAGGGATCGTCGTAGCTCATGTCGTTGTCAATCTTCATCTTGTCTATCGCGGTAGTGGGTTTCAGAATCTCTCCCTGTGCAAGTCTATCCCTGCGCGGGTATGATCTCTGCATCGGCCAAGCAATTTCCCGTCAACAGCCACGCTTTCGCGGGAATAGTTGACTGCTTCGATTTCCCGGCCACGGACCAGCGTAGGCGTGGGAGTGCCGTCAATTAACGCGATATGATCCCTTGGGTATGACGAAGACGACAGACGGGATCACGGCGGCCTCGACGACGAGTGCAACAAACGACTAGCCTGAGAAAACAAATCGGTTGACGATTGCACCATTGGCATTGGCAAACTCATTCTTGCGTTGTCGAGTCACCTTGAAAGTGACACGTCATACAGTACAATAACGTTCTAGTAGATGGATAACTAGCGCCCATGTCTATGGAACTTAGGCGAGACCGACAGTGACACGGAACGGACACGAATGCGGAAGCACTCAAAGGCATGAGAAGCGACTGGCGATGCCAAAAAAATAGTAGGAAATGCGGAGAGCACAGACAAGTTGAAAGTGGACAGGGAAAGAGGACGAAAGAGAACGAGAACCAAAGTAAGAACAACTTGGAGCCGGGTTCAACGAGACAGGAAGCGAAATGAGGACCAGAATGAAAGTAGACGGTTGGACTGTGCTGACAACTCTTCAAGACGACCTGCCAGCACTCAAATTGCACAATCAACAGAATGCTCCTTGACACGGGCAATTATAGTCGCGTTCTTGCCCGACGGAAAGCACCTTTTGAGTGGAAGCGGGGGTAAAGCTTAAAGCTTTAAAACAGATTCTCACGGTTCCTATCTCAGACAAGACCCAGAGCATGTTGCGCGAGCTGTGGGACAATGTCTTCGACGGATCGTTGAGGTCCTCCGGAACATTCAACTTCCTCAGCACCCCGGGAATATAGTGGTTCCCGGCGTCAAAATTCACTATTCTTCCGTTCCACGCAGCAGGACTACATCGAACAGAGGGGAATCAGCGAATCTCGTGGATCTCTACGTATCCTCCTATGCTCTTTCGCTATCAGTTTTCATTCGTACACACCAGGGGGACAAAATCCCACTCGCGGCTGTCGGACAAGCGACGCTACACGCCGTTCTCGAACTATCCACCCTGCCATCAGTGGAGGCCGTGGAGCGCGAAATCCAGCGCATTCGCAACGAGATCGACATGGGCGCTGCCGCATCGATCCACGGCGTCATCCAGGCATTCAAAGGCCACCGTTGGGTCCACGTCGCCTCCCACGGTGGGCAATTGGAAGCTCGCGCTCATGCGGATCATCTAGGAACGCTCACACCCACTCCAAATTTGCGTTCCTCTCGGCGCGCCATACGACGCTGGGAGACAGATCGACGCCCGACGAGGTGCTCCATCTTGCAGTCGGGATGCAATTCGCGAGGCTCAACGGGGCGATCGGGACGCTGTGGAAGGTGGGCGATATGGTTGCGCACCAGGTGGTCACTCGGTTTTATCAAAAGATATTGAACAGCTCGTGTTCGACTTCGAGTACGCGGCGACGGCGTTGAACTTTGCAGTGAGTAACTGGCCACAAGTATTGTTGGAGAAGCAGATCGTCTTCACGCACGCTGGCATCGGAACTTGAGCTAGTTTCATTTATACACATATTACCTCTTTCTTACGATCCGCCTTCGGCTGGTGATGTGCTAATATTCTGAATCTAACACATGTACTATTGAGTTGCATTTTGTTCTTTGCCACTCTTCACGGATAAGTAATAGATGCCATATGTATACATGCTAGTTTGGCTTCGGATGTAGATGATCAACTATTTCCTCGTAGGAATATCGTCTGTGGAGAATTGACGGACAAGTTGTGTTGAATGCGGGTACACAGAAGCCGTCATGCACTTTGCCTTTGATAGTTGGCAACTGGCAGTCCCAAGATATATCGTGAGGTATCTTTTTGATAAACCTCGGCGCTGTGCTTACCTCCAATGCATCGAAATTCGTCACTCGCGGCAACAACAATCGCCCTTTTACATGTTGATCACGTATAGAGGAATCATTTGGAAGTACAGTATTGGTGCACACACAGTTGGTGATATCGTCGTCTATTATCTCAATGAAAGCTCAAGTGGTGTATTGGGGAATTCACCTATACATATATGCCTCGGGATCAATGATCTACAATTTGCTGCGCAACTCGGGAATCAAGTCCTTGCCCTTACCATCCCGCAAAAAGTCCCTCAGGTTCGTCAGTGCACGGACTTCCATTCTGCGCTGCGAATCTTGATTCTCAGTCCCCATGTGCGGGAGGAGGGCGTTCTGAGGGAACTCGAGTAGACGCGGGTTCACCGAGGGTTCGTTGGGGTATACGTCCAGCCCGACGGAAGACAACTAAAAGAAAAAATTAATGAGGAGAAATCACAATGCAAGAACAGAATGTGTCCCACATGACCATCCTCGAGAGCGCGGATCATCGCATCCTCATCGATCACCTTTCCTCTCGCGGTATTGACGATGATACTGCCCCGCTTCAACGCCCGAATTTCTTTCTCGCCCACTAGGTGCACCGTATCGGTTTTCAGAGGCACATGCACGCTCAACACGTCCGCCTCGCGACATAATGCCTCCACGCTGTCGACGTATTCACACCATTCGGGTGCATCTGCGACCCGATGGCGATTGTGGTAAACTACGCGCATGGGGAAGGCATGCACCATGTGCGCGAGATAAAGGCCGATCCCACCAAGCCCGAGGATGCCGAGCGTGCAGTGGCTGAGGTCGTGCGTGTCCCCAGAGGAGATCGGTCCCTTCCAGGTACCTGCGCGCAAGGAACGTTCCGCTTTGGAGAAGTGACGGAGAGTAGAGAGGATGAGGTAGAGCGCGGTAGTGGCGGTGGCTTCGTCCACGGCACCGGGGGTGTTGGACACACATATGCCTGGATCGATGAGTGGGAGGACGGGATCGAGATCAGAGAATAGATACCATGTGCACCGCACTCCAATACATCAATCTGATCATACCCAGCTCCGTTGTGCGCGATCCACTTGACGGTACCTGTCTGCGCCAGTGCTCTGATGATCTCCTTGTCGAACACGCCGATCCGGTCTGCGGAGGTGTTGTGACGATAAATTCCTACTGTACCATCGTATTTTCCACCTGGCTTTAGGTTTACAAGAAAGTCAGCCCGGGTAGGCGAGTCCATGAGCTACCTGATGGTGTCAGATCACATGAGAGATGAAGGAGGGAAGGGACATACGATAACGCTCGCGATGCCATCAAAGAGTTGTTTGACTTCGTGGTGGGCCCAGACGATGTTTCCTACAGACGATCGTTCATCACCTCAATTGTATCATAGACTTGTCTGCTGACCACAGAGCATAACACGAGGTAGTTGCCGTGCCATTTTGGACTTGCGAAGGGACGACTGGCGGACGAGAAAATGGGTAAAGAAGGGAAGATACTGAGTTGGAATCGGTGGTCAGAAGGGTATAAAACGAACTTGAGGTCCGTACTCCGACTCGACCACGGGTACCGCTAGATTGATTAGCAGTTTCGAAATGTTGTTTCGGCTCACCCCGGCCCGGGATTCCGCTGGCTGGTTCTTTGGAGTTATGATATGATCCACGACAAATAAGTGAAATTTGGCACGGTTCAGATTGTTGCGACCTACTAATAGCCTTCTCCGGCGGAACATTTTCTTCTATGTGTAGCGCACTGGCAGGAATTGTTCAGCTTGACAGACTTCTTCAAAACTGGAATTCGAAAGCACCAAGAAAATAAAGCACATGGTGTTTACACCGTGCACCATACATTGGGGGTCTGCTGATTCCTGTACGAGTGGGAGTGAATGGCGGCGGAAATTAAAACCACGAACATCTTCTTCCCTGGCTCTGGGACAGCGGTGGGAAGGAGAAGAGGTGACGAAACACACGGTGCTCCGTCTCTCCCTTTGCGAATCAAAATTAGATCTCATTTCTGGAGTGTATGACAAGTCAGAGACTTCAAATTGCAATAAACTTGAAGTTCATAGCATTGGCAAGTACAAGTTGATTCGAGTCTTTCTGAGACTGCAATTTCCAAATTCCCACCACTACACGTCACGTGACTTCAACAAAATCTTCTTCATCAACGTGTTCACCTGAAGTTCGCGCTGGCACGACGGACTGATCCACATCGTCTTATTGTGCAACCGAAAAACTTTAAACAAGGAACCAAAACTAAATGCAGGTATACATAGATACCCCGGTCCGTCTTCTAATTTCCGAGTACATATCGTTACCCTGACTGGCAGATATCATGACCGTCCCCAGATCTGGCACAGTTCTCTCATCACTTCGCCGGGTGCTCGGAATAGGATTCGGAAATCCGGCAATCCGAACCACTCGTCGTTGTCGAAGTTCTGCGTTCACGCAGTAGACAACAAATATCATAGTAAATCATCTTAACTCTGGTACAAGGTCTTTGCCCGATCCAGTAAGCAAAAAGTCCCGCAGGTTCGTCATAGCACGAACTTCCATCTTCCTTTCCGTATCTTGCGAACGCGTCCCGATATGAGGCAACAGCACATTCTGCGGGAACTCGAGCAACCGAGGGTTCACCCGCGGCTCGTCGGGGAATACGTCTAGGCCGACAGATGCCAACTGAACGTCGGGAACGGGCATCGTCATCATAACTCGCCAACAAAGCACAACACGTACGTGTCCATCTTCCAATGCTCGGATCAAAGCCTCCTCGTCCAACACCTTCCCGCGCGCCGTATTGACGATGATGCTCCCTCGTTTCATCGCCCTGATCTGACGTTCTCCAACGAAATTCCTTGTTTCTTCGCGCAAAGGGACATGGATACTCAACACGTCCGAGCGTGCACACAGCTCTTCCACGCTTTCGACGTACTCGCACCATGCAGGGACGTCCGTCCGTTGACGCCGCGAATAATACAGCACGCGCATAGGGAAGACGTGCACCAGCTGTGCAAGACAGAGCCCGATTCCACCGAGCCCGAGGATACCGAGTGTGCGGTGGCTGAGATCGTGCGTATCCCCGGAAGAAATCGGCGCTTTCCAAGTACCAGCGTGCAAGGAACGTTCCGCTTTGGAAAAGTGGCGGAGAGTGGAGAGAATGAGGTAGAGCGCGGTGGTCGCGGTGGCCTCGTCGACAGCGCCAGGAGTGTTCGAGACATGGATGCCTAGAGTGAGGAATAAGACGAGGTAGGTGGTCTGTGCCTTGGTGATCACTTACCTTTCTCTTTGCATGCTTGGACGTCTACAAGATCATATCCCGCCCCGTTATGCGCGATCCATTTCACGCTGGGCGGAAGCCCAGAGATGAGCTCTCGATCATATATCCCGATCCGTGCTGCGGAGACGTTGCGCCTGTAAATGCCCACCGTGCCTTCATACGGACCACCAAGCTGGAAGCGGGCAAAGAATTCGGGGCGATTGGGCGCATCATCCACCTGCACTCATGTCCATGGACGTGAGCGATATCTGACAGCAGGATCAACTCACGATGACTTTCGCGATACCATCAAACAGCTTGTCTACTTCGTCATGAGCCCACCTTGGGCCGCCTAATGACTGTAGATAAGCAAGATGACAGGAAATTCAGTACTTGTAATGAAGCCATACCACATATCATGATCTTCGGCAACGTCGCCATTCTGTCAGTTTGTTCAAGTGTCGATGGAGAAGACGAGAATGATTGATCTCTGAGTGGTATGATGTCTCAACCAAGTGATATCGGTTCCAAGTTTGGCTTGCACGAGGATAACAATAGAAATTTCACAGCTTGGGCGCTGAGATAGAGATAATTCAACGTTGTAATCGACACCCAATATATATCCAAACAATTAATAGTGCCAGCTGGAAAACTGAGGTACGTTGGTAATAAAGAGATACGTCAATCTAGATACGATCAGAGACCTGCGAAACGCATCCGTTCAACTACTCACTTGTCGCCGAAATCAGCTCCATCTCCAAAACCTTCATTTCAAATGCACGCTTGAAAGGCGTAAAGAGTTTACCGGGAACTGCAAAAACAATCTCCTCAAACACCCCCCTGAACTTGGCGGGCCTCGTTTCCTCTTTACGTGCTCCTACTCCCTCCTGTGTACCGCAGATCAACAACTCTGCCCAAAGTTCGGCCACCATCTCGACGCTGTTCTGGCTGGAACCACATCCAAATGCACCGAGAACGAGTGCACGGTTACCACGGATTTCAAAGATACGCAGCGCGCGGGCCATGCGATCTCGCATCGTGTTTCGAATACCGTCCTCGAATACGTGTGCATCTGAAGAGGTGATGAGATAATTTTGCCGAATTGCAGCGGCATTCACAGGTACGCTTGAGAGAACATTGATGAGATAGGGTGCGATCGTCGAGCCGGAAAGCCCCGAATCGACATCGACATCGTCGTCATCCCTACGAAAGGCTACAACCCCTGGACTATACACCATGGAGTGGTCGTGCAGACCGGCACCATCAACGCTCGAAAAATTCCTGTGGGTGCGATAAAATTCCTTTGCTTGGGCCGATTGCAAGGTAGCTACAAGTGAAGTAGAGCGTGCAAGAGTTTCCTCCTGTTCATCACCTCCGTGAAGAAACCCACCACCTGGCCGCTTAGCAGATGCAAAAGACAGGACACCCACAGAGGAAGTCGGAAGAGCATTGGGATGCCATTTTGTAAAGCGTGGATTTTCGGTAATCATGTGTCTCGCGGCGGTTAGCGTAGACCCGGAGACAAACCGAATAGAACTTGAATCAGAAGCAGACGAGCATACCCTATACCCGCGCCAGTTCGCAAGGTCAGAGGAATAATGTGGATAAAATGCGATGCCCTGTTGGCTGATGACGATCTGAGGGGCGATGTTGTAGAAAGAATGCACCACGCTGGGAAACGAATTGCCGTGGGAATTGACCATAGCCAATGGCGCGGCATACTGGAAGGGTGACGGAGCCAATAATGGAGGCGATTGGGTTGAGATGTTCTGTGTGGTATACTTTCCATCGCCAAGAACGATGCGTTGAGTATCACGAGCAATCTCAACCCATTGAGAACGTTTCTCGCGCTGGGTTGCGAATGCCAATCGTCTTCGCTGGTGCTTCAAGTATTTTTGCTTCCGCTGCCTCCTTGAGCGGGCAAGGGGGATCGATGGCTGCTTCATCGCAGTCAAAGAATGTACTGGGGTGCTGGAGCGTGCCCTACCTTGAGGCACTCTTCGAGTTGACTTTCTTGCCATTGTGTCGTGGTGGTATAGTCCAATGCTGGTGGTCTGTTGTCAAGGTGGGAGGGCAATGACTCCATATGACCAAGATATTTGCACCTATTTGTTTCCAAAGATATTCCCGCAGCAACTCTTTATTGGTTCTTGTCTCGAGCAAGCACTAGCACTACTATGCCTTTCTTTCAAGGAGCGTCCAGTGTCAATGCCTCTCATGGCACCTTCAACGATGTCACGGGAAATCAGTCATTTACCGACAATAGTAACCACAGTGCAACCAGCAACTCCAACAACACCTCCACTGTCGACAAGTCGCTCTCAGTTACTGATTCTTCTGTTCATCACGCGATGGGTGAGATCGGCGCCATCTATTTTCAGAAAATCCTCCTTCTGAACATTATCCATTAGGACTGCCACTTCCTCCACCCGAATTCCCTGACCCGGAACCACAGGAATGACTTTATCTGTCTCAGATTATTTTTAGCATGTAAGATTTCATGCTAGTGTTCGAATGTATTCATGGTCAACTTTGTCTGATATCACCTTAGAAATTCTATGATGATATCTCTGGATGTGTTGCATACGTTCGAATTTGTTGTCCGTCGTTGCCACGCGTATTCGTACTATTCACGTCAGCTGTGTCGAATGTTTGGGAGCAGGCTATCACTAGATCATGCGCTATGTCGAAAAAAACTGTTTATGAAATTCAAGTTCTCAAACATCAGGCATCAATTGAGATTACAGGACGATCGACTGCGACGTCGCATTCCATCCAGTAGCCTTCAGAACAACGTTAACATATCGGCCCTGCGTCTTCGGCACGTAGACGTTGATAATTGATTCCAGCGTCATGGCCAATAATTGAAAATGCGTCCTACACCTAGCAAGAATGTATTGCTTCCGAATGGACGTGCGCATTCCATTTTCCTGTCGTTTATAGTCACTCTACGGACATCTTTCTTTGATCCGAGGCCTGTGGTATTCTTAGAAATGGAGGCCGGTCAGTGCTCCATATTTGTTCTCACATCGGCGGTTGAGATTGAGAGCCGAGCTTGCACTCAGGTTGGGCCTATAGACTCCTACTTAATATCTCAGCGTGTGATTGGTTGAAGCTGCTAGAAACTATCGGATGGGACCATCGAAGCGTCATATGTAATATCTTGACACGGCCCATCACCATCACTGGCTTCCCAGGCGGAGCACGAGACCGAGTGATCACCGATTTTGGGGTAGGTACATACGCTTTCCGTTTCAAGTGGGTCACTGATGCGTTTGAAACCATCGTTCACCGCGCAGAGCTATGTGGAACGGCACAAACCGAGTCCCATCGCAACCTCCGAGTGGTTTTTAAATTTAATGATGTGCGCCTCATATGTAGCCTAGAATGACGAGTAAAGGACGATTCACACGCACCAATACATTCGCACCCCCGAATTACTTCCAGCAGTCACGTTACAGTTTGACCCGATCACACAGTAGACGATTGGTGTGCCTTTATATGTACCACAAATTTGATTCGGTTCAAGTTGTACATTCTGGGCACTCTGATCAGAGAAAGCCTCTGCAATGATGTCCTGATGAACACGAGAAACCTCCAAATTATCGATCACCCCAGCGTCACGAGTCACATCATGCGGTCCTTACTGGCACCACCGTCCTAACGGTAACGCGCCTTGTATTATTTATATTCCGACGCTAGGTCATGCAAACCGAAAGTCCCCGCTTCTCTCTCTCTCCAATCATGCCAATCGAATACGAAAAGAAGCACGACTCGTACGTGGAGCATTCTGCCGTGGTCAGCGACAACATTGTCCAAGAAGTGGAAGCACGACAAGCTGCAGAACGGCGACTCGTTCGCAAGCTTGATTTTCGATTACTACCTACCATCGTCATTATATTTTTGATGAATTACATTGATGTACGTCGCGTGATTGGTGTAGCAAGGCGCGTTGTTCTGACTATGCGATGCTACAGCGCGTCGCGATCACATCTGCTCGCCTTAAAGGGTTACAGACGGATTTGAGCCTCTCTGGTGTGTTCATCCTCCTTTGTGATGCTGACTACCAGTTCATGCAAATGACAGATGTTCAGTATGATACGGTCGTCGCGATTCTTTATGCCTCCTACTGTCCCATACAAATTCCGTCCAACATGGTACGTGGTACGGTAATTCCCCTGCTGCCCAAATAGTTTATTATCTCAAGGTTCTCAACTACATTTCGAGGTTAGTTGCACTGTCTTGATATCAAATGGAAAGGTCGCTGAAGATCGGTTCCAGACCCAGCCTTTATATCAGTATTTGTGTCGTCCTGTGGGGCTTGACCAGTGCTCTGACAGGCGTTACACACAACTTCGCTGGTATCATGGCCTGTCGTGTCTTCGTCGGGTTACCCGAGGTAAGGCGATATAATTCGCTGAAATAAAATCGACTGGTGCGAGATATCGTTTCAGGCCGCCTTCTACCCTGGAGGTATCTACATTTTATCAAGATGGTACACACGGAAGGTTCGTGTCCCTCTGCTGTATGACGGGATTCCGTTATATGTTTACCCATGCAGGAGCTGGCTTTCCGATCTGCTATCCTCTACGCCGGACTGCTTATCTCGCTTGCTTTTGGTAGCGTAAGCCTTTCCATACTCTGTTCGCACGCTTGAGTTCCTGACTCCTTGATTGTGTCTAGTTTTGGGCTGCAGGCATTTTGGGAACCATGAATGGGACGATGGGTATCGCCGCATGGAGATGGTAGGATTGTCTTATTTTTGCCCGAGCATGTTCCCTGACTGCATTGTTTCTGGGATATAGGCTTTTCTATATCGAGGGGGCAGTAACGATCTTCATTGGCTTCCTGGCCATGTGCGTCCGATGTCCGTGCTGTTTTCTCACTTCTTTCACTCAACAAAACCCGTAGGTGGTTGCTTCCGGATTATGTATGTTCCGAGGCCATCGTTCATACACTTTGAAATGTCTGAACTGCTGTCTCTATCTTAGCCCCACAACACTAGGTGGTTGACTCCTGCGGAGAGACATCTAGCTCAAGTCAGACTTGCAGAGGATGCCGGGGAAGCAGACAAGGATTCTGAACAAGCCTCGTGCGTTATCCATGTCTCAAACTTTCCAGATATTAATTGTTCTTGCAGGGTCTTCGAGGGACTGAAGTTGGCATTAAAAGATCCCAAGGTCCCGATCTTCATGCTCATGTGTTGTTCTCAACTGCTAGGACTCAGTTTCACCAACTTCTTCCCGACGTGAGTGCTTTATGAGCGAATCATGTATGATCGAGCTTATATCTTCACGTTCAGGTTGACTGCCACTCTCGGCTACTCGACGACAAACACTCTGCTGATGGCAGCGTATGTACCATTGCATCATATGTGTTATAGCATTTATTCAGTACGTATCGTCAGCCCACCGTGGATCTTTGCGGCCATTGCGACGATTATCAACGCACGGCATGCTGGTGAGCATCTCAAGCCTGATCTACCTAACGGATCAGATTTGATTCGGCTAACAACCCATGCACGCAGATGTTACCGGTGAACGATTCTTCCACCAGACCGCTTGGTGGTGGGTTGTCATGGTTGGTTACATTATCTCTCTTTCGACGATGGCAACGGGTGGGAGATATTTCTCGTTGTTCCTTATGGCATCTGGATACTGCGGTACGTATTCCCTTGTTATTCACTTTCGTTCTTGATTGATTGTTCCACTGCCCATTGCGTTAGGGTTCACGTTGACACTGGTCTGGGTGGCTAATGCTATCCCTCGACCACCAGCCAAACGATCCGCAGCGATCGGCCTCGTGAATGGGTTCGGTAATCTGGGGAATTTGTATGTAGTCTTATCCTCACCCTACCATTCGATATGCGCTCATCGACGTTCAAACAGGATGGGGTCCTACATTTGGTCATCGAATTGGGGCCCCGAGTACCACCAATCCATGATTATCGCACTCTGCGCGCTTGCATTTGCGAGTCTCCTCAGTTTCGGTGCGTACTCTAATTATATCTCCTTGTAAGCCGATCGAGTCAGACATACCCATGTATTTAGTCATCCGGGTGCTGCTCGTGAGGGAGAACAAACGCACGGAACGTGCAGAACTGGATTTGATGCATGGACCTGAACGGGAGCGGATCGAAGAGGCGGCCAAGTTGGAGGAGATTACGTTTGAGGAGGCTGTGAGGCGTAGGATGGGGTTCCGCTATCTGTATTAGTACTCCTGGACACTACAAATTCCCGCTACTTTAGTAGTGGGCTTTTTGGTTTATTACGGCGGGGGACCCGTCGTCGGACTTCGAATCAACTATGCGGGAAAAAAGAAAAATCACGTGAATTTCCTTGTATGGTAAAATATCACGTGCGTCGTTTTGGATGAGTCAGAGATCGATTATTGATGTGACGATTGAAACCTATCTCGAACGACCGTCATGACAGACGAAGGTGAGTAGTTCGTACGTGTTTCCGTTGCTCCCAAAGGCTTACTTTACTTTATCTCAGGAATTTTCAATGGAAGGCGCGTAGCGCTACGATGGGATGAAAGTGGACAATGTCCGCGACCGCGTATGCGGTGTCCGATACGCAATGGACGCAATCGCCGTGCATCGCACATATCACGAAAATGAGTGAATAAAAATCTAAAGCCTGTCTCTGAAGATCTGACGCCCCTATGCGATGGACTACTATCTCATATATTTTATTTTATTTTATTTTATCTTTTATTAGGACTGCAAAGAGCGTCTGTGCCTGATATCTACATCTCTGTTGGGCTCTGCCGCGTGCAGTCGATTCATGCTACCAATTCACACTTTACTTGTACTTGTTTACGGCTGCCCATAACAAATGTATCATACACGACCCAACTGAATGCCTACAATTCCTTGTAAATCATTCGAACCAAGTAGCGGGCTCTGCCGCGCCGTCGCGGCCCTATGCAAGTAATTATAATTCATATGGAGCCATGGGCAGGATATCGCAGTGACATGTGACAGGTGACCTGCCGCTGCGGACCGATGACACGTGACACCAATTGATGCGGCCAATCGAAAAACGCCTTTTCAGTTCACAAGTTGTTTCGTGTCAGCGTCGTGACATGATCCTATGATAGCTGCGCTGTAGACAAGTTGTAAGGCACTGGCATGGTCAACCAACGAATGTGGATTTATGTACCACCCAGATACTGTACAGCAACCTGGTAGCTTGGTGGACAGGTGGGTGTTGTCTTTCCCGGCTTCAGTTTTCTGACGAGTCACGAATGTATGTTTGCGCTTTCATTTTTTCACAGGGACTTGTATGGATCACCCGAAGCTGTCCAAATGCCTCGATTATGTTGGCCAATCTCATTGATGCCGACACTGTTGGGGGTGTCCTTTGATATTTCGGGGTTCGTTCGGTCATTTTGATCTGGATCTTGCGATCACTTGCTATTTCCAGCGCTTTGTACGGCTTTGAACCTCACTTACATGCCTACTTCAGCAGGTCATGAGTTTCTGTGTGGATCTTCTGCCCCAACCGTGTATATAAGGATACCATGCAAAATTGTCGGGTAGTTTCCTTGAATCCACTGTCCCCTTGTCATCACCCCATTCTGCACACTAACGATGTCTCTTGGAGAGAAGAGATCCGACTCGTTCACGGAAAACGTTGTTTCGGTAGCGCAGGAATCGGATGACTTTGTCGTACTGAGAGAGGGGAACAGAAAGGCAGCTGAACGTGATCTGCTGCGTAAGCTTGACACCAGGGTCATGCCTACCATCGTCGTCATCTACTTGCTGAATTACATTGATGTGAGTTTTGCTCGTCAACATTGTTGTTGACGCTGTCCAATATCTCCTGGGTGTCTACAGCGCGTTGCTATCACTGCTGCTAGGCTTCAAGGTTTAGAAACGGATCTCGGCCTGTCAGGTAATTTTATTTCCTATCAACATCGCATTGGTCCTTGACGCTGCTATAGATGTAGAATATGAAAGTCTCCTTGCTGTTCTTTATGCGTCTTACTGCCCCGCGCAAATTCCCTCTAACATGGTACGCTTGAACGTTTTACTTTACGATTTCCTCTCTAACTCGAAATTCGACGTAGATCTTGGGCTACATATCAAGGTTAGTCCTTATGTGATTTGGTCTATCGCTAGAACTGACAATGCTCGCGTGCTAAAGACCATCTTGGTATATTGGAGTCTGTGTTGTGGCCTGGGGTTTAACAAGCGCCATGACTGGGGTTCGTGAACTCTCTTTTGATTGTTACAGGTCCCTCTCATTTGGTTGCAGGTTACGACTAATTTTGCTGGAATAATGGCTTGTCGTGTTTTCATCGGAATTCCGGAGGTGCGGACTTATTTTCTCAAATATTAGATAGCGCGCAATATCGATGGTCTTTCCCAGGCGGCCTTCTACCCGGGGTGCATTTACCTGTTGTCGAGATGGTACACCAAAAAGGTACGCTCTATATCGCACATTTTTATTTCTGCACCTCTGACGTGCTACTATTCACAGGAACTGGCACTACGTTCAGCCGTGTTCTACGTTGGCCTATTAATATCTAATGCATTTGGAAGTGTAGGTTTGATTTCTGCGCTGAAAATCAGGCTATATCTGTTATCAGTTCATAGCAGCCGGGATTCTGGGAAACATGCAGGGAAAACTCGGCATCGCTGCATGGCGATGGTGAGTTGGTAAACTTGATTATACGAAACCATGGCTCATACATGAACCGCTAGGTTGTTCTATATCGAGGTAGCTTGTTTCCAGAACGCTGTAGTGTACTGCTGACCGGATGTACCCTGTTTATCCTAGGGTGCCGTCACAATGTTTTTTGGACTGCTGTCCATGTGCGTGTTTCCTTTCTGAGTCATGTTTCAGAACTTTATGTCTTCCTCGTGATTATCCCAGTTGGCTCCTCCCGGACTTCGTGGGTGTTGACTCGTGGGGCTGGCGTTTATTTATTGATCGAAATGTTCTCATCGTCAGCCCTACAATACGCAATGGCTGTCCGTTGCGGAACGACGCTTGGCGCAAGTGAGACTTGCAGAAGATGCCGGAGAAGCCGACCAAGACTCTGCCGATGCGACGTATGTGTCTAATTTCTCACTCCTCACAATCTTGCTGTGCAGAAACAATGAATGACATTCGGTTGTTACCCATAGAATCCTCGATGGTTTCAAGCTCGCTATCCGTGATATCAAGGTTTGGATTTTCATGATTATGAGCTGCGCACAGCTCTTGGGGTTGAGTTTCATCAACTTCTTCCCGACGTGAGTCCCTGATGAACATACGATGCCCTGTATGATGCTGACGAATTTGCTTCTAGTTTGACTGCCACTCTTGGATACAGCACGACAAACACTCTTTTGATGGCTGCGTAAGTAAGCCTGCCTTCATTTGAGTCCATTTTTATCCATCACTCGTGACAGTCCTCCGTGGATTTTTGCCTCGATATGCTGTGTGGTCAATGCATGGAACTGTGGCAAGTAATTCTTGCAGTAGGGTGCCAGCCGATGTTCATCCAAGGTTGTATAGATCGAACCGGAGAGCGTTATTTCCACCTTGCAGTTTGGTGGTGGACCATCCTCGTTGGATACATCATCGCATTAACGACCATGTCCACTGGTGGGAGGTACTTTTCCCTTTTCCTCATGACCACTGGTTATTGTGGTGCGTATGACACGTTTAATCTGCCCGTTCGGTCATTTAACGCAATAAACAGGCTATGCGTTGACCCTGAATTGGGTCTCGAATACCATAACACGACCACCTGCAAAGAGATCGGCAGCACTAGGTCTGGTCAATGGAGTAGGGAACCTCGGAAATCTGTACATTCGTTGTATTTTGGTTCCGGATGATTCAACTAACCAAATCGCACAGTATTGGGTCATACATCTGGCAAGCAAGCTGGGGTCCGGAGTACCACCAATCGATGATCATCGCCATCTGTAGTCTGGTTCTCACGAGCGTCTTGGGATTCGGTAAGTTACAAAGGGACACTCGGACTCGCCATTTTTCGTTTGATTCCGTCGTTGTCTTGATCAACCACGTATTATGACTGATACAATTGCCTAGTTATGAGACAAATGTTGATCCGTGAGAATAAACGGATGGAACGAGAAGAACAGGATCTTCTGCAAGGTCCTGAACGGGAACGGATTGAGGAGGCTGCCAAGCTGGAAGGCATCTCGTTCGAGGAAGCCGTCCGTCGTCGCAAGGGGTTCCGCTACCTTTATTGAGGTGGTTGCCAGTGAGTCGGTGGGGCAGTGTTGCACCATGGACGCATTCGCAAGATCGAATTTGCGACTAAAGTACCTATAATCGAATGCCATGTCATCCGGATTCAACTGAAATATGTGGATTAAAACTTGGAGGTTGAAGTTTCTGTCGCACATCACAAAAATCGCAGAATTATGATAAGCTCTGATAACATCGGCCGAAATACAGCCATTCAGACTACATAAAAACTAGCAACATTATGTATTATCATTGAATACTGAGAATAGATAATACTGTACCATATAATTGGTATGAACGGTCGTAATTGATCAAGTTCTGATAATGTTAAGTCAGGTTATCCCGTCGAATACCCCTAAATTGATCATAGTGTATCACTGGTGGTCATAAATGATAATTTAATCTCATGTTGTATCTTAGAAAGTCCTCGAGCAGATAATAGAATGCGATAAGAACAGTGTAAATGATAATTCAATCTTATATTGTATCTTAGAAAGTCCTCGAGCAGATAATAGAATGCGACAAGAACAGTGTAAATGATAATTCAATCTCATATTGTATCTTAGAAAGTCCTTGAACAGATAACATCATGTCGTAGGACATTATAAATGATAATAGAGGGTTAAGCATTGTCATCAGTAGTAAGTCATTAGAGTTGACCAAATCCCTCTTTGGCCCAGACATGGTCATCTAGTTCCTCCCCAATGTCAGCAACAATTCGGTCGAGCTCGTGTTCGCCATCTGACTCAAGTTCTTGCTCACCACCCTCAACATCCTCATCATTCAAGTTTCCGAACACACTGACATCGTCCTCGGAGTCAACACGGCCTGAGTCACTGCCATCTGGGTTCTGGGAGTCAGTATTCGGTGAGTCGCACACCCCTCTGTTCACTCACCTTTGTCTTTGCTGGTTTCGTCAGCTTCTTTTTCAATCTTGGCGGGCCCTTCTGACTCTTCCCTTGCTGCTCTCATTTCCGCGTCCAAATCATACTCCCGAGCAACCCGACCTTCCTGTTGCAATTGTTCATTCCAATCCCAGGTTACTTTGTGCCCAACACCACCACCCCGAAACCGCATAAACATATCCCTATCGACAAACCTGAGGGTGGATCTGGGTCAATACGACAACTGTAAGCGAAACAGATACATACATGTTCACGTAGAAGTACCTCCAATCGATATTCCACTCTGAGTCTCTTGTTGCCGAATCTCGTCTTGCAAAGGATGGCCCAAGGTATTCTGAGTCCTCAGTATGTCCATATGCAAATGCTGGAATGAGGTGAACCCCACGCATCACGGAATCTGGGTTGATGAAACCAAAGGCTTCTTCAACCCCAATGACATCAGTGTCAAAGAACTGGAGTCGATACAAGCGCTTCGAATCCCATCCTGCATCAAAGTTTGCGTCTCGCTGGAACCATTGCACAAATAGAACATCCATCTGCTTTGGGGCCGAAAATTGTGAGAATGGATCCATTCGATGTTCGACCAACACGTGGAAGATGAGGACGATGCGAGCATACCAATAGGGGTGGATCCGCTCGTCTTCTTGTGAGAGCAACATTACGTTGGCACGTGTCAGTGGATTGATGGTGTCTTGCTCGCGTCGTAGGTCGTAGGTTGTGTAATTGACACGCAAGAGAGAATGTTTGAAGAACTTATTGTTATGCAAAACAATGCATTGTCGGTCTTGGTCGGTAAAGTCATACTCATCACCGTTGTAGGTGAGGCCTCGCAGGCGTGCCAGGAGATGGTCTTTTAGACGTGGAATAAAGCTCTGGTATCATACTTCATCCTCAGCAATAGAAACCGATAACAATAATGATGAACTTACTCTAGCAGCAGGATCATTCCGTTTCTCGCTCAACCAAGATGTGAGGTCATGTGCAATGCGAGTGCTAGATGCAATACGATAGTGATCTTCAGGCAAAGAGCGAGCATGCCAAGGTGTATTCAAGTTTGCTGTGTCTGCAACCAAAGTTTCTCGTGCCACAATCACCTTCCTAACGAAACGTTCAATGGCCTCTTGATTGGCTATACTTGCTACCATAGAACCTTTCTTCTTCCCTGACCATGGAAAACGACGCTTTGAGCGCCTATGCTCAAGTTCACCCTTCAAATTTGATCAATTAGGATGTTCGACTTACGCATGTGAGTTGCTCACCAATTGGGTTGAATAATTATCTGTTGTCCCAAAATTTTGAATGGTGTCGGGGTAATCACCAAGGGCGTGATATTTGTATGTCGCAAGGTTGAACTTCTTGTACTTAGGACCCCCTGTGGATGTCATTCCCTTGGTGCCTTTAACCTTTGATAAGACTGCCGCCTTGCACCGTCCTCGTGCCGCATGCTCTTGGGGTAGCTCGGTGGTATAGTAATACGAGCATGTGACATGCTGGAATCGCTGGACTGAGCGTCCAAGGGAGACTGTCACTATGTCAAAAAGAGTTAGTGTATCATCTGTATGCATATGTAGTTTAGCATATGCATGCCAAGAGGCTAGGTCGAACAGAAGGTCCAGAATAACCTCATTGTGAGGAGAGGGCAACAGTCCTTCAAAAGCTGGAAGTGCGCACTAAAAAGGCATTAAACTGGTCGTAAATTTGCATCGTGGCTTAAGGAAACCTACCTGCAGAAGGTCCTCAAAGTCTCGTCCTGCCAACCGCTTCATCGAGGACACATTGTTGTGAAACTTTCGAATGGTTCCATGTCCGAATGTCAGGACCTTGCGATATCTGTATTCTGATACAGTAAGAGAGTTCAAGCCTAAGGACCAATTTTATGACTTGCCTCCAGTTCAATTCATTTACAGCTATGCCGCCAACAGCTTGCAGGATATGTAGTAGATGTGTGAAAGTAGCCTTCCAGACGCCGAGTTCGAATTTGTGTAGGAGATCGATCACAAAAAGTAGGAAGAAATTGAAAGCGAACTCAGAAAGTTGCTCAGAAAAGGCATTCTATGAATGTTTCATTAGTTTGAATGAATTTCAACTCAAAAACTTACACAGATCGGAACAAGAGATTCCTGTTCCATATATTTCTTGACAGTTTTCCCATTGATCCTGTGCCCATCCTGAAAGATCTTTTGGCGTGCCATTGCAACCTTTCGATGGTAACGCTCATCACTATACCGCAGCCTTGTTACATGAGCCACCATGTCTTCTTCCGTTCCCATCAGATGGACTTCAGACTTCTCAGCGAGACATCGGGGGCAGAGACATTTTCCAAGGAACTTTATACAAGCAAGGATGATCCTATTGATGGTTCTGATCAGCTACTTTCGGGCCATGATCTTCCAAACTCACTTTTCAGGGTAATCACAGGCATAAATATAGAAGCGAGGGAAAAAGCGCCGTATGATGGTATCGGCACATTCAATCAGCAAGCCATACTTGTAAGCATGCCTGAAGTCATCATCAAGAAGCATCTTCCAAACCAAATGTACAAGTTCTCGCTTGCAGAGGGTATACATTTCGGGGGTCGAGGCCTTCCCACCATGTTTTTTTATGTACTCGTCTTGAAAGTTATCGGGTAGCTGTATCATTGGTTAGCAATAAGATACATGTCAAATACAACTAATTACCTTTGGGATGTACGCAAGATGATGGCATGCTGCTGATGTTGGCCTTCCACATACATATTTTGACTGATTGCCAAAGGAGAGATAAATAGGCCAAAGGGAAGCATCACCGAAGTTTGCGAGCTGTGTTGCATCTGACCATACCATAAGTGGTAGAACGACACACTCATATGTGTCATCAATGTCCCGAGGTAGCGCGTTGACCTCCTTGTGCATCTCAAGTATCCTAGGAGATGAATAGACTTCGGAGTATACCTTAACAGCACGATCTTCAGAGGTGTTCCAGTATTGTTCAAATGGTGTCATATGAAATGTAGATGCGATGGTATCCTTGAATACAGATGTGATAATTTCTGTGATTGACCAGTGAATGACTTCAACTTCAATTGTTGGTATCGCATCTTTGGATCGATATCGTGCTTGTTCCATAGGGAGTGGCAAGTCCAGTGTGGTTTTCATCCACCCGTGTGTAGCACGAAAAGGATTGAACTCCTCCTGTAGATACCTGCTTATGCGTTTCCGCTCTCGTTCATGTGAGAAAGAAGCCGCATCAGCTGGGTTAAAAAGAGGGTCACCACAATATGATATGGCAAGCCGATTAAGCTCTGAGATGGACTTTGTTGTCGAACCTGAATAATGCCAAAGCATCAGAAGTGCTGCAGTAGGACTACTGAACACTGAATAGAGTTCATTGAGCGTGGTTGGAGTGGTCGAGTCGGCAGTGTGGTGGGACTGCCAGTGGTTTTGTTCTAATGTGGGGGCATCAACCACGTCCAAAAGTGAGTCCGTATTGGGAATGAAGGTGGGAGGAACAGGATAGATTCAATACAGCCCCATGGAGTCAGATCGAGTTGTAAATTGGGTCGGTGATGTGGATGAGTCAGAATGGGATAAGTCGGAATGGGATTCCTGAGAAGTTGAAGGTGACTCAGGCTCGGGGTCCGGGGGCGCAACATATGGTGCTTGACGAAGCCCAGTGAATTGGCCAGGAAGAAAGTCTATGTAGCGGGCAGGAAGTCAGATATGCCGTCCTGAACGTACAGAGTGTATGGCTGGTGGTGGTGGTGGTGATGGCGACATATTCACGTCAAGTTCTTCATTGAACTTTGAACATGTTGTAAGTAGCGGCACAACAAGAATGTCAGAGTAAATCGCACACCTCAACATCATCCTCATTCTCCATGTCCCAATCTTCGAGTTGGGTATTACCCTCGTCTTCTTCAAGCTCTTCCACAGTATCATTTGCACCCTGTTGTAGGGCTACTGAGTCAGCAAAGGCAGCGCTGCGTAACACTTGAGACTCTGAGTTGGATGGAGATGATGAAGACCGAGAGCTCGAGCCTGGGCTCAGTGTTGCAGTGTGCTTTGGATGCTCCTGCTTCCTCCCCTTGGCCTTGACCTTGGTCTGAGTTTGATAGTGCTTCGAAAATAGGTTAGAGGACAGTGCATGACTCTTGGAACACCGGCCTTCATGCGCACTCAGAGATTTGGTCGATTCAAATGGCTGTCGACACCCAAGGCAGACTAGATTGGTGGACATGGGGTATGACAACAGACATGATTCTGACACAAACAGGTTATATATTCTGTGGGTAAAGGGTTAGCATATAGCCCAAGTGTACTGCATGCGTAGAACATACCTCATGTACACAATGACATTAGTAAACAACCCGATTGGCTGCTACATAGACCAAGCCGTGACTTTCCCACGATCCTATCTCCCCCTTCACCCTTCATCCCATCATGCGTACTCGGCCAAACTTTTACATGCTCACCTCTGAGGAAGATTCTGAGGACGAGGAGCCCACACAAGCTCCACCAAAGGAGAAACCGACCCGGAGGAAGAAAGGCCAATCAAAAGTCGCAAAACGTCCCAGGTGTGTTATCTCTGACTTGGAGTCGCTTAGATATCGTGTGTACTGATCGGACCTCTCGGACAGGACATCAAATGAAGAGGACGACTCTGGGTCCGAGGAGCCCGCACAAGCTCCACCAAAGAAGAAACCGACCCGGAGGAAGAAAGGCCAATCAAAAGCTGCAAAACGCCCCAGGTGTGTCGTCTCTGGATATCATGCGTGTATGCTGACTCGGATTGGACCTTTTTGATACTAGGACATCAAATGAGTCCGATGGCAATCCATCTGACAGTGGCAATGATAACGACGATCACTTCAGTCACCTACTTAAGGGTACCTCTTAGGTCCTTCTTTCTCTATCTTGGGTCTGACCTAAGAGGCACTTATAGGGGGGGAATTCCCAACAGTAAGGGCAAAGTGAATGCCCAAGGGCATTTGTATGTCACTCAAGTGATCTTCCCAAAGCAATTCCCAAAGGATATTCCCAATGCCCATTGGGAATTCCCAATGCCCATTGGGAATTCCCAATATGGGGTGTCAGGGGTCCTCAGAGGCCTGCTTTACCATAATTGTAATATAGAGTGCTGTGTAACCATAATTAATATCTATGTGCACATATAGAGTACTCCCCCATTCCTCTAATTCTAGCATCATGAAGTTGTTTGCCTGATTCATAACCCACCTGTTTGTGCAGATTGAGTACCCCTGAGGCTCTTCCTCCAATTCTGGCATTATGAAGTTGTTCACCTGATTCATAACCCACCTGTTTGTGCAGATTGAGTATTCCCTTCTTCCTCCAATCCTAGCACTATGAAGTTGTTTACCTGATTCATAACCCACCTGTTTGTGCAGATTGAGTACCCCCCTCTTCCTCCAATCCTAGCACTTTGAAGTTGTTTACCCAATTCATAACTCACCTGTTTGTGCAGATTGAGTACCCCCCTCTTCCTCCAATCCTAGCACTATGAAGTTGTTCACCCAATTCATAACCCACCTGTTTGTGCAGATTAAGTATCCTCCCTCATGACTATGGGAATTCCCAATGAGTATGGATGGTGGCCAGGGGAATTCCCCAAGCACTCTGGGAACTCCCCAAGTCCTCTGGGAGTTCCCATTGAGTATGGATGGTAGCTAGGGGAATTCCCTAGGTACTCTGGGAAATCCCACTGGATATGGATGGTAGTCAGGGGAATTCCCTCAAGTGCTTTGGGAATTCCCTGTGAATATGGATGGTGGCTAGGGGAATTTCCTGTGAATATGGATGGTGGCTAGGGGAATTCCCACAGGTACTCTGGGAATTCCCAGTGAGTATAGATGGTGGCTAGGGGACTTCCCCAATACTCTGGGAATTCCCAGTGTGTATAGATAGTGGCTAGGGGAATTCCCTAAAGTACTCTGGGAATTCCCACTGAGTATAGATGGTGACTAGGGGAATTCCCTAAAGTACTCTGGGAATTCCCACTGAGTATAGATGGTGACTAGGGGAATTCCCTAGCACTCTGGGAATTCCCAGTGAGTATAGATAGTGACTAGGGGAATTCCCTAAAGTACTCTGGGAATTCCCAGTGAGTATAGATGGTGACTAGGGGAATTCCCTAGCACTCTGGGAATTCCCAGTGTGTATAGATGGTGGCTAGGGAAATTCCCTAAAGTACTCTGGGAATTCCCACTGAGTATAGATGGTAGCTAGGGGAATTCCCTAAAGTACTCTGGGAATTCCCAGTGTGTATAGATGGTGGCTAGGGGAATTCCCTAAAGTACTCTGGGAATTCCCACTGAGTATAGATGGTAGCTAGGGGAATTCCCCCAATACTCTGGGAATTCCCACTGGGTATGGATGGTAGTCAGGGGAATTCCACAAGCACTCTCAGAAGAAATCCCCAAGCACTATGAATGGTGGTTGGGGGGATTCTCCTAACACTTGGGAATTCCAAGACACTGGATGGTAGCAATCACTGATCACTTAACTCTCCTCACCACATATACAAAGTCATTATCTTGCATATAAAGTTGATACTTGCTTTCCTCAGTGGCTACCATTAGATCATTCACAAGGCAACACTATTCATGTAATCATTGATACTACAAGTAAAGTCTGAATGGTATGTACCATAGCTCAGTCATAGTAGGTATCATAGTAATGTCTAGCAGTATCTGACAAATCCTCATATTCAGCAGCACTGCCCACTTCCACATATTGTGCACGAGATGGGCCTGCAACAGGAGAAACATCACGAAGAACATGAGTTCTCCTCTGGTATGATGGTGAACGTGAATGACGCATTCCCTGCAATGATCTGCCAACAACATGACGGCGAGGAGGTTCGTGACGAGGATAAACTCGGGATACCTCAGAACGGTGAAGGTAATATATCCCGGCTGTAGTGCAATACTCAGGGGGATTGAAAGAATTAGAAAGAGGGTGAAGGAATGCGATTCCGTTCGACCCAGGGACAACACTGAGTTGGTGAACGACGAATAATGGTTTTTGAGTAGTCCGAGATGAATCCGGGGCGAATCCGGATTAAAACGGATAGAAAAGCGGACGCGGCAGTCCAATCCGGATCGAGAAAATACGAGGAGAGCGAGAGAAAACGAACGTCGACCGAAAACGATGTGAGACAGATGCGCACAGGCAAAAGCTACTGTATTTTTGTCAATACAGTGAATTTATAGTCCTCGGGAATACCCTCAGACTCGTCCTAAGTAAGGATAATAAAAAAGAAGGTTTTCGTACGGTATAAAGTTCGAGAGGCACCCGAACGTCCCTGCAAGGGCTGCGTGACATGGTCTAGCCAATGCTAAGTACGAATAAGGAGCATCAAAAATAAAATAAAAGAGTCCGAGGCAAATCAGGCGTGGATACAGCAATCCGGATGAGTTCGCACAAGCAAACAGATCAGGATTGGGATCGGGTGACAACAGGGTGCGGAAACGTGCTATGCGAGCACAGGGAATACCTATTCCCTACACCCGACGGGGACTTTAGATGCTGACTGTCCCCAGTCAGCCCGATGTGTATGGGGATGCGATCGGTGGTTCAACGTGACAGTTGCAGATGGCAGCGGATGGGTCCGGATACGCAAGGGTGACGGATACGTCGACAGAGACAATGACAGCGATGAGAGTGATGATAGTAATGACAGAGACGACGACAGAGATGACGACAGAGATGATGATGATGACAACGAGAGTGATGGTGGCTGCACAGTGATGATGACCCGAAAACGACAGGAACGACAATGACGACTGGTGATAGCGGCACAGTGACGATGATCCGCAAATGACAGGATCAGATAGTGATCGCGACGGTGTGATGTGTGGCTTTTCTGTGTGTCTGTTGTCTATAGTCTCGCGCATGAAGGCACGATGGATGAAGGATGGCCGTAATCTGCGATGTGAAGTGTGTGTGATGGTTTCGTGTTCATCGCAGTGATAGCATCTCTGGTATGCGTCGATCGTCCTGCGTGAATTCTGCTTGTCCGCATGTGTCCGGTGTGATCCAATGTGATCCGGTCGGCCGAGTTTCCTATCCGCTGCTCGCTGCTCGCTGTGTGATCCAAATTCAAAGAAAAAGAACTGTATGGTTGAACGTGAAAGAAATGATAAGAAAGAGAAAAAAACGAAATGAAACCAATTGGCAAGTGTCCGACTTGGCTTGTCTTCGTCGTGCGTCTTTCGCGTCTATACCTGCAACGGATGCCCTTTTGTGATACCTAAAAACGTCCGGAAACGATCCGGATACGACCGGATAAAGTGCGTTGTGCCTATGCGCGTTTGAAGAGCAGAAGTGGTATGTAGCGGATGAGGGCACGAACTCTAGATGATTGCAATAACGAAGTAGTGAATTGAGTGGTAGAAGAAATGAATGGACTATACGATCGTGTGTTGGTTTTTCTATATGGTATTCTTTCTTTTCTGCGATGGTTTCTTGTTCGATGAGTAATGATCGATCACCGGACTAAACCCGGGGTGAGATAGAGATCTGCTGGACGAATACCGGGGACGAAACAGAGATGAAACGGATATCAAAAGAATGATTTCAATGACTGAAATTGTGAAAACGCGAAAAGTTGCGTGTGGAAACCGAGGTGGTCTTGTAGACCCCTCCCCCCTGGGTAGGCCATATCTGATGACCTCCCGGTCATCCGGATAATGCTGTGGAGAAAGGGTAAGGGTGTCTCAATGATAGTAAAAGAAACAGTCAGATTCCCGGGTCAAAGGGAAAATGTGACCGAACCATGTCGGCCGGGTCGCCAAATAAACCCAATGTGGGCAGAGACGGCTGAAGCATAAACTGAAATGAAAAGACGCATGCATTAGTGTAAAATCGAGAGAGAGGGAAACGGATTGGAAGAGCAGCGAAGGGCATGCGTAGTTTCGATAACCGGCTCAGAACCGATTGAACCGGTGAGGTATGGGTCCTCAGATACGGCCGTAAACGTAGAGGTGGCGGCTCGGATGAGATGGGTGGTGGCATGGTTGCGGAAGCGAGGGGCGAGGTCGATAGCAGCGAGGGCGGTTTGTTGAAAAAGAATGAGGGTGATGGGCGTGGCTGCAATGTGCGCACTTCATGGTGCATAGGAACTGCGCAGAAGAGTGCATTTAGCTTCAATCCATGGCCGGAAACCGATCGAACCAGTGAGGTGCTCATCCTCGGATACGGTCGTAAATGCAGAGATGGCGGTTTGTTGAGGAAGGGCGAGGGCAATGAGAGTGGCTGCAATTTGCGCACTTCATGGGGTATAGGAACTGCGCAGAAGAGTGCGTTTAGCTTCGATACCCGGCCAGAAACCGATTGACCTGGCAAGATACTACAAATCCTCGGATACGGCTGTAAATGCAGCAACAGCGGTTCGGATGTGATAGGCAATGGGACAGCTTTAGGGATGAGAGACTGACTGAGCAATGCGGGTGGTGATGGATCCGACATGATCCGAGCTATCCGGATAGATGTTTTCGGTGACGCAGCCGGCATGCTGCTATCGCAAACGGATGGCGATGATGGTGGATCCGGTGGTGATAAAACAGTTGTGTCTTCTGGAGGCAAGTGAGGTGGTCGTGAGAGTATGCACCCGGTTGGCCGTTTTGTCATAGCCGAAAACGTCGATCTGCTGAGCTGCAATCCGGTACTATGTGACGGATGGGTAAGTGGTGGTGCAAGGTTCATCGGTGGCAACTTCATAGTCATCCGAGGTGACAGAGGTGGCAAGGCTGGCATGGTTGATGGTGAGAGCGATGGGGTAGACGAGTCGGGTTGTGGCATATCCAAAGAGGGTGAAGGTGGTTGGATCGGTCGTGGTGATGGATCCGAGAACGTCCAGATTGATGTATGCATGAGTACATCCGGTGGCAGAGAGATTGTGCCTGAGGAGGGTGAGCGTAGTGGGTGAGATGTGTTGGGGCAATCCGGTTCATCTTGCTCCTGTGTTTCGGCATGCGATACCGCAAATTTGACAGCTGTGAGAGGCGGATCAGCACAGACGGGTTCAACTGAGACATTACCGGGTTGCTCAGGATCGCATTCTACTATCCTTGAATAGACCCGGATGGAATCACTTTGCGGCATGTGATCTGCTAGATTCGATGACGTGGATGCTGAGGCAAGGGTGGGGTCGGTGGTGATGTCGATGGATGGTTCTGGAACGTAAAGTGGGTAGTCATTGTTGTATGATGAGTACCAGTGCTGGACATCCGCTACGAACATTGACCAATCCGGCTGCGCTGCGAGTACTTGCTGCGATGTCCGCCATAGCTCGGCGTCTTCTGGGTAGGCATACCAGATGGCTGTATTAATCTTCTGTGCGTCCGTGAGTCCAATGCTCGTAGCTAACTGATCAACATATTTCAAAAAGGCAGGTAACTGTGATGGAATGGTCGCATCGAAACGTGGGGCACTAGAGGCAGTCCGGAAGGGCAGCTGTAGGAGATATCCGGGTGATGGCATAGTAACGACTCGGATGGTGGCACAGGTCACCGTGTGCCGTGACAGGTGTGTCGTCTGACTTGTCTGACGTCACTTAGAGTTCTGCGGCGGCGTAAGGGTAGTGGTGCAGGGTTCGATAGGGGCGATGATGCTATGCAAGGAGGTGTTAACCGAGGCGAAAATTTTCTGAGAGTGAAGCGAAGGTGTGTCGTGAGTGAGGTGAATAATGAGTGGATGGGTTGTCGTTGTCTGTACCAACTTCTGGAAGTCCCTCGCGGTGGGCTCCAGTTGAAGGTAATATATCCCGGCTGTAGTGCAATACTCAGGGGGATTGAAAGAATTAGAAAGAGGGTGAAGGAATGCGATTCCGTTCGACCCAGGGACAACACTGAGTTGGTGAACGACGAATAATGGTTTTTGAGTAGTCCGAGATGAATCCGGGGCGAATCCGGATTAAAACGGATAGAAAAGCGGACGCGGCAGTCCAATCCGGATCGAGAAAATACGAGGAGAGCGAGAGAAAACGAACGTCGACCGAAAACGATGTGAGACAGATGCGCACAGGCAAAAGCTACTGTATTTTTGTCAATACAGTGAATTTATAGTCCTCGGGAATACCCTCAGACTCGTCCTAAGTAAGGATAATAAAAAAGAAGGTTTTCGTACGGTATAAAGTTCGAGAGGCACCCGAACGTCCCTGCAAGGGCTGCGTGACATGGTCTAGCCAATGCTAAGTACGAATAAGGAGCATCAAAAATAAAATAAAAGAGTCCGAGGCAAATCAGGCGTGGATACAGCAATCCGGATGAGTTCGCACAAGCAAACAGATCAGGATTGGGATCGGGTGACAACAGGGTGCGGAAACGTGCTATGCGAGCACAGGGAATACCTATTCCCTACAACGGTACCGAGCTGAACCCTGACCAACAGGACGTGATTCTTGATATGCATCTTGGTGGAAATTTCTGGATGTCAAACATGGTTACAACAGTGACAAATACAATCCTATACTACAAAACAAACATACCCTGGACGAGTGGCTACCAAATTTTGAGGTGGCACATGATGGCGAGGGATCTTGACCACATGAGCATTAGATTGTCTAAACACTATGAGTCATGTCAAATCACTGAATGACTAGATAGCTTACAATTGCCGATGTGCCCGCTGGGGATGCAATTCCTATGACACTTAATATTGAACAGATAAAATAAATATTACAAGGCATACTCACTTGGGGGTCTAGCCTTGCATGCTTTGGTCCAGTATGTTCCCCAAGGAACCGCCCCTCTTCATCACGAGGATGCTTGCATGAGTTTAAGCTGGACTTTGAATGAGGTCCAGGTAGGGACTCTACATGATCATGACGAGGTTGCTTATCCTGGGCCTTTTTACAAGCTACAAAAGGAGTGTGTTCATGTGAAGAGAGTGATGGACTGGAGGAGTGGCTTGATGGTGCTTCAGGGGGAATGCTGACATCACGAGGAACATCCTGAAGGAACTTGTGGCATTGCCTGAGGACGCATGTTGCTTGTGATGCTGTATCAGTAACAAGTGGTATGTTGAACATTCTAGGATCACTGTTCTCCAACCAAGAGCACCATTCTATAATACAGAAGGTAAGCAAGAAACCAAAGGACACAACTAAGACTCACCCGGTAACCATCTCCCAACCAACACCTCAACATCCGGAGTTTCCAGATGGCGCTGCTTGTTCTTCACTTTCATAAACCTTCTTTTACCTGCATTTGGTACAATGTGGCGTGTATGGAGCCCCGGAATGTGTTTCTTGAGATAAGGTCCAACAACAGCAATGAGTTCATCAATCGTGGCATTGTGAGGTACCCACGAAGGAGGACTGGGAACACCAACAGGCCAGTTGGTAATGGTTAACTTATGTCGATATATCGAATGATTGCCACCGAACATTCTTGCCATCTGTACAACCAAACCCCTCTGTGGTGTGTGAGCATCATCATTAAAAGAATACAAGAAACTTACTGATATTTTTGCCCATCATCACTGGCACAATATACCGAAGCCAATCACGGAAACCCTCAGTTGTTCCACGTTCAAATTCGTCATCGATGTTTGATATGTCACGCACGTCCACATTGATATCAATGTTAGGGACAGGAATAGTCATAGCAGGATCAATCTCTTTATATCTGAATAATCCACAGTAAATGAAAAGGGTGGAAAAAGATGGTGGACGACGCACTTGATCACAGTTGTGACATAATCCAACCACTTAGCCAGCTGTATTTCATGGGTGTTGATTAACTCCCGGGCGAAGGTAGATCTGTTAGAGACCGTGTGACTCGGAGTTAGCCAACTCCGGATCTCCGGAGTTGTAGCGTCGGACGGGACTTGGCTTCACCGTATGTGGTGCGCCCTTGTCACAGTCTGTCCCTATATTTCGGACGTGCGGAAAACGGAGGTAGATATATGACTCAACACATAAAGTGGAGTCGAGCGGAGTAGAGACCGTCAAGGTCTTACGGAGTGTTCGGAGTGAGTCGTACAATAAACTAATATTCAGACTAAGGGTACACAGTCATGGTACTACAGTTTATATACTCGGAGTGGAATGGAGATTAGTAACGGAGTTGGTAAGAACTGAGTAAGACGGAAGATCGGGAAACTACATAGCTGGAGGTAAGTCGGGTACTGAGAAAGCCGGAGCTGTGCTCGTAAGCGAGACACAGGTTATGTACTAATATAAAAGGAGGAAACATATATACGTAACGGAGGTCCGGGATCACGGAGTTGCGTCCTGAGGGTGATCGACCCGGAGTTATGGTCTAAGAGATACGGAGTTGTATCCGGAGGAACGGAGAACGGAGCGGTATATGACAAGATCCCCCAAACCAACCAGCGGCATGGCGTGCAGATGGGTCATGGCCTTTGTAAACCACCATACCAATGACTTCTACACCTTCTAGGCGACTCCAGCCAGATGCCTGCATGAATGGCTGATAAGTGAATAAAGTACAACATCGAGGCTTAACACTCACTCCTTTTGCAAATTGCTCACGGGCTTCTGCAATCAGTGCAGCTAGAGATTTTGCAGAGAGTTCCCCTTCTCTAACAATGGCAGTTCCATGTTCTCTTATGTCCTTCCACAACTCAGGATGTTCTTCTTCATCACCATGTGTTTCGTAGTGCTCTTTTTGTCGAGAGCGATAATCTTTGACACTCTCTGTCTGGGAGTCAATACTAGAAAGCTAATGAGAGCATTGCACTTACCATCCTTGGCAATGGGGTGGCAGAATGCATACCACTTTTGGTGAAGATTCCATCGCTGCTCAGCTCGGGTAGCAAGCTTCTTGAGACCCGCTTCCTCGAGGATCCGCTGAACAGGCTTGCCGTACTGCACTGCTAAGGCTTTGATATCCTTCATGACACTATCACCAAGTTCATGGGCTTTTCGACATGCCTCATCAGGTAAGGGGCCGGGACGGTGAATCACTTTGCCCTTTGCCCCTAACATATTGGAACATTCGTCCTCGTCATTCAAATCATCGGGCTGATCGACCGGCTCAGCATGATTTGGGTCCTCATCATCTGATGCCGGAAAAATCAGTGGATCATTGTCTGGGGGTTGTGGTATATCGTAGTGTGGGGAACTCGGTTGGAGCCTGCGGCGATGGATAGTAGCCAATTTCTTCTTGAACTGCGAGACTCGCAACGCAGTTTCACTTCGCTCCGGTGCTTGTTGTAACTCGTCCTGATCTTCTGGCAGCCAATCAGCATCATCATTGCTCGACTCATCTGTGAAGACTTTAAATAATTAAACAGGATTGAACAAGGTAGAACGTGCCATTTTGTTGCTGCACTTCCTGCAGCTCATCCAGTTTCCAGTCGTCGTCGTTGTCGTCGCCTGATCCATCTGCCAACATAGTAAATCACAGGGCCGGATTTGAATATGGTGGAACTTACCATGGTGGAGGTCGTTATCATCTGTGTTGTCCACATTTTCGACGATGCAGTCATTCTAGGACTAATCTTTCAGAGCAGTACCTGTCATTTATATTTGATCAATATATCCTGGCATCTTGATACGAAAGGGTTACCTTTTCTGCGCGTCCTCGCAGGCCGCTCATCCACTACCTCGTGATTGGTTGCATCGCAGTGGGGGTCATCTCCTTGCCCACTATCTTCATCAGGCTCCTGTTCTCCCTCGAGAAAGAGAGCTTGCGGTAAATCTTCCTTCGTATGGTCATCCTGAAACCTTTCGTCACCTCATCATGGCACAAAACATCCGACCTTTTACCTGTGGAGTCGGTGACTTTTTTGGACGCCTAATCAACAATTTGGTCCGAGCATCGTTCCGCTGTAGATAGCACAAATTTAATACCAAACCTTCGTTAGGCATACGAAACGCACTGTCGGTTTAATGAACTTGTGAGCCAGTTTTGCATGACGGGTTGGTCGTCCAGTCGGAGGGGGTGATGTGGACGGCATCTTGGATAAGAAAACGAAGCCGTTGTTGACAACGAAGTCGCAGTGAAGAAAACCTTGACACGAAGTCTAAGGGAAAACGAACCAGACATGAAGTCTGGACGGTTGAAAAAGCTGACACGAAGTTGCGCTGAAATCAAAGGGAAAGCTGGGACATGGAATGGCTCCAAGTCATCGGAATATAAGCTCTTCACAATGAGACCCTGTTGGTAATCAATGGGGATAACGAGGGCAGAATAAATGAAATCGAATCCTCCTAGATAAGCTTCAACGTAAAAACAACGCCATAGCGACTTACCTAAATGATGGGACTATGAATAACCATGGTTGAGTTTTCAATGGCTTCGGAGGAGCCATTCTGGGCATAGTAATACGAACGATAGGCTACCTCATTTGGATCATTCAGTGCTCGCCAGCCATAAGAAGGCTTACCTAGTTACAAAGAATCACTCTACAGCCATTAATTTCAGTCACGGGATCGATGGGCCTTTATTCTGAAACAGACAGCATGGGCTAGAATGTTGTGAAAGCTGATGAACGATGAACTCACGAGACGAGACGGTGCAGGGCCACTCATTGATAAAATCCCTCCACTACTCATAGAACGCACAGACGCTAAGTGATCAAGAATGGTATGAGTTAGGTTTAATGGAAATTGGTGGTCGATGAACTCACGATGAGCGGTAGAGGTCCGTTCTTTGATAAAGGATGCCCACCACTCATGAAAACCATACTAGATGCACAAGAACGGCATCTGTTGCACTTAATCATCGTCTGTGGGTTGAAGAAAACAATGAATGAACTCACTGAAGCGTAGGTAGTTGATTTGTGGTTAGAGGGTTGCGAGAACGAACGATTGTACCTGCTGGAAGACGTGAAGAATTAGTGGGAGGAATAAGAAAGATGGAATGAAAAATGCGTACCAAACGTCGACGAGAGTTGCGCAGGATTCAAGAGAGGTTCACCCTCGAAACGGTCTTCAACCCCGTTGACCCATCCAAGATACATTACAAGTGCTGGACACCCACCGAAGCAGATTTCGAGTTAATCAATCCAGAATCACCCTTTCGCATAGGCAAGCTCAGCCGCAACGCTTACTATCACTTACATCGTCTCTACCTCCTCGCACGACCGGTTGTCGAAGAATGGAAGGCCAATCGGGAGGGAAAGAAAGATATCGTCACAGGAATGATTCTTCATGCCCGACATCTTCTCAACATTCTCAAGCATCACCCTCTCACCTTCCTCGACGTCGTCCTCTATGTCGCGCAATTACAGCGCTTTCTTCTCGACATCACTGCCCATATGGTATATGTCAACGACTACAAATTCGTCCTCACCTATCCCGACTTTCCCAAACCTACCGACCCCATCTTGATGGGCTGCTTTACAAAAGACCTCACCACTTGTGAGAGGCTTTACCGTGCTGGCATGCCGGTTTGGCTTGTTCGGTCTCCGGAGTTTGTTCCCCCGGATATCAACATTGTCAACATTGTCGCCGTCACCCGCCCCAACCATATCATCCAGAAGAATTTCGTACACAACGGTGTTGTCACCGTTTTACCCACTCTTCATCGGGGACCTGGAGGCACCGAACGCCATTTGAACACTCGAAGCACCTACCGCACCTCAGTCATCAATTCTCCCTCTTCCGTTGCTCCCGATGTTGCTCCTCAAGCAAACCAAGCTGCCTCTTCCTTGCGAGGGGCGTCAGGTGGGCGTGTACAAGCAAACAGGCAAAATAATGCACGCAACCATGCCCAGCGGCAAGTGTATTCGGCGTCCGGTATGTTCTGACCTCACTGTAACCAAAGTTTATTCTAATATATATTTCAACCTTCGATAGCAGCACACAAAAAGGCACATAACCCGAAGAGTGGTCAAGATAAGTGGGCGGAGATTGATGCCACTAATATGCCACTTGCCTTCCCTCAATGGGTTGCAGCGTTCAGGCAGGTTGATAGGGATCCTGCTAGAGTCAAAAAAGGTGTCGTGGATACCGGGTATCAATTCCCTGAACCCGCGCTGCTCATCACACCGGCATCACCTCAGAGGCGGAAATTATTCTGCGCCAATTGGCTTGCTGCGCGACCCATTTGGATTAGTCGCATTGACCACAACCCCCCAAGTCCGCTTCCTGTCCCTCAAACCTGGCGGGACTTTTTAAACTTGATCCCAACAGATCTTGCCACCAACAATGCGACGACCCGATCAGCTCAGGAGAAAATGGCTGCGAAGACTCTGTTTGGGGATGTTCTCGTTCACGCTCAGGGGGAGACGTGGGCTGGGAAGGACTCTGTGCTATGGCGAAACCAGCGTATCGCCATTTCGACACTTGAGGACCCACCTGCTCACCTAATTTGGTCAATCTTGTGGGAGATATACGAGCTGAGCTTCCGGTATGAGCTATTGGCACTGGATCGTGCAATGGTTCCGAAGATCTGGGAAGAGGCACCCGAAGAAAGGACCGAATTGCTACACAGCATCTTTCCAGGAGAATCAGGACTTGTGATGTGGGAGGATGATATGCCGACAACCAAGCAAGGAATGTGGGGTTCAGCAGACATCGCATATCCATTCCTGGAGAGCTGGCGGATACTTCTGTCTTCCTGGCCTGAGTCACCTTCTCGTTTGCACTCGCCTATCGCCAAGGAGTCGTTTTCCTCTGTTCTACAATTCAATGTTCTGTCAAGTGCGTGCATGTTTTACACGCAAACCTTCTTCGACTACTTTGGGCGCCCTCCAATTGTCTCTCACCGTGTCCCTGCATGATGCCTACTGCGGCTAGGATGGAAATATCTCATTTATATCAATGTTGCTACGTTCGTGCTTCCCTTCTTCTTTATCATTACATGTTTTATATGAATATATGTAATCTATTTCGTTTCCACGTATTACTGCATGATGCTGACACGCTGCTGCTGACTTTCATTGACCCAGTTTCCCAGCACCCAAGCACACTTCGTCTGTTGTGATCCTTCCTCTCCCTGCTGACATGCTGCTGCTGACTTTTGTTGATCCAGTTTCCCAGCACCCGAAAAGACTTCGCTCGTCGTGATACTTCCTCTCCTTTCCTTACTCATTTGGGACTACGTGTCTCCTTGTGTTGACTTCGTGTCAAACACGCCTTTCTCCATCGACTTCGGGTCTTTGTGCTTTCTCTGACTTCATGTCAGGCTAGCTTCTGTTTCATTTCCTGTCCATTCTTCTATGGCCGTGCGTCGCCCTCGCCTGTGTGTTTCTCGCTCATCGTCTCCAACAAAATCAGCTCGTGTTAGTAACCCAACTATTGACACTGAAGCACCAGAGAGCGGTCCTATTACAGCCGGAGCATCGTCCATTCCATCCACCGTTTGTCAGTCGCGACTTCTGCCAACATCTCGCGTGCGTGGTTCCAACCTTGGTTATCTTTGTCGCCCTTCACCGTATCTTGTACTACCTGGTCATCAACACCTTTCACAAGGTTATTTAGTCGACAATCACCCAAGCTCTCCTACTCGTGATCCTGCTGTTCACATACCGCCGGAGGACAGGGATGCGTTTGTTGATACCATCCAAATTTTCGGCGACCCTCCAGTTGTCTATACTTCCGCATCTCAGAAACGACAGAATCAACATCGTCGGTGGTCCCAAGTTGTTATCCCAGCCCTTCTGAAGCCCTACATGCAGTATCTCCGCGTCACTAAGTCGCTCTCCACATTAGCAAATGTGGATGCCGTCGATCTTCCTTTGTGTGGGAGTTCTTGTATTCCAAGGCGATTAGTGGTCACTTGCCTTTATTTTGATCGTGAGTCACTTGGCAGTATGTTATTATGCTAGCTAACATTCATATAGGCCTTGAAACTGTTACGTTGTCCATTTGCCCTTGTCATCCAGCACCCCTACAACTGGTCGCCATTGGCCTTTTTGGTTGTGCACCAGTGTTGCCTTCCCTTGCTGTTGACTTCCGTGTTTTGGAGCTGGTAAAGGCTTTATTTGTCCGCACGTCACCCAATATGTCTGGTTGGACTGAGGCATTGGAAGCCTTTCTGAATGACAGAGGATATAAGCTGGCGACAGAGGTCAGTTATTTCCTCACTGGATGCCACAATTTGACTTTTTTGGCCAGGGTAATCTCAGGCGACGATTCAGCCTAGCATATCATTGGTACTTTGTCCTGACCACTTTGGTTGCTGAACATGTGGCTGACCTTGTCTCTGCTCGAACACCTGTTGTGGATGATAGTGATGTGCATATGTTGGACAGTGAACGTACAGAACCCAGCACATTCCTCCGGTCACGCTGTCCATTGTGTTTCGGAGGGAAGGATTGGAGACGTGATTGTGATGCAAACAGTATGTTTCTATTTCTCCAGGAAAATACATCATGTTCACGAGTTTGTAGCATTGACCTCATTGTATGCATTGATGCATGCTTCACTCAGAAACGCTCATGCAACGCTCGTAATGATTCGATCGAGGATCCTCCTAATCCTACACAAACTATTTTTATATCTGAGTCTGATACCAAAGCAATGGAAGCATACGTGGAGGAATGTCGACATGCCAATGGTCGTCAGAAGAGAACACGCATGCCGGCTGCTGAAGAAGATAGGTATGAGAATGGGATGAAGGTTCCAACATCTGTCCTCGATGCTTGTGGCGATTCATTCATTGCTGCCGATGAGAAACGTGAAAAGGCCAGCACTCGGTATTTTGCAGATACTGGACTTATGGCGATGCTTTGCCGCCATGATCGTGTGCTGTGGCTTGTCAACATGACATCTGCTGGTGAAAAACAACATTACGCTCTTGTCCTCCTCCAGCGCCTCTTCGACCATCTCCCTGCAGACATGTCAGTAGAGCTACTTTATGATATTGGCTGTCAGTTGGAATGGAGTTGTAGGAAGTGGGGACTGCTGTCAGGGACAATTCTCTCCCACCTTAGCTTTGCTATTTCCGTATTTCATGCATATGGCCATCAATGGCCATGCCAAATTGTCTATCACCCTCGAAAGCGTGTTGGTTTCGGACTCTCAGATGGAGAAGGGTGTGAGCGTCTGTGGAGTTTCCTCAAACCACTCATCCCTGTGCTTCGAGTGTCTGGGGTGAGTCTTATTGTCATCTTGAAGTCTTTGGCTATTAACATTCTTCTCATTGCAGTTTCATCAACGGTTGTTTGTACTCGACAGTCAAGTTTGCCACCTGCATGCCAGGTCGCTCAAATGTCTTGGCGAATGGCTCCAACGCCGGTGGACACATTGTCAAAAAAAGAAGGCAGCAACATCTGAGTCACTCACATTACTGTGTATTGATGAATCCACCCTTCGAGCTCAATGGGCAGCTCAAGTTGCTCATCAAACAGCACCTCTAGCTCGTATGTTGTTTCTTATCATTTGTTCGTGAAATTGAATGTCGTCTGTAGGACAAGCAAAGAACAAGGGTGAGGAAGAAATAGCCAGGATTCTAGCACTCGAAAAGATTCTAGAGCATCAACAAATTATTGTTGATGATGTGGAGCATAGACTTGCCACAGACAATGTCTGTAATGTTGTCAACATGAACATTCAACTTGTCGAAGCAAGACACAAATTGTTGAACACCACTGATCTTATCAAAAAACGCCGAGCAGCATTGGGTGTGTCTGATCAAGCTAATCTTGCAGCACTCAAGCGCGACATCTATTTACAGGTAAGTGTAATAAAATTGTGAGTCAACCAGGAACTGATTGTGCTTCATGCTAGATACGTATGAATGCCCGTGCAGTGAAAATTCGCATACAGGAGAGGCTTTGTCAACGCAAGTTTGAGCTTGAACGGTTGGAGTGTGCATACCGTGCTGTGGTCAATGGTATGTCTCTTTGGTTCATCTCTGGACTAGTACTGAAGCTGATTGAATGCTATAGAGAACAGACTGCAGGACAATGTTCTAGCAGCTATTAAGTGACGCGAGCCAACCATCCTCAAGCTTGTCAGCAACTACAACACCCTTTGCAAACAGCTGCAGACACTGATTGATACTGGCACAGCTCCTCTGGGGGCAGTTTCCCCACCCTTTATATCTCGTGAAGGTATATTCCAGTTGGATGTTGATGATGAGATATGGCAAGATATAGGTCTTGATGATGCTGTCCCTAATCCCCCACTGTGGCTTGCTGATGAAAATGTCCACATGGGTATTCGCTACCTATTGGAATATGACCGTTGTGTGGAGGAGGAAACTAGACTTTGCCGTGAGCGCTGTGTTCTGCAAGAATGGATGATTGGGAAATGGAACAGTCTTCAAAAAGCAAGAGATGAAGCTGGTGAGAAGTGTATCTCTTCAAATCTTGTATTGCTCATTTTTGGCATACTAGGTGTGGATGATCTCTATCAATTAGATTTGCATGGTATTGAATTATGTAGGCTGTGTGTGAGATGGAACATGCAAGTTTGTCACATACCTTGTGCTTGGGCTATGCCAGATAGCTGGGGGCCCTCAAGCATTACCCTTGACCACACTGCAGTTGCCATGCATCAATCACACACTACCTGTGGTGAGTATTTACCTCTGATTGTTGTAAGCTTACATGTTCAGCAGATTTTATAGTTACTCATACTCAAAAGGTAGGGTTTTTTCTGTAATGCTTGTATTGATACTAACTTACTATTTAGGATAGTGCTGAAGATAGAATAGGGGAGGATGAGTTGAGTGAGGAGGAGGAAGAGGAAGAGGCAGGAGCAAAACTATGGGATGCTGGCATTGATGATACTGAACTAATGGCAGAAACTGAGGAGGTTGCATTAGCCTATGAGTATCACCTCCATGGACAAGGTGATGACTGGGAGATGCACTGATGAGAGAATTGAATGACAATGATGATGAGTTATCCAATGTAAATTACTCCAAAGAGATATATTATGAGATGTCTTTGGGAATTCCCCTAGCCACCAACCTATACTCACTGGGAAGTCCCAGAGTACTTTAGGGAATTCCCCTAGCCATCATCCATACTCAGTGGGAATTCCCCTATCCACCATCCATACTCAATGGGAATTCCCAGAGGACATGGGGAGTTCCCAGAGTGCTTGGGGAATTCCCCTAGCCACCATCCATACTCAATGGGAATTCCTAGAGGACATGGGGAGTTCCCAGAGTGCTTGGGGAATTTCCCTGGTCACCATCCATACTCATTGGGAATTCCCATAGTCATGAGGGGGGATACTCAATCTGTACAAACAGGTGGGTTATGAATTGGGTAAACAACTTCATAGTGCTAGGATTGGAGGAAGAGGGGGGTACTCAATCTGCACAAACAGGTGGGTTATGAATCGGGTAAATAACTTCATAGTGCTAGGATTGGAGGAAGAGGGGGGTACCTCAATCTGCACAAACAGGTGGGTTATGAATTGGAGGAAGAGGGGGGTACTCAATCTGCACAAACAGGTGGGTTATGAATCGGGTAAACAACTTCATAGTGCTAGGATTGGAGGAAGAGGGGGGTACCTCAATCTGCACAAACAGGTGGGTTATGAATTGGAGGAAGAGGGGGGTACTCAATCTGCACAAACAGGTGGGTTATGAATCGGGTAAATAACTTCATAGTGCTAGGATTGGAGGAAGAGGGGGGTACTCAATCTGCACAAACAGGTGGGTTATGAATTGGGTGAACAACTTCATAATGCCAGAATTGGAGGAAGAGGGGGGTACTCAATCTGCACAAACAGGTGGGTTATGAATCGGGCAAACAACTTCATAATGCCAGAATTGGAGGAAGAGCCTCAGGGGTACTCAATCTGCACAAACAGGTGGGTTATGAATCAGGTGAACAACTTCATAGTGCTAGAATTGAAGAAACAGGGGTCAGATACTCAATCTGCACAAACAGGTGGGTTATGAATCAGGCAAACAACTTCATGGTGCTAGAATTAGAGGAATGGGGGGGTACTCTATATGTGCACATAGATATTAATTATGGTTACACAGCACTCTATATTACAATTATGGTAAAGCAGGCCTCTGAGGACCCCTGACACCCCATATTGGGAATTCCCAATGGGCATTGGGAATATCCTTTGGGAATTGCTTTGGGAAGATCACTTGAGTGACATACAAATGCCCTTGGGCATTCACTTTGCCCTTACTGTTGGGAATTCCCCCCCTATAAGTGCCTCTTAGGTCAGACCCAAGATAGAGAAAGAAGGACCTAAGAGGTACCCTTAAGTAGGTGACTGAAGTGTGACGATCTGAGTCTCGCATCGGATCTTGATCGTGCGTCATTTGTTAATGTTGGACGCACCATGCTACGCTGTCTCGACATGTTTGCAGACATGCGGAAGGTAGTCAAAGTTGTTCTTTATGTGAAGGAAGAGGAGGACGCGATTCGTCATGCTGACTCAGAGGGAGAAGAAGTCGACGATGATAGGCGAGAGCGTCAAGAATACCTTGCACAGCTGTAAGTCCAGGTCGGTCCAAAACTTGAGACTAACTCACAGATTCATTGTAGTGGTGAGAAGACCATCACTCGATACAAGCGGGCATATCAAATGGCCTTACACGTTGCTCCCCAAATGCGTATGCTTCTGAGTAACAGTTCTCGATACCAAGACCTCCAGAAGGTACTCAAGCTGGTAAGTATACATGCATATATGCGCATATAGTTGGTCAGAATGATTACTCAAATGGATACTATTAGATCAACAAGACAATGAAGACCCTTCGTGCAAACGATACTGCTCGATTGAGGGACAAGATAGCTGGTTACCTTCCACGAGACCCCGCAAAGGACGCAGTTATCCCACCAATTTACGCTTCTTCAAAGTCACGCTCTCAGATGGGACTCAACCATCCATTACTTGCACGAATGTTGTGTCCAATTCTCTCACTCAAGGATTTCCTTGCAGAGCCAGAACGGTATGTATTGCTTTCGTTCCCATGGATGCGACATTACTAAGACACAAGTGAATTTCAGTACTCGCCAGTGGCTCGAGAGTGGTGATATCGAGATGTGTGGCGACGAATACCCATCGTTTTTATGGGCTGATAATGGAGATCATTTTGATGTGGCGAATATTCACGATGGGTTGTTTGGTGGATTCTTTTTGGAACGAGTAACTCACTGCATGGTCAATAAGCTGCGTAATTGACTAACTAGTACGGACAGGTGATGCGACATATCTTCACTGGACCTTCAACATGGTCAGGAGATGAGGCTCGGGGCTTCCGTGCAAGCAATGCGGAGCTTCTTGATATTCAACGAGTCGTAGCTGGTAATATTGCATATGCTTGTGTCCAGGTAAGTTTGTGAAATTTCTCTTTCACTGCTGATCAAGCCTGACTGACGTTGCTGCTATTTCATGACAGGCTCGTTTTGGTATCAGCTCAAGACAACGTTGGGGGGAATCTGATGGGAACTTCAACTACTGTGACTTCTACTATTCTATAATCGAGGATATAGAGGAGGCTGTGGACGATGAGTGGCAGGAAGAGCTCTTTGAATATTACAACAAGTGAGTTCGGAATCTCCGAGTCGTCATCTCTACAATCTTCAATTATTCTCAGGCTTCTTTTCAACGACGTCAAGGGCCGCAGCATCGGCGCAAGCCATCCGTCCAACCGATCCTCAAGCTCGCTACGTGCAAAGATGCATGCTCAGGCGACTGCACGTGTAGCCAGACCAGCCAGGTCTCAGGAAGCTGCAAATCCTGCTGTGGGTCCAAGTCGTCCTCGACATGACCCACCTGCCATGGCCACGGCCCGGGAGTTGACTTCACGTGGGGAGCAGGCTATGGCGTCACGACCATCTCAAATGACCCCCCCAGCAAATTCACCTCGCACTGCCAGTCACGGTGCCAGTCGTCCTCGACATGACCCACCTGCCATGGCCGCAACCCGGGAGTCGACTTCACATGGGGAGCAGGCTATGGCGTCACGACCATCTCAAACGACCCCCCCAGCAAATTCACCTCGCACTGCCAGTGCCAGTCGTCCTCGACATGACCCACCTGCCATGGCCGCAACCCGGGAGTCAACTTCACGTGAGCAGGCCATGGCATCGCAGGTGCCTGGGCCTCCGAGTCAAATGACACCACCAGCAAATTCAGCTCCAAGTCGCCGGCCACCTCGTCTGAGGGGACCGAGCCAGGAAGGTACTCAACCCATATCAAGGAACGATGCCTCAACTTCTGTCTCTGAAAACCGTCGCCGGGCCAATTTTCGCCGGGTTCCATCTCACCAATCCTCACACCTGATGAGTCCTCCAGATTCACATGCTGAGGAACAGGACGCTGATGATCATCTCGCTATGGATAAAGAGAATGTGCCTGTTAAAAAGACCACCAAGGCAAAGGGGAAGACCAAGGCCATCGAGTCTCAGACCGTCCGCCGAGATAGGAAGAAGAGCAGGTACTAGTAGCTCAGTCTTCACAGGTACTAGTACGGTATAAACTGTTTAACTTTCGTGGACAGTCCTACTTACCTGGACTCAGTGTTTTAGTGTCGTTTTCTGCAGTTTCACCACCACTTTCCCGGTCCTCAAAACTCGTAGTTCAACTTCTGGTTCTCATCACAGTGCTCAGTTACAGGCTACGACGGACGTGCTTTTTTCTTAGTTTCTTGCTCGGGCGCTCTTGTTCTTGGACCTCAAAGCTTCCCAATTCGGATTCTCGTTTGCACTTGCCTCATCGTGGACTCCACACTCAGTCTTGCTCGCTTTTTTGCTCAGTTTTTTGCTCAGTCTTATTCTCATTCAGCCTTCCTTCGTCACGACACTATAGAACACTCCAAGCCAGCTGCTCTTCACCGTTTTTCAAGATAGGACTCTGATTCCAGTATATTACATCCGGGTCCAGTATTCGTGCATACCTTCTATTCCTAGAGATTACCAACTCATGTAATATCATGGTCGCAAATAACACATATTTAATAGAAGAGATGATCAGGTTCGAAATGGATGACAATTGAATGTTATTATATGTCATGAACTGCTCTTAGAGGCCACATTACTCGATAATATTTTTTTAGCTTATCATCTTTTGAGATATCTAGCATTGCATTACATCGACGACGACTTGATATACATGGATGGATGAGATGACACTAATGACACACGACAATATTGCATTCTTTTGATAGATCATTTTTTACCAAATTTTGTGATGCATCGCCTCAAACTGACTCGGAGCGCCGATTCGTCGGAGAGTCGCTTTGCGTTTGAAAGCTTAGCGATAACGTCATTCAGACCGCAGCTTTTCGCCCCCTTGAATTTGAAACGACCTCGTGTTGATGATCGATAAATGGTCACAACTTTCTCTTTCAAGTCCTCCCGTTATCTGCCGTATCATTGATTATTTACCAAAATCTCTGCCGACAACTTACATTTCCTTAGTCTCCTAGCTCCAACCAAGTCGCTCAGATTCAGATGTCGCATCCACTATTTTTTCGCGGCATAACGTACTTTTATCCGACTGGCAACACGTCCGCTGTACGATTGACTGAACACCTTCCTCCTGAGCAACAAGCAAATGTTCTACTCCTGGCATGTGGCGATCCTCGGCATATTCTATACACCGTGCATACGAACGACGCGACAAATTCTGATATTGGTGGGTGGCACTATGCCTTTATTCGCCCCGGATACCACTTACTGAGGCTCCACGTGTCCAGAGCCGCCAAAGTTGGATGTAACGTGTTGTGATGTTGAATCCGCTGTGCTCGGTAGGTGACGCTCTCGTGGCTAGTATTTCTCAGAGTCCTGAAACATGTCGACTAGCACGCAACGCATTGCTGTTCACGCTCTTGGCTGACGAAGACGCTCAACAGAGACTCGATCAGATATGGAATATTTTCTATCACTTTGTGTTAGACCCAGATTCGTTCTCCTTGCTCGTCGAGCAGTCTCGCAGACTGGTGACGTTGGCAAAGGATCTGGAGTCGTGGAACACGGGCCCGTACGCGCGTTTTCTGACCGTATGTGACAAGAGGACACTCGCGGAACTCCATCGATGCTGGAGCCTGTACGCCGCCACGGCAGACTACCCTGCAGATCAGCGCAAATGGTACCAGAAAAGCTTTTTCGATGGCATGAAACAAGTCAGCGACCGTTTTTCCGATGCCTACGTCTTTGGATCGTCTCGCTCCGCCGGACCTCTTTTACCCCTCGCGGTCGAAGTCATTGCCCGACAGTTTCGCCGATTTTGGTCCACTGGGGTTACAGACGATGGTCTACATAGCACGGAGCGTGCTACAGCTCGTCAACCCCACGTTTTCTTTCTCCGCTTCCCCAGAAAAATTCAGTGTCCACTATGGGACGGATCCAGTAGCTGGATTCCATCTCGCAGACGTCTTTGCGACCTCCGGAGATGAGACGCCAGCCGTGCTGGAGCAGAAAGTGGTGCGAGTAGCTCGCAGCGAGTTCTCCCAGTGGTGCACGTCAGTCAACAAGCTCTTGAGCGCGACGGCGATGCCATCAAAACTCGTCGTTCGGTTATTTGCTGGCGACGCAGCTGATGCTATGCCAGGCGTTCTCGCATCTCAACTCTCATGGCGTCACTGCTACACCCATCTCGACCTCACCGTGGAAGGCGTCGAGAATAGAGTTCGAGGAGTCTCTGTACGGAGAAGGCGCTTCCGATCCTGCCCCAACGACGTTCAACGTGATCGACACGTCCAATCTGTCTGATCATGTTGGACTTTTGAACCTGTTGATGGTGACGGCCCCAATCCTCTTCAAGTCCCCTTCCGCGACCTTGTACACGGAGTCGTTGCTGTCAAATGGGGATTCGGCTTCGACAGTCATGCTGGAACGACTCTGCGGTGACCTGCAAACGATGTCAGCTTCTCTTGGGGGTCGTCCCATCTACTTTCCTATCGCGATTCACGACCCGCTCGAATGTACATGAGATTATGCTTCAAGCCACCGACTCAAAGGCGCTCCAGTACCATGAGCAAGTCGCTTGGAAAGCCATCAACAGCGAACACCTCATTTCCTTCGTTCCCGATCAACTTGGTCAACTTTTATTCGACGTTTACCTGAAAATGTTCTCGGATGAGAATATGGCACGTCAACTCCGGAACATGTCCGTCTCAAGCCCCCGAGCCTTTCTTGAACAGTCTCTCGTGCACTACACACGTCGGAGCTTTGTACAGTTCTTGTATCATATCAAGTCTCGTGTTCAAACGGAGTGGACGGTTGTCATGAACGAATTCGACGACCTTGTCGCGCAAGACAGAAGCCTCATACTGGGTTCCAACTTTTACCAAGAGATGTGTGGGCATCTCCACCTCCTCAACATCGTCACGTTCAGCTCCATGGAGCCGTCCTATATCCAACAACTGCGTGTCCAAACAAAGTCTGCACTCTTCAAGGAATGGGAGTCGATTCCACCCGTCGTCACAATCGTGCTTTCGGTACCCAGGAGCAAGATGACAGCCGTTGAATCTCAACTTCGTCAGGCAGGAACACCCGTGTTGCTGTGCGAGATCAGAAACATGAACCTATGGAACATGTGCGCGGACATTTGCGCCGTATACGGGAGACTTGACACCACGGGCACAGGTCATCAGAAACGCGCGACGATCGTGGAAGACAAGGCAAGGCGCGTCGACGTCCTCTCCACTGATTGTCTGGTTTGCCGTGCCGTCAAGCTCGCTGTTATTGTCACAGGGCGCAAACGTCGGGTTCAGAACGCGTCCTTCACCACGTTCGCACAGCTCAATCGAAGCTATATTCACCGCACCATTGGAAGAGTCGCGGAACGTCCACATACTTGCTGAACCACCTTTCCCACCGGGCACTCGCACCACTGTCAATGACGCACGTGTATATGAGGTCCAGGAGGGCACACCGACGTTCACTGCACAAATGAATGTAACGTGTACCGAGATTGGTTCGTTCTTGGCCCTGGTCGACATCACGGACCCGGCTGGTCAAGCTTCACTCGCTGCTGGTGCCGTCGTGAAGGTCGAGCAGACGCTGAACCATGGTGTTCGCGTGTGCATCGACGAGTATGCAAAGACAATTCGGTTCCCATTGCCAGTTGACGTTGCCAACACGAAGCTCCGCGTTGCCCACCAGTCCAAGTACATTGAGGTGTGTCGGTTGTTAGTAACGTCGTGTCAAAATCGCTCACGCCATTACTGTTAACAGCTCAATGCACCACTAGCGATGTCGATGCGTAACCAGAATGAGGACATCACCAAAAGGTTCTTTACCATGTTAGATGGCGGTGTCCCGACGTCATTGAATGTCCACCGAGTCAATCTAGATCATCTCCCTCAGTTGAACGCATCCAAGAACCAGGGCGTGTCGAAGTGGCTAGTCCCACACGTCTCCCTCATGTTCTCAGACAGGGAACGTGCCGTACGGGGGATGGCATCCGGCAAGGACACACTGGTGAACCTCAAGGATTCTCTTCACACTTTATTACTGTCCGTGGCCGGCGTCGAGGGCCAGGCCCACACCGTCTTCGCGTTGCAGAATGCATCCACGGGCCAATTATTTGCATTCATCTTTGTTTCCGATCTTCGCCTCGACCTCGGTTCACACACGGTCGTTGCCGATGCATGGGTTGCGCCAGCGACGACGGCCGTGCAGGACAAGCTGAGCCGTCTCAAAGTGCTCGATGTCCTTGCGATCAAACTCGACGCGGCGGAAGCCGAGGCTGTGGCGGTATCTGTTACCACTGTTCGTCGAACGGTGCCGAAGCTGGAAGCACCAACCCTCGTGTGCGTACGTGGCGCACGGCTCAGTGCCGCTGTTCCCCGATGCGGGGGGTGATCCTGATAAGGTGCCGTTCTGCATGTGCGGCGCCGGCGTTGGGACAGCGATGTTGCCTGAACGGTTCAAGGTGCTTTCCCAGGACGTCACGCGCATAGCTGTCAGCCCGTTGTTTGCAGTGTCGTATCTGGAGCGGGTGGGGATGCTGCCGTCGAAGGCGAACGAGAACGATCGAGGGCGATGTAGAGCGTGTGGGAAACAGGGCGGATCGCTGTCCGTCTGCGGCAAGTGCAAAGCGGTGAGGTATTGTTCCAAGGCGTGTCAGGTCGGGGACTGGAAGGTGCACAAGAAGGACTGTGTTCGGTAACGACTCGGAGATCTCCTTACCTACGTCATCCTGTGCTTATCAACTTGGTAACTGAACGAGGCAAAATTGAATCGAGATTCAAATACCCGGTCGAGTGTGTTACAGAGGTCCATGGGGTTGATGTAGTCGCATTCGACGTCAGAGAATGTGATGATCTTGTGTTGCATGTCAGAGGACGTTTTAGTTGAACAAGATGGGAAAAGGACCAGTGCGCTGGCCATGAGGCCTGAGGACCGAGAAACCTGTTGAAGAATACCAATTCTCGAAAAAGTGAGTTCTTGTAAAGATGCACCAGCTCCAACCATATCGAGTCAGCCAAGTAATGAAAATTCAATGGGACTGAGTGGGGTATCCTCGCTGCATGTCTTTTGATGGCGAGAAGTTGATACCGTTAGGTGTAGCACCCCGGACTGGCACAGGACATGTGTACGATGTCCCGAGTAGTATCCCAGCACGTTGAACTGCAGTCAACCTAGCTCAGGCTTGGGCTGATGGTATGATTATGTGACTCACATCCTGACCGGGCTTCCCTCTGCCGATGAAACGATTTGTTACTCGACTTGCACGTACACAGGTACCTCAACCCAAAATGGAAATTCGACTAGCCCACGCTTGTGTTTGCATCGAATCTCCTTTGCCCGCGAAGGATCTTGGTAAGCATACATTTTGACATGGACGATTCAGATACGAGCATCAAAGAGAAACAAAAGTAACAACAACTTCTCGGGAGAAAGGGAATCGATGCATCGAAACAAAATACCATCCTGTCGTACAGCAGCCGTCGTAATTGTTCTTTCCCACGATTGCAACCACAGAGGCGGATCGATTTCAAGCAAGGACGGCCCACGCACAGTGTGATACCGGGAAGAGATGCAAGAGAAACTCTGCAACATCTACGAGATAGTTTTTGTCGGAGGAGGTGTAAGTAACCAAAGCGCGGACAACGTCTGGTCAATGAAACGAGTCTGTGCAAGGTAGGAGGCACACGGTCAACAATTGTAAGGCCAAAGAGATTGTTTTCGAAGGAGAGACATTCTAGCATTGGCCAGAACTTAGCGATCTGATGTTCACATGGTGCTGAAACACTTGTACCACTCAGGAGCTGGAAATACAGGGATCTAAGTAATGCTGGGCTCACCCACTTGTGCAAGGACGCCAGTTCCAAAGCGACTTGAGTTTCGGCGAAAATCCAGGGAGTGGTCGAGGAACTGAAGGTTCGGGAGTAATGGGAGGGCGCGGGATGAGTCGAAGAGTGTCTCCATCATACTTGGATGTAGGAGATACAATGTGGGAGAGATCTGTGAGCGGATAGGTATGCCGAGCGGCGCGATACTTCTGATGAATTTTGCATAGATCAACGGCCATTCCCAGTCTCGCAAATATGACAACCTGGAAATTTTCTGTGGCATCAGTAGTTCTAGTAACTCATTGATCTGAAACCGAGGGAGCAAGCCCATTGCACCGTACCACCATGATTGGGTCGGATACCCTGAATGGGCCTGAATCCTCAGGACTTTCACTAAAATCAAGTACTTCCCAAGGAAGAGAAAGCCCAACATATACGAAGGATGACCAAGTGTGCTAAAGGGTCGAAAGAACCGTTGGGATGGAGAATACACGTCCGACGTGCTTCGTGGGAATGAAAAAAAAAGCCAAAGATTCTTCGTTATTTCCAAACAGTGGCCCGAGCTTCATCTTGGTTCCGCTCAAGTGCGCTCGTAGGTGGATGTTCGTCTCACTGACTGGTTGTCACGCGTCACAGATCGTCTCGCACTGTTTCATTCATTCGACTGGGTCACACTGAAGTCAAGAGACCAAGCCAGGCGCGTTCGTCTGTTCCCGTAACGCGATTCCCTCCTTGAGATATCGACAATGTTCCATTTGGCTGAGGCGCGTCTTCCACGCATTTCCGATCACTTGATCACTCATCCGCAAAAACACCGAAGTCTTTCACCGCTCCTTGCGGCCAGGTTTTCCAGCGTTTGCACAAATGACTTGGAAGATGCTCTGCCAGTAAGTCAACGCTTTTGCTAAACGGAGATAGTAAACTCAGCCACCCTTGTCACGCAGCCACAGCTTTCTGGCCAGCATTATCCACGCATCTTTCTCAGTTTCCTGTGATTCAACTGTCCAATATGCCGACTGAAATACCTCCTACCTGCGTCGTCACGTCCACCACGCAACACACCGCAACAGTCATCTTCTTGCATGTAAGCTCTCATTCGTGATCGATCTGGCGCTTTTGTTTCCCCGGTGTATTCATCCAGTTCCTTGTGATCACAGGGTCTTGGTCAAAGTGGTTTGGATTGGCGTCCGGCTGTCGACACGATCAAGGACGAGTTACCCCACATCAAATGGTTGCTTCCTAATGCGCCGATCCGCAGCATGACCGTCAACGATGGTCAGAAAAGACCCGGCTGGTTCGATCTCGTGTCGTTCAATTTTCAGGACAAGGAATTCGTTCAAGATCGTGACGGATTGCTTGAGTCTGCGCACATGATTGACGAATATATCCAAGGTGAGATCAACGCCGGCATACCACCTGAACGGATCGTCGTTGGTGGGTTCAGTCAAGGCGGGACACTGTCACTGTTAGTGGGATTGACGGACAGAGAAGGAGGAGAAGGATGGAAGCTTGGTGGAGTGTTCCCCATGTGCAATTGGATTCCATTGGGAGCTGAATTTGCAAAGGTGACACGCTCTTACTCCTTGTAAAGCTTCAGTGCCATAGTTAACTTTTCGTGTCTATTCAGATGATTTCCCCTCATTTGGCCGAGACACCCGTGCTCATGTGCCATGGCACTGTCGACGACCTCGTGACAAATGACATGGTCCACCATGCGCGAACGTTGCTTACGGATCTGGGACTCCCCGTTCTCGGGGATGAAGCGCTTGTGATGGGCGAGAATAGACTAGGGTCGCCGGGATTGATCTCCAAATCGTACGACGGAGTTGGGCACGAAGTATCCCAAGAAATGCTTGAGGACCTCGGGCAGTTCTTGAAGCGCGTGCTTCCCGATGATTAGCGCTCATTTTCGGTCGTGGTGAGCGCTGGAACTGTCATATGTTCAAGTCTCTTACCAACTCGATTTGTTCTCAGATTAGATATCTAGGTTCTTCGAGAATTAAAAAATTTTACTTCGAAATCTTTCCATATGGTATGCAGCACGATAACGATTCCACCGCTTGATCTCCGACATTATTGACGGAGTGGTGCACTTTGAGTGGACGAATTTTACATAATGTCCCCCTTTCATGAGTCGTACTACATTCATGACTGGAGTATAATGACCCACGAGGTTGCCGTGCAATGCCAAGTGCATCAGAACCTCGTGTTTATTTCCGGAAAAACACCCTATCTAGAGGTGCGTGCATTGTATCCCTTTACATTTAGTGCGTTATTGGAGTCGGGCAGGAAGTTGCTCGAGGGTCACAGGCCCGAGATGACGTGTTACCATACTCTAATAATATGGCCGGACAACGGGCATCATGGTAAATGGACATCATCTCGTGGCCGATTAGCCTGCCTCGCAATGCCCGCAAGGCTTTAAAATGTGGCCGGTGAGTGGGTGGTCGATACCCACCGGCATTCCCAACCTTGAGCGAGCCTGATGCTTTTCCCTAGCTTGACCTTTCTGTCGTTTGTTGTTTTCCGTCGGTATTGTGCATGCGATCCCTCTCAGTCGTGATACTGGAAAGACAACGCTCTCGATCTCCACCAAAATCAACACGGTTGGGGTCGGTAACATTGTCGAGAGGGATCGAGCTCGTATTCAATCCTTGAAATTCGCGCCCCGTCATGATCCCGCCGGCACGGGCCCAGAGCTGCTCAATGTTTCGAATGGCATTGTTTACTACACGGCTCAGGTAGGTGTGGGTACTCCTCCTGCATACCGTGAGTGCATCATCTTCGTGTCTACAAGAGCTGAAACGAGAAATCGATCTAGACACTCTTCTGGTAGACACAGGAAGTTCAAACACCTGGGTTGGGGCTAATCAATCGTACACGCCTACCAATTCAAGCATCGATACTGGCGATTCGGTTGTATGTGGCTCTGTTTCACATTATTGTACTTGATTCTAATTGCGCCGATAGAACGTGGTTTACGGTTCTGGGTCCTTCTTCGGAGAGGAGTGGCTCGACAACGTGACGCTCACGTCCGACCTGGTGATCAGCGAGCAATCCATCGGCGTGGCGTCCTGGACCGTGGGTATCTCTGGATTTGATGGTATCCTCGGTCTCGGACCTGCCGGTCTGACGCAATATACGGTCGGCAACACGTCTCAAGTCCCGACCGTCACGGACAATCTTTACGCTCAAGGAAAGATATCACAAAACATGTTGGGCGTCTCCTTTGTCCCCGCTTCCGAATCGGACAACGGTGGTGCACTCACGTTTGGTGGCTATGACGACACAATGACGACAAGTGCTCTCAACTATGTCCCACTTACGACGACCACGCCTGCGGCGCAGTACTGGGGGATCGATCAGTCGATCTCTTACGGTAATACTACCATTCTGTCCTCGACGGCTGGTATCATCGACACAGGGACAACGCTGATACTCATTGCTACGGGTGAGTGGGGCGTGTACCATAAATTTACTCCAGTGCTGACACGTACGTTGTCCACAGACGCCTTCCAGCAATACCAGTCCTTGACGAACGCCACTCTGGACTCTACCACCGGCCTCCTCACTATCACCTCAGCTCAATACGACAACCTGCAGACGCTGTTCTTCAACATCGGCAACACCTCGTACGGTCTCACGCCAAACGCGCAGATCTGGCCGCGTTCGCTCAACAGTGCCATCGGAGGGGACTCGAGCGCGATCTACCTCGTCGTCAACGATATTGGGTCGACGTCTGGCTCTGGCTTTGATTTTTGCAATGGATACGCGTTTCTGTACGTGCCGTCGTTCGGTTCTAATGTGTCGCGGGCTGGACTGACGTTGTGACCCTTGTGATAGTCAACGGTTCTATACCGTCTTCGACACGACCAATCGACGTGTCGGGATTGCCGAGACTGTTTATACAACGTCTGATACCAACTAGAGTTCTGCTTGGCGTCAGAGAGATAAGGTCACGATCTTCTGAGAGGGTCTAGCCTGGACATCTGGCTCGAGCGAGGGATTTGGATATGTATTTGACTACGGACGATGAGGGCGGGTGCGAGCACCCAGGATGATATGAGTTCGTGTGTAATAACATGCTGCTTTTAAGTTTCACGGGTTCACAGCGACACTAGTTCTCACCATCGTACATCGTTATCCCGACTGATGCTTGTCGTCATACCTCGCATTCAGTTACCTTTTTCGAAGCGTCAAGACTCGGAAAACCGATGTCGATGGTTTTCAAATTTCTCCAAACACCTTGACATACTCGTCATGTCCAAGCTTCCAGACGAGGTAGCTCTCTGCCTGTGCACTTCTCGTTCAATTTTCAGTGTGATCCTTGATGTTCGAGGCCTACATCACAATGGCTGATTGCCGCCAAGCAGTGGTCGGTTGACGGTGTAAGTGATATTGAATGACGTTATTCTCATGTTCTGTCGCAGAGGTGATGACCCTTCCTTTTTGCCGTGCTCTGACGTCAAACACTGAGTCGGGATCGATAGGAAAGACAAGGAACGGGTGGCAATTCTAGGAGCCACTCGACGAGTAGCGTATTGATGGTCGAGTGGCATTTCACAGACTCGAGCCTTATCTAAAGTATAATGTTCGAAGACTACAACTAGGACGAGTAGCTCACATTATATATCCCATATGGAGTTCGTCCGATGATCTTGGCCTTTAGGATATTCTATTGAAGGAGATGCCCCCTCGTAAGCCTCTTTCGCCGTCCCGAAAGGGCAGATCACTGTCATACGCACTGCGACTTGATTCAAACGAACCTTTCTTGGGGAGGCATGCGATGATATTCGAAGTCAGACACAACCTCGTGAATGCCACTCCTACTTGTTTCGACCAAAGTCAGAACACAGCGTATCGCGCTGAAGGAATAAACGAAAGCGTACACGAGAGTTTCGAATTTAGACCTGCAACGACAGCGGTTTCCTCTACTGTCACATAACTGCAAGGTGTGAGATGACCCGCGTCTTCGTCCCAAATAAGCGGTGGGAAGGCAACGAGCTCGTGCTAGAAACATACTGTGACGAAGACCATGACCGCTTTCATGACCAGGAACACGTCCGGTCGTGGGCGGCAGTCTCGACTGTGGCATCGTAGTCGGACCCTATTCTCGTGTTTGTCGTCAGGCTGCGATGAAGCTGTGAGTTTTCCCACGCTATCGGTGCGTCGATGGGACTCAGAATCGAATGTAATTATTCTTTGTACTAAACATTTATGTAGATCCGAGTTGGGTGTGGGTAATACTGGGTATGAGTAAGTTGATTAAACTAACAAGCCACCTTCAAGATTCCTTGGCCGGGGAGGCCCATTGAATGACGCATGGCACACAACGTGCCAAAGCTATTTGGCAACAGTGCGTCGTTGATTTGATCCATCTGTGGCAGTTATGTTGCGCCGAGTAACTGCAGAAGCAATGGCTTCAGGGCAGGCTTTAAAGCTTTGAAGTGAAAAGTGCGTCCCTTCGCAACTTTACACTCCCAACAACCGTCACGATTTCGACGGTGACCTCTGCCTTAACGCCCGTCCTGTGTTCTTTTTATCTGATACCTCAGAAAATTCATTGACTCTTTCTGGCCTTCCAGTGCCCGTCACCTCTGTTCCCTGCTCTTCGTTAATCACTTCGACAGTTCTACCGCTTAAGGATGTCCCACTTGCTGTTTTGGCCCACTGTTACATATTTTTACCCAGTCGGAAATACCTCTGCAGTTTGCTTGACTGAGAATCTCTCCCCTGAAAGCAAGGCAGACATCCTGCTTCTCGCGTGTGGTGATCCCAGACATATCTTGTACACCATCTATGCCAACGAAACCAACTCCTTAGCTCGTAAGTGTCTTCATTCACGAATATATTTCCTAGCCTGAAAGTGTTTCAGATTCGCGGGTGCTTGATATTACGTGTTGCGATATAGACCCCGCTATAATTGGTGAGCCTCGTTTCGTCGGTTTCGATCTGTCCATCCCCGCTGACCCCGGATGGTAGCGCGAAATGTGTTGTTGTTCACCCTTCTTGCCGACAACGGTGTCCCAGACAAGCTGAACAGCTTGTGGGATCTTTTCTACCACATGTTTATTGATAAGCGCACACTTTCCATGTTGTTCGAACAATGTCGGAAGCTCATCCCGCTGGCGGAGAACATGGAGAGTTGGCGTGCTGGTCCATATGGCCACTTTCTCACTACATGCGATGCAGCAACCCTTGCCCATCTCCGGCGCGTTTGGACCACATACCTCGACGTCGCAAACCTTTCTCCTGAACAGGCAAAGAGGTTTGAACAACGTTTTAGGGAGGGTATGAAAGACATGCGGCAAAAAACGCGAGGAGGGACAACCACTGCAAGCCGTTCTGCAGGACCTCTCGTATTTGACGTGTCCCAGGCGGTCGGACGTCAATTTGACAGTTACTGGACCTCAGGGATCACTGACGACAGCACACAAGGCCAAAAGCGACGGCTCACCATCAATCCCACGTTTGCATTTTCTATCGATGGGGGCAAGTTCTCGGTCCACTATGGGACGGATCCCCTCTGCGGGTTCCATCTTGCCGAAGAATTTGCCTCTGGAAAGTTCACTCGTCCTCGCGAGCAGATTGTGCCACGGGACGTGGTAAATGTTGCCAAAGATCAGTTTTCACACTGGTGTACGTCAGTCAGCAAGCGCTTGAAAGACACCAACCCCTCGTCGTACACATTTGTCCTCAGAATGTTTGCCGGCGATGCGTTGCTGTTCTGTCAAGCGCTCAAGTACTGTGACGACAAGCAGTCCCCAGTCACCCCGTATACTGTCGGTCCGTGGCGGTTATCCACCATCACACTCGACGACTACTACTATGGTCAAAAAGCGTCGTCCTCTGCACCTCTGTCATTCAACGTTATTGACACCTCAAATGTCTTGGACCATGTGGGCCTTGTGAATCTATTGGTAGTCACTGTGCCGCTGTTGTCCAAAACATCCTCGGCGACACTGTATACCGAAGCACTCCTCAAGACGGGCACTGGAAAAAACCCATCGCAAGCCATCCTAGACCATTTGTGCGGGGATCTCCCCACCATGGCCCTCCTCTTGGGTATCATCCCTGCCACGTTTATATCCCAATTCACCACCCGCTCCAATGTGCACGAGAGTCTGACGATGGGCGAATCTTCCAAACAATATCATGAACGGTTGGCCTGGAAGACAATCGGATTCCAGCAAACAAACCACGCTCTCGACCATACCCCTATATCTCCTCAGCGGGCGTGTTTTTCATCTGAAGACCTTGCCGGTTTCTTCCTTCGTGTCTATCTTCATATGTTCTCCGACGAAGATATGCGTTCCAAATTTCAACTTTTCTCCCTTTCTCCCGAGCAAATGACCCAAAAATTACGCCTTTCCAGCGTCCTTCACTACAACCGACGCTCCTTCGCCCTTCTGGTGCAATTTGTTAAGACAAGGGTGCACACGGACTGGCAACGCACGATGGATCTGTTCAGGGACATGGTCATGGCAGACCGACGATTGCTCATGGGGCAACATGCATTCCAAGAACTTTATTGCCAACTCCACCTCCTTGGCGTGTGCACCGCCCCGTGGCCATCTGTCAGAGAGCTGCTCGACCTCGATAGTGACTGTCTCCTCGGGTTGTTCCGCGATTGGCCTCGGACGCGAATTCCCACTGTCATCACACTCGCGTTAGTTGTCCCTAGAGATGCCATTGCGAGGTTGGAACCTGATTTCGTGGACGCTGGAACGCCAGTATTACAATGCGACATATGTGATGGGGGGCTGCGCCAAAATTGTTTTGCAGTAACCTTGGCCACCTTTGGGACATTGCACGTGTCAGGCACTGGCGAGCACCGGGCGGGTGTAGTCGTTCAAGGAGATACAGAGGCAGGGTGCCGGTCTGCCTGGGATTCTGCCACCATGGCGGACAAAGGCACCAATGATCATCACCTTTTCTGTTCCAGTCTAGCGTGATGATAGACTTTTCACGAAACTCAAGCGCGACGGTGGGGTTGCAGTTGCGTTCGACTTTAGGATTGCCACCCAAGTTCGTGCAGAAGTTGGGGCTTGACTTGACAATATTTAGGACACGGTTGCTGGACACCCAACGTGTATTCGTACTGGCACGGCCTCCCATCGTGGGCACCGGCACGGATACTAGTACAAGCACGAGCATTGGTGCAGTTATGAGTGGTCACTCGCGAGAAAGTATGGAGGGGGCTTCGACGGCGCCTGGCGGGACGAGCAATGACATACATGTCAAGATGGACGATGTGAGGTCTACTATTCAGACGTTCACCGTACGCGTTGACGTGACCAATCCTGGTGCACGAGCGGTGCTTTCGGACGTGCAGACAGTCCCGACTGTCAGATCGAGTTCGGGTGGGACACGGTGTTTCGATGCATCCGTGAGGATAGGAACGCATACTTTCCCCGTTCATTTCCCCCTCCCTGTGGACGTGACACGTGCCAAGTTGCGTGTTGCGAGAAAGTCGTCCTATGTTGAGGCGAGTCACAGTGTCAACGTTACATCGCGTTCCATTATTAACACTGATGTCATGTTTCCATCTAGGTTGTGGTGTCTCCCGCTTCGTTCGATGTTCACCCCGAACGTGATCTTGTGAATCGCTTCTCATCCTTGTCCCTGTCATCAAACGATGATGGCACCCCTACGCTGGGGTGCATCCATCGCGTCAACCTCGACAGGTGTCCCACCTTCAAGCTTCCTAAAAAAATCTCGGACATCAGCTGGTACCACGTGCACGTCACGCTCATGTTCTCAGAGCTTGAAAGAGAGCGGGCATGTCGTGTCAGCGAGATCGAATCCTCACCAGCGGCGATGCGCTCCCCCACTGGCACTGGTACCGCTCAAGAGGCCCCAGACACACTCCGCGAACTGAAACGCTCGCTACACTCTTTGTTGGGTTCTGCGGCGGGTTCGAGTAAAGGCAGTCAAGGCCCAGAGGACGTGTTTGCCCTGTTCGACACGGAACGCAGGGCACAGTATCTCTACATCATTGTTGCACGCATGCGTCTCGATGTCGGCTCACACACGGTCGTTGCCGACGCGTTCGTGGTAGAAGCTACACCCACCGTGCGGGCGTTACTGAACAGGGCCCTGTATGCAAAATCCATGATGAGTGGCGGTCCTCGTCGCACCGAAGGCGATGGTATCAGGTATATCAAGACAGATCGAGACGAGACTGAGGCGTGGTTCCATCTGATCCCGCGTTTGACGGAGCGGTGTCGGACGTGGTCACACAAGGTAACATGTATTTACCGTCAGGGTACCTCTAAGCAGGACGAGCAAGGTTCCGATAGCATGTGGGAGACCCGGGACTCATTCTGTACGTGCGGGCTAGGTGTTGGCACTGATATCCTGCCAAAGCACTTTCGACCCCTCGCGCCATATCTCACCAGGGCGGCGTTCAGCCCCTTGTTTCCGGTCTCGTATTTGAAGGAGGTGGACGTGCCTGCAGATGGTCCGGTCAATACAAGAACACCTCAAGATTCCAACAATGTAGCAAAGCAGGCTCCATCCAAGATACAAAACCAAGACAACAGAAAGACGGACACGAACAGTGGTGCTATCGAGAATCACTGTCGGTCGTGTGGAAAGGAGGGCAGTTTGCAGTGTAGTCGGTGCAAGCGCGTGCGGTACTGCTCCCAGGCGTGTCAACGTGCGGACTGGAAGGCTCACAAAAATGATTGTGCCGAACACTGACGAGGGGGTCTGGTGTGGTTGCGCGTCGTGCTTCGTCAGACGAGATCTGTGGTCTTGAAGGTGGCAATTTTTGAAGTCCAGGTCAAATAATGACTCTACATATGCGTGCTCTACCAGGTCATCATATATTTCTAGTTGTTTGGTATGGAAATTATGCTCTGCTGTGCCGCCGGATCGTGTCAACGGATCAGTGTCTGTCAATATCGTCATAACATAAGATACCCCTTCAGAATCCACATCACAACGACAACTCGACTTTGTACTAGTCTCCATACGCTCCCACCCGGCGCGCGGCCCACGGGTGCCTTTGGAGTGCGAATGCAGTGTCAAGCATCGCAGCGCGTCAAGTGGAGATGGTGTCCTCACTTCAAAGCACCGTGACAGGCTGACAGCGTGGGGTGTCAAGTCCCTGAGTAGTGACAAGGCGGGGGGGATCAATGGTAGTGTGCACTGTGTACATAGGAGGACGGTGAGACGCGTCTGTCGTGATGAGATGTTTTGTGGGACGTTTGGGACGCCATGCATGAACGCGTTTGTTGTCAGAAGAGATCGACCCGGATCTAGGGTTACGAAGGGTTTGTAGACTCTCTGACCCGGAGATCTGAGGCTGACTTGGCCCGGGTTAGTCAAAGAACCTAATGACACTGGTCATCGATCCACGGACCCTCGAAGCAGAATGGAACGAAAAACAACATAATAACATTCAGAACTGCGAGTGAAAGATGTATAGCTTGGCAGGGTTTGACAACCCGGGAACTTGAACATATGTAGATGGTGTAGTGGACTACGACTCGATATCAGTTTGAGACAAAAACAGACGGGTGATCGACTTGGAACAAAAAGGAAGTAGAAACGGAACCTCTGAGACGACGATACTGACATCCTACCCCGTGATAACCTTTGCCTTGACAACGTTCGTCACCGTAAGGGTATTCTTCTTGTTGGGATCGATTTTCGATTGCGTGATGACCTCCTTTGACAAGCCCAATTGCGTGGTGCACAACACAAACTGACTCCTCGACTTTTTCCCTGCATCGGCCGAGTCGACCTCCATTGTTTGTCCATCTAACATCTTCAATGGACGAATGGCCTCGACTCGATAGTCACCCGACAGTGTGTCCATGATCGACTTAGTGAGCCGCCCCGCAGAGGATGAAGGAAAACCGACCCCGGAATTTCGACGCGATCATCTCTTTCGCAGCGGAGGTGGAAGGGGCGCAGCCCGCGACGACAATGATATTAGAGAGTCCGTCCATCGTGGGCGAGATGAACATGTCCGGGTTGCTTGAACAGGTCGATGAAATAGTGGCGTACGTTAGCGATCGCCAGCGGGCAGATATTGTCTGAAATTCTGTTATCTACCGTCAGCAGAACAATTGATAGCACCTTGGGACTGAAATCACCTGATTTCCGTACGATGTTGTATAATTCACGAATGTACCGATTGGGCCCGCTGTCGATCGACCACGAGGACATGATCCTACACAGGTGATAGATAAGGTAGGCACGGAAGGCGATAGGGAGATAGGCTACGACCTCAGCGTGAGAGTTGCTCCGTAACCGGTTCACCAGGGATTGTCCGATCAATTCTGAGACCCTCTTTGCAATGGAAAGTTGCTCCTCCGTCGGGTTCGTAGCGCGAGGCTGAAAATGGTGAATGACCCGATCTGCAATGAATGTGGAACTCCGGTCAACGCTTTCGTTCAGCTGCTGAAGTGTTTCAATGATATTCATCTCTGCGCGTGCATCCGCCTGAGCGATGAAATTTGCACGATGAATGGTGTGCGCTGACTTTGTTCGACGACGGACTTGAGCTGTCTAAACTGCCCATCGTACCATTTCTGGGCCTGGACGGTTTGAGATTGGGAGAACTGGAGTTCCTCACGCACGGCAATAAGCTCCTCAGGGAGCGTGTCCAGTGTTCTACTTCGGGGGTCCGGCCCTAAAGAGCAGGGTCGCCACGGATAATGTCGATGTGCCAATGTATTGTACTATACATACTGCCAAGGCCCGACTTCGGCGGCAAGATGGACCAAGACAGCTTGAACTTGAAGGCTTCTCATCGCCAAAATGGTACGCACTCTTTTGTTCTTGTTCATTTTTTTGTAAGGTTTCCAAAAGCAGCCCAACTTGCCGAGGTCTCCAAGTACGGCATGATCAATTTTATGGTCTGACGGGTTTCCACTTTACTTATTTACTCGAGTAACTACCTTGTTATGGCGTTGGTAGCCCTGGTCATCTCCGTCAGTGGATGAAGTTCTCCAAGAGCCTCTTGTCGCTCCTGCTATTACCACTCGGCACCATAAGCGTGGATGCCGTGCACCGTGGCTTTGGCAGGGCCATCCTCAAGTTTTCCACGGCCATCAACACTACAGGCTTCAGCAACCTAGCAGAGAAGGATCGAGCTCGCGCAAATGCTTTGATACAACTCCCCCACGCCAGTGAACATAACGTAAAACGTGGCTCGGTCACTGCCACGAATGCCGCTGTGTATTACACGGCTGAGGTCGGTATTGGCACCCCTCCGACAGTTTGTATGTTGTTTTCTTTCCTTCTTACCACTGGCGAGGCTAACGGATTGCAGACAAGCTTCTTATCGACACTGGAAGTTCTAACACCTGGGTCGGAGCAAGCAAGCAGTACGTCCCCACGAGCACTAGCGTGAACACTGGGGGTGTCGTTGTATGTGGTTGTCTCATTTCTCGATTCCCAATCTCACTGCCGTAGTGCGTAGTCTATGGTTCCGGGGCTTTTACAGGAGAAGAGTGGGTCGACACCGTTGTGCTAGCATCCGACTTGGTGATTCACCAACAATCCATCGGTGTTGCTAATTGGACGGACAACATTACTGGTTTCGACGGAATTCTTGGTCTCGGTCCTGTTGGCTTGACCTTGGGTACTGTTAGCAACGCTTTGGAAGTTCCAACCGTCACAAACAATCTATTCAGTCAAAAGACGATACCAGAAGAAGTCCTGGGCGTCCTGTTTACACCGGTTTCGGTGTCGAGCAATAACGGGGAGCTCATGTTCGGTAGCTACGATGAATCAGCGATAACAGGCCCCGTGAACTATGTTCCACTCACGACTACCTTCCCTTCATCAAGATTTTGGGGTATTGACCAATCGATTACTTATGGTGACACGACAGTCCTCACTTCAACATCCGGCATAGTTGATACCGGCACTACACTTATTCTCATTGCTACGCGTCAGTAAATCATTGAGCGTAGATAGACACCGTTTGCTGATCGGAGAATCCCCAGACGCGTTTCAACAATATAAATCCCTAACAGGCGCAACCCTCGACTCCGCAACAGGTCTTCTGACCATTACCTCCTCCCAGTATGCGAACTTGCAGATGCTGTCGTTCAACATTGGCGGTACCTCTTATGACTTGATCCCGAATGCACAGATATGGCCCCGGTCCCTGAATCATGCCATAGGCGGAAATTCTAGTTCCGTATACCTCATCGTTACCGACATTGGTGTACCAGACGGGCTTGCTTTGATTTTATCAACGGTTACACGTTCCTGTATGGATTTGTTTCCTGTCTACGAATTTGCTCCTCACCTTATCCATCCACAGTGAACGTTACTACAGCATCTTTGACACTACTAACCACCGCTTTGGCATTGCAAAGACGTCTTACACAACTTCCACTTCAAACTAGACAGGAGCCTTCAGATACGCACAGTATGGGTCCGCCAGATATATCATAAATTAACTGTAGCTGTCGGTTGTTATCATGTGGAACAGTAATATATTCTTGCGTCACACAGAATGAGGATTGCAAGGCTGATCCCACTACTTGGGTGTGCTAGGTTAGGGCAAATGGACAAGCCCAGCCTGTCCTTCAAGCTTCAGCCTTTAGGCCGCTTAGTACGGCTGAATCGAACGTTCCACATAAAGCAGAGCGAACCCCCACTAAGCATAAGTGGGCGTTGTTGAAATCCTGATCTCCATCTCGGACACTGTATGCGGCATGATCAGAACGTAACTGTCTGGTATTGTAACTAGATGCATCACCTGACAAACAGCACGATGACATGATGCGGGAAATACAACGGAAGCATGTAGCACATTGCGGTAACGTAATATGGGGCAGGGTGAACGACAGTGAGCTTTAACTAACTGCATGCATGCACGCTCTCCGATGGGAGAGAACTTGAGGGACGGGAGTCAGTGGAGGAGGATGTACGGGGGCGAGCGTTCGTTTCGACGTGAATGAACGGAGCAGCTTACCAATGCAAACCCCAGCTTGTAGCAGTATTTCACATAAAGTACTAGTAGTATCTGATGAACCTAAGTTGTCGTCGTATGAAATTAGCACTCGCCTGCCAGGAAGAATTAACGATGTGGAGGTCGCTGCGAGGCGAGGAACGTACGCAATGCCAGCAGTTTTCAGCGTCCTAGACAGTGTGAATCAGTGACCGACGTATGACAAAAACAAATAGAACCAGCTTCTGGCGATGGTTTTAGCATCAAAGAACTGAACACCAACACGGGATTGGGTTAGAAAATCGTTGACCAAGTCTGCAAGGGACCGGAAATTTGAAAAGCCACTATTGGCCTTGAGATCAAAAAACGCAATTCCTTGTTGAATGAACAGTCCATATATATGCAGCACCGTTAGACGCTTGAATGGGTGGCTTTAGAACATAATATTGCAGAACAATTAGTGGAGGAGAGGTGAAACCCGCACTGGTAAATGAACAAACCCAGGACCGATATGGCTCTATGGCCATCATCATCGTCCTGGGTCAAGATTATTATCGCTCGAATTTGGACTCGAGGGTAATCAGCGTGCACCACAGCGAGCGGAAAACTAAAGGGGGATGCAAAAACAATGCATAGGAGGCACAACCAACCAATGATCAATATCAAATGACAGGGAGGACAGCAGCACTAGGGCTGAAAGCAAAACACGTTACAGATTCACAGACTCCAAGACCTGGGATGATGTCTTGCACTTACGTTAGAAAAACAAAGCAAAGACCTGACTGGACTACAACACCCAGGATCCCAGGAACGGCAGACTTGCCATCTATCGCGTGTAGCCTTCAACACGGGTGTACAAAACCACCATGCAAGGATCAAGGCCGCCACTGCACTGAGAAAGGCAATGTAGTTTCTTTCGCCAGCCTCTTCCCTGAATTCCTTCATCATTCTCATGAATCTCGTCTTCTTTGACAAGTGCATCCCACTGCGTCGAGACGTTCCACATTTGCCCCTTGTTTGACATCCGATGAGCTTGGAGCTGAGTTTCCAGAGTCCGAGTCTGAAGTGCCAGCCTGGTGCAAGTGCCCAGTGGTAACTGCCACATTAATGATGATTAATGTCGGCCATGAATCGCCCCTCAGCGTAACAGAGAAGGTGTAGCCTGACAGGGGGGAACAAGGAGAAGACCCGAATAAAGCCGCAATTGACCCACGTGCATTCAATTAGTAGTAATTTGGGTCACAATTACTATGTACTTGCTCGCATTATTGGAGCCAATCCGAACCCACTGGCATGAGTATCCCCAAGAGAACCTATGTAAGGAGGCTGGGGCACTTCTGAGTCCTGACATGGCTGATTATAACTAGGAACTCTGAGTTGTAGGATCGAACTTGCCCAATCCAAAGCCGCAGTCTGAACTTTCCGTGCGACTCGGAACTGCTTATCAGAAAAGTGATAGACCGTTTACACATCAAACCCACGCCTAATTCGTCGCACAACTGCGAGACGAACTGAATCCCTCCAGCAACGAAGCCTGTTAGTACATCTGTTGCGTGGTGCAAGCCATCAAAAAACATCTCAAACGGGTTTAAATTTGGCTTGCGATTCTTGCGCTCTTCACTCTGAATATCCTGCTAGGCATAGTGCTGATACTTCACTGGCACTAGTCACTCCTCAACTTGAAGCCCTCATTCCCAGGTCGTTACTGCATCAGACCCTGCAGGTTCACATGACCTGGCAGGCATGGGACAAAACTTAATGATCACACTTGTGGTCTCGTCGCATACTTCCCCCTATGTATGATAGTCATTCCCTTCTAACAATCAGTGAAACTGTGTTGTGCGCCACACCTGCCTCATTTACCATCAAACTAGTATGGCTTATCCTGCTATATTTTATGTGAGGGGTATGGTCTGTTCCCGAGTCATCAGTCTGAAAGGCTGACCTTTCTCGATTTTTTCTGAAAGTTGTGGCCACCATTTTCGAGGTGCTCGGATTGGTTTTGACCACATGGAGGATATACTTTCGCCTCAAGATCGGCCGTTTCTGGTGGGAGGATGCATGGGCGGCTATTTTGCTCGTAACGGGCGTGATTTGGCTCATAGCATGGTGGATATACCTAAAGTCAAGTGGGTCAGAACTTGCTGGGCCACCTTATCGAGTGTTTAAAGAAACCAATCACCTTAACCTGGGATTTAGATGACCTGACCTCCATTGTGGCTGGGTGGTTCAATAGTATTGGGTTCACCTGTATCGTGACGTGTGTGTCTACTTGTTTACAATCCCGAACTTGTTCTTATGTGCTACATTTGTAGGTTGGCACGCACGAGTATCTTATATTCTATCATCAGGATTATCCATGGACGGCCTCGCCTTCTTAAGTTTTCCTACGCCTGCGTCGCGTTCTTTGCAGCATGCTGGATCATACTTATTGTCGAGAAGGTCGTACAATGTGCTTTGGATTCTACCTGGCATAAGGTATATACATTCGGAGCGCCGTCGTGTCTGCAGAAGGCATCCTACACGATCTTTCAATTCATAAGTAAGCCCACATGTGGTACTTTGGTCTATCCCTTATACTAACTATATCGAACTCGTTTGGAACTGGGATATTCAGCTGATTGTATCGCAGTCTCGATCCTTGTTGCGATTCCTCTGCACATGCTTTGGAGGGTTAAACTACCTAGACGTCAGCGGAGAATGATTCTCTCCATTTTCGCTTCCAGCATTGTCCTAGCCTTTGGAGCGCTTTTTCACTTGGTTGGTGAGATTCTGACCATTCCGATAGTGATAACTTCAGGCATGCATGTCAAAGTGAGCCTGCAACATGTCGTTTGACTCATCCTCAAATCCACTTGCAGGCTGCTCTATCAATCATCGTCTGTAACTTACTTGTTGTCGTGACGTACACGTACAGGTTTTTGCTGCGTGACGGGGGCGGGCCCACAATGACAGGGAGCACGGAGGATACAAGCAACGACGACGATTTCACGACGCGAGCAAGGCCAACAGTTGCAGAAACAACTTCATCCCTGACGACCATTGACTTCGAGATATCTCTCACTAGTCTCGAAATGAGTGTCAAGACGGGAAGTGTTTAAGCTCAAAATCAGATCGGGACAGAACTGTGCGTATAAAAGCGATCCTTGTTGCCACTACGGTAGTAGCGGGACTTACTGGGGGGCGGGTAAGCTAAAGTTACTTGAAATATTAGTAGCATATATTCATTGGTCACTATAAAGACTAACTTCTGCAATGACCGCCATCCGCTCAAGGTCGGTTATGCTGATACCCGCCAGGTTCAGCGGACTCCGCATTCTCGACCCTCATTTTGTCGAGTGACAGGAAATGATGCGGAACTGTGGTGGTCGAGTGACTCGAATGCCTTAGCACTAGTACGGATGTGATCTGCGCGTGTACACATTTCCGGGTTCCGTGAGGTCACCCCATACAGTGATACAGTGTCTATCCCCGACTCCCACGGTACTAGTGGGAGAGATTTCTGGGTCAGATCTGTCAGAGACGTCCAGCTCTTGCGACATCGTGGGAATAGTTTGATCATGATAATAACATTATGTAATAAGTATACAATTACTCCGCAAATTCTCTTTTGTGAACGAGATTCGCATGTTCAAAGTTTACTTTGCACAAGGCTTATACTATTTCTCTAACGCAGTTGAACGTTCAGCTTCAATTTACACCGTAATATGATAGTATCATTATCTTGACTTCAAGTTACAGGCATTGCTAATTCTGATATCAGCTTGTCTGTTCCTTCCACGCGACCTCTTTACGGATGAAAAACACCATAAAGCCTGCGTTCATATATAAATATCATTCGGACTGTCATTATCTGACTCGCCGATGCTACTAACCTTGGGCTCACGGACACTACTGGCAAGAGATAACTTCATCATAAGAGTCATATACAGTACATAAAATAAGGTATAGTATCCTCCCTATTTTTTATTTGGTGTGCTGATATGCACACATCTGCTGTCAACCGTGTCAACGTCATCCAGTCCAGGCTGTCACTCGTGATCCGTAGACCACACGTGGAATGCTGCTATCCTCGACATCGTTCGTGCGGTCGTTGGTTGATAACAGTAGCTCCACCATTTTCGTTCTACGTTGCGCCATAAGGACGGGATATAAGGACTTGAGGTGTCCCTCGTGTTTTGCAGCCACTTTGAGCATGTTCGCCATGTTCGCTTCCAAAGCACTCCTGCCATTGATCCTTCCTCGTGCTCTCTGTCGCAGACGCGACCCCCGTCAGTCGCAGCACCGGCAAGGCTACTCTCAATTTTTCTACGAAGATCAACGGGAACTGGCACGCTCAACATTGTCGAGAAGGACCGCGCTCGCGCCCAGGCGTTCAGACAGGCTGCACATCCAGGGAAACGCAGCACATCTCTCAGTGTCCGCAAATGCTGGCATGTTCTACACCGCTCAAGTTGGTGTTGGCATTCCCGCAACAGATTGTACGTTGAACTTTACCATGGCTGATCCTGGGGTGCCTTTGACGAAGAAACCGTAGTTACCATGCTGATTGATACCTGGAAGCTCGATCTCTTGGATCGGAGCGGCTAAGGCATACGAAAATACCGGTACAAACACTGGGAACGCTATCGTACGTTTTTGATATCTCATGCTGCGTGCCTTGAATTGAAGTCCAATCGCAGTCAGTGACTTATGGTTCCGGGAGCTTCTCTGGAGAGATGTGGATGGATACCGTCACACTTGCTCCAGATTTGGTCATCCAAAGCCAATCCATCGGAGTTGCTAGCTCAACCACAGGTTTTAGTGGCGGTGTGGATGGTATCCTTGGTGTCGGCCCTGTTGCCTTGACTGCTGCCGCGGCTAGCAACACGAACACGGTCCCTACCATATCAGACAATCTATTGTCTCAGGGAGCGATATCCGAGGAGGTGCTCGGGATTTACTACGTCCCGGCGTCCGAATCTACCAGCATCGGAACACTCACGTTCGGTGGTGTTGATGACTCGGTCATCACCAGCTCGGTTCACTATACTTCCCTCACGACAACGTCGCCTGCGACGAGCTACTGGGGTATCGATCAATCAATCACTTACGGCGGAGAGACCATTCTCTCAGAGACTGCTGGTATAGTCGACACTGGCACTACCCTTATTCTCATTGCCTCTGGTAAGGAGTGTGCCCAAACGACTTCCCCGTCTGCTTATTATCCTATTCGGGGTTACAGATGCGTTCCGAAATTACCAGTCAGCCACAGGCGCTATTTTGGACTCTACCATCGGCTTGCTCAAAATTTCCGCTTCTCAGTATTCCGCCCTGGAGCCGTTGTCGTTCAACATTGGAGACCAGACCTTCGCCCTCTCGGCTAATGCGCAGATCTGGCCTCGATCGCTCAACTCAGCCATCGGTGGTACCTCTAGCTCGATCTACCTCGTCGTTGGCGATATTGGTAGTCCGTCCGGCTCTGGATTTGACTTTATCAATGGGTATTCTTTCCTGTATGTATCCACCTATCTTTACCTGACGTATGCCTAATTGACGATTCATTTATTTCAGTCAGCGCTACTATAGCGTCTACGACACTACTAACGGTCGGGTTGGCTTTGCCACTACTGCTTACACCAGTACGACCAGCAACTAAAGGTTTGTCACAACACCTTCGTCAAATACTAGTATCCGATGGGTACTATCATCTTTTCTGATGTTTAGTACCAGAAATTGTTTGAATTGTGTAGGTACGTTGCTTCTTTGAATCGCTGCCAGTGGGCGAGAGAATGCAGCCGTGTGTAGTTCATTCTGCTTGATATTAATAGATGTGTTTGTTGTTACGTGCCTGAGGTATCTCTATCTCGCTGGCGGAAATGTCTCACCGAATGTCGTGGCTGCAGTACCCTTGCTGATTCGGAGAGAGTAAGATGAATAACTAGTCTATGGAATCCTGTCCTGCCCGACGGAAATATAACACACCTTCATAATTCCACCAAGTCCAGGCTCGAGCAGGCTTTGCCAAGGCAGCGTCTCGCTCGGATCGCTTCGCAGCCAACCACAGTTTACCCGATCGTTCGTTGGACAAAGTCGCGTTCGAGTAGACGAGAAGTGAAATTGGCGAGGACTCAATGAATATAATTTAATACAATTCTATGAAGTCCAGTAAAGGGGGTTTCCTGCACGGGCAGTAGGGCGTAATACTAGCGATGCATCATGGCAGTAGTGGTCGACAAGGCTGGGTACTATGAATTGATCTTGGGTTCCACTGGCAGTTCAACGTTCAACCTCGAATGCGTCAAGATGGGCAAATCCGAATCACCAAGACCATGGGAGAGAAAAAGAACGAGGAGTAAAAATGGTATGGTTCAAGCTCTTAATAATACCATGATGTGAATCGTTGGGGTGTCAATGTTTCAATATTTATTTCAATGGTCATATGAATAGAAAACTCCCCAAAGTGACAAGGTAGAGCATGTCGCCTTAGAGTCAGTTCGGTAGTCAGGTTAGTGCTAGATAATAGCTAGCTATCTCGGTAAGGTTACAATGTTGTACCATAACTGAGAATCTGGGTTTGAAAAATTCGCAGTCAACTTGCCCTCCCCTGGTGACCCTCTGCCCAAGATGGTTTCGCTTCACGCTCCTTCCTACTCTTTCTTCTACATTTACAACGTTTGTGTAGGCTTCGCCTCATTTGCAGCACTTTGTGGCTACAAAACTGTTGAAATCATGTCTCAAGCCCAATCAATCCCAAAACGAAGTCGTGTCAAAGACTGGACTGATGATGAGATCAGTCACCTCCTCGATTTCCTCATCCAAGAGCAATCTGTCAGTAAAATCTGTAACAACTCAAACTTCAAACAATCTACTTGGACTGCAGCTGTGACACACGTTGGGACGGATAAGCATGCGAATGCTATTTCCACCAAGTGGGATAAGGTAAGTATACTATGAGTCGCATGATGCTCTTCGTATTGACCCAAGAACTTAGCTGAAGAAAATATACAATGCCATCGAATCATATCACTGTCGCTCAGGATGTCATTGGGACAACACGAATGGTGCTAATGTTACCACACCGTTGGAGAAGGCAAATTGGCAGTCATTTTTGGCTTCGAATACCTCACAGGCCAGGGAAATGGCACCGTTCTCGGAGAGTGGGTGGATCCACTACCCTAAGATGCAGCAGTTATGTGCCTCAGGAGGGGCGCGGGGTGTATACGCTCTGGAGGTTGGCGAGGAGGCGGACATGGCAGAGTCCATATTGGATTTCGGTTCCTCTGCTACTGGCAGTAATTCACAGCCCACCGGTATACTCACTGCACCCACCATATCTCTCCAAAGTCTTCTCTGGGTTGCACCAGGTATCGTGTCTCCGCAAGCAACCACACAGGTGACCACTATCCATGACACCATCTCAATGCTGCAATCCATCGCATCTCCCTCTGAGTCTTTTGCCAGTCCAAAGCGGACTTCTTCTGAGATGTCTGGTGCCAGACACCAGTCGTCTTTTACATCACTCCCATCGTCATCTGCAGTTCACAATTCCAAGCCTACTCCGCCTCCCTCTGCCACAGGAAGAAGAATATCAGCTCGACAGTCAGCCTCTGGGTGCACTCCACCCATTAAGACCCCAAATCCCTCTGCCCCTGCTTCTAAACAATCTAGAACCGGTGCTGTTGCCAAGTCAAATATGTCACAGGCGGCGGCAATCACAGGAATGACAGGTGCTATCAACCACATTGGTGATGTCCTCAAAGAGGTCTTTGTCTTGAACTCACCCTCCATTCCCGCACCATCTCAGCAATCGCCCATAGCCACCCACTCCCAACCCCCCCTCCAAATCAGGAGGCGCCAGCAGCACAACCGGATTATTTGCTCCAGGCTATCTTGCATCTGAATCAAGACAAACTACTATCCCCTGACATTCAGGCCTTCCTTTCCCTCGCCATGATGAGGGACGAAACGATATGCAAGGTGTACACTGCAACAGCAAACCCCCAGATCCGTCGGATGATCGCCACACAATACCATCAACAATTTAATCACCCCCCCTCCGAGTCTGTGACTCTGGGTACAGGCTTTTATGCTGCAGCCCAGAATTTGAATTCAACTCCCGCTCCCCCCACCACCAGCTTTCCTGCTCTCTTCTCTCCCAATGTTTCCCCTGACGCCAACTTTCCTGCCTCCCCGGCCCTCATGTTCTCTACCCCTGCCATGTCAGGGTCGTCTTCACATGTGGCAGGTGCTGCAGCTCTGGACTTTGACCTGGTGGGAGGCAATGACTCTCACATGTATTCTACGTCTGGTCAAGTACTGTTTGAAAATTATTTAGAAGATCCCTCTGCAGCCATGTAATCTTGTCCCGTTGCTATGTTGTATGCATTCAAATTGTAGTTGTTTGAATCATGGTGGATATGCCTACTAGCTAGAGACCTTCATACAACTCGTCATTGGCACCACCAGCGCGTGCGTCCCTAATTGCGACATAATCATTCCACATTGCCTCAGCAATTCTATCATGAAACTCCCATGCTGCACGCAAGACATTGCCCTCGGCTCCAACTCCATTGTTCTCAGGAACAACGCAAAACCCATCTCCACCCGGGCCAGCATCATACCCTATGTCCTTGTGCAGATCTTCAACTTGCTGTCCAGGACCATCTTCTGGATCATGAATGTGGATAAAATTGTGAATAACGCACAAAGCGATTGGGATCTGAGCTTGGATTTCGATAGAAAACCTTGTAGCTAGATGTAGAATCCAGAAACACCGTTTTAACACCCCGAAAATTCGTTCAATCACATTTCGTGCTGACACATGTTGTAAATTGAAGAGTTCCTCACAATTTGCTGGTCTGTGGTGGCATAGAGTCCATGCGTGCACGCTAAGAGTGAGTGCATCGGCATACCTCAGATTAGAACGTCCCCATTCAGCTAAATGGTACTGGATACCATGGTAAGGGACAAGTAATTTGTCCTGCAAAGGGAAACCAAGATCGCTGAGCAGAAACTTTCCATCGGGAATATGCAGGTTGCGAGTGCGTGCATCGTCGTAAATACGGGCATTCAACGCTGATCCCTCCCATCCTGTGAGAGAATACATGAATAGGAGATCAAAGTCGCAAATGAAAAGACAGTTTTGGGAAAGATATCCCTTGCGATTGCTGTTATGGTAGTTCCGGGTAGGACCTAGCGTAGCCGCAAAAGCGCCAAGTAACAAGTGGCTGCGATAACTCAAACAACCACCACTTGATACGTGGTGCGCTGAAGAGTCGAACAAGGAGTTCTGGTCAGCGGTGGCTACCAGAGAGACGAGTGAAGACTCAGGCGTTGCTGAGAATTGTCCGGTTGGGAATCTATACCCGAGGGACGGTCAAGGGTCGAGGGTTATGATGAACCCCGGTGCGATGTCAAGAGTGTCAAGGGACGACGAGAGAAGTCCCTGGTCAAGTGGTCACAAGGAAGGGTCCGAGTGGAGCAGTGATACTCAGCTAGATTGCGGAGATCAAGACTGAAGTACAGGAGTATCGCTGCGGGGTATTTATACTATGAGAACTGCGCATGGACCAAGTAACAAAAGGGGAAGGCCAGAAGAGCAGAAGGGTCAAAGGACCAAAAGGAGTGCGCAGTAATCAGAAAAGGGAATTGTATGATGTGAAAGCAGCGGACGATGACGAAGGTGAAATGACAAATGCGAAGCCATCGGATGATGACGAGAAGTGAATGAGTAAGTACGATGCCATTGGACGATGACGTGAAAAGAGGAACGTAAGCACTCGGGTAAGGCCGGTGCTGAGTTACAAAGGAGAAAGTGAAACGAGTACGGATGAACGTACGAGGATACCTAGGTATCTAGTGAAGTGAAGAGGTACAAGTGAAACGAAAGAAAGAAATTGTAACAATTGCGAAAAACATTGTGAAGATAAGTAGGGACTGCGATTGGGATGTGACTGCCATCTATGGCACCAATGGCGTTCTTGAAGTACGGATAGAACTTGGGGTTGTTTTGAATTTTTGATGACAGGGTGTTCTGCGCAGGTGGCTTGATATAGGCACGACAGATCGAAGGGCTCGAGAATGCTACAGTCAACTTGCGAAAGTAGCTAATAGACAGAACATGTCACAATTGATCCTGGGCGTGGAATCGACTAGCATACCATGAAATAGTACCATTTGAACGTTGGAATCTCTCCCCAACATGTCAAACTGGCAGGCCAGTAACACACATGTACAGAAAGATTGCTAGCTGCTCCTCAAGTGAAACCGAGCGTGAACTTGTGTAACCGTGGTCTCAAAGTACCGATATGAGTTCCTCAAACACATTGATATGGACCCCAAGCTCAGTCCGTATGCGTTCTGGGTGACCAGTCATCAGTTCAATCACCCAGCCCTCACCCGAGAGTATTGAGGTATGATATGCTTGAGGCTTCTTGCGTGCCTCCTTCAGAGTTGCGATAACAACTCCAATTGCACAGGTGATGATAGTGATGAGTAAAGAGACATACTGTAAGACCTGTTGACGGTGTGCTGGGGAAAGCGGAAGAGGCATACTGGGGCGCTGAGATCAGTTACGATAATGTTTGAGTCATATCAGAGTCTGGAGCTGAGTCACTTCACGGAGCCATTCGGCTACAACTTACCGAGATAGCTAGCTATTATCTAGCACTAACCCGACTACCGAACTGACTCTTAGTCAGAACCTTTGGATTCAAACAAATGCAAACAAGTTTTACCCCCCAATAAGCTCGCCATAATCTCTCACGAATCCGCTTAAAATCGGAAGGTTCTTGCCACATCCGTCATCAACATAATCTTGCTTTTTTCGCAGTGACAGCTCATCCATTTCCAACAATCCCCACACGCAACCTGATCACAGTTGAAGGATATTTATAAAATATGCTCTCGTGAATGTTGATTGATTTCAGTCTGCCTTACGGTGTAGTTCCCCAGCAGATACGCCGGTGTATCATACCGTGTATGGTTGTCTGCCATGCGGGATTTATTTAATCTTGCTTGGCCACATGATCCAAGAAGCCATCCTTCCGAGAGTCCCACAGAAAATAAAGTATGGTATGGTCTTCTCCGATTTGAACCGAACGTCTTTTCCCCGTATGTACTGATATATCACCATGCCCCGTCAGCGTCCTCTGGTCCTTACCCATAAGGAACTATGTCACTCGCGATTCGCAGACTCCATATGCTATCCTCGACTTCTGGTTCGTGTGGGTCGTTGATCGATACGAGCTGTTCCACCATGCACACTCCCCATCGCGTCATTTGCGACAGGATATAAGGCCTGGAGATTTCCCTCAGGGTCTGCAGTATCTTGGACAGTTCGCCATGCTCGCTTCCAAAGCACTCCTGTCGTTGATCTTCCTCGTGTTCTCTATCGCGGACGCGACTCCCGTCAGTCGTACCACTGGCAAAGCTACTCTCAACTTTGCTACGAAGGTCAACGGGACTGGCACGCTCAATATCGTTGAAAGGGATCGTGCTCGCGCCCAGGCATTCAAGCAGGCTGCACATCCAGGGAAACGCAGCACATCTTTCGGTGTCACAAACTCGGTAGTGACGTACACCGCTCAAGTTGGTGTTGGCAGTCCCGCAACTGATTGTACGTGCACCTTGGTTGGTCCTGGGACGCCTTGTTAAACGATTGTAGACACCCTGTTGATTGATACCGGAAGTTCTAACACTTGGGTCGGAGCATCTAAGGCATACAAAAACACTGGGAAAAACACCGGGAACAGCGTTGTGCGTTTTCTATTTTTCATACTGCACGCTTCGAATTGAAATGAAATCGTAGTCTGTGTCCTACGGCTCCGGAAGCTTCTCTGGAGAAGAGTGGACTGATACCGTCACACTTGCTCCAGGATTGGTCATTAAAAGCCAATCCATTGGGGTTGCCAGTTCGGCCACTGGTTTTAGTGGCGTTGATGGTATCCTTGGTGTTGGCCCTGTTGCCTTGACTTCTGGCACAGTCACAAACACGAACACGGTCCCTACCGTATCGGACAACCTATTGTCCCAGAAAACGATATTCGAGGAGGTGCTCGGGATTTATTACGTCCCGGCGTCCGAATCTACCAGCGCCGGAACACTCACGTTCGGTGGCGTTGACAACTCGGTCATCACTGGGTCCGTGCACTACACATCTCTCACTACGGCGTCGCCTGCGGGGAGCTATTGGGGTATTGATCAATCAATCACCTACGGCGGAAAGACTATCCTCTCGGCAACTGCTGGTATCGTCGACACTGGGACTACCCTTATTCTCATTGCCTCGGGTAAGGAGTGTGTTGAAACGACTAGCCATTTGCTGATCTTTGCTGTTGGGCACTGCAGATGCGTTCCAGACATATCAGTCAGCCACGGGTGGTACTTTGGACTCTACCACTGGCCTGCTCAAAATTTCGTCTTCTCAGTACTCTGCCCTGAAGCCGTTGTCGTTCCACATTGGAGGCCAAACGTTCAGTCTCTCGGCTAACGCGCAGATCTGGCCTCGCTCGCTCAACACAGCCATTGGTGGTACCTCTAGCTCGATCTACCTCGTCGTTGGTGATATTGGTGGTGCATCCGGCTCAGGACTTGACTTTATCAACGGGTACACTTTTCTGTATGTATCCCTTCTCTTTCTCCTGCCGTATGGCTGCTTGACCCATTTGTCCATTTCAGTGAGCGCTACTATAGCATTTTTGACTCTACCCACGGTCGGATTGGCTTTGCCACCACGGCGTACACTAAAGCGACCACCAATTAAAGGTTTCTTCCAATACTTGTGTCGCACCCGACACGTGTCATCCTTTATATCATCTACATGGAAATTGGTGGGATTGTGAGAGTGTTACTTCCTTGTCGTTAGACGAGGGATTGTAGTAGTGTACTTTGTTTGTCGTTATATATCAATGGATATGTGTGCGTGTTGTATGCCTGGATGTCTCTTATGTTGCTGGCGGAACTCTCAGATAACATTGTAGCTTCGCTCTGCCTGCGCTGAGGAAGTCCTATGATCATAATGTCCCATGCATTTCAATAGTGATATCCCATATCCTTACGCTTCTACAGATGAACTTGCCAGCGAACAACATGCGTTCATGGAAAGCCACATCAGATCACTGTATTGCAAGGAAACTCGAAACAAAACCTGTCCATGCGTCGTGTTTGCTCCCCCCTTCTCTCTCTTCTCTCTCTCCGAGTCCCCTTCCACCCACACGAGGAAGCTCCGGCCTAGGCCCAAGCCCCAGCTTTCAGGCCGGGCCGGGCCCCCATCAAGGGCTTCTGGGGGCTCAGGGCTCGGCCTGTGATGTTACAGGGCCCAAGCCCCCCTAAGCCGGGCCCGAGCCGGGGCTTTCAGGCCAAGCCGGGCCGGCACAGCACTAAGTTACCTATGTCTTAGCCACATAGTACTCCCGCATCAAGACCGGAACGGTCGACGTCCACCGTGGCATCAGATAAAGATCATTATGGTGATACCAACTTGAATGTGCGAGTCGGATCGCCAGGCTGAGAACTTTAAAATCCTCATCCCATGCGTGGGCTACTCCGATACGTGTTGCCCGTCGAGACCCGAATCGGACTCGGATGAGAGCGGAGCGGACTAAGCGGGCACAGCCACCTTAGTTCGGGTGACCGGACGACTGCAGTAGGCTACACGTAACTTTCGAACTGTTACTTTTCACAGTTCAAAATGATTTTCGCTCGAACATTTCGGTTAATGTAAGTTGGATCGTCATTACTAGTACTACTTCTCAATGTGCTCTCTTCCCGGGCCGCATAGGAGTTCTCTTATCTTGCATGGCCACATGATCCATTTTTCTGAAAGTCCCACAGATGATATAGTCTCTTCCCATTTGTACCGAAGTCATTTCCCCGTATGAGCATACACATGCACATCCTTCGTCAGCGTCCTCTGCCTATACGGAACTAGATGTCACTCGCGATTCGCAGACCCCACATGCTGTCCTCACTTCCCTTTCGTGTGGGTCGTTGGTCGATACGATCCGTTCCACCATGCACGCTCTCTATCACGATATACGCGACAGGATATAAGGACTTGAGATACCTCTCAGGGTTTGCGGTCTCTTGGACAGCTCGTCATGCTCGCTTCCAAAGCACTCCTGTCGTTGATCTTCCTCGTGCTCTCTGTCGCAGACGCGACCCCCGTCAGTCGCAGCACCGGCAAGGCTACTCTCAATTTTCTACGAAGATCAACGGGACTGGCACGCTCAACATTGTCGAGAAGGACCGCGCTCGCGCCCAGGCGTTCAGACAGGCTGCACATCCAGGGAAACGTAGCACTTCGTTCAGTGTCACAAATGCCGCAGTGACCTATACCGCTCAAGTTGGTGTTGGCAGTCCCGCAACCGATTGTACGTGGAACCTTCCCCCCCTTGGAATGCATTGGGCTTAGCAACCGTAGATACCCTTCTGATTGATACCGGAAGCTCCAACACTTGGATCGGAGCATCCACGGCATACCAAAACACAGGTATAGACACGGGGAACACTGTTGTGCGTTTTGGATATTTCATGCCATACGTCTCGAATTGAAATGCAACCATAGTCAGTATCTTATGGCTCCGGAAGCTTCTCTGGAGAAGAGTGGACTGATACCGTCACACTTGCTCCCGGATTGGTTATCCAAGGCCAATCCATCGGAGTTGCCAGTTCGGCCACCGGTTTTAGTGGCGTTGATGGTATTCCTTGGTGTTGGCCCTGTTACCCTGACTTCTGGCACGGTCAGCAACACGAATACGGTTCCTACCGTATCGGACAACCTGTTGTCCCAGGGAACGATATCCGAGGAGGTACTCGGGATTTATTACGTCCCGGCAGCCGAATCTACCAGCACCGGAACACTCACGTTCGGTGGCGTTGACGACTCGGCCGTCACTGGCTCGGTGCACTACGCTTCGCTCACGACGACGTCGCCTGCGACGAACTACTGGGGTATCGATCAATCAATTACTTACGGCGGAGAGATCATCCTTTCAATGACTGCTGGCATCGTCGACACTGGCACTACCCTTATTCTCATTGCCTCGGGTAAGACATGTGTTGAATCAACCTTGCAATTTACTACTAATATTTTCTATTCGGAATCGCAGATGCGTTCCAGAAATACCAGTCAGCCACAGGCGCTACTTCTGACTCTACCACGGGCCTACTCACAATTTCGTCTTCTCAGTATTCCGCCCTGAAGCCGTTGTCATTCAACGTTGGAGATCAAACCTTCACCCTCTCGGCTAACGCGCAGATCTGGCCTCGCTCGCTCAACTCGGCCATCGGCGGTACCTCTGGCTCGATTTACCTCGTCGTTGGAGACATTGGTAGTTCCTCCGGCTCCGGACTCGACTTTATCAACGGGTACACTTTCCTGTACGTATACCTATCTACTTTCTTTTGTCTGGCGATCGTTTGAGCGATCAATTTATTTTAGTGAGCGTTACTACAGCGTCTTTGACACTACCAATGGTCGGGTTGGCTTTGCCACCACGGCTTATACCACTGCGACCAGCAATTAGAGGTTTCTCGCAACATTTTCATCGAATTATTGACAGGCGTCATTTATTCTATCGTTTGTTCGGAAATTGGTAGAATTGTATGGATGTATTATTTATCATAGGGCGAGAAATTGCAGCAGTGTACAATTCGATTGTCGTGCTTGATATCAATGGACGAGTTTATGCGCTGCGTGCCTGGGATGTTTATCTCCCGAGCGGAAATTTCTCATCCGATGCCGCAGTTCCGCTGTGACCGTACGTGAAATGTCTGGACATTGACGACCGATCCAGTCTAACGGTAATATTCTACGACTTCATAATTACACTTCTAAAGATGAACCTGTGATCGACAGGCATTAAAAAAGCTATGTCGAACACACTGCAAAGGATGCTCGAAATGAAACTCATGTGTAGAAGAAGGAACACGGATATCATTCCAAATACCTAAGCACATAGTCCAACCGTGTCAAGAATGCCTCTCCGATGGCCGCCGTCCGGGCGAGGTCGACATCCACAGGATCATCATGTGGATGCCAATGTCCAAGTCCACGAGACTTGGCACCCGCGTTCCAGTGTCCATCGAGCGGGAGAAACACGATGCCATACCGGGGTAAAAGTTCCCTAAGTACCACGTTTTGCAAATAAACTACATGACACACATCAGTTTGATACAACGCGAAGTTGCTTTTCCATGTGCTTGCCTTGGGCATTGAAAAGCAGCGTCCACGGATCTTCCAAGGAAGATTTGCCCGTGAGATCCGCGTTGATGAACGCTGACAACTGTAGCGTGAGGACACGTTCGACCGGGGTTCGCATTGAGTGCTGATGGGGAAATGCCCACTGCATCCAGTTTCTGATGCGTGATCCGCCACACAGACGAAGAAGCAAAGTCCTCGCGACACCTCTTCCAGGCAAGTGATACCAACTGCTTGGCCATATCAATCGCTTTCGTTTGCTCGTACGAATCCCCTCCTGATCGAAAGAGCGCAAAAGCTGGAAAGTGTTGGGTAAAAAGCGGGATATGGTAAGATGCACGGCCGCGTTAAGGATATCCGGGGATCGTGGGATCGTCGTATGCATATGGGCTTCGTCGTCATGATTCCTGTTCTTATCTGTGATGATGCGTGACTTATCCACGTAGTCTGGCACATGGCGCAAGAAGGTCCAATTTCCTGCGTATGTCGGGCCGGGGGCACTTAGAGGACCTTGTCCCACGAGGACGATGTTAGCTTTCCGCGCGGCCGCGAGCCAATACGTCTCACGCAATCGAACACCCGTCATCGGATCCACAAATGGATGAGTATATTCCCGGGAAGACTCATTCCTGGCAGAAAACAGAGTGTCGGAGACGATGTAGTTAACCGCCGCAGACTCGGTGTCAATCAGCTCTTGTGTCGTCGGCGGTTTGATATATCGTGGGGATAGTGTATCGCCTCGGAATTGCTGAAAGGACAAACAAATGTGGTGATAGGGTACAGAATTCGTGGTACTGGCAAGGAATCGATTTCGCCTCGGCGCGCTCTCGCTGTTGGAGGAGGAGGAGATGAAGACGGTAGATGTGCTCGCCACCGATCATGGTGATTCGCTTCCCTGCAAAGGAACTACATATATCGACTTCCTGAACATCTACACCATGATGCCCGTCAACGGACCGCGAAACGGGGAGTTGTCGAAGCCCCAGTGACGTTCCGTGATGGAAGCTGTCGAGAGACACCTGGAGCCTTTTGAACGTCGTACCCAGACGATCTCGTTTAAGGCTAGTCCGAAGGTCGTCCTCGTAAGTATTGAGAAGAGACAGCATCGCGTGATGTACGGAGTCGCGCACAGCTCGAAGCGCGTCTTCGGCGAGCAACTGAGAATAGTTGTCGGACGGCCAAAGTAAATCATGCACGAGCGACCAATGGCTGGTGCAGAGCAAGATACTTGCGAAAAAAAGACATGGTACAAGATACGTTCTTCGTCGTCTGGCCATGTGGTTCAGAAAGACTAGAACAAGTTGTAAACTTGAACAAGCGGTCAAGTGTTTACTTGAGGATCGAATAACGAATTATTTTCAATTTTCCTGCTCATTCATGATAAATAATAAATAAATAACCTTGGAATAACCCAGGTCAAACGAGTTCGGTGGGACTGAAATGAAGACACTAAGTTCCACGACTGTTCTCGGGAAACGAAAAAAGTCGCATCTCGTATTGCGCCTTTCTTCCAGTCCAGCGCCGTCTGAGGCTATCGAAACGCCATCCACCACCGAAACGACACTCCAAGTAACTATCAGTGTAAGCAAAAAATCACGCTACCCGTGTGCGTATCCCGACTGTACAAAATCGTACTCGAAGCCATCGAGGTTGGCAGAACATGAACGATCACATACTGGCGAGGTTAGGATAACAATGACCACTGAGTTTTTACTGCTTTCTTATTCTTCATTCACCCAGCGTCCATTGACGTGTAATTCATGTGGAAAGTCTTACCTGCGGGAGAGTCATTTGCAGGCACACAGCAGGAGCCATCTCCCTGAAACAGAGAAACCTTATGTGTGCACTGAATCCGCCGAGTGTAAAAAGCGCTTCTGGACGACTCAACATCTCGCCCGCCATGAAAATTCACATAGAGGGGATAAATCTTATATTGTCAGTATCTTTCTCATTTATTCTGTCGATCTTATTGAAGCTCTGTAGTGCCCCAAAGCCGATTGCGATGAAGTGTTCAACAAACACCACCAGTTGCGCACTCACATCTGTGAAGTACACACTCCCCCGGGGACAAAACCCTATATTTGCTCGTATCCAGGATGTACAAAATCATGTACAACGAATCAGAAATTGCGGGGTCATTTGAAGACACATGATGGTGAGGATGATAAGGCATAAATTCAAGTAATTCTATGCTCATCGGTTGCATGTCAGACAAACGATATACGTGTTCGTATCCGCACTGTCTGCCCGGTGATGATAAGGATCCCATTTACTTTGGCACGTGGACGGCTTTGCAAGCGCACATACGAAAGGACCACCCACCGACCTGCACGCATCCAAAGTGTAAGGGCCGCACATTCGCATCGCAATATAACCTCAGAGCCCACCAGAAATTGCATGAACAACAGGAGATTGAGGCGCAGCTTTACCACGCTGATATGACCGACGCCCCTGAGGATGCGTCCGATACCGAGAATTCTCATCCCTGGAAACGAAGGCGCGGGGGTGAACTAGGGCGGGATTGGAAATGTGACTTTGCTGGTTGTGATAAAGACTTCAAATCCGTATGTTCCACCTCGGGTTGACGATGTTGTGTGTTGATTCTTTGCACAGAAAAACGCGCTGACGACACACCACAACGTCATCCACTTTGGTCAGCGGAACCATGTGTGTCCCCACCTGCACTGCAATAGCGCATTTGGATACAAACATCTTCTCGAACGCCATCTAGCTAAACTACACTCATCGACAAGTGTCCACGCCGAGACTACTTCGGAGGATGAGACATCTACCACTGACGCAGAAGATCACATGACTATCGAGGCAATCACCGGAAAAGCCTACGCTGCCCGTTCACAAAACGCAATGTCCATATGTTGCCCATACCCTCATATAGATGCCTTAGTAGCCTCAAACGCGGCTCTAGACGCTTCTGGACCATCATCTAGCAAGACATGTGAACACGTCTTGACGCGTGCCTACGACCTTCGCCGTCACCTGAGGTCGGAACATGGAGTGGATACTGAAAAGGAGAAGGTAAATGCTTGGGTCAAGGCACGAAGGCATGTGCAAGCGAGTTAGGTAGTCCGACTATCTAGATTACCCACCCGTCTTGTGACTTGCGATAATTTGGGTTGAACCGTCCTGATTGTGAGCCTCATCGAACGGATGAACCCACGCGGCTCAAAATTCAACCGAAATCCACTTTCGAAGTTAAGTCTTATGACGTCACCCCAATGTAAGACGGTGCGACACAAATGGTTTGTCCGCTAGCTTCCGCTTTTACACGCCTTAGGCTAATGGGATTAGAATAATTCCATGTTCTTGACTCGAACGAGAAAGGGATGTTTGACAAATAGGCCGCCGACGGTGGTTACTCAATAGGCGTATAATCTCTTTTTGTTGCCATTTGGCACTGGTTGAAGCATCTATATAATCCCAAGCAAATGCGGGGTTCTGTATTGCCTTCCAGGTTTCCGCCATGTTCTCCAGTTTTGTGATAGTGCGCTTGACAGCCCTCGTTTTGCGTTTTGCCTACGTCCTATCCAAACTCTTGACTCGCCCGTCTTTGTTCGACATCCGTGGCCCTAAGCCACTATCCTTCCTTCCTGGTAAGTTCATCCTCATGTCTAGTAGTAGCATTGTTGACCTCCTTCAGGAAACGTACTAGAACTATTTCAATGTCCAGTCGGTGAAGCTGACTTCGAGTGGCAAAACCGTTATGGAAACGTCGTTCGCTTCAAGACTGTCTTTGGAGGGAGTTTTGTCGATTTCAAATGTCGATACTGGTGTCCGACTCCATGTTCTGATCTCTTTTAGGGAGAACAACTTTTTGTCTCTGATCCAAAAGCATTCCAGCGAATTTTCAGCACCTTTGCCTATGGTTATCCAAAGCAGCCTAATCTTCGCGTCCTTTCCAAGATGGTGAGTGGGAAGGGAGTTGTCCGGGCAGAAGGTAAGCGGCGAGATGCTGCATCGTAAGATTTTTTGATTAAGGTCTTAGCAGGGGAGGATCATCAGCGACAGAAGAAGATCCTACTTCCGGGATTTGCTGTTCCCAAAGCTAGGGCATTCTGTAACATTTTCAATAAGTGTGCTGAAGCCGTAAGGAGTGCAACCGGCTTATGTTTGCCATTCTTATTTGCAATGCAGATAGGCGCGAAATGGGTGGGGATCATTGGAAGTAGCAGTGACCATGAAACAGGAACAGAGTTAGCTGAGTGCTCACCAGCTGCCTTCGATGTTCGATTTGACACAATCCAAAACGATAAACATCCGTTGGCGAGAGCGTATGGCAATACGTTGTTCGTTCCAAGTTTGTGTGCATCCCACTCGCGTCATGCTGATTTTTTCCAGGAACAACATTTTCGGGGATCCCTCCAACGTACAGATCTTCATGCAAACAGTCCAAGTATATCCTGGCACGGATATTACAGTGGATCGCGGATCACGGATCAAACCCTAAGATCCAACGCGCGCGCGAGGCGGAAAGCGTGGCAACGGATGTAGCCAGAAAGTTGGTTCGGGAGAAAGCTGAAAGTCTTTTGGCAGGTAAAGACATCCGGGACATCTTCAGTCTTCTTGGTTAGACCTCGATATTTTGGCTTGCCAACGTCACTGACTTTTTCGTAGTCAGGGCGAATATGGACGCGGATGCAAAGAATAGAATAACGGAAGAGGAGTCGTTGGCTCAAATGCGGTGCGATCTAGTCCTGGCTTTCGGCCATTCACGTCAGGCTAACCAGCACAATTCTACTTGCAGGGCATGAAACAACATCAAACTCTCTTAGTTGGATTCTCTTGGAGCTTGCGCGGCAAGACAAAATTCAGGCTAAGCTCCGTGCCGAAATCCGCGAGGTGGAGGCTGCTACCCAGTTCACGGCAAGCAACTTGGATGCGATGCCCTATACTACAGCGGTGATCAAGGTACATATAACTTCGCGTTCGACCACTGTCGTACGGTGAGACTTAGTGCATATCTACTTCATAGGAAGGGTTAAGGTATCACCCAGCGATACCCCATGCCCACCGTATTGCTGGACGAGATGACATTCTGCCGCTTTCCCGACCAATCGTCACGGAATCCGGTCAATCGATCACTGAAATAGTGGTCCCAAAAGGGATGCGGATAGTGGCGTCAATTGCTGCGTACAACCGGTCAGCCGTGTGTCGTCAGTTAATCATAATACCAATGGCTTATACTGGTATCCCACAGCAATACAGAGCTATGGGGGGAAGATGCCCATGAGTTCAACCCTGACCGATGGCTGGAGGGTGTGGCAAACACGAAGAACCTTTTACCATTGGTGTCTATTCAAACCTGTGAGGCATATTCGTTTTGTCATGACCGGTATCCAACTCTAACAAAAACAACAGGATGACATTCTTAGGCGGTGCCCGCGCGTGTTTGGGATGGCGCTTTGCGTACGGAGTCCTTTGTTATGAAATAAATGCAAGATGCTGACTACCTCTTCATGCGGATGTGCCTCACCAGTGTGATCGAGATCCAGGCGTTCCTCGTGGAATTGGTTGGGAAGTTCGAATTCAGGATGACAGATCGATCTGAAATTGTTGTCCGCCGCGGGCAATCTATTGTGATGTTTCCAACGGTCGAGGGTGAAGCAGAACGTGGTTCCCAACTGCCGTTGGCCGTGTCGATTGCTGCCTGAGAGGAATATTTACGTGAGATCTTGACTATGTCCTTATCGTTTGATATAATTGATTCCGGGGAGCATGCTATGGTTCCTTCTAACACGTGGATGATGATCGGGGGTCAAAGGTGATAACATGATATCAAAGTGGTGCTTCCTGGTGTTTTCATAAAGTGATTTTTGCTCTTTCGATAGATGCTTCTAAATGGGTGTGGCCGGTTCATAGGCACCTTGTATTCCATTCCTGTTAAGTTCCGACCATTGCTTCAAATTTGTACCCCGGTTCATCAACGCATCCCTTGACCAAGTTCCAGACTTTATGTTCCGTGTGCTTGCACCCTAGAACGTAATAACGCGAACGTTCCATACCAAGTCGTTCTCACGTGAGTAACACGAGTTCGCCCCCTTGCCTAGCCTATGGCCGATTCGCTACATCATCCGGTTCGGTAGTGTTCGGTTTGAGGCAGTGATGTCCTGTGCAGATCAGATGTATGTTACTGTTTGGTGCCATCGATATGTAACTCATTACAGCAACTCCATCTCCAAAGTCCCGTCCGACTCGTAATCCATCCCTCCATCTCTAACGACCACGATGATACAGAGACACAGCTTTACCGCCCTCAACTCGACCTTCATTGTCGACGCTGAGTACGAGTTCGTCAAGGAGCTCGGTCAGGGTGCCTATGGCTGCGTCGTTGCAGCACGACACAGGAAATTAGGCGAAGGGTGTGCGATCAAGAAAATCACCAACATCAACACCAAGGTGAGCACTTTGACGGCACATCTTTTCATTTGAGTTCTCATCTCTGTAGCGGATCCTAACCAAACGATGCCTTCGCGAGATCAGGTATGTTCCTTGGCATACTGATTTGTTAGGAGATGACGAAGCTGAATACTTGCAGGTTGTTGCACCATTTCAGAGGACACAAAAACGTGAGTGACATACCGACCTCGGCACGCTATTCTGATGGGGCGGTGGTTAATCTCATGCGAACAGATTACTTGCTTGTATGATATGGACATTGTCTTTCAACCCAACGGTAACTTCGACGAAGTGTATCTCTATGTGAGTGATAGGTCGCTGTGATGTCTCCTGACGACTTACACCATTTACCCGCTATATAGGAGGAACTTATGGAGGCAGATCTTCATGCGATCGTAAGTAGCACTTGTCCATCTCCTACGCCTATTCGTTTACAATATATTAGATTCGTTCAGGCCAGCCCCTTACAGACGCTCACTTCCAGTCATTCCTATACCAAACACTCTGTGGGTTAAAGTACATTCACTCTGCAAACGTGCTGCATCGGGATCTCAAGCCTGGAAACCTGCTTGTGAATGCTGACTGTGAGCTCAAGATCTGTGATTTTGGTCTTGCCCGCGGGTATACGCCTGGTGGTGGTACCTCCAAGTCTGCGGGGAACCAGGGCTTCATGACGGAATACGTCGCTACGCGATGGTACCGCGCTCCAGAAATCATGTTGAGTTTCGCGAACTACGTAGGTCTTTGTCATTGGACCACGTTTTTGTGTTGCTTATTAGGGTGCAGACCACCGCTATCGACGTTTGGTCTGTTGGCTGTATCCTCGCGGAACTCCTTGGTGGAAAGCCAATCTTCAAAGGCAGAGAGTGGGTCTCTCCTCTCCTTGCGTGGATCGGTGACTAAACCTCCGCAGTTACGTTGACCAGTTAAATCAGATTTTGCACTATCTCGGTACTCCATCCGAGGACACCCTTCGCCGGGTTGGCTCACCCAGAGTTCGTCCAGTCACGAATATGGTGTGAATGTAAACTAACCCCCAACCCTTGGTCTAGGCACAAGATTACATCCGATCGCTGCCTATCAAACCTCGGGTGCCATTCGCAACCCTGTACCCTCATGCGAATCCTTTGGCTATCGACCTCCTTTCCCAGATGTTATGCTTCGATCCCGCGAAACGGATCAGCTGTGAGCAAGCACTGAATCATCCATACCTGCAAGTATGGCACGATCCGGCCGATGAGCCTGTCTGCGAGGCGGTATGTTTCATCTTCCGCCCACCGTTTCGTGCAAGTCTGACCATTACCTTTACTCACAGAAATTCGACTTCTCTTTCGAAGAGGAAGACTCCATTGAGGGCATGAAGAAATTGATCGTCGAAGAGGTCAGGTCGTTCAGAGCGGAAGTGCGCGCCCAGACGAAAGTACCGGGACAGATTCGCAGACAAGACAGGCAAGTTGCTGTCGTCTGATCGCTCATTTCCCATTCCTTGCTCACATTCCATGCGATCTTCAGTTTGCCAATCCCATCCCGTGATGAAATACTCAACTCGCCCGTGCGCGAGTATGGTGACGTCCCGGGGGCGACTTCGGGTTACACCGTTCCCGTACACAGGCCGCCGACGCCTGTCATGGATGACCCAAGCGACGAGCTCGACAGGGAGCTTGCGAGGGCACATGCGAAGCGTTGAATTTCCGCGTGGAATAAGTCATTTGAGCCTACGCCACACCTGAATGGGGGAGATGGAATAGCATGGAATATACCTTGTAGCAGATTAAGTGAAAAGTTAAACCTTGTCTTTTGTTTCTGTCGTTGTCTTGTTTTGTAATCGACGCATATGTAGATGTCGCGAACCTCAATCCGGCATCGATGACGATATCCAGGGTCACGAGGATCAGTGTCCAAAAGTCTGCTCAAGGTCAGGCGCATATCATGATGTTTCCATACGGTGAGGTAGATTTATCCCAAATTTACATCTTTACTGAGAGTGTGGTTGGCGCTATTGTCATTACGAAGGCGACTCACTTGATCTTGGATGGTTATGCAGAAAATGATGTTGAACACAAATAGGCCAGGCCATTATTGGCGTCAGGGTTCGTGCAAAACAAGTCGATCGCTTTGATCTGGCGACTGCAGCGGTGTTTTGACAGTCTCCCGAACCCTGCTTGACGATAAAGGTTACATGATTCACTCAGCTCTTATGTTTCAGACCTCAGATCAGGGCACAGTCTGGCAGACTCACTGGCACGTTGGAGTCCTTTGACTTCCTTCTACTCGATCGGACCCCATAATAGCATTCCGACACTTGACTTGTTCAAAGTGGGGTTGGAAGCCCATTCGAAAGCGGCGACTCGGAGGATGCATGACTCTGCATAACGTCACGGTTATCTATTTATCCCCCAAGGAAGTATGCACGTGTCTCCACAACTGTCAGGCAATTGTCACTGGTCAGTCACTCTGTGGCAACTGACAATGACATTTTACATGCTTCCGCCTCGATCGTCGGTAACCCGCTGTCAGTGATGGGCCACGCCTTCATTGATCAAATTTCCCGTTGACATGTGCCAGTGGGCCTGGGCTGGCGGCTACTAAACTACAACCCGTCGAGTCATTGTTCACATGGCACTCAGCTTGCACTTTTCACGAGTGCCAGTGATAGGTGCGTATGTCGCGACTCTGATTCCTTCTGCTATTGACACCGTCAGACCCCTGAAAGTTGAACCTATCGTTGCTCTACATTACAGCCTGGGTCGCGTTCAAGTTTGATATGGAACGTAACAATCAGATTTCGCAAGCGTGCTCATTTTTGCCACATGTCAGCGTTACCGGCCCGCCCTTCGAGCGAGATCATGGGTGATCATACTTCTCCGTGTTGCTTTATACTGACTGGATTTGGTCAAATGTAATGCAGTGGCCGCCAGGTTGAAAACTTGTACTTGACTGTGAACGTTTTAGCAATCCACTATACAAAATCAGCCACCACCAATCAATATCCTGCTCTGATACTATGATCACGGTGGGAGGACGGTTGTCTCTGAGATTCCGTAAACGCTTATGTCACGTTGAACAGTGAAACGACAAAATGATGTTATTCGGCTTGATTCAGACAAGCTTGCCATAACGGCATGCGAATAAGTACTTATATGAACAATGGACAAGAACTTTTTAAACTTTGGGTTAGTGCGGCTAGATTTTCCCGACCTACCATGATTCCTTCCAAAACCTTCCTCTCTCTTTTATTCACTGTGCTCTCTGCCGTAGATGCGATTCCAGTCAGTCGTGGTAATGGCAAGGGCACACTCAGCTTTGCAACGAAGCTTAACGATCTGGGGACGTTTACACTCAGCGAAAAGGATCGCAATCGCGCACAGGCCATGAAACAGGTTGATCAATTGAGTAAACGCCAGTGGTCTACCAGCGTCGTGAATTCCGGGGTAGCCTACACCGCTAATGTCGGCGTCGGAGAACCCGCATCAAACTGTACGTGGACCTGCTGTCATTGCGGATGTTGGAACTGACCGAACACAGTCTCGCTTCTGATCGATACTGGGAGCTCTAACACGTTCCTGGGTGTGGGTAGTACGAAATACGCCCCGACTAAAGCCAGCGAAGACACTGGGCATTCTGTGGTATGGGTCGGTGTCCCTGTGTTGTTTGTGTGCACTGAAAGTTTATTATAGTCAGTATCTTACGGCTCTGGAAGTTGGTCTGGGGAAGAGTGGCTAGATACGGTGACGCTCTCCCCTCAGCTAGTGATCGACCAGCAATCGATCGGCGTGGCCAGTCAATCCTCCGGTTTCAATGGTGTCGATGGCATCCTTGGTATTGGTCCCACAGACCTCACCAAAAAAACGGTAGCCGACACTGACGAGGTCCCTACGGTAGTGGACAACCTTTACTCGCAGAACGAGATTTGGGTGAAAATGCTTGGGGTTTACTTCGTCCCTATCTCTGAACCTGACAACAATGGGGAGCTCATGTTTGGTGGTTATAACCCCTTCGTCACCACCAGCTTCGTGAACTACGTCCCGCTCACAAAGACATCCCCTGCGTCAACATTTTGGGGTGTTGACGGGTCGGTTTCCTACAATGACGCCACCATTTTATCGAACGCCGCTGGTATTGTCGACACTGGCACTACTCTCGTTCTTTTGGCCACAGGTCAGTGATGTGCCGATATTGGCTGACCAGCTATTGATGTTGCATCCTTATCTATAGATGCGTTCCAGAAGTATCAGACCGCGACAGGTGCTACCATGGACGATACTACCGGTCTCCTCGCTCTTCCCTCCTCTAAATATGATACTCTGAAGACGTTTACGTTCGAGTTTGGAGGAAAGCCCTATGATCTCTCCCCCAATGCACAAATCTGGCCTCGTTCGAAAAACACTGACATTGGAGGTAGTTCTGACAAGATTTACCTCGTCATCGCCGATATCGGAAGTCCATCCGGCTCTGGACTTGACTTTATCACTGGCTATGCTTTCTTGTACGTCCCAATTGGGAAATTGGGTTCTGACGAGCGTTATGTCTCACGTTCAACCACTTGTTTTTCCAGGGAGCGCTACTACACCGTATACGATTCCACTAACCAGCAAGTTGGCTTTGCAAGCACATTCTTTACCGATTCAACATGCAACTAACCGCCGCTCCTTGCTTATCTTTAACCTCATTTATTTCAGGACTCGGACTCTGATTGAGCACGGTGTTATACCACTCCATTCGTTTGTGATACGAAAAGTTACTAGTATAATTCACTGTAATATTTGTCCATTTTGAAAATGCATTCAATCTGGATCAGAAATGATGCAAACCTCCCAGTACTGGGCTGATTTGGTGAATGAGAACCAAGAACCAGAGACCATGCGAGCTGGAGCAACTTGAGCTACGAGTGGCTAATCAGTTGCTGAATGTGAGATTAGTAGAGCTTCATCTGAGTCGGCCCGAAATATACTGATTTCACGGAGTCGTCCACTGACCCCGAGGCCCAGGACATCTGAAATCTTATCATGATCGTTGTCATGCAGATAGACTTTGGCTGTCTTCTGACCTCGTGGTTGTCCTTCAAGTTGAGACCTTGATGCCCAGCTGACGCTGCCTAGTTTCGAGTTATATATATGTACTATACCTTCCCGTTCGGCACTCCACAAAATACACAACTTTTTACTTTATATCGTGCACATATTAATTTTTAGACTGTACCTGCGAAGTTGAACGACCAAAATGTTGTTGAGATCGTGCACTTGCCTCTGTCACTGGCACGCAGTTGTCACTCGCCGAATATCTACCTTGCCGAAGCGGAGTCTCAAACACGGCTGCTCAACGCTACTTTTCCGTGACATACCGTGGTAATTTTCTTGTCGTCGAGTTACTATACTAGTACGTTTACTATTATTATGTAATACGACCGAAACAATTGTAATATGTCGCAAGGCATCAAGCGGTCATGCAGACTCTGCATTTAAACTCACATGCAACGGACCCGTACGATGCTGACTAGGACTCACATGAGCATGTCAATGTACATGAGGGCAGCGACTCAGTGCCTCGGACTCTTAGCGCGAGAGAAAGATACTAACTTGGGAAGTAAATAGTCGAATGAACAACTTGAAGCCTGAGCTTGATGTTCCCACTCATGCACCTCAGTTGAATCGCCTCTGTATCCGCAAGTGCCGACACCTCCTGTCAGTCGTGGAGCATTGCCGGGAGGTATTACCCAGATAAAACGTCCAGGCAAGTCACGATCATGTTTATCGTGTTTGGGATCAGCGTTTCAGGGACTTCGACAAGAGCAGAGGGAAGTCTTTAAAATTCCCAGTATGAGATTCCCAAGATTCCACATACTAAATCTCCAGGGCCACGATGTTCACTCCAAGAACACTCATATCTTTGATCTTGATTGCTGCTTTGTCCGTCGTAGAAGCCGGTCCTCTCAGCCGCAACTCGAACTTAGATGTCGGCAAATCCACTGTTCACTTCTCAAGGAAGATTAACACGCCTGGAACGCACACCTTTGCTGAGATGGATCGTGTGCGCCTCCAAGCATTGAAACGCATTGTTCAACTCGGCAAACGCGATGGCTCGTCTGTCAGCATAGCGAATGGCGCTACTCTGTCCACTATCAGTGTCGGAGTAGGAGAACCTGCATCAACCTGTACGTAGATCTACTGCTATTTTCAACGAGACACTGGATGATCCCAGTTAATCTTGTGGTTGACACTGCGAGCTCTGACACATGGGTGGGGGCAAGGTCGAACAACCCTTACAAGGTGACTAGTACCAGTAAAGACACTGGGAATTCTGTCGTATGTGTCCTATGTCCAATATCGTTTGTATCGCACTCAACATAGGCTATAGTCAGCTGCTTATGGAACTGGATACTTTGTTGGAGAAGAATATCTTGATACCGTCATACTCTCCCCTTATTTGGTGATCAAGGATCAATCCATTGGCGTGGCCAATCAATCGAACTCTATCTATGGCGATGGTATATTCGGTCTTGGTCCTATCGACCTCACGGAGGGCAGAGTTAGCAATACCGAGTCAGTCCCTACCGTGACGAATAACCTCCTCGCACAAGGAAAGATTCTCTGGGAGGCGGTCGCAATCTTCCTCGCTCCGTTCGCTGAATCCGGAGACGAAGGTGAACTCACATTCGGAGGGGTGGACCACTCGAAAAACACCAGCCATTTTCGCTACGCTCCTCTCACAACAACCTCGCCCTCCTCAGGATTCTGGGGTGTTGATGCGTCAGCATTTTACGGCGAAACCGCTGTTATGCAAGAAACTGCTGGTATCATCGACTGCGGGACTACGTACATTGTCTTTCCATCAGGTGAGTGACATAGTAGTGGTGAGATACCCACATCTTATATTGTCGCCTACAGATGCAATCGACAATTACCAATCTGCAATTGCTGCTGTCCATGACTCTAAAACTGGACTCTTTAGAATTACTTCCTCCCAATATTCCGCCCTGAAGACGTTGACATTCATCATCGGAAGCGCGTCGTTGCAGCTGACGCCCAATGCTCAAATTTGGCCTCGTTCCCTCAACAGTGTCATCGGAGGCGATCCGGATTCAATCTACCTTAACATCGTTAACAGTGGGAATCCTTCGGGTACTGGGTTCGACTTTATTCTTGGTCTCGTCTTTCTGTACGTTCATGTTCATTACGCCTGAGAAGGTCGCCGAGTCTTACTCTTGGCTACTATCAGCGAGCGTTTCTATACCGTGCTGGATACCACCCATCAACGAATCGGTTTTGCTGACACTGCGTATACCTACTCGACCCATAACTAGGAAGGGTTGGTTGGTTGTTAGCTACCCCCAAGTTGGTGTATCCCGGGATAATGTCCCGACGATTACTTACATAATTACGTCAAGTTCCGATCATTTGGACCACTGCCAGTGACCACAGTCATTGACGACCGACACCATGACACTGTCAAGGGTCCACGCCACTTTACTTCCAGCCACCATCCACAATGATGGAGTATAAATGTCAGGCTTTCTGGTCGACAGACCTGCTGCATCCCTACGGTAGACATTACCCAACACATTCTTCTCCCAACAAACCTACGAAATGGACGATTCCCGCATCAAAAACTCTCAGGCTTCTGAGCGAAGGAAGGTCACCGAATCTTTCAGTCAAGCCAATGCCGCCTTTGCGGAACAATACGTACAATAGGATGGTTACAAGTACATGACAATTTGCGGCGAGCTTGGAAAGTTGCTAAACCTTCACGGCAAAGTCGAGAAAGCGGGCGAGGACGCTCTAGACGAACTGGACCGCTCAAACTTCTTTGGCTTTGATATCGTGCCAGAAGACGACTGCTCATCTTACAAGGCTGGCAACCGCGCAGGAACCAGCATGATCCCCCCACCGAAGGTCCCATTTCACGATGCCAACGACCCCCGCCACGTCTCTCGGCCGGTTCCGCGCCAGGAGAAGGCACAGGCCGGCAATCGTGCAGGATCCAGCACGATTCCCTTACCTGGGCCTACCTTGTTCTCATTCTTTGTGGTGTCAATATTGTACGTATCGGTCTTTTTCCACTTGCCATGTCTAGGTGCTGACAGCTACGGTACCTCCACTATGTCGAGGGTTATCAGCGATCCTCGCCAGATCTCGGCCGGTTCCGCTCAAGGAGAAGACTATGACCCACGATTCGGAGTCTGAGAAAAAACGGCGGCAGCATGATCCACCGGTGCCCACCTTTGCTACGCCGAGCCGGGCCTCTCGGTCTGTTCCGCTCAAGAAGGCACAGACGATGCTGGGCGTTAATAAGGATCACCGTTCAGCTTACGAATCTAGCAATCACGCAGGACCCAGCACGATTCTCTCACCCGTGCCTACGCCGAGAGCCTCTTCAGACAATATCAACGATCCTCGCCAGGCTTCAGGCTCTCGGCCGGTTTCGCTCAAGGAGAAGGGACATGCCCACCATCATCCATCCGATGTTAACGTCCTGCATGCTTGAATAACAAGTCACATGCATCCAGATCACCCTGGCCGTCGTTTGATGCCGATGTCTCAGACGGGAACACGTTTCCCCTGCGCGTCCATGCTCAGTTCCTGATGGACGACGCTGGCCGATTATCATCACCAACATCATCGATCTTGGCCCGTAAGGTTTTCGGAGCCGTTATTTCACGTGGTGCTACTGACGCACACGATATCTCCGAGTCTCTCTCATGGTCACCTTGATCGCGCCTGACGTGTCTCGTCGGCGAATGCTCGACAGTCGCCGATCAGGTGAAAGTCACTGGGAGCGTGATAGTCATTTTATAGTTCATCTTTTCAAAAATTGTAGGTTGTCTAGAAACCCTGATGATACTATAGAGTGGGTTATCACGCTCCTGACTTCTCCCTCGGTGATAGTTGCTGTTTGAAGATGCTACTGATGTACACTCGATCGACTCCTTGGATGCTCTTTTTCTCATCTTCAAGACAAAATCAGTCAAGGGCTAGGAATTATGTATACGACAAGGTTATCAAGTGCATTAGGCCGGCGTTGTCCATTACCAGAGACTACAATAAAAAATATCTAGAATAATGTCCTAGTCCATAAGATATCACATATATCAATACCCGGAGTGCTTCTCACTCGTCCACCTCGTCCGAATCCGTCTCCATCGCAAACACTTTTACGCCATTGCGTATCGGGCCTGCAGGACTTTCACAGTGCATCTTCAGCGCATTCACCACCTCCGGAAACACGTCCTTGTCAATGTCCTTTCCCCACAAAATGTCCAGATGCTCATACCCATCCAACTTCTTCACTCGCGTCCCATTCACCGGCAGTGCGTCGACCATTGCCTCGATATCCACAAGACTGTCTCTATTTCCATATAGCAGCAAGATCGGGGTTTCGATGTTGCGTGTGGGGAACCGCGTCGGGCGATAAGCCTTGCCGGAATTTGCGGAAGCGCTAAAGACGGTGATGTCGTCGTCAAACATTTGAAAAGCGGACTCGCGCATGATCTGGAACCAATGCACGACCGACTTGACAGAGGCGTACGAATACAAATGAGCGTACGCAGCCGTTTTTTGAGTGGTAGTGATGTTGCGGCTGTCCCAGGAGAAGAGAAATCGCAGAGACGCATCGATGATGGATGTAAAGATAGGTGGGTAGAAAATAGCCTGCCAAGTCGCAACGGAGGAAAGAATCGCTTTTCGTCCAAAGACAAGGTATACTGATGTCGGGCTAAGGAAGAAGTAGTGGCAAATACGATGATCAGCAACCATGGAGTAATATAACATGCAAGATAACTTACGACGCCTTCATAAGTGCATCGACCACGGGAGCAGCTAATCCGGCGGGGCTCATGGCTGGCGCAAGTGCAACTAGCACGTTCACCTTCTCGTTTAGTTCGGGATTAACGCTCAACGCCGCGAATGCTTGCGCTGTGCCCTGGCTGAACCCAACATAGCCAAGGCCACCCGCGCCGGTGAGAGCGAGGATGTATTCGATCGAGTCCGGGATATCATACCAGGCAAACTCGTCTAGACTGTAGTTCCAAAACTTGGAGGAATTTGGTTTGTGATGGATAGATTTTTTGGAGTACTTGTTACCGCGGTTATTTCCCAGCCAAACGTCAAAACCTGTGAGACATAGAGAGCGCAACGGGTCAGTGCTTCGTCCCACCAAACCTATAGATGCAAGAACACATACCTTGCTCTGCAAGCACAAACGGCAAACAACGAGCCTCCTCCGTCAGACAGACCCACACCTCACTGTTCATGAGCAGCCCATGATGGAGATACACCACTGGTTTCCCCGTGTCCGCCTCCGCCTGCCGTGCAGTATCTTCACCCTTGCGCCACGGGATGCGATGCAACGTCAGGACGTACCCGTCTCTGGTAAGAACGACGTGCTCCTCATGCTCATACCCATACAGTGCGCACAGCTCCGCAAAATCTTTCGCGGCACGGATGGCTGAAGCAAATCCTTCCTCTGTCGTCGGCGTACCACGTGGACTCGCGAAGCGGTCGAAAAGCATCTGAGAGCGGTCGTAGAACCAAGCTATGATGGGTTTGGGGAGGAATAACACAGTGAAACGGAGAAGTGTCTCGGCGAGAAGGATGGAGAGGCCAACGAGGAGGGCGAGGTACTCCCTGAGCGAAAGCCGTCCGATGAGTGGAACGCGGGGCATGATCCACGAATTCGGACTGGAACTTTGGTGGGCTGAAGCTTGGAAGTTTGCTGGAGGGTCCAGAGGAGTAAGCCAAGACCCTGGAGCGCTACCGAATTGGCAATCGGTCTTGTTATGTAATCGGGTATAGGACGATCATCAGTCGAGCAAAAACATGCACCGAGTATATGTATAAGGAATGATATACGTACGTCCAAGTTTAAGAAAACAGGTTGTGCTACTATCACATAAATACCAAGAAAACAGTTCAGAGTCAACGAGAGCAACTCCGGGTCAATAATCAATATCCCCTACTAGTTAACTCCTTCACAGCTATAGGAAGTGGGAGCAAAGCCGACGCGTTTGTGTGTTGCGTCGTACACGCTGTAGTAGTGTCGACTGAAAAAAAAAGTGACAAACATGAACCACAACAGCTCAGCAGAATGGCGAGCCAAAAAAGACGATGGACATACAGGAAGGCATGACCCACCATAAAATCGAGCCCAGAATCAGGATCGGTTGCGGGGTCAGAATCAGATCCAGAGGCGGGAAAACCTCCGAGGTTAGCCACCGTAAGGTAGAATGACCCAGGGTCACCTCCGATCTCAGCGTTGCGCGAAGGAGGCCAGACCTGCGCCTCGGGACACAGGTCATACGAATCGTTTCCGACTTTGAGTGTCAACGTTTTCAGGGAGGCAAATTGCGAAGAGTTGAGCTTCAAAGTGCCGGTGACAGAGTCCAAGGTAGCACCCGTTGCACGCCTATATCTTTCGAACGGTCCTAGAGGTAACGACATAACGAGTGAATGATTGTGACTAACCAGTCAATAACAACACATCACTTACTCGGTGCCAGTTGATTGAGGGTGGTACCGGTGTCAATGACGCCAGCCCTGGTGGATGAAATGGTGATGCCATCGTACAACCAGGAAGCGTCAACACCCCAATAGTCCGATGAAGGGAACATTTTCGTGCGTGGAGCCCACCGCACGCTTCCGGTGATGACAGAGTGGTCGATACCACCAATTGTGACCCCTCCTCTATTATTAGGCCCGAAGTAGACCCCGAACGCTTCCCAGATATGTCTTTGTGAGTGGAGGTTGTTCATCACGGTAGGAACCACGCTAGGTGTTGCTAACAGTACCCTCAGTTAGCGTCAAGGGACCAAAGCCGAGGATTCCATCAATGTCGCCGGAGAGACCGTTCGTCTCAGCAGCCACCCCGATGGATTGATTATTGACCCCAAGTTCGGGGGAGAAGGAAAGCTTATCTGTCCATTCCTTTCCAGAGAATGACGCGGTACCGTAGACGATAGACTATACACAAGGAGTTTAAGTCTCATACAGGCAATGCGGGAACGTTCGACACATACTACATTTTTCCCGGTAGGAACACTTGTACTGGTCCGTTTGAATGGATTTTTCTTGTTCTGACCCACCCATGTATTGGAGCTCCCAGTGTCAAATACGAGGGCGACTGGGATAAATGAAATATCATATCTACAGTAATAGGAGCTCTGCTTACAGTTCGAGGCAGGCTGCCCAATTCCGACATCGACAACATGGTAGATACCACTGTCCACGATGCTGAAAGTCTTTCCGATACGTTTGCCGCGGTCAGATTTCTTCATTGCCTGGGCGCGAGCGCGGTCCTTCTCGATGATGGCACTTGTTCCACGTTCGTTGATCTTTGTCGTAAAGCCAAGGGTGGCCTTGCCGCCATCACGGCCGAGACGACTCGCGTCCCACGACAGACAACGCGATGAGTACCAAAGAGGGGAAGGCTTTGGAAAGGAACATGGTAACTCTGCCACGGGAGCATCTGCATACAAGCGTTTTGAATACTCCGGCGTTCGACCATCTTGACTTCCATCGGAAACATTAGATTGTGGAATATCCCAAACATGACGTCGCAGCTCACCTCGGCAGTTGGTCAGCGTTCCATCGTGACGGGCGGCACTAAGTACGATAATATGATTGAGTCGGAAATGCCAGCAATCAGGAATCAAGGAAGGGAGGTCGGAAGTGGTATAGGCTCCCAATCAGATTGAATGATTTTGGTGACAAGTGGTAACATCGGTTGGAGCTCTACTCCGTGCGGTTGCGTCATGCGTGCGAACCTGAAACTCAAGAGTTTAGGTTAGTAATGCCGATGGGCCTAGAGGGTCTGAGACGCGTTCCGTCATCAGTGACTTGGTTGATATTTCGGCTCTCATTCCAAATGTGTCACTGCCAGCAATTCTGTGACGAAGGAATCTCTTAAGCTAATGTCTTTTGTGATGACCAGCACTTGGCAGGGAGCATTGTGATAAGGTAAGTTGTCGTAACACATTGCCGATTGCCTTCAAGCAGGCTTGACGAAGGAAGGGACATTATACTCTTGCGGATCTGAGTCGGAGGTAAACCGGTGATCGTCGAGTGGGGATCTAGCCAGGTGCACCATAGTGAATGGTTCAGTAGAGAAACCTTTGAGTTCCCGCCAGTGAGTTGGTCGAGTCAAGACTGAATCAAGGCAAGCAAATAACAGATCGTTATCCTGAACCACACGTTACCGTCAAATCTACACCATATACCAGTCCCAGTAACAGAACCTTCCGCTCATCCATTTAGTGCTCAAATGCATGCTAGACTTGTCCATGATCCTGTCCCACATGATGAATGTCATTTTAGATGTTATTAAAAACCAACTTTTGACGGTGTGTCACGACATTGGCACATTACAACTGCAACACAGTTACATACCCGGGATACACCAACTCGGGGGTAGCTAACGACCAACCATCCCCTTCCTAGTTATGGGTCGAGTAGGTATGCACAGTGTCAGCAAAACCGATTCGTTGATGGGTGGTATCCAGCACGGTATAGAAACGCTCGCTGATAGTAGCCAAGAGTAAGACTCGACGACCTTCTCAGGCGTAATGAACATGAACGTACAGAAAGACGAGACCAAGAATAAAGTCGAGCCCAGTACCCGAAGGATTCCCACTGTTAACGATGTTAAGGTAGATTGAATTCGGATCGCCTCCGATGACACTGTTGAGGGAACGAGGCCAAATTTGTGCATTGGGCGTCAGCTGTAACGACGCGCTTCCGATGGTGAATTTCAACGTCTTCAGGGCGGAATATTGGGAGGAAGTAATTCTCAAGAATCCAGTTTTAGAGTCATGGACAGCGCCAATTGCAGACTGGTAATTAGTCGATTGCATCTGTAGGCGACAATATAAGATGTGGGTATCTCACCACTACGATGTCACTCACCCGATGGAAAGAAAATGAGCGTAGACCCGCAGTCGATGATACCAGAAGTCTCTTGCATAACAGCGGTTTCGCCGTAAAATGCTGACGCATCAACACCCCAGGATCTTGAGGAGGGCGAGGTTGTTGTGAGAGGAGCGTAGCGAAAATGGCTGGTGTTTTTCGAGTGGTCCACCCCTCCGAATGTGAGTTCACCTTCGTCTCCGGATTTAGCGAACGGAGCGAGGAAGATTGCGACCGCCTCCCAGAGAATCTTTCCTTGTGCGAAGAGGTTGTTCGTCACAGTAGGGACTGACTCGGTATTGCTAACTTTGCCCTCCGTGAGGTCGATAGGACCAAGACCGAATATACCATCGCCATAGATAGAGTTCGATTGATTGGCCACGCCGATGGATTGATCCTTGATCACCAAATAAGGGGAGAGTGTGACGGTATCCAGATATTCTTCTCCAACAAAGTATCCAACTCCATAACCCACTGACTATAGCCTATGTTGAGTGCGATACAAACGATATTGGACATAGGACACATACGACAGAATTCCCAGTGTCTTTACTGGTACTAGTCACCTTGTAAGGGTTGTTCGACCTTGCCCCCACCCATGTATCAGAGGTCCCAATGTCAACCACAAGATTAACTGGGATTATTCAGTGTCTCGTTGAAAATAGCAGTAGATCTACGTACAGGTTGATGCAGGTTCTCCTACTCCGACACTGATAGTGGACAGAGTAGCGCCATTCGGTATGCTGACAGACGAGCCATCGTGTTTGCCGAGTTGACCAGTTCGTTTCAATGCTTGGAGGCGAGCACGATCCATCTCAGCAAAGGTGTGCGTTCCAGGCGTGTTAATCTTCCTTGAGAAGTGAACAGTGGATTTGCTGACATCTAAGTTCGAGTTGCGGCTGAGAGGACCGGCTTCTACAACGGACGAGGCAGTAATCAAGATCAAAGATATGAGTGTTCTTGGAGTGAACATCGTGGCCCTGGGGATTTAGTATTTGGAATCTTGGGAATCTTATACTGGCAATGTTAAAGACATTCCCTCTGCTCTTGTCGAAGTCCCTGAAACGTGATCCCAAACACGACAAACATGATCGTGACTTGCCTGGACGTTTGATCTGAGTAATGCCTCCTGGCAATGCTCGCAGTGTCGGCGCTGTGGATACAGAGGCAATTCAACTGAGGCGCGTGAGCGGGAACATTCAAGTTGTCCGTTCGACTATTTACTTCCCAAGTTAGTATCTTTCTCCCGCACTAGGAGTCCGATTCCACTGAGTCACCGCCACTCATGCTCATGTGGATCTTAGTCAGCATTGTACGGGGGTATACCCGGAGTCAACGCGGGCCCAGTCGACCTAGCCGTTCGCCCCCCGCTTAGCGCTAAGCAGGGTCAACACGCCAGTATATAATACGGGGAACTCGGCAAGGAGGGGGAGGGGACGATCGAGTGAGACTGCGCCGGGACCCCGTTCGCGTGCTGAGCGCTGAGCCGGCGCGTCTCCAGTCCAAGCCACAGTCCCACGCGCGCTCGACGATCGACGATCGAGTACAGACCTCGAACAGCCCAAAACGATGCACTTCGAGTCGCAGGGAGACGAGCATCGAACAGGTCATACGGCCGAGAATATTATTTGAGAACCGTGCGAGGGGATACATGAACGATTACTGGGAGCTACTACCCAGGTTAGCAGTAGTAAAATGTACGTATGATTAGTAGTGACTTGAACTTGATGTTTTGGTCCCCAATGCTTGACCGGGATACAGTGGCCGTCGATAATGAGGAGTGCCGATGACTTCCACTCGCGGAAGAGTCGATCAATATCATTCGAAAAGTGGATGGCGGGTGGGTCGGGGACGTGTCGAATGTCGAATGGGAATTCAGTGTGTGGGAAATCGAGATGTGCGATGCTCGGGAACTCGGCAGCAGGATTGGTTGCTGAGAATGCTGGCACATTTCAGTGGTGTCGCGGTGGGGGGTTGAGCTCAGCGTGAGTGGCGATTGCGCGGCTTGGTTCCTCCCCATACGAGACAGTGCTCGTGGACTCAGCTGGAGGAGGCCCTGTGAGCTGAGCCAGCGGAGTCGAGGCTGGGGGTGAGGGTTGAATCTGAGCAGAGAGGGTGTCTTGTATGCCATCAACTCGGTCCAGCACAGCCAGAGGGCCTCGGTTAATCTTATGCTCGAGACGCTGCATCCTCACCGTGAGCACCTCCGAGTCCAGGCAGAAACAAGACAAGGTTCCTGGTTAGCAGATCCTGATGATACTTTTAGCAAGAGCCCACTTACGCTGTGACGGTCCACCATAGGCATGATTTGAGTTGCCGCGGTTCCGTCCTCTCTGGTCGCAGTGGTGTCCTGGGCCCCACATGTGGTCATGTCGTTCTCCATGTGACTTCGTTTCGCTGGGGATGTGCCAGCCAGTGGACCGAGGTCTTGGCCAACGCCCAGAACTTCCAAGATGGCCCCGGCTTGGTTTCAAGCTTCTTGTTGGCACGTACTGTGCAGGATGTGGATCAAGACTCACCCAGTTGGTGTTTGCAATGCGATCTTCGTCTGTGAGCGCACATTGGATGCGATCGACACTCTTTTTGCTCTTGTAGGTGATTTCTAGCTCGTTCTCGCCCGAAGTTCTCGAACTGATACCCCTGGGATGATCGGATAAGTCCTTGTAACATATGCTGTACATAGCTACAAACATATTCCGCCTAGCTGACTACAAATGTGGTTAAAACATAATTAACAACAAACTAATAAAATGTTATTAACTTTGCCTGTGGGACTTAGGCTTGGGACTTAGGCAAAATAAGAATGAAGCATTTGTTTTGTGAACTAATTTAAGAACAACAGAGAATATGTTATTAAAATATGTGCCTTAATCATATTTTGACCATGTCTCTGATTGGCCAGAATCTGTTAACAAATTCGAAATATATATTGGAATATTTTCTAATTTATTTTTTATAACATGTATAATTAAAAATGTGATGTAAACATAGATTCAGATAAATATTTTAAGCATTTGTAGGGCAGATAGTCTAAATATTTGTTTACTCTGTCATGAGAACATTTCACAATATTTATTTTTGATATGTAGTAAACTATGTTAAGATAAAATATTTAGAGACCTAGGTAGAATATGTTTGTAGCTATGTACAGCATATGTTACAAGGACATACCCGATTGTCCCAGGGGTATGATCATCAATCTGATTTGTCGACAGGGGTGAACATTGTATTTTCACTTGTTTGTTGGCCAGAAAAGGCTGTTGGGTGGGTGACACCTGATTGGCACAACCAGATAAGTATAACAAATAAAATTTGTAACTTATCCAGCAACAAATGGTTGTTTTCATGGATTTAATTGCAAGATGTCCAATTTTGTATTTAGGCAATGTAATAAATTATTTATTGCTAACATATTTGACTTTGGACATCCTAAATTTGACTCTTACTCATATTAAAAATCTAGTAGAGGACATTATTGTTTTGTAGATTCTACACACCATATTGTTAATACAGTCAACTCCCTCTTAAGGCATACCAGGTATAAGGCATACTCCCTTATAACCCATACCTTTTTCCATTTCCTGAGTTGATTTGCAGGGATTTTGACCCCATAAGTTATAACTCCCTTATAGGGCATAAGGCATACCAAATCTTGACCCCCATAAGTCATACCTGTGCTTACATAGTGGGAATAATATACCAAATATAGTGTTTTTTTTGAAGACAAAGTGTCTTCCCTAGCATCCAGGTTCGGCAAGAGTGAACTGAATCATCAGCTCACTCCCATGAAACCCATTGATGCACTTAAAAAGGGCTTGGGAAAGCTTTGCAAGCAAGTCCAAGAATGGAAGGTGAAGCTTATTGCTACATTGAAGGCTGGTGGCTCAATTCCAGATAATGATCAAGAATGGCTTGATGGTGAAAAAAATTTGATATATGAAGTATGGGTAGTAGAGACCTTGGATGGAGCATTTGACTATGAACATGGCCTGGAAAGATTGGATCTCAAGGGCAAGAGTGTTGCTCAGCAGCTGCTGAAACTAGGAAGTGGAAAAAGGAACAATGTTCCATTCAAAAAATGGAAGTGTAGGCTCCAGGATTTGAGTTTTTCATGTTTTCAATGCTACCATGGAGTCTATTTATTGTAGGTCCCAATATGGCGGCTTCTGAGTCCAACAAGCCCACTAAGTCTAGCAAGAAAGCTAAGCCAGCTGCTGCACCCATATTCAAGAAAAAAGAGAATGCAACATTGCAACAACGGATTGAAATTCTTGACTGGCATCATGCCAACAGAAAGAACCAGACAAAAACTGCAGAACATTTTGATCCATTGCACCTGAACCTCCAGTTGAAGCAATCAATAATCTCTAGGTGGCTTAGAGATGAAGCCAAATGGCAAGCCTAGTATAAGTCTAGTACAGGCTTGTCCTACTCATCCAAGCAAGTCTGTTAGACCCATCACCCAGAAGTGACTGAGATGCTGGACCTCTGGGTGATGAAGGCAATGGCAGATGGTTTGCTTCTCACTGGCAAAGTCCTCCAACAAAAATGGAAATTGTTTGCCAACCTTGCTGGGATTCCTGATGATGAGCACCTCAATCTCAGTGATGGATGGCTGAGTCAATTCAAGGTTCAGAATGGGTTGAAGGGCATAAAACAGCATGGTAATGCTGCATCTGCACCAATGGAGACTGTCAAGAAGGAGTGAGCACATATTCAGGAGTGTCTTAGAGACCTTGGCTATATGCTGTGTGATATCTTTAATGTGGATGAGACCACATTGTTCTATGCATGAGTTTTTGTGACTTTTCAATGTCAACTATGACAACAGCTGAATATGAATGTCAGAATGCCTCCTGATTGAGGACTATTCAACAAGAAAGGGTCTGATGTCAAAGGCAAAAAGCTTTGGCTCACATATCTTTTCACTGCCAATGCAGACAGCTCACAGAAATTACCTCCTCTTATCATCAGAAAAGCACAGAAGCCTCATGCATTAAAAAACAAGACTGGTTTACGACTCAGCTTCCACTACTGCAACAATAGAAAAGCATGGATGATATTGATGATCTATCAGGAGTGGCTTCAGGATTGGGACCAGAAGCTCAGGTGCAAGGATTGAAAATCTTGTTGCAGGATAACTTTTCAGGTCACATTATTCCAGACTCTTTCACTAATATTGTGTCATAAACTTCAAGCCAAATCTCACTGTGCACATTCAGCCCAATGATCAAGGAATCATCCATTGCTTCAAGGTCCATTACTGTGCCAACTTCATCCACTGTGTGATTGAAAAGTATGAGGCTGGTATCACACTATCATGCATGTACAATATCGATCAACTTGCTGCCATGAGGCTTGCCAATAAAGCTTGGGGTGAGGTGGATACTGTTACAATTTCAATGTTTCAACCCTTAACAGTGTAGGATTTGAGAACTCCTTATGGTTGCAGCCTACCTTTTCCTTGCTCTCCATCATGTCCTATCATATCTCATCCCATCTGCTATTGACTTCATCAGCAAAACAACCCTTGGTCTGTCTAGCCTGGGCAGAGCTGGCTAGAGCTGGACAGGAACTAGACAAAATAATCTGCCTATAAACTTGTTCTCAGATTTTAACAAAGCAGTATTTACATCAAATGAAGCCATCTGACATAGGTTTCATGATCCTAGATATGACTTTGCTTGTGTGGTAAGCCTAGACTTTCAACAATGATAAGGTGCTTCACTGATGTTCATACTGGTCCAGTTTTATTTCTAGCATTTACAGATCATCTGAACCCAATCCAAGTCCAATCTGAGTCAACGTGATCCAATCTGGTTCCATTGTACATGTTCTACTTTATCTAGTTTAACTTGTCCTATCTGATTTGGCCTTATTGAGGTCATTCCTCTCATAATACCCTTCTTTTCTTTTGTTATCTACAAGGTTTTGACATTCCTTTTCTTGAATACTTATTCTACATCAATCCTGTATGATTACTTAGGGTCAGATTGCCTTTAACAGTCTTGGGTTGTGCCCAGGACTATAAAACCATGTTTTCTGACATTCAATACCATCTTTCTGTTTTCTGTGTTCAGGAGATCACCTGTCTGCTCTCCCATGTGTGAGTGGGCTGGATATCATGCCTTATCCTTTGTTTCACCTTGTCCTATTGTTTCCTTGTGCTATATCTTCTTAAATCAATCCTCTCATCATCTCGACCCCATCCAGATACTTTTATGTTGATTTCTTTTCATTCTGGATTGCTCAGCAAGCTCTAAAACACATTGACAAACCCTTATCCATTAATCCCTTCTAACACATTATGGCATACTTTGCCTCATGCCAAGGCTGTCCAAAGGAACACATCTGATTGGCTGCCAAATATTTCACATAGATACTTCTATCTTTCATTTTCCTTATCACTGACTCATCATTGGCAGTGCAAGGTTATGCTCTTATCTATGACTCATTATGATTCATACCTTATCATTCAATAACATGCCTTATGCTTATCTATATAGTTCATACTCAGATTAGAACTCTGACATCCATGTAGTATATAAACCCCATGAATTAAGACCAAGGAACTCTAAGAGCTTGGATGGCAACTGAGTCCCAACTAGGTTTTTCATGAGTTCTTGGTTGAAGAGCTATAGCAGAGTTTCAAATATTGTGTGAACATGCTTGCATTGATCATCGATTAGTCATGTCCAGGATGGCTGGTGTCTGTTAAAATCACATAATAATACAATCCTAATCACTCTATGTTTCAGCTATTTTTCCTTCGTTTTTCCATAGTGGTCAGCAAGGATCAGGCTATACAATTAATGCCTAATTGACTTCAGTCATTGGGACCAGACTGTTCCACACTGGTCTAGGCCTAGCTATGGTCCAGACCCACTAACTCTTGACCAGTCTAGACTATACAAACCCTCAAACCACTCTAGACCTTTGTGTACAGTATGTCATTCCATTCTACACATGTTATCCTCATGTCTACCCTAGTTATTGTTATTGCACACTATGACTTACCATGATACAATTGCATTCCATGGCTATGTAGTCCAGATCCATACACCCTATACCCATGCAAACCCTTGCTCCATAGCATAGCATATCTATAGATTTACCTTACACTTGTACAAACAGTAGAATAGTATAAAAGGGACATCCCCAACTCACTGAAGGACCCAGTCTTGTTCTTCTGGAGTTTTCCCAAGCCTCTCTAGACACTTGACTTGCTTTCATTATCCTTCCAGCAAATAACTTAAGCCTGTAAAGGTTTGGTTGTTTCAGTGTCAATGAAAATGAAGCTCTCTCAAGCCTTCAATGAGACCTAGAGAATGCTGAGGAATATGGTGACCTTATTTTTCATAATTTACTAAGACAAAATCAACAGATGGCACAGATCATGATGAAGGCTTATCATATAATGATTGATACCGCTGCCACTTCATTTGAGTGGGCAAAACCAATACCCTACCATACCTCTATTCTCACAGGGCAGATGTGGGTTCAAGAACTGCTCACAGGACATCCAGATCATATTAAAAATGAGTTGGGGGTCAGGAAACACATATTTGCACATCTCATGGAGGAGTTGAAGCTATATGGCATTGTAAATTCAAGGGACATTATGGTGGAGGAGCAGCTAGTGATGTTTTTGTATACCTGCATTACAGGTCTCTTGTTTTGGCATCATGATATTGCTGAACATCTCCAACAATCCATTTTCATGATATCCAAGTATGTTTCTTTTCTTTGTCTATGAATATGCTTAAAGATCTTGTGCAGATATTTTTATTTGATGCTCAAGACTTTTGCTTTAACCCCACTTTACCACAAGTATGTCAAGTTACTGTGATCTGACAATCCAATGCCCATTTGCATTGCTGGTAATCTGACTGTCTACCCATATTTCAAGGATGCAATTAGGGCTATCAATGGCACACACATTACTTGTACACTGTCTGCTACTGATTGTGATGTGACTTAGAACTGCAAGGGCTTTCACTTGCAAAAATGCTTGGTTGGCTGCAATATTGAGCTTGAGTTTATGTATGTCCTGAGTGGATGGGAGGGCTTGATGGCCGACACTTCCATGTATCATGATGCATGCATCATGGATTCACTATCCCTTCTGGCAGGTATTACCTTGCTAATGCAGGGTATCTGATCTACTCCCAACTTCTCATTCCATATCATGGCACATGATATCACCTGCCAGAATGGGAACGTGCAAACATTCAGTATGATTCCTTTTTCTCTCCTGTTCAATTACACTCATAATTTTTCATACAGTCCTTCTAATTCAAAGGAATATTTCAATCTTCGTCATGCACAGCTGTGCAATGTGGTTGAATGGATCATTGGTGTTCTCAAGTGATGTTTCTGCATACTTGTTGTACCACCTACATTCCAGATAGAAAACCAAGCCAAGATTCCCCTTGCACTATGCTGCATTCACAACATTATCTACAAGTATGATCCTGATGAATTTGGAGAATTGGAGAGGGTGCAACCTGTGGTAACATGTTCAGTGAAGTGAGCAGTGATTTATGGCACTCTCACCAGAGGGTTCATTACACCGGCTAAACAGGATCACATGGTGGTAGAGTGGGATGAGATCACCAAATTGTTGTGGGACAATCATATTAATTATGTTGCTCACAATTGTACTATCTGCATGATATGCCCACTCAAGGCTTGGGGGGCGGGAAGTTGGTGACATACAGAGTCGGTAGTATTGAAGGTAGACTATGTACATGAATATGAGTGCTGCTATTAGAGAGAACAATGAAATGAAGGTTTGCAGTTTGCTAGGTATGGTGAACAGTTGGGAGAAAAACCCATAGGGTTTTCGGCTGGAGGCAGGCCCAATCTGTGGATGGCCAAGGTGAGCTGTGATCCCACAGATTAGGAGCCTGCAACACACTAGTGAAGCTTGGTGCCCATTCACTAGGAGTGTGGGTAAGAGAAGAACTCACTTCAGTGCACAGGGGACATGGCAATGCGGTTGAAGGCTTCAAAGATCTTTGGTTCTGCTTGTAGAAATGGTGCGAGGATGAGTGCGTGCTCTTGCAAGTATCCTGTGAAGGAGTCTCTTGCCCAACAGCCCATTACTTTGACAACTTCGAAGGGAATGCCCTTGAGAAGGTAGTATAGGGTTCTACCAATGCAGAAGCTGTGCCCTTTGATGTCTACAAGTTCATGCTGCTTGGTGATGGCTGAAATGCATGAGAGTACTTGGTTCTTGAAGAGTGGGCACAGTCCGCCCTTGGGATGTTTCCAAGCAAACAGGTGGAGGTGGGAAGGCACAGCATTGATGCATAAATGGTTTCTCAGGGTATCTTCAGGGTCAGTGACACATGCTGGGTGCAGGGCACATTGCACATGTTCACCAGCTTCTTTGCTGCATTTGGTGAAGGGAATGAAGAACTTCATCACTCGGTGCTGCTCTGTGTCTAGGGCAGATTGGAAGTCTCATTGGGCTATGTGCTTGCTGGGTACAAATTTTGTGATGGCTGGGACAGTGAATTTGCCAAGCCTGGAGACTGAATAGAATACGGTGGTGATACATGCAAGGATGGTGGCATCACAGGGGTCATTGCGATTAAGGTTACTGCAGAGGATCTTGAGGTCTGCTAGTGTGACTGGGGGGCACTTAGGTCTCTTGGAGGAATGTGGGGCCAGTTTGGATGCGCCTTGGAGCATGAGTTTGAGTTCATCTTGGTTTATGTCCCAGGAAAAACCATGTAGGAGGTGCCAAGCTCGAATGGTGGAAGAGTAGTTGGTGATTGCTGATCCAGAGTATGTGTCCACTAGACTGGCAAGAAAAGTAATGAGTCTGGGTCATGGGACTGGGCATTGCTCTGGCTCAGGAATCTGGTTAAGATCACAGTATACATGGTAGACAAGTAAACCGGTTCCATACAATTCTTTGGTGCTGTCTTCCCATGAGGCCCTGATCACTTCGAGGATGTGATTGAGGGCTTGCTTGGAAATGGGCTGCATATTTGGATTGGTGAGCTGGCATGCCTGAGGTGAGAACAGTGTCCAGAGATGGAGCCTGTCTCAAGCTGGGCAGTGGGGGCAGTTTGGGAATGGAAGGGTACAAGGTTGGCTGGGTATGGGCGGGTTCTGGGAACTGATGTGGTGAGGTTGTTGGCTGTGATAGGGGCATCAAAATGGCTGAGGGGATTGCTAGTGGTCATGGTGGTCATTGTTCTCAAGAGCATTGATAATGAGGTTGAGTTCCAGGTCCTCTCAGGCTTGTAGATGGTGTTCAGCCTCCTGCTTTTCTCTGATCCATTCAATGATCCTGCCAGCAGAGGTAGAGAGGGGTTGTTCTGTGCTGATGATGTATTCAGATAGGTGAAAGGGAGTTTGGGAATGCTCAAGCAGCTTGTTGGTATCTCCACAGATGCCATGAGATGGGAGATTGGCTGGATTGCTGGCACTGGGAATCCATCGGGTGAGAACACTGAGTACTGTATGTGAGGTGAGCACTCAATGAGCTGATGGATGCACTTGAAAACTTTGTTGATTGCTGGGTTCCTGTGGCAGCCTGTGTGCCACCTGTCAATAACACTGGTGTTGTCACAGTAAGCAATGACATGATGGGGTGCAATGAGGGATTGGTCAATGGCCATGATGAGGAGCTCAAGGCCAATGCCTTCAGCCTATCCGATGTTGCACAGTCCATGGAGAGTGTTCCAGCTGGGAACAAGTTGCCAGGCCTTCCATTTGTCTCCAATGACAATTTCAATGCCAAGGCCAGAGCTAGCATCTGAAAAAGCTTGGAGGTCAAGGAAGGAAGGGGGTGGGTGGATAGGACATGATATTTTTCCTGTCTCTAAATGATGTAGCCACCAGCTGAGGTCATTTTTGACTCACCGGTCAGGGTAATGTAGGGCGAATGGCTTCTTGGCACATGTGGTAAGCATGGCTTCCAGTCTGGTTAGGTAGGCATGACCTTGGGTTAGGATAGCTGAAATGTGTAGCAGTTTTCCATACAGCTCTTGTATGTGTTTCAGGGTATGATGGTCATGAGTCATCCATTGTCGTATGGCTTCCATGTACTTGTTCATTTTGGGTTATGGGAGGATGACCAAGCACTTTGCAAGATCCCATAGAAAGCCTATGTATATGGTGGATGTGTCATATACCGCTCCGTTCTCCGTTCCTCCGAATATAACTCCGTTTCTCTTAGACCATAACTCCGGGTCGATCTCCCTCAGGACGCAACTCCGCGACCCCGGACCTCCGTTACGTATATATGTTTCCTCTTTTATTCTAGTACATAACCTGTGTCTCGCTTACGAGCACAGCTCCGGCTTTCTCAGTACCCGACTTACCTCCGGCTATGTAGTTTCCCAATCTTCCGTCTTACTCAGTTCTTACCAACTCCGTTACTAATCTCCATTCCACTCCGAGTATATAAACTGTAGTACCCCGACTGTGTACCCTTAGTCTGAATATTAGTTTATTGTACGACTCACTCCAAACACTCCGTAAGACCTTGACGGTCTTTACTCCGCTCGACTCCACTTTATGTGTTGAGTCATATATCTACCTCCGTTTTCTGCACGTCCGAAATATAGGGACAGACTGTGACAAGGGCGCACCACATACGGTGAAGCCAAGTCCCGTCCGACGCTACAACTCCGGAGATCCGGAGTTGGCTACCTCCGAGTCGCACGGTCTCTAACAGTATATTCAGACTACTTCTTGTCATCAGTCACCTCACGACCTATGTCCTCTCACACCCGCCCTCAGACCAGTACTACTGGTATCTCTACCTTGAACCTATCTGACACTACCCGCATCCAATCCCTCAGAAACCTCCTCAGTCGCCGACGCACTCCTGAAGTCATCGAAGATTTCCGAGGTTTCTCCACTCGACTTATCGCATCCTCCGCCTCTCGAGCACCTGTATTCCTGGGTGCACGAACTCCGTCTTCCCATAATCAATCTCCGAGTATTCCGGGCTCCTCCAGGGGACATCCCTCTGATGAACCCAACTCCGGAGATGACTTCTCTGACCCCGAAACCGAACTTGCCTCTGATGATACCTATGGGCGATTGACAAATGCAATACAAAGTCTCACTCGCGCCTCTCGTCACCCCTCCTCTAGCTCCTCCCCTCGCACTAAAGTCAGAGAACCTGATCAGTTTGATGGGACAAGCCCCCGCAAACTCTGAGTCTTTCTCGTTCAATGCGAGTTGAACTTCCAGGACCGTCCCAAGGCTTTCCGCTCAGACCGTGCCAAAGTCACATTTGCACTGTCTTATCTGAAAGGAATTGCCCTTGAATGGTTTGAACCCGACCTCCTCGAATCTGACCCCTCCGTCTCCCGTCCCCTCTGGAAAGATCACTACACCGACTTCGTTCTGGAACTCCAGACGAACTTTGGTCCGCACGATCCGGTCGGAGACGCGGAGTACGAACTCCGAGATCTGTCCATGAGTGATGAACAAAGGATCAACAAATATGTAGTTGAGTTTAACCGCTTAGCTGCTCAAGTCCGTGGTTATGGAGAAGGTGCTCTCCGTACCCATTTCTACAATGGTCTGCCAAACCGCATCAAAGACGAAATCTCTCGCGTAGGCAAACCCCCAAGGCTCTCTGAAATGCGTTACATGGCGCAAGCTATCGATGCTCGCCATTGGGAGCGCAACTCCGAGATTAATCGCGCCTCCGCGCAATCCTCCAGAAACTCTGCATCCGCATCACCTCCTATCTCCGAATCCGACCAAGAATATGACTCCGACGACTCCGACGAGTCTACCTCCGCACCCCAAGAACCTGAATCACCACTCGGTGAAGACGGTAAACTCACCTCCGTCGAACGTCAGAGACGTTTCGACCTCTTCTTATGTATGTTCTGTGGCCTCCCAGGACATAAGGCTAAGGACTGCCCCAAGTCCACTTCTCGCTCTGCAAAGCCCCGTGCTACGCGAGCAACCCCGTTATCCTCCTCCGAGGACACCAACTAAGCCTCCGACCCCCGACTCCGTGTATTCTGAAGGAGCGTTACCTTCTACTGCACAATAAGGAGTATATTCAGAACCAACGCATCCAGTCTTTTCGACACTCTGGACCTCATAAACTTCAGTTTATGTCGTCACCTCCCTTCTTCTTTTCACCCCGAGAGAGTTCAAGGACATGATTCTTCACCTCGATACTCCCTACCCCTCCACTCCCCAGAACTCCGTTTACCCCGAGCCTCAACTCTGTTTACCCCGACTCTCATCCCCGACCTCCTCATAACTCCTCCGACCTTACCCTATGATCACTCCGACCGCACTCCGTGCACCTCCGTTGGGTCCCCCTGTTCTCTTGATTCTTGGATACCACTGATCCGCTCGCTAACACTCCGTTGAGTGACGAGTTATGGACAGTAACTTTTTCTGTTCACCTGAACATGGACGCCAACACATATGAGCTCGACTCTGCGCCTTTGGGTGTTCCCTCTGGCAACTCCGGCTACTACTCCGATCCTCTAGGTTACTCCGGTCATCCCTCCTCCTTGCTCGACATCGAAAACCCATGGAACCTCAGCGACGTATACCATTCTTTCCTGGATTACTTTGAAAGGCACTCACATCCCTCCTCCTTCGTACCCCGAACTCCCTCCGTCCACCTCCGCTGCTAGACGCTGGGACGTCTAGCCTAAGAGGGGGATATGGACCTCCCGTTCCCCACACTTCCATCTCCGCTCACTCCGTTTTCCTCCGAGAATCGTATCTTGTTGCTTTTTGCAACTTCATAAGTACATTCTATTCTACTCTACTTCTCCCTCCGCATCCGCCGAGTCACCCATCTCCACCTCCGTGCCCATCTCCGCGAGCTCCTTTTCGCCCACCTCCGCATCGACATCCTCATCATCCGACTCCTCCGACTTCGCTCCGTACACCTCCTCCACCTTCAGCTCCACGAGCCTCGATAACAGAGCGTTCTGGTAATCCAGACGCCTGTTTTGCGACCTCATCGCCACTTGGAGATCCCTTACGGCCTCCGTCATCTGCTTCGCAACTCCCGCCCACGACTCCGCCGCCTGCACGAACGTCTCCGGAAGAGACGAGACTTGAGCCCCGCTCGGACCAGCGGACGACGACTCGGTCCTCGCCTTCTTCTTCGACTTCGGCACCTCCTCCGATTCCTCCACCCGTTTCCTCCGGCGCACCCTCTTCTCCGTCACCTCCTCTCCGGGCCTCTCGCACTTCACCTTGGCGTCTCGACAAGGCTCGCAAGCCGTCGACTTCCTCCCCGCGCCCAGTACGCACTCCAGACCTCGGTCCTCGCACCTAGTGCATGCCTCCCACTCCGACCCTCGCGCCTTCTCCTTCTCCTTCTCCTTCTCCTTGCCCTTCTCCTTGGGAGCACTCTGCTCCGCACGGACCTCCTCGGCCTAGTAACTCCGTCAGCTCCGGAAGCCAGACGTTGTGAACCACTCACCCTTTTCTTGGCCTCCTCGACCTCTCACGCCTCGCGCTCCTCCGCTTTCCTCCGCTCCTCCGCAGCCCTCCTCGCTTTCTCTGCCTCCTCTGCCTCGCGCCTCGCCTCTTCAGCCTTGCGCGCCTCCTCAGCTTCCTCCGCCTTCCTCCGTTCCTCCGCTTCTCTCCGAACCTTCATCCGTCGTCGCCGCTCCGTCGCCTTCGCGTCGAACAGCTCGTCGCTGTCATCGTTGCACTCCTTGAGACGCGCGTCGTCCCACTCCTTGATGCTGCTGATATCGGACATGGTAGGAATTAATGGTTAAGGAATGAAACAGCCATCCACCGGACTTATATACAGAGCACGTCACCCACACTCCGAATTCAAACTCCGCACATCCGTCACCTCCACTCGCGCTTTGTTCGCGCTTTGACTCCGCTTGACTATTGTTCCTCGCTAAAGGCCTTCAAGGGTTCAGGCCTAAAAGGGGGATACTGTCATATACCGCTCCGTTCTCCGTTCCTCCGAATATAACTCCGTTTCTCTTAGACCATAACTCCGGGTCGATCTCCCTCAGGACGCAACTCCGCGACCCCGGACCTCCGTTACGTATATATGTTTCCTCTTTTATTCTAGTACATAACCTGTGTCTCGCTTACGAGCACAGCTCCGGCTTTCTCAGTACCCGACTTACCTCCGGCTATGTAGTTTCCCAATCTTCCGTCTTACTCAGTTCTTACCAACTCCGTTACTAATCTCCATTCCACTCCGAGTATATAAACTGTAGTACCCCGACTGTGTACCCTTAGTCTGAATATTAGTTTATTGTACGACTCACTCCAAACACTCCATAAGACCTTGACGGTCTTTACTCCGCTCGACTCCACTTTATGTGTTGAGTCATATATCTACCTCCGTTTTCCGCACGTCCGAAATATAGGGACAGACTGTGACAAGGGCGCACCACATACGGTGAAGCCAAGTCCCGTCCGACGCTACAACTCCGGAGATCCGGAGTTGGCTACCTCCGAGTCGCACGGTCTCTAACAGGATGGCCCAAAGGGCTGGTCCTTGCCAGAGGTTTCCCAGGGCATTCCAAGCTTGTGGGCAATGCGATCAATGTCATCAATATTGTAGGTGAAATTTTTGTCATGCTCCGATCGTGGGGAGGTGTTGGATAAGTCCTGAAGAAGCTGTTTGAAATCCTCACTGGCTTCTTCATGAGATCCATCAGGTAGGAGGGGCCCTTCAAACCACCTTCTGCTGCAAGAGCAGATCTTGCCACTAACGGCAAATTTGCTGGCCAAAGATTGCCTGAGGCTGTTGTAGTTGATTAATTGGTTGCAAGAAATATGGAAAAGATGTGGTTGTCTACCCATTTGTCAAGTAGACCAATACCATGGTAGCATAGGATGTCTGCACTTGCATCAGCAATTATGCCATATGCCCCACAAGATAGGGAGGTGCCAAATGCGGCACAGGTGTTAATGCATCCTTGGCCCTCTGAAATTTTGATGATTGCCGCTGGCCATTGGGAGGGGTGTAGTGGTGTAGGAGTTAGATACTCCTTATGGTTGTAGGATACCTTTTCCTTGCTCTTCATCATGTCCTATCATCTCCCATCTCATCCACCATCAACTTTGTGCCAGCCTGGTTTCAATCCTAGTGTTTACAGATCATCTGAATCCAATCCAAGTCCAATCCAAGTCAACATGATCCAATCCGGTTTCATCGTACATATTCTGCTTCATCTGATTTGACTTGTTCTATTTGATTTGGCCTTATTAAGGTCATTACTATCATAACACCTTCCTTCCCTTTGTTATCTATAAGGTTTGACACTCCTTTCTTAAATACTCACCCTACATTGATCCTGTATACTTACCTAGGGTTGGATTGCCTTTAACAGTCCTGGGTTGTGCCCAGGACTATAAAACCATGTTTTCTAACATAAAATATCATCTTTCTGTATTCAGGAGATCTCCTGCCTACTCTTCTGTGTATGAGTGAGCTGGATAGCCTTTCTTTTACCTTGTCCTATCATTCCTTTGCATCTTATCTACTTGAATCAATTCCTCTCATCACCTCAACTCCACCTGGATACTTTTTCATCGACCACTTTTCATTCTGGATCGTTCAGCAGCTTCTAGGACTCCTAGACAAACCCAAATCCTTCATTCCTTTGAGTATAACCCCTCTTGGGATGAACTTATCACCCCACCTTTCTTCATTTCAACTATTATTTATTTTCTACAACTAGGAGCCCACTGCGAGGGGTGGTTTCAGAAGGTTTGGATTTGGATATCTTTGCTCTCCCATTGCTCTTTCTTCACTTGCTGCACACCTCACCTACATCCGTCCCCAACCCATGCCTTATCTGGTTTCACAAACCTTATTTTTGTTACAATTCTTTTCTTTCTCTCACTTGTACTACTTTACTATGCTCAATACTTCAGGTATCTCTCTACATTCATCCATACTTGTTCTATTCAAGGTCCTTACTTAAGCACTAGTTCAACCTGAATGCTTACTTATTTCTTTCTTGTCATCATCCACTACCTTTGTATCATACAATTCCCTCTTTCAACCTATTGTGTTGGTTCTGCTCTTCTCAGTCACCTGTTCTTCTGTTGGTCTGTGCACCACCCTTTATGTATAAATAGCTTGTCAAGTCACTCCTGTATACTAGTCTTGTTCTCCACAATCTAGCTGAGTACACTTGACTCCCCTTGGACTTCTTAGAAGTCACCCTCAACCCTCGGTCCCAAGAGTATAGATTCTCAGCCGGACAACTTAGGAACACTCCTGAATCCAACCTTGTTCTCTCTCAGGTAGCAACTATGCTGACCTGACCACTCTTTGAACTCTACAGCATGCCACATATCAAGTGGTGGTTGTTCAAGTTATTGCAGCCACTTGCTACTTAGTGCTTTTGTGGCTACATTAGGTCCTACCCAGAACTACTGTAACATAAGAACAAGACTCCTTCACCAGCCTGCCTTCATGCAGTCAGCTGCCCACCATTTCTTCGGGACACCCCTCTCGTCCAGCCATCACTGCCACCTGGAGACTCAGGTCCTCCAATTCCCCACCCTCCGATCAGTCAGACAAAAACCCTGAACCCTTGTCACCATCTTCTGAACCCCAGGAGAACAACCCAGACATCAATGTCCACCACTCGGAATCTGAAGATGAGACTCAGCAACTAGCTAGCCATCTCACTGCTACCCTAGACTTACCAAGTCTTGCCACCTTTGCATCGCCAACCACCCCGACATACCCTAACCCAGGGCCACCATCTATCCGAAACCCTAGAATAGTTTACACCCCAGGTCCCTCTACCAACAATGTGCCGCTCCAACCATGAGCAGCAACAGACCAGTGAACTATATCTCAGGCAAACCCCCTGCATTCAACAGGACCTATGATCAGGCCATACCATGGCTCAACGATGTAGCCATCTACCTTTACATCAATGAAGAGGTCTACAACATGAACAATAAGAAGGTAGCCTTTGCCCTATCCTTCATGACTGAAGGATCTGCCAAGACCTGGGCAGCACCTTCCACACCAAGTCCCTTACCCTCCAATCCTTTGGAACCTGGGTGGATTGGCAAACAGAGTTCCTAAAAGGACTTCGAACACCATGATACCAAAGGTGATGCCATAGCCTGGTTATCCACCACCCGCACTACCAAAAACAATGATGTCCCCTCCTACATCTCCACCTTCTGCAACAAGGTTGTCACCATGGGGCTCATGGGATCCAACTCAGTCTTAATTAACTTCTTCACTGTGGGACTCCCACTTTTGCTTATGAGAAGAATCCGAGAGATGGATATGGTGCCCACCACCATAGACAAGTGGTACACCCAGGCTATCCACTTTAAAACCCAATGGAAATGCACTGATGAAATCACCTGATGAAACAAAGAACACACCTCAGCCGTCGTCTTCCACAATCCACCCTGAAAGAAAGAACGAGACCCAGATGCCATGGACATAGACACTGTCCGTATTCCCAAGATGACCAATGCTGAACGAAAGTGTTGTGTTGACCAAAACCTCTGTTTTCGGCACTGACAACCAGGTCACTGGACCTCCTCCTGTCCTGTCTTTACGACGAAAACCCCTACTCCAGCAAAGAAAGTGTGGAAAATGGAATCAAAACCTGAATCTATTCCGACCCTTGTTGAAATCAAAGAGGATAACAATGAGGACACTGTTAGTGTCAACAAAGTGACCACCCCAGTCACAGGTTTTTAAGGAGGAAGACTGCTTCGACACCAGTATCTTCCACTTCTCATAGCCATGTACTAGTAGCTGAATTATCCTCCCAATCTATGCAAATCCTGTTAGATTGAATGCTACCGCTACCTCACAAGACGTTGACACCTGTGCTCTCATAGACTTGGGAGCTGGGATCAATTGTATTGACTGTCACTTTGTCCAGAAGAACAAATTCCCAAAGGAAGCGCCTCTTAAATCCAATCCCAGCTAGGAACATAGACACCACCATGAACAAAAATGGTGACATCAAATTCACCACCACCCTCTGGATCAGCTCTTGGTGGAGTACTCCAATGTGTAAAGTTCCACATCATCCACTGTGGCTCTGAAACATAATCCTTGGACTTCCCAGGCTTAAGGTGACCAACCTGGTCATCAACTGGGTCACCAAAAACTATCACTATCTCCCCTCCTAAAACCGACCTTCCTCCTATCACCACTGACAAACCCTGCCACTCTACCAAACTCACTCACTCTCCACCAAACCGACTGGTCCTGTCACCTTGATGTTGATCCCATCTGGGATGGCAAACTCTACAACTACCTTGGCACACAAACTGGCCATTGCTTCATGATTGGCTTGGTACAAAACTCTGTAAACCACGTCATGCATGCGGGGCAACACTTCATTCAGACCACTCTATCCAACAAGCTTACAAACACCATATCCCTTGCTGCTGTGGCCCCCAAGGCCAAAGTAACCTCTCCTTTGGAGTATGCAGAATTTGAATCCATATTTGCAAAGGAACCCTTCAACCAAATGCCCCTATCCCAATCCTGCGATCATGAAATCCATCTCAAAGACTCATTCCAACCCAAAGTTGGAAAAGTCTACCCCTTGTCCCCCAACAAACAAAAAGCTACTGACGAGTTCATTGACGAACACTTGGCCAATGGCAAAATCCATCCCTCAAACTCCCCTCAGGCATCCCCTTTCTTTTTCATCATGAAAAAGGATGGCAAACTTCGCCCCTGCCAAGATTACCACTACGTCAATGAACATACCATTTGTGATGCATACCCCCTCCCTCTTATCTCCAATCTTATCGACAAGCTCAAGGACACTGAGCTTTTCACCAAGTTTGACGTCCGATGGGGCTACAACAATGTCTGAATCAAGGACAGACACCAATGGAAAGCCATGTTCATCACCCACTGTGGTCTCTTTGAACCCATGGTCATGTTCTTCGGACTAATCAATTCTCCCACAACATTCCAGCACTTCATGAACGATTTCTTCCGCAATATGATTGCCAAAGGTTGGCTTGTCATCTACATGGATGACCTCCTGATCTTCTCTGACAATAAGCTAAACACACCAAATGCACCAAATGCATTCTCGCCTGCATGAAGGAACTTGACCTTCATCTCAAACTTGAAAAGTGCCATTTCACCACCACTGAGGTGGAGTACCTTGGCATGATTGCCTTGCCCTGGCGAACTCGCCATGGACCCAGTAAAGGTCGCTGGCATTGTTGATTGGCCCACTCCCATGAAGCTCAAGGACATCCAGTCATTCATGGGCTTCACCAACTTCTACTGCTGGTTCATCCCTAACTACTCAACCATCACCCAACCCCTTGTTGATCTTACCAAGAAAGACACCCCTTGGACATGGGGCGCTCCCCAGGTCACCACCTTTGAATGCCTCAAAAAGGCCTTCACCATGGATCCCAGTCCTCCAATTCCCAATACATCTTGCCCCTTCACCATTGCTATGGATGCTTCTAAGTTCACAACTGGTGGTGTGCTTCTCCAAACCGACAGTCAATGGCGACTGGAAACCCTGCTTCTACCTCTCTCAGTTGTTCAACATGGCCGAGAGGAACCATGACATCTATGATCAGGAACTCTTAGCAGTTATCCAGTCCCTCAAAGTGTGGTGCCATCACCTTTGTGGTAGCACACATTCAGTCACAGTCTTTTCTGACCACAAGAACTTGACATACTTTTGTCAACCCCAGAACCTGAATCACTGTCAGGCCCGATGGCTCCTTGACCTCGCTGACTTTGACTTAACATTTTCCCATGTCCATGGAAAACTCCTTGATGGTCCTGATGCACTCTTCTGACAACTGGATCACATCATTTAATGTCACCCTCCTCCCAGCAGATGTTTTCATCAACCTCATCACCCTGGACCTTCAGACCCTTATCACCAAATCCTCAGTCAATGATCCCCTGGTCCTTGACACTTTAAATGCTATGGATGGTGGTCTCCCCTTGTCTTTCCATGCCCACCTCTCTGACTGGAAATATAACACAGGTGTTCTGACCTATCAGGGCTGCATGTATGTTTTCCCAAACCTGGAACTACATCAACAAATTGTTGCCTGCCACCACAACTCCCATGCTGCAAAGCATCCCAGCTTTCTGAAAACTAGGCAACTCATTGCCACTGAATTCTGGTGGCCCAGTCTAGCCTCCTTTGTCCATTCCTATGTGTCTGGTTATGCTGCCTGCCAGCAACACAAAGTCAACATGCAGCTGACCACCTGTCCTCTCACTCCTATCCCATCTGTGTGCACCTGCCCTTTCCAGAATGTATCTGTTGATCTCATCATGGATCTCCCCATCTCTGCAGAGAGGCTACTGACTCTCTCATGGTTGTGGTTGACCATGGCCTTACAAAGGGGGTAATTCTTTGCCCCATGGTAAAAACTGCCAATTCTGCAGAAATTCCATGCCTTTTTTTCTACAAGGTTTACTCCCAATTTGGCCTCTATGACAAGATTATCTCCAATCGAGGCCCACAGTTTGCCTCTACCTTCACCAAGGAACTCTCATGCCTCATTGGCTATTACCTCTCCCTCTCCACCACTTATCACCCCCAATCCAATGGCGAAACTGAGCAGGTTAACTAGGAAGTTGAAACTTATCTCCACATGTATTGTCAAAACAACCCTGTGGGGTAGGCTGACTTACTCCCCATGGCTGAATTCACTCACAATCACCACCCTCACTCCATCACTGGAAAGTCCCTATTCTTCTTAATGATGGGCTATGAACCCTGCCCCCTTCCTGCCATTATTGCAGAAACCAAACTCCCAGCTGTCAAAGAACAACTCAAAACCCTCTCAGCAGCCTGAGACGAAGCCCTTGCTGCCCACAAATTAGCCCAACAAGTGATGAAAGCCTGTTCCTTCAAAAAGTTCAAACCCTTCTCAAAAGATGACCAGGTCTGGCTAGAGGCCCACAACCTGAAATGGGAACTCATCTTCCCAAAATTCGCCTCACGCCAAGAAGGACCCTTTGCTATCATGGAAGTCCTCTCTCCGCTTACTTATTGCCTCTGCCTCCCCAAGACATTGAAGATCCACCTGGTCTTCCATGCTTCCTTGTTATCGCCCTATTGTGAAACAAAGATTTACAGCCTGGACTTCCTGCAACCACCACCTGACCTTATCGCAGGAGAAGAAGAATACGAAGTTGAACAGATCTTGCACCACACCCAGAATGTGCAGAATTGCAAGTTCCTGATTCCATGGAAGGGCTACTCCACAGCAGATGGCTCATGGGAGCCTGAATCCAACTTAGGAAATGCCAAGGAAACCATGGATGCTTATAAACTACTCCACTCTGTGGACTTTCCTCTCCCCATTTCTAAATGCTCTCCCCTCCGACCGCCACCACCAGTCTCCATTAAAGCAGTAATGACCTACCACTCCTGCTTGACCCCTGACTTCAAAAATAAGATCATCCACTTGGTACCAGTCTTCATACCCACTGCCTTGATCCCACACCTTCTTCTCCCACCACCAGCCATTGTCTCAAATGCTCCCACCATCTCCACCAAATCCTCCCTCACCAAGTCTTCCTGACCCATTTCTCCAGCTGTGTCAGCAGTTGCTTCCACAGGATGGGAACACCCTAGTCAATGGCCTCGCCCTACTGAGCGCCCTTATTGTGTTCATCCTCCTATTGTAGCTGTCGATCTTCCTTATCATTCCCATACTATATGCTCCTCCTCTTTCTCCCACAAGTACTTCACACGCATCCGCAAACATATCCTAGACCCCGCCATGGCCTTTTCTATTGAGCACTACCCTGACCTAGATTCACCACTTCACGCCCTCTACACCACCTATCTCCAGTGTGAATGCCTCACTTTTGTACAATCAGACCTTCAAGGGCAGGCCCCTAACCACCACCTTCTCTCCATGGTCACTAGACAGATCTACAACTGAATCCATGCCTATTTGGAGCACACCCTGCACCAGATGCAGATGGGAGAATTCCTCTCTGACCTCCACTGCTACCAAGCGGAATTGGCACTGGCCATCCCTCCAGCAACCCTGTTGCCACTGTCCATGCCATCTGCCTCCTCTGCTCCCTTCACCAAGGAGGAGATGATTGCCTCAAACTGCACGGAGGTAGAACATTTATTTTGGACCGGTCAGGTATCCCTCCCCGACCATCACCCCCAGTGGCACGAGGTGTGCTTCAAATGCAGAATGTATCAGTGCCCAATCTGTCTCACTTGGTCCCCCAGCCACATCCAATCTAGGTGCCCTGGACGACCTCCTAGGGTATGTGCTCGCCTCCCCTTGGCTGACCAGCTTACTCTAGTCACTGCTGGAGCCACCTGGTGTCGCTGCTCCCCTCGCCCTATCATCCCTTCCAATTTGTCCTTGTTGACAAACTCCTCATCTTCCTCCTGCCATAACCATTGCCCTGTATTGCCTATACCTGCACCTCAAGGTCCTCAATGAACCCACCACAATGCACAATGATCTGTGTCTCCAGATCGGCATTCACTATCCCCATGCAATAACCCCATTGATGACAAGGGGTACACCAATATCACCAGTAGTCCTATCTGGGATTCGTTCTCTTTCTAGGGATGATCTTCACATGGTGCTTTGATCGTACTCAGGGGGTAATGTTACAATTCTTTTCTTTCTCTCACTTGTACTACTTTACTATTCTCAATACTTCAGGTATCTCTCTACGTTCATCTGTACTTGTTCTATTCAAGGTCCTTACTTAAGCACCAGTTCAACCTGAGTGCTTACTCATTTCTTTCTTGTCATTGTCCGCTACCTTCATATCATACAATTCCCTCTTTCAACCTATTGTGTTGGTTCTGCTCTTCTCAGTCACCTGTTCTTCCATTGGTCCATGCACCGCCCTTTACATATAAATAGCTCATCAAGTCACTCCTGTACACTAGTCTTGTTCTCCACAATCTAGCTGAGTACACTCAACTTCCCTTGGACTTCTTAGAAGTCACCCTTGACCCTCGGTCCCAAGAGTATAGATTCTCAGCCAGACAACTTCAAGAAAACTCCTGAGTCTGACCTTGTTCTCTCTCAGGTAGCAACTACACTGATTTGACCACTCTTTGAACTCTACAGCGCACCACATATCAAGTGGTGATTGTTTGAGTTATTGCAGCCACTTGCTACTTAGTGCTTTTGTGGCTACGTTAGGTCCTACCCAGAACTACCATAACAATTTTTTTCAGATCTGGTTACAATACCTTCTGACTTTTAGTCACTGTTCACCCTGCTCGCACCCCTGTGCCACTACTAACCCTTCCTCCATGTCTCACGATCCATCCGCCCTTAGCTACAAAGGTCATGAGCACATCAGACAATCAACTGACACCATTTTCGTTCATCATGATCGCTGCTAGCATAACCCGGATGCTGTATTGAGGCACCCCAGATGCACCAACCTTCAGCAGAAAAGCTTCCCATCTCCAGCCATATCTAGATGATGTTGACTTTCTTTGCACATGCATTGGACTGCTCCAATCAAAGAGAGTACAGTATGCATTGCATTGCATCAATCCCAGTGTATGTGACCTTTGGGAGATTCTACCTGAAGCGGTTGTCAATCCACTGGGTTGGCAGGCATTCATTATAGCCATCAAGACACTCTACCTGGAACTCAATAACCAGTACTGCTTTGAGGATCTCCAGAACCTCATCAATCACTATCAATCCAAGTGGATGCACTCCCTTAATGAGCTGGGAAAGTATATTGATATCCACCTGGATGCCTTGTATGCACTCAATGACATTCATGATGCAGCCAAGTTTCTTTTATCAGGATCACATTCTCATTTTACCCCTACACTTTCACTACCCCTTTGATCACCTTCCCTTTCACTGCCTGATGTTTACAATCCACTTCCATATAACCGACCCATCCCTTCATCTGTTTCTATTTCACCATCAATCCAAGGACTGCCTACTAACTTGTCTAGTTCTGTGGTTATCACACTGGTTATGGACATCAACCTGTGTGTTGCTCTGTCATTGCGACCATCAGTTACAGAATGACTGACAGATTACACTATCAACCCAACTGTGTTAACTGAACCAGTCTCACCACTCTCAACCCCAATTGCACCTTGCACGACTGTCATCACAACACCTCTCAGCATCATGGACACATGGTCAGCCTGCCCTTGCAACCTCCTTGACATTGAACTAGACACTCTGTCATATTCGGTATCAACTCAGCCAGTAGTACATGACATGGCACCACATTCAATCAAAACCGATCATGATTTGGACAATCCATATGATGGATCAATCAAACCCATAATCAGTCCCACCATTTCTCTTCTACAAAATACCCCCACTGTGGTGTCTGCACTCAGTCTCACAACCGAACCAGTCTCTTGTCCCATTCCTCCAAAATCGCTCTCAAACACTCCCTATCAACCCATCCCCCATTTGCGTCAATCATTCTCCCTTTCTCTACTACAGCTGCTTGGTCTGCAGACCGCTATTACACTGAGTCAGGGATTACTGGCTGATATTATCGTTTCGATCTGCAGCATACACGAGCTGCCTTGGCTGTACCCAGACTGTACCAGGCATTCATTTTTATCTATTTTCATTTCATATCCACATAAGGCTAACATTTTAGGACATACAAGTGTCAGCCGGTTTGTAAGGGATTGTCACAATCTGCCAGCTGAGGCAGTCCTAACCAGTCATATCTGGATTGCTGCTGTTTGTGTACCCCCAAGGCCCACGAAACATCTGAATGTTCATGCAGGCACCTTTCAACTGCTCATTCTACCTACGAACGCATCCTTACCTCATTTTAATCCACTTTCTTCTTGCATTCGTTCATCCATTTTCCTGTCATTTACTATTCAAGTTCCCCTCGTTCACATCCAGTCTTCTGTTACAGCCACTTTGCCTTTGTTCTTGCCATCCGCCTTGGCAGCTGGTTTCACCACAGCGCCTTCAAAACTTAATCCACCCATTCCTTATCTGTTGTTTCTTAATCTGTGAGTACATATAAATCTCCCTTTGTGTACTTTTGATGCCATCCGCTTGTATATGGATCCACTTCTGCACATTACTAACTGGTTCATTAATTTTATAGTTCAACCTGATGATCTGCCATTGTTAGTTGACATTGCAACTACTTGGCAATGGTCCAAACATCATCTCAAAGCATAAAACATACAGTCAGCCATATGATATGTATTCATCTCTATCCTGGGCTTCAACCAGTGCTCTCTATCTCACCCCAGGATTTGATCCAGTGTCTCTAAAACAACGAAAACTGTCACTAAACACACAGACAATCCATACAATACACACTCTCCTTCAATACAACAAGACAAAAAAATAAAACAATGAAACCATCCATATACTGCCAGTTCCTTTGCCTTCAATCATAACCATTTCTATTTAGATATTCACTTTCACTGCCACTTCTTTTGTCTTATCCAAAACCGAATACCATCATATGCAATCTGGCCACTCAGCAAAGCGATAAACATGCCCAAAGAAGACAAGCCAGATGGACAACCACACCCTGTATTAAATATTCTTGTTTCTTTTCACTCACATTTCATTTCATTAATCACTTCCTATTCATTGCTTACTTAGGGATCACAACTGGATTGGACATATATATGACACAGCAGGAACAACAACTCTATCTACAGAAGCTGTAGCACAGCCTTCACCTTCTCCAACTCAGCCTCCTTCAATGCAATTACCGCCCCTTTATCCACCAACTGCATCTCAAGCATCTTGTATAGGGATCTGCATGGGTATGGGTAACCCATGTGGGTTGTGGGTTTTATACCCATGGGTATGGGTATGGGTTGGACTTTGGATACCCATACCCATACCCACACCATGGGTACAGTGGGTCCATAGCAAGGTGAGAGTGATGATGATGATGGCTTACCATGAGTGAGTGAGGTTTAGCTAAGTTAGGATAAGGTATAAGATAGCAGAATGAGTATAGATATGATGTTTAGAACAAGGTTTAGTCTATAGTTTAGGCTTGGTACTACTAAACCCATGGGTATACCTACTGTGGGTATACCCATGGGTACGGTTTTTGATACCCACAGGAAAACCCATACCCACGGCATGGGTATGGGTTTTTGGTGGGTATGGGTATGGGTATGAGCTCTGATACCCATGGGTGTACCCACACAGAACCCTAATCTTGTACTTGGTTTTGGAGGTGAGCAGCTCTGCCTCCATAGCGAGCACAGCCCGTTTGGCCATGTCAACCTGAGAGCATGTGGGTCTGTCTTGACCTGACATCTTCTGCTTCTTCTTGGGGGCTGTATCCTCTTCCTCCTCGTTGTCCACAATGGATGCCTTAGCCTTATGTTGCAGCTTCGGCCTTGCCTTGCATGTATCCAGAACCAGATTGGACAGTTCTGTGAAATGTCAGTGTGGTGGTATGAATACCACCAGTTTTTGTGAAGCTAAACTGCATTTTAACACATGCAGACTGATGAGCATCGCATAAATACTCACCTGGGACTCTCATTGCTTTTGCCTTCCCATTTGCCTTTGTCCTCTTGCTGCCATGCCCACTTGAGTATGTGCAGCTCTGATGGTCCTTCCCACAGCATCTGCACACATGACTGGGGACCCCAAAGCAGGGGTACCCTGCACTTTTGCACTGCTCACATGGCACCTCATGGTCAATGTTGCCTTCCTCCCACAGTGAATCAGTATGGGTTGGTGGCATGCTCTTGGCTGTGCTGCTCTCAACGATGATCAGCTCATCCTTGCCATCTGACTCGTTCTCCATCACAATGGGATGCTGTACACATAACCTAGTTAGCATTGCGGATACCAGATATGTATGTATCTGGACACACACCTTCCATTTCTCTTTCCCCTCTGGTGCTTTCCCCTTCTCCTCAGTGCCTTCCTCATGCCTTCTCATCTCCTGTGTCCCTTCTTTCCTCACTCTCATGCACTGCTGCCAGTTGCCTTCGCCGTGTCATCAGCCACCTTTCATAGCTTCTTGGCCACGTCCCATCCTCTCCATCACCTTCTGCAACTCTTGAATTGCAAGGGTGACTGCATTGTCAACCCAAGCCTCGACACTGGCATCCTGAGCCTGTCAAAGGCAGTCGCTGAGATGTTTCTGTAAAAATGAGTTGTTCATGGTTAGTACATGATGAGACGTGATTGGTTAACTATGTACCAGGATCTCATCCCATTCCTCTTGCCACATCATCTGCTCCTCGGCCAGGTCCTCCCTATCATCCAGGATCATCTTCATGAAGTCCCTGGCACGTCCATTTGCATGCTTCAGCTCCATCTCGGCAAAGATGCGTGGTTTGTATGGACTGATTGACTGCTTTCTGCATGTCCACATATTTGAGGATCAACTCGGCATACAACATAGTGGAAGTTTAAAAGATAAAAGGGATGGAAGAGCAGTGTGGACGTGACATGTTCAAGTAATGTCTGGTGGCACATTGTTCAGTTTTCAAACTCAGCTTGTATGTACATCACGTGACCAACTGAGGACAGTCAGCATTCAAGTTCCCCTTGGGTGTAGGAGTTAGATACTCCTTATGGTTGTAGAATACCTTTTCCTCACTCTTCATCATGTCCTATCACCTCCCATCTCATCTGCAGTCGACTTTGTGCCAGCCCAGTTTCATTCCTAGCATTTACAGATCATCCAAATCCAATCCAAGTCCAATCCAAGTCAACACAATCCAATCCAGTTTCATCATATGTATTCTGCTTCATCTGATTTGACTTGTTCTATTTGATTTGGCCTTATTAAGGTTGTTACTATCATAACACCTTCCTTCTCTTTGTTATCTATAAGGTTTGACACTCCTTTCTTAAATACTCACCCTACATTGATCCTGTATACTTACCTAGGGTCAGATTGCCTTTAACAGTCCTGGGTTGTGCCCAGGACTACAGTGGCTCAAACAACTGTCCCGATGTTTGCATGTTTTTCACTAAATGCAATAAAACGCGGTAACCACTAAACTTTACCCAAACCTGTGGGAATATGAAATATAGTACCTACTCCTGGCTTTCTATTGGCCCAAGGGTCAAATCATTTGAATAGGATTTGATGAAATGGCAATCATTTCAAAATGATCACTCATTGGGACAGTTTTTTGACTTTATATAAATGTAAGTATTTAATATTTGGTATGATCTCCTTTGGCCTTGATAACTGCTTCAAGCCTTCTATGCATGCTTTAATCCATTTCTGATAATATTCTGCACAAATATCCCCCCACTCCTTTAGTGGCACTTTTATAAGCTGAAAGTCATTTTTTGAGATAATTTCAGGTATGTTCAAAGGAAACAAGGTCTAGAGACTGTGCAGGCCAATCTAAAGATCCAATCTCTTGATCTTTAACCCAGGTCTGAACTCTTTTACAGGTATGTTTGGGATCATTATCTTATTGAAAAATGATATCACTTTCTGAAATTTAAAATTCTTCAATGTTTTCCAGCAACCCATGCTGTGAAATTGTCACATACTGCTCAGCATCCATCCTTCTGTACATCTTACTCTAAACTTCCACTCCATTCCATCCTATATAGGCCCATAGCCTCCTCTATGCTTGACTGTACCTCTAGCAATCAACTACTCTCCTTTTTCCACACATATGCTTGTTTATATGACCCAATCCTATTGACTTTAGTCTCATTTAACTATACAACCATTTTCCCACCCTCCACAGTCCAATGCTAGTATTTGAAAGCATAGGCCAACCAACCTTTCTTGCGACTCTTGAAGAGAGGAGGTTTTTGTTCTCCTACCACAGCTTTCAAAGAGGCTTCCTTGAGGGTATTTCTGACTGTCTGAGGGTAGAGAGGAGTATCAATAATGGTATTGATAAGTGTAGTGAGCTGAACAGCATTTTTGGCCTTGCCAGTAATGATCTATTGTACAATAGCCCTTTTGCTGGTAAATAAAAATTTTGAAGGGTAACCACCAAGATGTTTAGTCTTGTCTAGCTGGATTTCCTGAAGGACCCTAGACACTGTAGACTTGCCCAGACCAGTTTTAGAGGTTATTTTCTTGGAAGAAAGCTTCAGGAAAGGGAAGAAGACAGTATTTTCCCTTAAGAGCTGTAGGTAGGTTTCATAATGATGATAGGAAAGTTAGTATGAAATGGTGGGGTTCATATGGTGCTAGCTGATGATAGTTACATAAATATAACATAATAGAACCATTATCAAATGTATGTAAGTACTTTCCAACATGTTAGGGTCTAATATGTGTAATCCAAACTTAAAGTCAAAGAACTGTCCCAATGAGTGATCATTTTGACATGATTGCCATTTCATCAAATCCTATTCAAATGATTTGACCCTTGGGCCAATAGAAAGCCAGGAGTAGGTACTATATTTCATATTCCCACAGGTTTGGGTAAGGTTTAGTGGTTACTGCGTTTCATTGCATTTAGTGAAAAACATGCAAACATTGGGACAGTTGTTTGAGCCACTGTATATACAGGACAAAGAGGCAGTATGCTGGAATGCACTGATCTGCTTGGACCAGTTCTGTTGCCAGATGCACAGGAACTTGGTTCCTTACAGGTTTAAGTCATTCCAAAGATATTTTTTGATAAACTTGTATTCATGGTCATGAGCAAAGTTGGGCTCTTGGGAGAGATCAAACTGCCATGGATCTTTGATGTATGTCCATAACTGATTAAATTCACTGATTGTCTTTGAATTCAATGCAGAATAATACCAGCACATGAGAATACTTTCATGCATCTGATGCAGACAAGGCTCATACTTGGGGTTGGGGGCAAAAAACATGGATTCTGGTGAGGTATATGACTCTAGACAAGCATAGTGAATCAAGCAAGAAAAAGAAAGGAAAGAGTAAATTGTAACAGGATGCATTTGTGGCTTTTAATCCTTTTCTACTTTTAGTGTTAGTTAGTCAATGAAAAGGACATTAAAAGCACAAAAAACAACTTGAGAAAATACTGATGGAACACTATTAAAGTCAGTTGGATCACTCTTGTACTATATTGTCCAACCAATGAAATAACTGCTAATATACTAACAAAAGCCCTATCACAACAAAAACATTTACAGCACTCCAAAGCTCTTAGCCTCTGTGCAGCTTGAGGGGGAGTGTTGGACTTGAAGGCCTCTGATTAGGCCAAATCATGTCAAGCCTCACTCAGCCTGATGCTGACTGTAGCTACATATGTCATCTGTTGATAGGAGACCCAATTGATCTTGCCTCTCAACTACCATCTCATCTGACTAAGTTCCTCTTGCAATTATTGTGCTGCAACAAAGTTAGTAATGCCAATGCACCTAGAGGGTCTGAGATGCATTCTGTCACCAGTGACTTTGTTGATATTTTGGCAGTGACATCTCATTCATACACCATCCAATGCTGTCACTGCGAGCAATTCTGTGACAAAAGAATCTCTCAAGCTACTGTCCTTTGTGATGACCAGCACTTGACAGGGAGCATTGTGACAAGGTAAATGTTATCATAACACATCACTGATTGCCTTCAAGCAGGCTTGATGAAGGAAAACCATTATGCTACTATTAACCAATCAAGCTTCAGAAACTTGGCTTTTACTTGCCTATTTATGCAAGTAATCATCAGGACATTGTACTCTTGCAGATCTGAATCAGAGGTAAACCAGTAATTGTCAAGTGGGGATCTAGCCAGGTGCACCATAGTGAATGCTTCAGTAGAGAAACCTTTGAGTTCCCGCCAGTGAGTTGGTCAAGTCAAGCTAGTCAAGACTGAATCAAGGCGAGCAAATAACAGATCATTATCCTGAACCACACATTACTGTCAAATCTACACCATATATCAGTCCCAGTAACAGAACCTTCCACTCATCCATTTAATGCTCAAATACATGCTAGACTTGTCCATGATCTGTCCCACTAGCTGATGAATGTCATTTTAGATGTTATTGAAACTCAACTTTTGACAGTGTTAGGACATTGGCACATTACAACTGCAACACAGTTACACACCCGGGATACACCAACTCGGGGGTAGCTAACGACCAACCATCCCTTCCTAGTTACTGGTCGAGTAGGTATACGCAGTGTCAGCAAAACCGATTCGTTGATACGTGGTATCCAGCACGGTATAGAAACGCTCGCTGATAGTAGGCAAGAGTAAGACTCGACGACCTTCTCAGCGTAATGAACGTGAACGTACAGAAAGGCGAAACCAAGAACAAAGTCGAGCCCAGCACCCGAAGGATTCCCACTGTTAACGATGATTAAGGTAGATTGAATCCGGATCGCCTCCGATGGCACTGTTGAGGGAACGAGGCCAAATTTGAGCATTGGGCGTCAGCTGCAACGACGCGCTTCCGATGGTGAATGTCAACGTCTTCAGGGCGGAATATTGAGAGGAAGTAATTCTAAAGAATCCAGTTTTAGAGTCATGGACAGCGGCAATTGCAGATTGGTAATTGTCGATTGCATCTGTAGGCGACAATATAAGATGTGGGTATCTTACCACTACTATGTCACTCACCCGATGGCAAGATAATGAGCGTAGAGCCGCAGTCGATGATACCAGCAGGTCTCTTGCATAACAGCGGTTTCGCCGTAAAATGCTGACGCATCAATACCCCAGGATCTTGAGGAGGGCGAGGTTGTTGTGAGAGGAGCGTAGCGAAACTGGCTGGCGTTTTTCGAGTAGTCCACCCCTCCGAATGTGAGTTCACCTTCGTTTCTGGATTCAGCGAACGGAGTGAGGAAGATTGCGACCGCTTCCCAGGGAATCTTTCCTTGTGCGAAGAGGTTGGTCGTCACGGTAGGGACTGACTCGGTATTGCTAACTACGCCCTCCGTGAGGTCGATAGGACCAAGACCGAATACACCATCGCCATAGACAGAGTTCGATTGATTGGCCACGCCGATGGATTGATCCTTGATCACCAAATAAGGGGAGAGTGTGACGGTGTCAAGATATTCTTCTCCAACAAAGGATCCAGTTCCATAAGCAGCTGACTATAGCCTATGTTGAGTGCGATACAAACGATATTGGACATAGGACACATACGACAGAATTCCCAGTGTCTTTACTGGTACTAGTCACCTTGTAAGGGTTGTTCGACTTTGCCCCCACCCATGTATCAGAGCTCGCAGTGTCAACCACAAGATTAACTGGGATCATCCAGTGTCTCGTCGAAAATAGCAGTAGATCTACGTACAGGTTGATGCAGGTTCTCCTACTCCGACATTGATAGTGGACACAGTAGCACTATTCGCTATGCTGACAGACGAGCCATCGCGTTTGCCGAGTTGACCAGTTCGTTTCAATGCTTGGAGGCGCGCACGATCCATCTCAGCAAAAGTGTGCGTTCCATGGGCGTTGATCTTCCTTGAGAAGTGAACAGTGGATTTGCCGACATCGAAGTTCGAGTTGCGGCTGAGAGGACCGGCTTCTACGACGGACGAGGCAGTAATCAAGATCAAAGATATGAGTGTTCTTGGAGTGAACATCGTGGCCCTGGGGATTTAGTATTTGGAATCTTGGGAATCTTATACTGGCAATTTTAAAGACTTCCCTCTGCTCTTGTCGAAGTCCCTGAAACGTGATCCCAAACACGATAAACATGATCGTGACTTGCCTGGACATTTGATCTGAGTAGTGCCTCCTGGCAATGCCCGCGGCGTCGGCACTCTGGATACAGAGGCGATTCAACTGAGGCGCATGAGCGGGAACATTCAAGCTGTCCGTTCGACTATTTACTTCCCAAGTTAGTATCTTTCCCCGTCGTTAGGAGTCCGAGGCACGGAGTCGCCGCCCTCATGCTCATGCAAATCACCAGGCCTGTCGACGCGCACTGCAACCCGCAGAAACCCGGGGGCGTTTCAGCAGACCCTCGGAGAGGCTAGTGAGTATCGTACGGGGGTATACCCGGAGTCAACGCGGGCCCAGTTGACCTAGCCGTTCGCCCGCGTTGACCCCTGCTTAGCGCTAAGCGGGGTCAACACATCAGTACATTAATACGGGGAGCTCGGCAAGGGGGGAAAGGGGGCGATCGAGTGAGACTGCGCCGGGTTCGCGTGCGCGTCTCCAGTCCAAGCCACAGTCCCACGCGCACCGCCACCACGCCAAATCTGACCTGTCTGGCTCGACGATCGACGATCGAGTGCAGACCTCGAACAGTCCGAAACGACGCACTCCGAATCGCAGGGAGACGAGCACCGAACGGGCCACACGGCCGAGAATATTATTTGAGAACCGTACGAGGGGATACACTAACGATTACTGGGAGCTACTACCCAGGTTAGCAGGTTAGCAGTAGTAAAATGTACGTATGATTAGTAGTGACTTGAACTTGATGTCTACGAGCGGATGATGTGCGAGGATCAATAGATACAGTGTGGGTGAAAGGAGTGATGTTCTACAGCGAAAATATGGCCAAAGTCCGTGTTGAGTGTATGGGTCCGAGTCAGGAATCACGGTCGCCGTGTTCGGGTTGGACGGCGTGTTTTAGGGCACGGAGCGCTTCCCACTGCTCAGAAATGACGGGCTGGATGGCGAGCAATGTGCGCCATGCCTTGGAAATGGCACTGTCCTTGGTCAGGATGTAAGACTTACCCAACCGTGAGTAGTGATATGCGCCGTTCGCGCTGGGGTGGTCGAGGCTGCCAAAGAACAGACGTGCGCTGGCGGCGTCTTGCATGTCAGAGGTGATACGAGTCTGTACGATCTTGTTGAGAATTTGCTGGTAACAAAGTCGTTCCCCCTTTCCGTACTGAACTGGCGCCAAAACGAGGCATCGTCGACAATGAACTATTTGCTGGATGAAATCAAGAGCTTCAATTTCGACGAATGTGCCAGCTCACCTTCCACTTAGCCCACTTCGTCTAGAGAGCGTCCCATGCAGTCTTCTTCGCTCCTGCCGCTTTCTTATAAAACTGACTCCAATGCTTGACCGGGATACCGTGGCCGTTGGTGGCGAGGAGTGCCGATGACTCCCACTCGCGGAAGAGTCGATCGATATCATTCGAAAAGTGGATGGCAGGTGGGTCGGGGACGTGTCGAATGTCGAATGGGAACTCAGTGTGTGGGAAATCGAGATGTGCGATGCTCAGGAACTCGGGAGTGGGATTGGTTGCTGAGAATGCTGACACACTTCAGTGGTGTTGCGGTGGGGGGTTGAGCTCAGCATGAGTGGCGATTGCGCGGCTTGGTTCCTCCCCACACGAGACAGTGCTTGTGGACTCAGCTGGAGGAGGCCCTGTGAGCTGAGCCGGTGGAGTCGAGGCTGGGGTGAGGGTTGGATCTGAGCACAGAGGGTGTCCTGTATGCCATCAACTCGGTCCAGAACAGCCAGAGGGCCTCGGTTAATCTTATGCTCGAGACGCTGCATTCTTACCGTGAGCACCTCCGAGTCCTGGCAGAAACAAGACAAGGTTCCTGGTTAGCAGATCCTGATGACACTTTTAGCAAGAACCCACTTACGCTGTGACGGTCCACCATAGGCATGGTTTGAGTTGTCGCGGTTCCGTCCTCTCTTGTCGCAGTGGTGCCCTGGGCCCCACACGTGGTCATGTCGTTCTCCATGCGACTTCGTTTCGCTGGGGATGTGGCAGCCAGTGGACCGAGGTCTTGGCCAACGCCCAGAACTTCCAAGATGGCCCCGGCCTGGTTTCAAGCTTCTCGTTGGCACGTACTGTGCAGGACGATGTGGATCAAGACTCACCCAGTTGGTGTTTGCAATGTGATCGACACTCCTCTTGCTCTTGTAGGTGATTGCTGGCTCGTTCTCGCCGTTCCCGAACTGATCATCAATTGACAGGGAGGAGTGGCTATTGTGGACACCGCATTTTCGCTTGTTCGTGCGCTGGAAGAGGCTGTCAGGTAGGTGAGCATAATGTAAGTACGAAGCTCAGCGCTCCGCATACTCAGCCCCTCGACAGCCAGGAATTCAGTACCGCCATCGCTTCGTCAAAGTCAGCTGGGCACTCTTATCCATGATTGGTGCGTACCATCTGAATCTAGCCAGCTCCATCGTGTGTTTCTACCCTCAGAAAACACGATCATTCAAGTCTCAGAGTCGTTCCTCCTCGAAGTAATCTTCCTAGCACACCGTGGGTGCATTGCCCTATATGACCTTGGTCAGGTATTTCACCGAGTTGTGGAAACGGACAAGATAGGTGTATATTGGACGTATCCGCATCAAAGAGTTTGATGTCCTGCGAGCAATGTTGCTGCTCTAGGTTTGTCGTGCGACGTAAACTACATCAACGTCGAACTAGCTGCTCACGAACGTTTCTTTTTGTGTTCTTTTTTGGATTTTTTGTCAGATTCTGACAAGGTGCCGCCTGGAACCAAAGTGTCCTGCTCGTCACTTTGCTTTTGTTCCTCAAGCTTTTTCTCTTTTTTCTTCTTGGACTTCTTTTGAACACCTTCCCCCTCATCCGGTACCACCCGATCTTTTGAAACGACAGGTGCAACCTCCGCTTCCCGCTGTCTCCGTTTCTCGGCCTTGCGTTCCGCTTTCCGGCGTTGTTTCTCTGTTATTATATCGTGACTGTCGGCATCGCATTCGTCATCCCTAGAAGCTGGCCCTGAGTCGGGCAAGTGCGTCGGTGGAAGCGCAATATGGAGTCGACTGCCTATACCTCGTCGCGGAGGACTCGTCGCCGTCGTCGGGAGGGGAAGCATTTGACGAGGTGGCGCCAAGACCGGGTGTTACAGATCCCGACGGAGCGGATGACGACGACGCAGGGGAAGACGAAGAGGAAGGACGAGAAAGAAGTTTTTCCTTGAAATAGTCTGCGAGGCTCTTGGTCGATGTTGTCAGGTTGTCGAGCGACGCTGGAGGCTGGGACGCTGTGGTGGACGAGGGCTGTGGTGTCAGCGCAAGGGTCGGCGTCGAGGGTGGAGGTGCAATTCCAAGAATCTCTGAGATGGCCGATGCAGATTTGCCTGCGATACGTTTTGCAGCCCGGATACGCGCACGGTGTCTGTCATAACCGAGAAACGTAGGTTCATACAATGAAAAGCAATGCGTTGGGTACTTACGCCATCGGACGGGGTTTGAGTGCTGGTTCGGGAATGGTATCGGGTAACGAGAGTACAGATTGGTCTTTGGAAGTGGGACTGTCAGCGTCGGGGATGGCAGCGACATCAGAATCGGAATTCTCCTTCTGCCTTTTCCGTTTCTTCGTTTTCTTAGCATCCGTATCGTCTTTGTCCTTGGGTTTTCGTTTCTTGGTCGTCAGAGGCGAATCGTCTTTCACCTTTCTCTCGTCGTTCTGTGCACCTTCCACCTCGTCGTCTGCCGCCCCCTCACGCTCTTCCTTGCCCAGCCTTTCTACGTCCCCACCGACATCTCCCTTATCATCCACAGCGCTTTCGTTCAGCCTTTTTAATAAAGCCTCAAAATCCTTATTTTGCTTCCACGCCGTCCCGTGCGGATCTCGTTGATGTTGTGCGCCGACACCCATCATATCGAGCTTTTGCTGGACTTTGAGATGCGTTTTCATTCCATCACCCGAGGATCCGAGACCTTTGGATGTATCCCATCCAAACTTGGAGAGATAAGAGAGGCCAAAACGAGAGGCATCTGTAAGGCAAAAAGGCAACTCTGAGCGTGGATGTTGATGACACCGGGTAAGAGCTTACCATCAGCCCAGCTTAGATTGCGTGGGTCTGCTGGAATGCGTTGCTTTTGTTTGCGGCCTGCAAGACCCATATGAAAAGGTGTAGAGATGCGACGTGGCGATGTCCCTTGGACTATATTACTATTGTTTATAGTTATGTGTGCATCCAGCTCTTAGCCAAATGCTCAAACCTGCAGCCCCCCGTGAATTTGTTCTTCTCGGTCTTCTACTCCTCGCATTACTCTGGTTGTCCAGGGCCAGCTTCGGGATCAGGGAATCTCGTGCTTCAAGCCTTGTCCCGGGACAAGTCTTCCAAAACCATGACGCTGACACTCAGTCTGCTCCACAGGACCTTTATACCCCAACCACCGAATCAGAGCGTTGGCGCACACGTGTCACATGGTCCTCCAACCAAATGCTGTCCACTGTCCTTGTTTCTCATGTCCCTGGTGCGCTATCTGTATCCCCACTTGATTCGCTACCTACCCCTCCATTCAAGGCTGGACGATATTCGACAACTTGTATTTACTGAACGGGACCGTTTTCGTCGTCACAGACGATCCCGAGTCCATCCCCGATCACAAGACAATCACGTCGACAGGTGTCGATGTCGCCAACGGTCCTGCCGCTGTCGCAGCGCGGCTACCAACAGATCGCGAATTCCGTGTTATCTCCCCCGACGAAGCACAAGAACTATTTGGGAGTAGTGCAGATATCATAGACGGAACAACGGTACGCCGCTCTTGACTACGAACATGCGCTCTCTGACACATAACTCAGTGGCTTGTCAACGATCCCCCACAGTTGTACGTCCGCCATGGCCACTGCGCGAAATTTCGCTCACATTGCGATTTTTCCTTTTTAGTATCAAGCATTATTACCATTGGTCTGCTGAACTATTCTTTGGATTCTGGCGCACATACTCTTCACTAGATCCTTCCATATCTTCCGATGGATCCTCTACTCTCCCTGCGCCGCGCCGCGCTTGGTTCGTCCACACGGACGCCGACCATTGGAGAGATTATGCCTCGTTGAACCAGTGGGTTCTTCGCGCTGTCTTTCCCTCCATCACTGCACTATACTCTGCGGATTGGCAAGACCGTGCGGAAATGGGGCGGCCCATGTTTCTCGATCGCGTCATTTTTACCGATCGTGCGGCCGCAATGAATGGCAAAGATTTTATAAAAACAGAACGGATTGCCTCCGAGGCGTTTGCATTGCCAGGAAGCGTCCACTGGTGGAGCGTGGTCCGAAAAGCTGTGACTAGATTCACTGGGTTCAACGAGGCCCTTGACCGGCCATCAAGACCCGTCATCACATACGTTTCGCGTCAGGACTGGGTACGGCGGAAGCTAATCCAAGCAGACCACGACAAGCTGGTCGAGGAACTGTACAAATTGCGCGATCAGCATGGAGTTGAGGTGAACATCATCAGCATGGACAAGCTCACGCATGCTCAACAACTTGGTCTGGCGGCACGGACGACGGTGAGTCCACAGCTACACACCGAGATAAGTTGGTTTATTTTATTGGGGGAATAGATCATGATGGGCGTGCACGGCAACGCTCTGACGTCCCTCGTGTGGATGAAGCCCACCTCACAATCAACGGTGATCGAATTTTTCTACCCCGAAGGGTTTGCACGCGACTATCAGTACACTGCAAATGCGCTAGGAATGGCGCACTACGGCGTTTGGAATGACAAGTGCGTATGGTTGTTTGTGTCGCTAGGATTGCTTGCACTGACGTCACTCGAATCGCGCCCGTGCTGATTTGGATTTAGGACGTTCACAAGCCCTGACTTACCGAAGATGAATTACCCGGATGGGTTCCAGGGGAACAGTATACCATTGAACGGCAAGGTCGTTGCGAAACTATGTGCAGAGCGGCTGCAGTTACCCGTTTCCGCCGAGGTTTGAGGAGTAGACACTCTGCTGTGACCGACGTAGATATTCTTGTGATATATGCCATGTTGCACATCGTCCCATGTCTATTCACCATCACCACCATTATTTCTTTATCGCAACGAAGACGAAGGTGGGGACACGACGGCAACGATCACAACAAATGAAGCTCATGACCCTCCGGAGGACAAGAGTATCTGTTGTCAGCGCTAGCCAAAATCTATACCATGTCCTCGACGATGGTTTTCTGCTCAACCTGCAGATATCTCTCTCCGTCTCTACTCCCACGAACAATGTGACAAGGAGGCAGAACAACTGCGTGCCACCCATAGGTGTGGTCGTCCACCCTGCCTTTCTAGACGAAAAGCATTTCGAGAAAGCCACTCGTACGTTCTATCACCAACCTCTGATGATCCTATCGAGTTCACGACTAATGAGATCCCGTCCTGCTGTTCCGGTATGTGCATTTGTAGTGAGTACCTGATGATGCTGACGAATCGCCATCCTTGCTCAAGCGAGATCGATAGTCGTTCCCGCTCGGGACCCCACGAACGCCCCAGGGATATTCTCGTACGCACCCGTCGAGCTGCCATATCCAGGTCTTGAGGGTGTCGCGCACGTGGGTTTGCTACGACCAATCACGACTATGCATCTGGTCTTGATGCAGAGAGTACCAAGACTTTCTTCGGGGACAGACCAAGTTCATGATTCTCAACGACCTTTACAGGCGACGCTCATCTCCTTCAGGCCCAACATTCTTGGAGAACCTCGAGGACCGAGTGCAGTTTGGAAAGTCCAGTAAGGAACGGGACATGAACCGCGGAGAACAAATAGGTTCAAGGGGGAAATGAAATGTTTCAAGTAAAGCAGGCATCGACATGTCGGTTCATAGTGTCAAGACAGGCTCCTGTTGTTCACATGGGTAAATGTACCATTCATCATCGTCTTTTGAGGTGGGATGCAAGGTTATACAAGATGGGTATGTATTAACGGCGAGTCCCCGAACCGAAGGAAACCAAGATAAGTATTACAAGTCCAACGAAAAAAAAAGAAAACGAAAAGCACTCTAATACCCCGACACTCGTATCATAGGCCCGGATCACCCGCGTCTGATCCAACTGCTGACCGCCACCTTCCGTCTGACTGAACGCAAATCTGCGGTTCCGTCTCGTCCGTTACACCGCCCGCACCTTTTTGATCGCCCTTTGGAACTGCTCTGACGCGGTCTGTAATCCGGATGTTGTACTTTTGAAGTTCTTCCGTGACGTGGCATGACCATGATGCGTACGTCCGGTGGTAGTACTTCCAGGCGACGTCACGCACGAGGCAGACGACAGGTAAGAGTAACAGCATGACAGAAAACACGGCGTCCGTCCACAGACGCGGGTCAAGTCCATAGTACTCGGTCGAAACACCGAGCGATCCGGGCATAGAGCGGGAGAAAGAGCATCGTGAACACGAACGAACCGGGGATGGCAGCGACGGTGTACTTTGTCCACAAGCTTGTGATATCGTCAGAGAGCGGCATTCCTCTCGAAATAAATGCAGACATAAACGCCGCCTCGCCGAGCACGGTCGACAAGACTGTCAGATACAACGCCGTGCCCCAAATCCAATGCCCCGAATCCAACCTCATCGCCTGATTCAAGTCACCCCAGAATAGGATGACTGAGAAGTCAACAGAATCTATAGATCACATTATTGCGCTTCTGCTCACGAACACGACGCACCAGACTGATATGACGCGTTCCCGAGCCAAAATGCCGTCTTGGTGAAAAACATGTTTCGTTGTCCAAGCGAGTACAACTGAGGATACCGATCCAATATCCGTGCCGACACCAATTGATCGAATATTACGATCACGAGCGGTGGAAGAAAGGTAAATATAACGTTGTAAAACGAGATTGTCCAGGGTTTGCAGCCGATCTGCCCCGAAACGTTGTTGAAAAGGAGTACTATGGGGCCCAAGAGAATCATTGAAAACTCATTTCTCGGATCAAAGAGACGATAGAGACCAAAGTTGGGATCAACTTACATAGAGTGAGCTTGGACAAATGCACGAGCAACCATTTGAGATATCGGAATTGCGAGATGGCAATGTCGGCTGAACGCGCCGCTTGGAGACCCTAAACCATCACCATTCAGCATTTCGACCAATCCGCGGAGGATCTCAAACTCACCTCGACGCCTGGATCATGCTCACGTCACTCGCGCCATCCCCAATCGCGAGCAAGATCGAGTTTTGGTTCTTCTCGACGAGCTTGACCACGAGCGGCTTTTGCAACGGCGACACGCGACCTACCGAGCATTATGCAGGTCAGTACCAACAGACCCATCTACATGCGACGTACAGCGAATGTCCGTTTTACACAACAGCGCCAACTCCGAAACGACTTGAGGCACCCCCTTTTCGAGTGCAAAGGTCAAACTCTTGCCGTCTAACGTGCCGTGAGTTCGTCTCTCTGTTGAGTGCACACGCTACCACTCACCAATAATCAACGCTAGGTCTTCCTGTTCCCCACTGCTCCGCTGGTTCTTGAGCGCGCTCAGCCATTTCGAGACAAACTCCGTTGTCACATGCGCCGTCTCTTCGTTCACAATCATCAAACTCGTACTCTCCCCAATCAACCGACAGTTCATCCCGACGTTGATCGCTGTCTCCTGCCGGTCCCCGGTCAACACCCAAATCTTGATCCCAGCCATTTGCAATGTGTGAGTCGTGTCCGGCACGGCTTCCTGAAGCTTGTCTTCGATCGCCGTCGCCCCGAGTAAAAACATGTCTTTTTCGATAAGTTTGGCAGCTTGATCGAGTACTTCACCACGTCCGTTGACGGTTGCGGCGGCTTGTGTGTAGATGGTCGCCCGTTGAATGTATTCGGGGAAGGGACGTCACGGTAGGCGATTCAAAGAGCGCATAGGCCATCAGAGGCATAATGCTATCCATATCATTAGAAATACGCGAAAAAGGTAAGCACGTGGGACGGACCTCGAGGTGCGAAAGGGTCTTTTCCGTGAACAGTTGATGTTTGCCCAACCGTTCGAGAATGACCCTTTACAATTTGATCTTGCCGTCTGGTGCACGTACGATCGTCGACATGCGTTCTCGCGTCGAGTTGACACATTCAAGATTTCGGATTCGACTGACTGCCCTTGAATATTGACGAACATAGGCTTGGGTTTTCGAGTCTGCAGCGATTAACCCGTGAATCAGGGAAGAAAGAACAAAATAGATAATTGACGTACATGGAATCGGCACCCGCCACGAGCGCTGCCTCGGACGGACTGCTCGCCTGAAAGTGTCTTACCCTCGACTGCTAGCTGCACATAGAATTGCATGAGTGTATGCATGTGCTTGCTCATTGAAACCACTACATTGACATAGAATGAGGTAGATGATTTTGAGTTGGATCCAGTGCTATGCAAACCTATGAGAGCTATGAATATAGTTGGATGGCGGTGTACATACAGGCTCATAGATGTAGAACCTATGGTCACATCCATTTCCTATTCAAACATACAATATGTCAAGCTATGGCCTACATTTACCCACACTGGCATACAATCCCATATCATCACTTCTCACTGGGCATCATTCCCCAGATGCAAGTTCCAGCAATGGAGGCTGCCATGACTGAGACTCTTCATTCCAACTATCTAGTACAGTGCAAAATGAGCATGTCATACTGCATATTTTGGGTCCTGATGTGATGCAGTATTACTTATGCAAAATTTTGCATAACTCCTGCACTCCACTGTGGTGGAACACAAAAGTCCATGCAAGATGAGATTTATGCATCATTACCACATGCATTATGAGAAAGTCTACTGTACATGGAATCTGGCAGTGCTGCCTCGTCCGGACTACTCGCCTGAAAGTGTCACGTCTCTGATCTCAGGAGTGACGAGGGCCATAAACTCGTGAGCGACCTCTCTCTCCCTCAGCACTGTCCCGTTGGTCGATTCCACGTCGGATGGGTTGCCCGAGGCTGATAACATGGCAGCGTCGAACGGTGTCCTTTTGCAAGTCAACGTGACACTTAACGCGTCCTGTCACATGTGTGACAGCCGCGTTTACTATCGATATGTCTGCTCTCGGCGTGGACAACCTTGGATTGAAAATACTCTGATCACTGTGCAATGGAGGCGACAACATTACAGGTCTTTCGTACGTATTAACTCAGGTCTCGTCCACTACTAAATCTCTGGGTACAGTCCGTGTGTTGTACACAGTCAACAGCAACCCACAATACATCTTAGCCAAGTCGTCGTCACAAGTTCCAGTCATCAAATGTAACGAGACCACGACACAGTCCACTCCAGGTGAATTTTCGTATGCACGAGCCTCACTCAAGGCATGCCTCGCCGTGATCTGTGACTCTAGGTGAGCGTTCACCGTGGCATCCTTTCCTCCAGGAAGTTTATTACAGTGATACTAGTCCAGAACTCCTCCAGGACCCTACACGGGATTTTTCTCTCTACATCCTCGACCCCTTGGAATCTCAGCCGATGCCTACAGGCCTGGCGAACCCATCGCAACGTGCCGACTCGCCTCGTGGTGTGGCAGTTGCTCTGGGACTGATGTCGTGGGCTCTAGAGTCGGATGATTCGACGGCTGTTCTCGTGACTGGTACGATCATCCCGAACTCTTCGCCAGCACTAGAGGTCGTATGTGCACTTCGAGAGGTATGCTCGTTTCCTTTCCAGTATCCTATTTTAATATCATCACTTTTTCGTAATAGACGAAGCGCGTGCCAAAGCCCATATTACATCCCCCTTATCCTCTTCCATCTCACCAGGCCCAACAAACTCTCACTCGTTCAACCGACTTTCCAGAACTCTATATAGGTCCCCCGCGACGCGCGCCGGGTCGTCCCGAGGGATCGACCTCTTCAAAATCAAAGGCCAAGTCGCAACGCTGTGCCTCCTCCAACTCCAGTAACCTACATCTTGCTGGAACTTTACCGCCATCACTGACATGATCGATGACGCAGATGGAATACATTCGCAATCCGGATCTAAGGGGCAAGTGGGGAAGAAGCCCAAGCAAAGGCCCAAACCCAGATCCTCACGAGCTCTACCCGCACACTCAGGCTCGCCATTCATCTGTGCACCATTGACGCGTAATGCAGCGACGGGAGTGACAGGTGACGCGACAAGTATGCCTGCCTTTCCCCAACAATCGCATCTGTCCAGTCACAACCAAATGCCACCGTTTCACCCCCATACTCAACACTTCGTTCATCCGACGAACCCCTTACTGGGGTTACTCTCCGCACTCTCGGGCCACACTGCAGCAAACCCTACGCCTGAGCAACAAGCGACCCTTCTATCAGCACTACAAGGTCTTCTGTCTACAAATCCACATTTACTCCAGCTCGCGGCGACAAACACGGCGAATCCCTCACTCAATGGAGAAGAGGCTACCAAAGAGGATACGACACACAAGAACAGTAACGCGGAAAATGAGTATGGCGATGGTGACTCGGATATTGTCATCCTTGACTCTTCGGCCGTCGATACTGCCGCGTTTCGAAAGTCAAGTACCACGCAGGCTTTAGATAAATCAGCGCCCTCGTATATCTAGTAACCAAGGCATAGATTCCTCGCCTTTTCCTGCCAGCACGCCGCCCTCCGGAGACGACATCACACCGGCATCATCTCGAACGTCCACTCAAGCGTCGACGCCAACGTTAGCCCCCGAAACTAGGACACCGACCTCGAAGCATGTCGCCTCGAGATGCATCGAGGGCGGAAGCCTGACAGCTTCGCATGCCATTGACATGCCAGCAACGCCCACCCCTACGCGAACGCGTAAACGGAAACTGAATGAATATAACCAGGATCACTTGTCTCCGCCATTATCCCCTCCCTCTCCTTCGCCCTCCTTATCACGCATGTCTAGTTCTGGAAGAGCACTGGTTACAAAACAAAGAGTACATTCTTCGCCAACGAACAGAACAAACGCGGCCTCATCACCATCTGCACGTCTTCCTTCGATGTTAGGTGCCATGCGTGCAGTTGCAGCCTCTGGTTCACAATCGCGGGTAGGATTTTCCACTCGGACCCAGTTTTGTCGACCACTGACAATTTTGGAATGCAGACCACGACGTTGATTTCTGGCTCACTCAAATTGAGGGAAGCGATTCACCCTCGAATGCCATCGCGTCGGAAACAACCTCACTGAAACGGACGCGTACTCTTAACCTCAACGAGTTCATGGCAGAACGCGAAGCGCGCAAGAGTACCGAGGTTCGGAAACGCTCGTCTTCGGGACATAAATTGGGTGCGTGTTTGGGTTCTGATCTCTACCTGTCCTTTTTTTTTTTTTGACCATTCGCTCTGTCAGATCTGGACACATCCACGAATGCGTCGCAAGCATTCCCATCGCGATCTAACAATATTAAATTAACGTCTAGGCACGCCCAGTCTTCCCCTCCTCGCCCTCTTTTAGATCGGGCCCGGTCTCTGCGTTACCACACCCTACCTCGATGTCCCAGACTGGTTTCGTACCAGGCAAATTTATCTCCATGTCATCCGCGACCTTTGCATCGACCGGTCCGTCGACGTCGACGTCGACTACGGCACCGACGAAGAATCCGATGAAGAATTTCGTCATGCCTGCGTGGGCTCGCACGAGTACTGCAACGCTTCCACGTCTGTCCGAGGAAGCACTATCACGCCAACGGGCAGAACGAGAAGCCAAGAAAGCAGAAGTCGCATTGAGGCGTCGAGAGGCCGCGAAAGCGAAACGCAGACGACTCCATAGTGGAGATCGTCCTTCGAAGGAATCCTCCGACGAAGACGACGAACCTGTTGCTACACGGACCTTCCCTCTATTGACGGGTGGTGCACGGACCGTTTCTTCAGCGCTCCCTCCACCTCCCACTTTGCCGGTGTTTGCTTCGGATGCTGTGGAACCTCTCCCCTCGTCCCCGCCTCGCTCACATCGCCAACTTGCGGCACCCGCTGCTCCGACCACCCCACCCCGGAAGCCTGTCGCCTCGGGCTCTGGACCGCATCCTTCGCCTAGCAAGTCTGGCTCCGGGTCACTGTTCACACCGTCCGGCCAAGACGCATCGTCATTGTTCACCCCAAGTACTCCAAGTGTAACTCGATCTTTTACTCGAGCTGCATTCACACCACGATCCCCTATTGTACTTCGCTCAGGTACAAACAAATCGCCTCGGAAGAGTGTTTCGGGAACACCTTGGACACCGAGGCGTCACAGCGGCAGTCATCCGACGCCAAGAAGCTTGCACCCTGGTACTTCACCAGGCACGGTGACGCGTACGCCTCAGACACAAACCAGGCCATTTTTATTGCCGCCACCATCACCTTGTGCATTGCGAATGCCACAGGTCCGAAAACAAGTACAATCGAGGGTATCTACTCGAAACGAAGTGTTTCCCTCCTCATCACAGACGCAGAACGTCGACGACGCTCATGAGGAAGAACAACTGAGTCGTGAGTTGGAGGTTGCCCTCTCTGGCGAGGACGCGTCCATGCTTGCAGAGCAGAGCGATCCTGCTCGTCCGGACCAAGAAACGGGTGACGTCGCCTCCGTCGGAGACACAGTGCCAGCAGACGACGATTACCCTTCCAGCCCCCTCCCCCCGTCCTCGCCCCTCCCGATCAGCCCCTTCTCGAGTCCCGCAAAGCCTCCCGACGCCATGTCCGACACCGAGACGCCCAATATCGCCTTCCCCGACTCTGACCTGCTCCTACCCTCTGCGAGCGACTCAGACCCCGTGTGGCTCCCCGACGATCACGACACGTCCGCGTGGTTGACCGACTCGGAGACGAACGCGTGGCTGACCGAGACGGAGGCGTGGTTGACGGACTCGGACGGTGCGTGGTTGTCTGATTCGGACGCTGCTGCCGTGTTTGGGGACATGTCTGCGCTTCCGCTGACGACGCGTTGGTTCTCGGACGATGTGGATGGGGAGGTTGCGTTTCAGAGGGCGTTCGCGGCGCTCGTGGAGCGCGGGGGACCGGATGGATCTGGGGAAGGGATGCAGTTGCCGGTGCTGGGAGAGGGTGCCGTGGGCGATGTGAGTGTGAAGCAGGAGGATATCCAAGCATTGTTGGACGGTCTCGTCGGTACCAGTTCAACTTGAAATATAGTATGTCGAATGCAATCATGGATGTGTATCGAAGTCGTCGCTCGCGAAAAACGAAGCAGCGTCTCCCCCATCACAGACGCAGACCGTTGCTACAGCCCGTGAGGATGCACACCTTGGAGGATACATCCACTCGCAGAGCAGAGCACTGAGTCAGGTTTCCGCCGACAGACCAGAGTGGCCAAAAAGCAGAACGAACGCTCATCTTTCCCCAAAGGATTCCACTTTTCTAATATATAACCAACAGGGAGAGGACATGTACGTACATGCGGTGATAGTGTAGACATGTAGAGCGGTATAACATAGCAGGAGCAAAAAATACTAAAATATGCCTGACATACGAGATAGAGTCCGCGCTGCACGCGCCGCATGGTCGGTTGAGAGGAAACAAGACAGAAACAGAACGAAATATAGTCACCCAGACACCCCCCCTACCGCTCCCCGAGCTTCATCAACCCCTTCATCGCATTCGCCACTGCGAAACTCGACTTGGCCATGATCTGCCGCTGAGTCTTTCGTCACCTCTGGCAGCGCTTGCACGTCTTGGAGCTTCTTGGCGTGTTCGGACAGTTGCTCGAGGATCTCCGTCCCTTGTTGCGCGGACGCAGGTGGGAGGTTGCCGCTGCAGACCGCGACGATGCTCGACACGATCGTGATGATCTGTGTCAGGTTTTCGTTCAGCGTCGGCGCAGGTATCGGGGTGCGCACGCCGGAGAGAACGCTTTGGATAGCATAGACGATGGATTCGGTTTGAGCTTCGAGATAGGGCTGGTACAAGGTCAAAGACGTCTCCCCGAGGCTGTCAACGGCACTGGACAAGCTCACCTTGAGTTCGGACCACGCATCTTCAGAGGGGGCCGAGTCATCACTGATGACGCCGCTGCCAGGAACGGGCGACTTGTCAAAGATGGGTGGCGGTGAGTTCGTGCTAGAACTCGAGGGCTCCGAAGACGATGCACCTCTTCGATCCATGAATCTGGACGCTAACGTATCTCCTTCGCCACGCCTGGAGCTCGCGGCAGATGACTTGCGGTCGTGGACAGATCGCAGCTCCTCAAGGGAGCGGGTGGATGAAGATGGCGTCTGTGATGGCAACTGGGGAACCGAGAATTCCTCCTGTTCGGCTCGGGTGGCCTTGCGGATACATAGGATTCGAGATATCTCCGTGACAGTCGCAGAGACATGACTGGCAGCAGCATCGAGGAGACTGACAGGTGACAGTCCGGAGCTCATGGCGTGCACCTTCGTTGCCGCCACAAGGTTCGAAAGGGTTGCTTCGAGACGTTCGCGAAGAGAACGGAGATTGTCAATATCGACATTGACACGCATAGGACGTAATTCGTAAGCTCGAACATCTTCGATAATCGCAGAGGTAGAATTGACAATGGCTTTCATCGGCATGAGAACACGGGTTGGAGCACTCGAGCGTCCGGCCGCCAGAAGGCTATCGATTCCGGACACGAACGCAGTAACGTGTACATCGATCAGACCACCGTCCAAAGCCACGGGCATTTGATCGTCGATCTTAGGAGTCGGTGTATACAACTGAGAAGTGACTACGAACAGTGAAAGAATGAACGAGATCATAATAATGAAACATAAAGAAGGCCTACCTTTAACACTTCTCAGTTCGGTCTTCGCCAGTTCGTACTTGCGCTTGTATTCTTTTAGTTGGTTATCCAGATCACGAATGACTGCGAGATCCGCATCCTTCGCTGTCATTAACTCATCGTTCCGGCGACCTAAATCCGCCAATTCGGCCATTAAGCCCTCCATATCCGAACTAAGTTGTTCAATCATTTCATTATCGCCCTATTTATTCGAATGTTAGAAATGAAGATAGCGACGGATGGGAAAGACAAACCCGCGACAAACCACCGCCATGTTCATCCTCGAGATGCTCAAGGCGATCTCGCAGTATTTGGAGTTCCTCCTCGTCGTTTTGGGCTCGTTTCATCTCCCTTTCTTTCTCTCTAGATCGCAGATCGCGAACCTCGTCGAGCTCTTTCTGTAGTGCTTTCATTGCGAATCCATGTTCTTCCGCACGCTGCATAATCGGTTAACATTAAGCAGAATTTAGTAACGATCCTAGCACACCTTGCGGAAACCATCAATTTCTTCTTCCAATAGTTTGATCCGCTGTTGACTTTCCCGTAATTCCTGATCTCTTTGCTCTGCATTCCCGAGGTCTCGTTCCAATGTCGAAATCCTGCCCTGCATCGTCGCGATTTTGAACTCATACTCCCGTCTCAACCGCTCATGATCTTCTCCCCCTACACTCGCCCTTCCACCTATACTCTTGGCGGCGGAGCGATCAGACGTCACAGACGCCCGTCCAAGTGAGACCCTATCGAAGTAATCGTCGCCACTTCTTGCCCCGCCTCCCTCATCCTCGTCCAGAGCATCTGTCGATACTTGGGCCATAAATCGCGCGCCCAGGGCGCTCAACCCACCCAAAGTAGCGCCTTCATGGTCATGATCATCATCTATTCCGCCGTAAGTATTCCCATCCCTGCCGCGATCGCTTATCGCGATCACCGAACTGTCTCGTCCCTCTTCGTGCCCATACGGTACTTCGATATCCTCTTCTGCAATTGTGCTTTTGTGAGGGATGATCATACCGCTCGTCGCAGTTGCGCTTTGAGCAGTTGTCGTGCTTGTAGAGTCGCTGTGAATGCTGGCCGACGCGCTCGGCCGGCGACCAAAGTCTGGTATTGCTCCACGTGCAATATCTTGAGATGGCTTCTTTCGGAAGCCAAGTCCATATGGATTGTGGTCTGATCCGTAGGCGTCGTCGCTACGTCGAGGCGGTAACTCATCATCACTCGGTCGGTGTCTGCCGAATCCGTCTTCCGATGGGCGACGGCCAAGCGACTGACTTGCGTATGGATTTTCCATCCGCCTGTCCTCCGAAACCCGTATTATTCGAGAACTTGGAGGGAGGGTAGGAGCGTCCGACCGAGGCGAGGTGTGAAATTCCGGGGAAGGCATATCGTCATAAGCTGATCCAGGAGAACCGACAGCAGCCAATCCGGTTTCGTTCTATCATATGAAGATCTGGCACATCAGTAAGACAATATGGATTAGAAACCCTACTGACCTCCTCTTTGAACTCGGGGTATCGCCTCGATAACTCGAAATAGACATCGGATGATAAATCTTCGAATCGAGCGGCTGGGAGCGTGGCAAGTTTCTGTCTAGCCTGGTTCCTCTTCGGATGAAACTCGTCGCGTGCGGGTAGACAGGGTACTGGGTTTGAGAATGGATGGGCGTTGTAAGATCATAGTATCCGTCAGGTACACGCACTTTCATGCTCTAGGGTATTCAGCTTCCTACGGATGAGCTCGTCATATACATCAGTGGACAGTTCTTGAAATTGCTGTTTTGTGAGCCGGGTGAGTTTTTGACGTGCGGTCGAGCGAGAGTTCACTGGTGCTGCAATGTCGATGTCAGATTCCAGGAGACAATGAAAGTGATGGAATGTTGCGAACACTTGGCGAGGTAGGCTGAAAGGTACTGCTGTAGTTCGTTGAAGTGAGTTCTTGCAATAACCTTGGAATCGACAGAGGGCATCGCAGGCATGGATCCCTGATCTTTCACAGGGCGGTACGATTCAGTGCGGTAGTTGGAAATCCCAGAGAAGGTGGTCGGTGTCGGCGACGACGCCCTCGAAGACTGGTTCCGTTTCATAGTTGGATGTCGACGACGACGACGAGCTCGCCAGTTGTGTGGGTCGTGACCGTTGTGTTTTGACTCCGGAGCGAGTCGTTCACAAACCACGAGGCTATTGCACACCGTTCTCACGCCCGGGCCGGAAGTTGAACGTTCTCTCGGTAAGGTCGTTTCAGATTCGTGGTTCGACAACTTCCTTTACTCTTTTTGACTCATCTTCGACTCTGACTTCTCGTCCGAGATCAGTGCTTCAGATGCCCCAGGGCATGCATTCAAACTCTGAACCCTATGGATTCTCACCTGATTCTCACCTGTTTCTGTACTCATACACATGAACAAATTGATTGGCTTAATTGGGTTTTTCGCAGCGACGATATATACATACTGACCTGTCAAAAAGAGTGGCTAAACTTGGCTCACAGTGGACAGAAATTCGGCTGCCAATTATGCCACGCACGCCGAGGTTCCAATACCGTGCGTATCGGTGCTGACCGTGCTGTACGTTTCCCGCTGAGTTCACATCGCATCACATCGCCTGGCCACCAGGTTTTGTTGTAGACTTCCTCATACGGATCCATCTGATTGTGGTAAAGAACGAAAGACGAACTGGCTGGCTCGCGGTGAGTCTTATTGTTTCGTTCGCGTGCGTTATCTCACTCGTGCAACTTTATCACAATATGGGAAACCCACTGGATACTCGTCTCAGGAGGTTGTCCTGTGGAAGGCGGATTCGAGTTGAGCCATCAAATCGTGCATCAAATCGTAAAATTATCCCTCGACAACGGGATCACTTTTCAGCCATTGAGTTTCTCACTGGTGAAACAGGCCCTCTAACGGAACAATCGCCTTGTTGGTCTAGATGGATTTAATGGAGTACATGGAAGGGCACTCAACTGATCATAGGTTGACAAGGCGGTCAGTCGTCCAAGTTTGACACAATCAGTTGTATAGGGCGATCTTCTGGCTGTACCTTGGGCCTCTCAAGCGAACGCACAGATCTCCGGCCGCTTTTCGTCCTGGATATATCAACCTGGGCCCAGTGATATTTTTACATGCGGCCGCCGAGCTAATTTGGCCGAGGTCAAGGGATCTATGATGCATGGTCTGATATTTCTGCGAATGACTAAGGTCGCTTGCCACCTTCTTTTCCCTCAGCGGATACTCCCAGATATCTGACTGTGTCTTAACCATGTCCACTGGACAGGTAGGTCCACTCTTTCAAAACTCATTCTATGTTGGAAACACATTCAACGCTATTCTATATGGTTCGTCCTAATTCTGAACACCTCCATCTTGTTTATCTATCACCGAGTTCGCACTAGGTGTCGAATTAGGTGCTGTACTTTCAGACCATGAACCGGCTGCGCAAGGCGAAAGTTCCGCCGTGGCTCTGATAGGTTTTTCATGTGCTTCAGCACCGCGCTGCTCCTCTGCATTACCGTATTCGTGGCGACGCAGTCTATCATGGCCCAGGAAATGTGGGTAGTTCATCAAGATTGGCCGGGAGGATCTACCTGCGTATTTCTTGGAGTATTCCTCCGTGTGGTACGAAACGCTCGGATCGACAGCATCCATTCTCCTCCAACTGATGAGCGATGCTTTACTTGTGAGCACTTCAAAAGTGGCAAAATGATCGAGTTTGTTCAACTTGTCGTAGATTCACCGTTGCTGGACAGTCTGGTGCGGCAATTGGAAGGTTACTTTTGTTCCCGTGTGTACTCTGGCTGGCCACACTGGGTAAGTCTGCTGTGTCCCTCAACACCATCATGTTCAACACAGTTGCTGGACAGTCTTTGGCATCCTCGAGTTGTACGCTTCAGGGTCTCCAAATACCGACTTTTTCGCCGGGTTCGCGGCAAACGTTGGGCTTGCATATTTCGCGCTGACTATTGGTCTCAATGTCATCACGACGAGCATCATCTGTGCACGAATCGTCTCCTATGCACGGATCATGCGCAATGAACTCGGCCTGGAATTTGCGTCAACATACTTTACGACGGCGTCCGTCATCGTCGAGTCCGCGCTCCCATACACCCTATTTGGGATCGCCTTCCTGGTCGCCTTTGGAATGCAAAGCGAGTTCTCGGTCCTGCTCTTATCACTCTACGGGATGTTTACTGTAAGTCTGACCCGCGTCTCCGAGTCATGGGGACGTGGATAACTCATCTCGCATCGTATTTGTAGTGCATCTCGCCACAGATGCTCATCCTTCGTGTGGCCGAGGGGAGGGCGTGGACGAGAGACACTGGGTCACAACACCTCACCTCGCTGGAGTTTGCGTTTGGCGATCTGACAGGCCAGCATTCGGAATCAGGTCATGCCCAGACTGCAATTCATCTGCACGGTTCACAGCCGTCCGAATCGAGCAATTGCCACTCAGAAAAGTCGGTCAAGGGGGAGGTATAACACCAATTCAATCTCCATTCGTTATGTATTGCTAGACTAGGATCAGGATATCCTGTGGACAGATGCGTATTATTGCAGTAGAAGTGTTTTTATACCCGACATTGTCAGATGAATAATGGGACATGGTAATAGAGGTATGATCTCCATAGAGGTGTCTCTGAGCGAAGACTGGGTCATGAGGATATTGTCACAAAGTCAACATTATCGTCCAAAGAGATGAGGTAGAGATGGTGATCCAGATGCGAAGAAAGACAAGTGGGTCGTTGAATCCATGTTGACCTCGGTGGAGGGTGCGATGAGATAGAGGGGACGTTGGCATAGCTTAAGAAGTGCAAAAGAAGGTTGGACATAGTGGTGGGTGTGTGGATGGACATGGACGTAAATTTTGAGCAGCCTGACCAGTAAAGAACCACCATTCCGCCGACAGATCAGATAACCAGTGGGACAACTTGAAAGGGGTGAAGAGCAAAGGCGAAAGGACACGAAATTGCCAAAGCTGAGGGCTTGGTATTCAGGTTGATTCGGGCGTGGACATGGACGACGTTGAGTTACTGTGTACGACTCAGGGCAGACGACGATTGCGGGACTCTCATGAAGGTCATGATAGCAACCCAAGGACTCGGGAGGAGATACAGGTCAGGCGGGGAAGAAGCATCAAGGCCATAGGGGATAGTGCGATCTGATGGGATCCGATAAAGAGGCACGTGTAGGCTACGCGAAAAAGCGCCGCACTTGCGAATAAACCTCCACGTACCCTATTTTCTGTCGTCATCCACCTAGCCGAAAAATGTCTCGTAGGTTACTTGGAAAACTGGTGAACAGTGAGTCAATGGATGGGATCGATGAAATTACGGTACTGACGAAATCTCAACTGTTGGATGGTGGTCCCACGTCCCATGACGCTGCACGAGCAGGAGGAAGCCCGGTTCAAGATGAAGGGAAGGAGATTGAACGCCCAGTGATGGGGCCCCAGACGTCCTCCGCTATGACCAGCCAGCAAAATGTACGGAAGATAATCGAGATCGATGGGAGAGATGCCATATATCCAGTCGCGTTCCTGATGGGGGGCAAACAGGTTTTGAGTGGAGGAAAGGAAGGGAAAATTCGACGATGGCGATTGGAGGATACCGAGGAAGTTGCAAGGCCAATAGATGTGGGGGGTTGGGCCAATGCCATTGCTGCATCAAGTGATGGGAAGTGGATCATAACCGGATCGGATGGAGGACTTGTGTCGGTGTGGAGCGTGGAGAGCCATGAGCAGGTGAGAGAGATGAGAGGACACACAAGAGGAGTTATTGCGGTGGATATCTCGCCAGATGGGACCAAAATCGCTAGCGGGTCATGGGACAAGACTGCCTGCATCTGGGAGCGGTCGACGGGCGAGCAACTACTCACACTGGAACATGACAACGATGTGGTCGCGGTCAAATTCTCACCAGACGGACGTCTTCTTGCAACTGCCACCTGGAGTCGTTCTGTTCGCGTCTACAACGTCAAAGATGGCCATCTCCTCCAAGAATTCCCCATCAAAGTTGGCTCAATTTTCAACCAATGCCTTGCATGGAACGATGGCACACACCTCTATGCCATCTCTCTTGTCGGTAGTAGAATCCACTACCTTGACGTTTCCACCGGAGAAACACTCTCATGGCCCATCCGCACAGACGGCGCGAGAAAACGGGGGTGCATCGCTCTGCCAAACAATCGTAGCTTCATTGCAGTCTCTGCCCACTCGTCAATATCGTTCTGGGATACGACGATACAGTCGAAAATCGGATCTGACATTGACTACAATGACATGGTTAATACAATGGCGATTTCAGAAAACTACGACATCGCAATCGGCTATGGTACGACGATCACCGTTCGGAACCTCGGTGATATCCTCCCTTCTCGCTATGTTCACAATGTAAGTGTACCTGTAGAATTAGCAGGCATTATATGTGCCTTATTAACTCAATTTCTACTGCCAACCCCCCAGAATGTGGATCCTGGAGAAAGAATGACATCCCATCGTACACAGGCAGGTGCATGCATCACCCAAACTAGTCTAGACCATCGGCATGCTGATGCCGGTTTTCTAATACCCGCAGAGATGACCGACCTCAAGAAGGCCATGGGGGAACTGAAGGATCAACTTACAGTGTTCCAAGGCCGCCACGAGGCGCAGTCGCGCGAACTCGCCTCGGCTCAAAACGAGCTAGAGACCTTGAAATCGTCCAATAAAGCAAAAGATCGCCAAATAAATGCCCTGACTACCGACGTGGGACGCTGGAAACGCTCCGATGCCACCAAAGCAGAAGAGCTCGCCGCTGCGAACAAGGAACTCGAGGAACGCCGTCGTGATTCAGAGGAGCTCATTGACGTGCGCGAGGAACTCCAGTTCTCCCAATCTCAAACTGTCCAGGCCCGGAAATGGTACGATGAGCAGTTCAGACAGCTCAAGTCCGTCGTCGAACGAAGTCAGCGTACACCATTCATCGTTCAAAATTTCATTGCTCAGGCCGATGCACGTGCAGAGATGAATATCATCGAAACACTCCAACAACTCAATGAGAAGATAGATTGGAGTTCCACGTTCATCGCAGATCGTATCATTCACAATTTCGAGCCCCGCACTACGGACCCGACGGAGGAACAAGTTTCTATTGCAACGAGGGTCACCGAATGTATCGGACAATCTCTGGTGAACCGACTACGGAGTAACTCACGCACCGAGGTCGTTGCATATCTCCCTATCGCCTTTCGTGCCTATCTTATCTACCACCTGTGTGGGATCATGTCTTCGTGGTCCATGGATAGCGGGCCCGATCGGCTGATCCGTGAATTATACAACATAGTCCGGAATTCAGGTGATCTACATTCAGCGCGCTATTGATTATTCTGCTGATGGTGAATAATAGAGTCACAAACAATATCTGCCCGCTGGCGATCGCTGACCTACGCTTCTCTCTCACCAACCTGTTCAAGCAACCCGGACATGCTTATCGCATCTACGATGGATGGACTTTGTGATATCATTGTCACTGCTGGTTGTTCCCCTTCCACCTCCGCTGCGAAAGAGATGATCGGGTCGAAATTCCGGGGTCGGATATCCTTCATCCTCACCACCGTGGGACAGCTCACTAAGTCGATCATGAACGCACTGTCGGCCGACTACCGAGTCGAAGCGATTCGTCCACCGAAGATGTTAGATGGGGAAACGATGGAAGTCGACCCGGGTGGTGCAGCGAAAAAATCGAGCCAGTTTGTATTGTGTACCACGCAGTTGGGTTTGTCAAAGGAGGTGATCACGCAGTCTGGGGTCGGTCTCAACAAGAAGAATACCCTTACTGTGACGAACGTCGTCAAGGCAAAGGTTATCACGGGATAAGATGTAGGATTGGTGCAATACTGTTGCCACCGATTTCGTTTCAACGGCTCATTGCCGCAAGTCCATCTCTTTCCGACTCCGTTGACTCTTGTAGCTTCCGTCTATCGTTTCCTGCAGTACACGTCCGTTTTGTTCCAAGTCGATCACCTATTGTGTTGTATTGTCCTTACGTAACTGTTTTCAACTCGTAGCCCACTCAACATTCGCAATGTCTTTGGGCTCCTTCAAGTCGACACCGAGCCTGATATAATAATAGAACAGTTTCAGACTCAGCTGAGGTGGTGTTTGATTCAGATATGTGTGTGCAGAGCGCCAGGGCCAATGCGTAGCTATAGAGTGATTCAGATGTAGATCGTGGGCATTGCCTACAATGTTTGAAGGTACTTCCCGTGCGGTTGTGAGAGAGTATCTATGAGACAGACAGAGGCTTTCTATATGCTACGGCCATCTCCACACTGATCATATTGAGACCCCGCTAGTCCCCGAGCGTCCTACGGTTGTCTCGGCGCGGCACCGTCCCCACTGGCATCTCGTCCTCACTCATGAGCTCGCACGGGACACCACCCTCGGGTTGCTGTCTGAGCCTGCACAGATTGACCCTACCTCAGTGTGACCCCGGCGGTCGAGCATCCCTGATCACCTCCCTTCAGAGGCCATTTCTGCTATACGACGGGAGAAGACATGGTGTCGCGGGAACTGAAGATGCTTCAAGTCAGATACACGGACCAACCGGCCAGTTTGATGAGCAACACAGATGCTAAAAAACAACCCTGCCGCCGGGACTTCTCGGAAGGATGCTCTCAGAGTAGATCAAGTACTTAGGTACTTACCGTACCATTGCGCCTCCTCGTCACCAACTGGCCTAGTAGCCACACACCGCCATTTTTTCTATAAAAAATATGTAGGTCACGACAATGCGGTAGATGGTCACAAACAAGGAACGCAGAAGGGAACTGAGAGGTAGCAGGGTAGTAGTAGCATCAGATATTTAGTTTTACTTACTTAAGCGGAGAGGAATACAATGGACGTACTCCAATCTTTATCACTGCAATCATGACCACGAATGCGTTAGCAGTGCAAGAAAAGAGTATCCGATCCACTTTCCCCACTATACATGGTTTTTGTATCACATTGGGCCGACGGGTAATTGGGTGGAAACTTGCCTATGATATCAGTGGGCCACCATTTCTAGAAAGTAACTGAGTGCCTACTTGACTTGGACAAGGAGAAGTCTTGTAACGCATTCACAGCTCCGTCAACATCACTGGTTATCTAATGGGTGGAATCTCGTTTTCATCGTGGCCCATCACCTTGATTAGAAATTCATTGGCTGCGATGACCAGGCGGGAACAAGCATCAAGGGCATAGTGGATAGTGCAATGTGATGGGATCAGATAAAGAGGCACGTGTAGGTTGTGTTGGAAAAGCGCCCTTGTAAATAAACCTCCACGTATCCTATTTTCTGTCATCGTCCACCTAGCCGAAAAATATCTCACACGTTACCTGGAAAACTGAAGAACAGTGAGTCAATGGATGGGACCGATGAAATGACGGTACTGACACAAATTCAAGTGTCAGATGATGATGTTTCCACGTCCCATGACGCTGCGCGAGCAGGAGGAAGCCCAGTTCAAGATGAAGGGAAGGAGATTGAACGCCCAGTGACGGAGCTCCAGACGTCCTCCGCCATGACTAGTCAGCAAAATGTATGGAAGACAATCGAGATCGATGGGAGAGATGACATACATTCAGTCGCGTTCTTGATGGAGGGCAAACACGTTTTGAGTGGAGGAACAGGAGAGACAATTCGACGATGGCAATTGGAGGATGGCAAGGAAGTTGCAAGGCCAATAGATGTGGGGGGTTGGGGCAACACAATTGCTGTGTCAAGCGATGGGAAATGGATCGTGGGCGGATCGAGTGGGGGTTCTGTGTTGGTGTGGGACGTGGAGAGCCACGAGCAGGTGAGAGAGATGAGAGGCCATCGAGAAGGAGTGTATGCGGCGGATATCTCTCCAGATGGGACCAAAGTCGCTAGCGGATCGTATGACGGCACTGCTTGCATCTGGGAGCAGTCGACGGGCGAGCGACTACTGACACTGCAACATAACGAGTGGGTGGCCGCGGTCAAATTCTCACCGGATGGACGTCTTCTCGCCACCGCTGCCTGGGGTCACTCTATTTGTGTCTACAACGTCGAGGACGGCCATCTCCTCCACGAATTCTCAATCGGACCTGGCTCAAGTTTAAACCAATGCGTTGTGTGGAATGACAATACACACCTCTACGCCATCTCTCATGACGGTAAAATTCACTATCTCGACGTCTCCACCGGAGAAACACTCTCACAATGGCCCATCCGCACGAACGGTGTGAAAAAATGGGGGTGTGTCGCTCTGCCAAACAATCGTCGCTTCATCGCAGTCTCTGCCGAGTCGTCGGCATCGTTCTGGGATACGGCGACGCACACGAAAATCGGGTCTGACATCGACTACAATGACACGGTTAATACAATGGCGATTTCAGAAAACTACGACATCGCAATCGGTCATGGGAAGACAATCACCGTTCGGAACCTCGGTGATATCCTCCCTTGTCGCCATGTTCACAACGTAAGTGTACCTGCACTCAATAGGTCCTAGGTGTGCCTTATTGACTCAATTCCTACTGCCAACCCACCAGAATGCGGATCTTGGAGATACACAGGCAGGTGCGTGCATTACCCAAACTAGTCTAGACCATCGGCATGCTGATCCCATTTTTCTGATACCCGAAGAGATGACCGACCTCAAGAAAGCCATGGGGGAACTGAAGGATCAACTTACAGTGCTCCAAGGCCGCCACGAGGCACAGTCGCGCGAACTCGCCTCCGCTCAAAAGGAGATAGAGACCTTGAAATCATCCAATAAAGCACAAGATCGCCAAATAGATGCCCTGACTGCCGACGTGAGCCGCTGGAAACGCTCCGATGCCGCTAAAGCAGAAGACCTCGCCGCTGCGAACAAGGAGCTCGAGGAACGCCATCGTGATTCAGAGGAGCTCATTGCCATGCGCGAGGAACTTCAGGTCTCCCAATCTGAAATCATCCGGGTCCGGGAATGGTACGAAAAGCAATTTAGACGTCTCAAGTCCATCGTTGAACAAAATCAGCATACCCCATTCATCGTGCAACATTTCATTGTTCAGGCGGACGCACGTGCAGAGATGAATATCATCGAAACACTCCAACAACTCAATGAGAAGATAGATTGGAGTTCCACATTCATCGCAGATCGTATCATTCACAATTTCGAGCCCCGCACTACGAACCCAACGGAGGAACAAGTTTCTATTGCAACGAGGGTCACCAAATGTATCGGACAATCTCTGGTGAACCGATTACGAAGTAACTCACGCACCGAGGTCGTTGCGTATCTCCCCATCGCCTTTCGTGCCTACCTTATCTATCACCTGTGTGGGATCATGTCTTCGTGGTCCATGGATAGCGGGCCCGATCGGCTGATCCGCGAATTATACAGCATAGTCCGGAAATTAGGTAAAGAACTACATCTCAGTGTGCCATTGATTATTCTGCTGATGGTGAATAATAGAGTCACAAACGATATCTGCCCGCTGGCGATCGCTGACCTACGCTTCTCTCTCACCAACCTGTTCAAGCAACCCGGACATGCTTATCACATCTACGATGGACGGACTTTGTGATATCATTGTCACTGCTGGTTGTTCCCCTTCCGCCTCCGCTGCGAAAGAGATGATCGGGTTGAAATTCCAGGGTCGGTTATCCTTTATCCTTACCATCGCGGGGCAACTCAGTAAGTCGATCATGGACGCGCTGTCGGCCGACTATCGAGTCGAAGCGATTCGTCCACCGAAGATGTTAGATGGGCAAACGATGGAAGTCGACTCGGGTGGTGCAGTGAAAAAGTCGAGGAGCCAGTTTGTATTGTGCACCACGCAATTGGGCTTGTCAAAGGAGGTCATCACGCAGTCTGGGGTCGGTCCCAACAAGAAGAATACCCTTACGATGAGGAACGTCGTCAAGCCAAAGGTTATCACGGGATAAGGTGTGGTGCAGTACCGTCGTCGTCTCAGAAGTTCCATTTTAACGTCTCTTTGTCGCAAATGTATCTCTTTTCGACTGTGTTGTAGCCTCCGTCTATCGTTTCCTGCAGTACACGTCCTTTTTGTTCCAAATCGATTACTTATTATGTTGGTATCGTCCTTCCCAGCCATGTCCCTGGGTTGTACCATTTTCACTTGCAATTCCGAATACTATCATACTGTTTTTTGCTCTACTTGCTCATACTAGACGTCACTCCTGGGTGGATTGCTATCGCAATAAGCGAATGAATATCCAAATAGCACTGAATATCCAACCACTCGCGAGCGGGTCAGTGTTCGCAGCTTGAATGTCAGTAGGTTCCTTGGCACCGGGCCGGCCGCAGCCCCATAAGTGAATATGACCAGGACAGCATCGAGCAGTTAAAAGCGAGATATATACTGACCTTGGATCCATGACCGAGGGGCTATTCGAGTCGAAACTGACAACATAATAATGGAACAGTAAACGTAGGGTAGTGTTTGATCTGTGTATGCAGATCGTCTGCCAGGCCAATGCATAGAGTGATGTAGATAACGGGCATTCCCTACAACATTTAAAGTTACATCCCATGCGGTTGCAAGAGGGTATCTATAGGACAGACAGAGACTTACTATACGCTGCGAGCATCTCCACGTTGATCGTATTGAAACCCGAACGTCCTACAGTCGTCGCGGCACGCCACCAGTGACTAGCCATATAACCACTTTTTCTATAATAATAAGTACTTGCGTAGGTCACGATGGTGCTGTACACTGTGGATACTAGGACCGCCTATTTTCAGCGGAACACTCAATGAAACATTGGATTCAGTGCGTTTTTCTGCTGAAAGGGCACCCTGTTATTTTCAGTGATCCACTGAAGGCAAAATTTGCAGAAATTCAATGAAAAAAGTCACTGAAATTTCATTGGTCCTGCCTGTTATCTGTGCTAATCTAGTCACCTCTACCCCCACGTTAGGACCAGTACCGTGGCAGTACCGTGTTCATCTGGATCATTGAACTGAATCTCAGCGGTAATCACAATGAAGTTCAGATTTGTATATACTGAATACTAGTTACAAACCCGTGAAATCAACAGGATAGCAGGCGCCACAGTGAAGATACCGATTGCAGGTCAAAAGAATGGAATGGAAACCACCATCCAAGTCGCGGCGTCATTGTGCACGTCGACACATCATCCTGATCATTGCATGGGGCCATTGGGAATGCTTGCATGTTCGTGTGCACCAATGCGTCGATGTTCACATGTCGTACATGCTTAAGTTCATTGGCAGGTTGAAGTTGAAGGCCTTGGAGGAAATTTTTTATTTCCATATAAGTATTGAAATATTGTACATATATTGCCGCCGTACACTAGGCATCAATGGGCTTGTAGTCCAGTGGTTGTGTGCTGCAGTAGTGTGCGGTGCATGTTGGGTGCAAAGTCGGGAGTTCGAGCCTCGCAGATGCAGTTTTTTTTTAGAACAGTTTTTTTGCCCCCAGAATGTAGTAGCCCATCGGCACATCAATTTATGTAGCAGAATGGAGAGATCAGACAGAATTTGGGGGAGGAAAACATGTATTTCATGGGATACAGCCGTTAGATTCAGTGAAAAATTTAACTGAAGTGAAGGGAGTCAACCTCTGAATATGGGTGATAGTTCGGGGAAATTCAGTGGAAAAATCCATTGAACTTCAGAGTGGATTGGTGCCGCTTCAGCGGATTTCTTTCCAATGAAATTCATGTAAGTACCCTGTGAACCCCCGGTCAATATGCACTTAAACCGCCGCTGAAATTCATTGAATCTACTGCCCACAGTGTGTAGATAGTTCCAAAGAAGGAACACAAAAGCGAACTTAGAGGTAGCGGGGTAGTAGTAGCACTGGATTTTGAGATTTACTTAAACAGAGCGGAATACAAGGGGTGTACCGCAATCTTTATCACTGCAATCATCACCACGGATGCGTTGAAAGGACCAAACAGTGCAGGAAAAGAGTGTCCCGATCCACTTTTCCCCCATTATACATAGGTTTTTTATTGGGTTAAAGGGAGTTCCAACTTGCACTTGACGTCCATAGTAGCTGTCTCCTGCCATTGTCCAAAGTACAACGGCGTTGCATCCTTCAACTCCCTCATAAACTCCCCCATCAAATCTTCGCTGAAGACGTTCTCGTCGTAGGACATGAGGTACTGAAGCTGTTTTTGGGTGGTAAGTGCGTCGAGGTAAAAATCATCTGGACATAAACGAAGATGGCTTTGCCAATATTCCCATCGTCAGGTACCGTGCAGGCTGGATATCCGGCACGGTGGGGGTGAGGGAACGATGAGATTGAGGAAAGATGATGATTCGCGGGGAGTGGATAGTCCAGTGGCGTCGTGCGATCCATCTACAGTTGATCCTCGACAAAAAATGAAGATACAAGATAAAAGCGGCGTCGCGAGAACTTGGACGATCACCCAGAATGGAGCCTCATTGAGTGAAGACGGGTCCAAGATTTTTCAAAGGAAGAGGCTCTGCGGCCTCGGCGCTCGAACGGGTCCAATCTTCGTTCCTTCTCTGGTTCGCTGCCTTCGACTTGTTTCGAGTGCGCTGTTGTGTGTCGCAATGCATATTTCGAGTTAGCCATCGTGCCGAGCGGCATGAACGGGAGGACGTGCTGGTGGAAGCTAAAATTCAGCCCTATTTCTCTGGAACCTCCGATGCAAAACCAGTCCGGGTCAAAGTGCGAACCAGTCCGATACAACAGCAGAGGCCATCGTTTTGATACTCCCGTTCTCTTTCAGAAATCTCTCCCCTTAGTTAGCGACCTGACTAAATATGTGGTAGGCAGAATTGAGAGTGATATTGTGACGTCTGCAGTTAGAGGTGTGACATACTTGCTTATGTAATTGAGACCCTTACTGCGAGAACGTCAAGACTCGAGAGCATACTCTTCCGAATCTGTGTTTCACAAGTGGTAAGTCATGAAGGAACACCGAATTCTCCAATGGGCAGTACATCTGAAGCCTCTCCTTGATAAGGGTTGGACGAGGATCAAATGGAGTTGACAGTGCCAGTCTGGAAAAACGATCGCAGAATGGTGCTCGCTGAACAACATGGAGGTTTTGTGGGCGGTCAGTTTGGTTGAGCATGTGAGTAGCCTTGAATATAACGGCTGTGAGCTATTCTCATTGTCATCAATAAATCACTCAGCGTCATTGAACGACGATACAGTACCAAAGGTCACTTCTTCCTCGCGGAGAGAGGTGATACTTCGTTCCCGAACAACAAAGTGGAGAGTCTGGAGACGATTTCTTCGGATACCTCGGCTGCAATGAGCGAGAAGCGTCGTTTCACGGATGACCATGCTCGGCACACGTTATGGACAGGTAGGTCCACTCTTTCAAAACTCATTCTATGTTGGAAACATATTCAACGCTATTCTATACGGTTCGTCCTAGTTCCGAACACTTCCATCTTGTTTACTAGTATCTATCACCGGGTTCGCACTAGGTGTCGAATTAGTGCTGTACTTTCAGACCATGAACCGGCTGCGCAAGGCGAAAGTTCGCCATGGTTCTGATAGGTTTGTCGTGTTCTTCACCACCGCGCTGCTCCTCTGCATTACCGTATTTGTGGCGACGCAGTCCATCATGGCCCAGGAAATGTGGGTAGTTCATCAAGATTGGCCAGGAGGATCTACCGCGCATTTCTTGGAGTATTCCTCCGCGTGGTACGAAACGCTCGGATCGACGGCATCCATTCTTCTCCAACCGATAAGCAATGCTTTACTTGTGAGCACTTCAAAGGTGGCAAAATGATCGAGTTTGTTCAATTTGTCGTAGATTCACCGTTGCTGGACAGTCTGGTGCGGCAATTGGAAGGTTATTTTGTTCCCGTGTGTACTCTGGCTGGCCACACTGGGTAAGTCTGCTGTATCCCTCGACACCATTATATTCAACATAGTTCTGGACAGTCTTTGGGATCCTCGAGTTGTATGCTTCAGGGTCTCCAAATACCGACTTTTTCGCCGGGTTCGCGGCAAACGTTGGGCTTGCATATTTCTCGCTGACTATTGGTCTCAATGTCATCACGACGAGCATCATCTGTGCACGAATCGTCTCCTATGCGCGGATCATGCGCAATGAACTCGGCCTGGAATTTGCGTCGACATACTTTACGACGGCGTCCGTCATCGTCGAGTCCGCGCTCCCGTACACCCTATTTGGGATCGCCTTCCTCGTCGCCTTTGGGATGCAAAGCGAGTTCTCGGTCCTGCTCTTATCGCTCTACGGGATGTTTACTGTAAGTGTGACCTGCGTCTCCGAGTCATGGGGACGTGGATAACTCATCTCGCATCGTATTTGTAGTGCATCTCGCCACAGATGCTCATCCTTTGTGTCGCCGAGGGGAGGGCGTGGACGAGAGACACTGGGTCACAACACCTCACCTCGCTGGAGTTTGCGTTTGGCGATCTGACAGGCCAGCATTCGGAATCGGGTCATGCCCAGACTGCAGTTCATCTACATGGTTCACAGCCGTCCGAATCGAGCAATTGCCACTCAGAAAAATCGGTCAAGGCGGAGGTATAACACCAATTCAATCTCCATTCGTTATGTATTGCTAGACTAGGATCAGGATATCCTGTGGACAGATCCTTATTATTGCAGCAGAAGTGTTTTTATACCCGAAATCGTCAGATGAATAATGGGACATGGAAATAGAGGTGTGCATCTGGGCGCAGACTGGGTCTGAGTCACTCGTGACGATGTTGTCACAAGGTCAACATTACCGTCCAAAGAGGTGAGGTGGAGATGGTGATCAAGATGCGAAGAAAGACAAGTTGACCTCAGTGGAGGGTACGATGAGATAGAGGGGACGCTGGCACAGCTTGAGAAGTGCAAAAGAGGACATAGTGGTGGGCGTGTGGATGAACATGGACGTAAATTTTGAGTAGCCTGACCAGTAAAGAACCACCATTCCACCGACAGATCAGATGACCAGTGGGACAAGGGGTGAAGGGCAAAGGCGAATAGACACGAAATTACCAAAGTTGAGGGCTTGGCATTCAGGTTGATACGGGCGTGGACGTGGACGATGTCGAGTTACTGTGTACGACTCAGGGCAGACGACGATTGCGCGACTCTTATCAAGGTCATGATAGCAACTCAAGGACCCGGGAGCAGATACAAGGAGAACGTGGGAGGCCAGGCCCGAAACTGTGAAACTTCCTATGGGGTGGTGGTGTAGAATGAGCGAGATACGCAGCGAGGCCAACCAAGGCGAGGATGACCTGATAACTGTCAACGAACCACAAGAACCACTGAACGGCTTGATATCCTCACCGCCGTGCCTTCATGCCAGTGTACGCATACATATATGACGCTGCTCTTTCAGAATCACCCATCTGGATCGTTATCTAATGGGCGGATTCTTGTTTTCATCATGGCCCATCACCTTGATTAGAAATTCATTGGCTGCGATGATCAGGCGAGGAAGAAGCATCAAGGGCGTAGGGGATAGTGCGATCTGATGGGATCCGATAAAGAGGCACGTGTAGGCTGCACGAAAAAGCGCCCCTTGTGAACAAACCTCCTCGTATCCTATTTTCTGTCATCGACTACCTAGCTGAAAAATGTCTCGTAGGTTACCTGGAAAACTGGTGAACAGTGAGTCAATGGATGGGACCGATGAAATTACGGTACTGACGAAACTTCAACTGTCGGATGGTGGTCCCACGTCCCATGACGCTGCACATGCAGGAGAAAGCCCGGTTGAAGATCAAGGGAAGGAGATTGAACGCCCAATGACAGGGCCCCAGACGTCCTCCGCTATGACTAGTCAGCAAAATGTGCGGAAGACAATCGAGATCGATGGGAAAGATGACATACATTCAGTCGCGTTCCTGATGGGCAAACACGTTTTGAGTGGAGGAATGGGAGAGAAAATTCGACGATGGCAATTGGAGGATGGCAAGGAAGTTGCAAGGCCGATAGATGTGGGGGGCTGGGGCAACGCCATTGCGGTATCAAGGGATGGGAAATGGATCGTAGGCGGTTCATGTTGGGGATCTGTGTTGGTGTGGAACGTGGAGAGCAACGAGCGGGTGGGCGAGCTGAGAGGACACACAAGAGGAGTGTATGCTGTGGACATCTCGCCAGATGGGACCAAAATTGCTGGTGGATCGTATGACAAGACTGCTTGCATCTGGGAGCGGTCAACGGGCGAGCAACTGCTGACACTACAACATGACGAGTGGGTGGCTGCGGTCAAATTATCACCGGATGGACGTCTTCTCGCCACTGCCACTTGGGAACGTAACTCTGTTCGCGTCTACAACGTCGAGGATGGCAGTCTCCTCTACGAATTCTCAATCGGACCTGGCTCAAGTTTAAACCAATGCCTTGCGTGGGATGACGACACACACCTCTACGCCATATCCCATGACGGTAAAATCCACTATCTCGATGTTTCCACCGGAGAAACACTCTCACAATGGCCCATCCGCACGAACGGTGTGAAACAATGGGGGTGTGTCGCTCTACCAAACAATCGTCGCTTCATCGCAGCCTCTGCCGACTCGTCAATGTCGTTCTGGGATACGGCGACGCACACAGAAATCGGGTCCGACATCGACTACGATGACACAGTTAATACAATGGCGATTTCAGAAAACTACGACATCGTAATCGGTCATGGCAAGACAATCACCGTTCGGAACCTCGGTGATATCCTCCCTTGTAGCTATGTTCACAACGTATGTGTACCTGCACCCATAGGTCTTAGGCGTGCCTTATTTACTCAATTCCTACTGCCAACCCACCAGAATGCGGGTCCTGGAGAAAGAATGACGTCCCAGGCAACCCAAACTAGTCTAGACCATCAGCATGCTGATGTCGGTTTTCTGATACCCGAAGAGATGACCGACCTCAAGAAAGCCATGGGGGAATTGAAGGATCAGCTTACAGTGCTTCAAGGCCTCCACGAGGCACAGTCACGCGAACTCACCTCGGCTCAAAAGGAGCTAGAGACCTTGAAATCCTCGATTATAGCCAAAGATCGCCAAGTTGACGCCCTTACTGCTGACGTGGACCACTGGAAACGTTCCCATGCCGTCAAAACAGAAGAACTCGCCGTTGCGAACAAGGAACTCGAGGAACGCCGTCGTGATTCAGAGGAGCTCATTGCCGTGCGCGAGGAACTTCAGGTCTCCCAATCTCGAATCATCCAGGTCCAGGAATGGTACGAAAACCATTTTAGACATCTCAAGTCCGTCGTCGAACAAAATCAGCGTACACCATTCATTGTGCAAAATTTCATTACTCAGGCGGACGCACGTGCCGAGATGAATATTATTGAAACACTCCAACAACTCAATGAGAGGATAGATTGGAGTTCCAAATTCATCGCGGATCGTATCATTCACAATTTCGAGCCCTGCACTACGAACCCGACGGAGGAACAGGTTTCTATTGCAACGAGGGTCACTGAATGTATCGGACAATCTCTGGTGAACCGATTACGGTGTAACACACGCACCGAGGTCGTTGCGTATCTCCCTATCGCCTTTCGTGCCTACCTTATCTATCACCTGTGTGGGATCATGTCTTCGTGGTCCATGGATAGCGGGCCCAATCGGGTGATCCGTGAATTATACAGCGTAATCCGGAAATCAGGTGAAGAACTAAATCTCAGCGCGCCATTGATTGTTCCGCTGATGGTGAATAATAGAGTCACAAACGATATCTGCCCGCTGGCGATCGCTGACCTACGCTTCTCTCTCACCGACCTGTTCAAGCAACCCAGACATGCTTATCACATCTACGATGGACGGACTTTGTGATATCATTGTCACTGCTGGTTGTGCCCCTTCCATCTCTGCTGCGAAAGAGATGATCGCGTCGAAATTCCGGGGTCGGTTATCCTTCATCCTCACCACTGTGGGACAGCTCACTAAGTCGATCATGGACGCACTGTCAGCCGACTATCGAGTCGAAGCGGTTCGTCCACCGAAGATGTTAGATGGGCAAACGATGGAAGTCGACTCGGGTGGTGCAGCGAAAAAGTCGAGGAGCCAGTTTGTATTGTGCACCACGCAGTTGGGTTTGTCGAAGGAGGTCATCACGCAGTCTGGGGTGGGTCCCAACAAGAAGAATACCCTTACTATGACGAACATCGTCAAGGCAAAGGTTATCACTGGGTAAGGTGAGGTGCAGTACCGTCGTCTCAGAAGTTCCGTTTCAACGTCTCTTTGATCTCTTTTTGGCTGTGTTATAGCTTCCGTCTATCGTTTCTTGCAGTACACGTCCTTTTCGTTCCAAATTGATTACCCATTGTGTTTGTACCGTCCTTCCCAGCCATGTCCCTGGGTCGTACTATTTTCGCTTGCGATTCCGAATGCTATCATACTGTTTTTTGCTCTACTTTCTCACACTAGACACTCCTGGGTGGATTGCTCTCGCAATAAGCGAATGAATATCCAAATAGCACTGAACATCCAACCACTCGCGAGCGAATCAGTGTTCGCAGCTTGAATGTCAGTAGGTTCCTTGACACCGGGCCGGCCGCAGCCCCATAAGTGAATATGACCAGGCCAGCATCAAGCAGTTAAAAGCGAGATATATACTGACCTTGGATCCATGACCGAGGGGCTATTCGAGTCGAAACTGACAACATAATAATGGAACAGTAAAAGTAGGGTAGTGTTTGATATGTGTATGCAGATTGTTTGCCAGGCCGATGCATAGGGCGATGTAGATAACGGTCATTCCCTACAATGTTCAAAATTACATCCCATGCGGTTGCAAGAGGGTATCTATAGGACAGACAGAGACTTACTTACGCTGCGAGCATCTCTATGTTGATCATATCGAGACCCGAACGTCCTACAGTCGTCGCGGCGCGCCATTGTCCCCATATTCTCATTCTCACCCATGAACTCACACAGGACGCCACCCTGGGGTTTCTGTCTGAGCCTGCACAGATTGACCTCGCCATTGGTGTGACCCCGGCGGTCGAGCACCCCACCTCCTTCAATGGCCATTTCTGCTATACGACGGGAGAAGACGGTATCGCGGGAACTGAAGGCGCTTAGATGCACCAACCGGGTACGTGCCCAAGTTAGATGAGCAACACAGATGATAAGTAAATAATCCTGTTGCTGGGGCTCTGGAGGACACTCTCAGAGTAGATCGAGGACTTATGTACTTACTGTGTTATTACGCCTCGTCACCAGCAGGCGTAGTAGCCATGTAACCACCTTTTCTATAACAATACGTAGGTCACGACGATGCTGTAGATTGTTCCAAAGAAGGAACGCAAAAGCGAACTTAGAGGTAGCGGGGTAGTAGTAGCACCGGACTTTCAAACAGAGAGGAATACACGGGGCGTACAGCAATCTTTATCACTGCAATCATCACCATGGATGCGTTGAAAGGACCAAACAGTGCAGTAAAAGAGTGTTCCGATCCACTTTTTTCCCATTATACATGGTTTTTTATTGGGTTAAAGGGAGTTCCAACTTGCACTTGACGTCCCTGGTCGTCTCCTGCCGTTGTCCAAAGTACAATGGCGTTGCATCCTTCAGCTCCCCCATAAGCTCCCCCATCAGACCTTCGCTGAAGACATTCTCGTCGTAGGACGTGAAGTACTGAAGCTGTTTTTGGGTGGTAAGTGCGCCGAGGCAAACACCATCTGGACATGAACGAAGATGGCTTTGCCAACATTCCCATCGTCAGGTACCATGCAGAGTGGACATCCCGTACGGTGGGGGTGAGGAAACGATGAGATTGGGGAGGTGATGGTTCGCGGGGAGTGGATAGTCGAGTGGCGTCATGCGATCCATCTACAATTGATGCTCGACAAAAAATGAAGATACAAGATAAAAGCGGCATCGCGAGAACTTGGATACTCACCCAGAATGATCACTTACGTTTCCTAAACTGGAGCCTCACTGAGTGAAGACGAGTCCAAGATTTTCCAAAGGAAGAGGCTCTGAGGCCTCACTGGCGCTTGAACGGGCCCGCTCCTCGCTCCTTGAATTCTCCAGTTCGCTGCCTTCGACTTGTTTGTTTCGAGCGCGCTGTTGTGCGTTGCAATGCATATTTAGAGGAACCGGGAGTTCCTAAACAGCTTCTCGCTCCTCAACTTCACCCATTCGCACCATAACAAGAACCGCCCAAACGACATGAGATCTTGGAATCATGGTGCGCCGTCGACCAGTTCCAGCTCGTCTCTTTTCTTGTTAGCCATCGCCGAGCGGCATGAATGGGAGGACGTACTGGTGGAAGCTAAAATTCAGCCCTATTTCTCTGGAGCCTCTGTTGCAAAACCGGGTCAAAGTGCGAACTAGTCCGATGCAACAGCAGAGGCTATCGTTTTTTATACTCCCATTCTCCTTCAGAAATCTCTCCCCTTAGATAGCAACCTGACTAAATACGTGGTAGGCAGAATTAAGAGTGATATTGTGACGTCTGCAGTGAGAGGTGTGATATATTGCTTATATAATTGAGACCCTTACTGCGAGTCGAGAATGTCGGTAAGTCATCAGGGAACACCAAATTCTCCAATGGGCAGTACATCTGGATTCTGAAGCCTGTCCTTGATAAGGGTTGGATGAGGATCAAATGGAGTCGACAGTGCCAGTCTGGAAAAACGATTGCAGAATGGTGCTCGTCGAACAACATGGAAGTTTTGTGGGTGGTCGGTTTGGTTGAGCATGTGAGTAGCCTTGGAGATAACGGCCGTGGGCTATTCCTATTTTAATCGACAAATCACTCAGCGTCATTGAACGATTATACATTACCAAAGGTCACTTCTTCCTCGCGGAGACAGGTGATGTTTCGTTCCCGAACAACAAAGAGGAGACCGTCGGTTTCTTCGGATACTAGTACCTTGGCTGCAATGAGCGGGAAGCGTCGTTTCACGGATGACCATGCTCAGCGCACGTTATGGACAGGTAGATCCACTGTTTCAAAACTCATTCTATGTTGGAAACATATTCAACGCTATTCTATATGGTTCGTCCTAGTTCCGAACACTTCCATCTTGTTCATCTATCACTGGGTTCGCACTAGGTGTCGAATTAGTGTTGTACTTTCAGACCATGAACCGGCTGCGCAAAGCAAAGGTTCGCCATGGCTCTAATAGGTTTTTCATGTGCTTCAGCACCGCACTGCTCCTCTGCATTACCGTATTCGTGGCGACGCAGTCTATCATGGCCCAGGCAATGTGGGTAGTGCATCAAGATTGGCCAGGAGGATCTACCGCGTATTTCTTGGAGTAATCCTCCGTTTAGTACGAAATGCTCGGATCGACAGCATCCATTCTCCTCCAACTGATGAGCGATGCTTCACTTGTGAGCACTTCAAAGGTGGCAAAATGATCTAGTTTGCTCAATTTGTCGTAGATCCACCGTTGCTGGACAGTCTGGTGCGGCAATTGGAAGGTCATTTTGTTCCCGTGTGTACTCTGGCTGGCCACACTTGGTAAGTCTGCTGTATCCCTCAACACCATTATGTTCAACACAGTTACTGGGCAGTCTTTGGCATCCTCGAGTTGTATGCTTCAGGGTCTCCAAATACCGACTTTTTCGCCGGGTTCGCGGCAAACGTTGGGCTTGCATATTTCTCGCTGACTATTGGTCTCAATGTCATCACGACGAGCATCATCTGTGCATGAATCGTCTCTTATGCGCGGATCATGCGCAATGAACTCGGCCCGGAATTTGCATCCACATACTTTACGACGGCGTCTGTCATCGTCGAGTCCGCGCTCCCGTACACCCTATTTGGGATCGCCTTCCTGGTCGCCTTTGGAATGCAAAGCGAGTTCTCGGTCCTGCTCTTATCGCTTTACGGGATGTTTACTGTAAGTGTGACCCGCGTCTCCGAGTCATGGGGACGTGGATAACTCATATTGCATCGTACTTGTAGTGCATCTCGCCACAGATGCTCATCCTTCGTGTGGCCGAGGGGAGGGCGTGGACGAGAGACACTGGGTCGCAACACCTCACCTCGCTGGAGTTTGCGTTTGGCGATCTGACAGGCCAGCATTCGGAATCAGGTCATGCCCAGACTGCAGTTCATCTGCATGCTTCGCAGCCGTCCAAATCGAGCAATTGCCACTCAGAAAAATCGGTCAAGGCGGAGGTATAACATCAATTCAATCTCCATTCGTTATGTATTGCTAGACTAGGATCAGGATATCCTGTGGACAGATGCGTATTATTGCAGTAGAAGTGTTTTTATACCCGACATTGTCAGATGAATAATGGGACATGGAAATAGAGGTATGATCTCCACAGAGGTGTCTCTGGGCGAAGACTGGGTCATGAGGATGTTGCCACAAAGTCAACATTATCGTCCAAAGAGATGAGGTAGAGATGGTGATCCAGATGCTCAGAAAGACAAGTGGGTCGTTGAATCCATGTTGACCTCGGTGGAGGGTGCGATGAGATAGAGGAGACGTTGGCATAGCTTGAGAAGTGCAAAAGAAAGTTGGACATAGTGGTGGGTGTGTGGATGGACATGGACGTAAATTTTGAGCAGCCTGACCAGTAAAGAACCACCATTCCGCCGACAGATCAGATAACCAGTGGGACAACTTGAAAGGGGTGAAGAGCGAAGACGAAAAGACACGAAATTGCCAAAGCTGAGGGCTTGGTATTCAGGTTGATTCGGGCGTGGACATGGACGACGTTGAATTAGTGTGTACGACTCAGGGCAGACGACGATTGCGGGACTCTCATGAAGGTCATGATAGCAACTCAAGGACTCGGGAGGAGATACAGGTCAGGCGGGGAAGAAGCATCAAGGCCACAGGGGATAGTGCGATCTGATGGGATCCGATAAAGAGGCACGTGTAGGCTACGCGAAAAAGCGCCGCACTTGCAAATAAACCTCCTACGTACCCTATTTTCTGTCGTCATCCACCTAGCCGAAAAATGTCTCGTAGGTTACTTGGAAAACTGGTGAACAGTGAGTCAATGGATGGGATCGATGAAATTACGGTACTGACGAAATCTCAACTGTTGGATGGTGGTCCCACGTCCCATGACGCTGCACGAGCAGGAGGAAGCCCGGTTCAAGATGAAGGGAAGGAGATTGAATGCCCAGTGATGGGGCCCCAGACGTCCTCCGCTATGACCAGCCAGCAAAATGTACGGAAGATAATCGAGATCGATGGGAGAGATGCCATATATCCAGTCGCGTTCCTGATGGGGGGCAAACAGGTTTTGAGTGGAGGAAAGGAAGGGAAAATTCGACGATGGCGATTGGAGGATACCGAGGAAGTTGCAAGGCCAATAGATGTGGGGGGTTGGGCCAATGCCATTGCTGTATCAAGTGATGGGAAGTGGATCGTGGGCGGTTCGGATGGAGGACGTGTGTTGGTGTGGAACGTGGAAAGCCACGAGCAGGTGAGAGAGATGAGAGGACACACAAGAGGAGTTATTGCGGTGGATATCTCGCCAGATGGGACCAAAATCGCTAGCGGGTCATGGGACAAGACTGCCTGCATCTGGGAGCAGTCGACGGGCGAGCAACTACTGACACTGGAACATGATAACGATGTGGTCGCGGTCAAATTCTCACCAGACGGACGTCTTCTTGCAACTGCCACCTGGAGTCGTTCTGTTCGCGTCTACAACGTCAAAGATGCATCTCCTCCAAGAATTCCCCATCAAAGTTGGCTCAATTTTCAACCAATGCCTTGCATGGAATGATGGCACACACCTCTATGCCATCTCTCTTGTCGGTAGTAGAATCCACTACCTTGACGTTTCCACCGGAGAAACACTCTCATGGCCCATCCGCACAGACGGCGCGAGAAAACGGGGGTGCATCGCTCTGCCAAACAATCGTAGCTTCATTGCAGTCTCTGCCCACTCGTCAATATCGTTCTGGGATACGACGACACAGTCGAAAATCGGATCTGACATTGACTACAATGACATGGTTAATACAATGGCGATTTCAGAAAACTACGACATCGCAATCGGCTATGGTACGACGATCACCGTTCGGAACCTCGGTGATATCCTCCCTTCTCGCTATGTTCCCAATGTAAGTGTACCTGTAGAATTAGCAGGCATTATATGTGCCTTATTGACTCAATTTCTACTGCCAACCCCCCAGAATGTGGATCCTGGAGAAAGAATGACATCCCATCGTACACAGGCAGGTGCATGCATCACCCAAACTAGTCTAGACCATTGACATGCTGATCCCGGTTTTCTAATACCCGCAGAGATGACCGACCTCAAGAAAGCCATGGGGGAACTGAAGGATCAACTTACAGTGCTCCAAGGCCGCCACGAGGCGCAGTCGCGCGAGCTCGCCTCGGCTCAAAACGAGCTAGAGACCTTGAAATCGTCCAATAAAGCAAAAGATCGCCAAATAAATGCTCTGACTACCGACGTGGGACGCTGGAAACGCTCCGATGCCACCAAAGCAGAAGAGCTCGCCGCTGCGAACAAGGAACTCGAGGAACGCCGTCGTGATTCAGAGGAGCTCATTGCCGTGCGCGAGGAACTCCAGTTCTCCCAATCTCAAACTGTCCAGGCCCGGAAATGGTACGATGAGCAGTTTAGACAGCTCAAGTCCGTCGTCGAACAAAATCAGCGCACACCATTTATCGTTCAAAATTTCATTGCTCAGGCCGACGCACGTGCAGAGATGAATATCATCGAAATACTCCAACAACTCAATGAGAAGATAGATTGGAGTTCCACGTTCATCGCCGATCGTATCATCCACAATTTCCAGCCCCGCACTACGAACCCAACGGAGGAACAAGTTTCTATTGCAACGAAGGTCACCGAATGTATCGGACAATCTCTGGTGAACCGATTACGAAGTAACTCACGCACCGAGGTCGTTGCGTATCTCCCCGTCGCCTTTCGTGCCTACCTTATCTATCACCTGTGTGGGATCATGTCTTCGTGGTCCGTGGATAGCGGGCCCAATCGGCTCATCCGTGAATTATACAGCATAGTCCGGAAATTAGGTGAAGAATTAATCTCAGCGCGTCATTGATTGTTCCGCTGATGGTGAATAATAGAGTCACAAACAATATCTGCCTGCTGGCGATCGCTGACCTACGCTTCTCTCTCACCAACCTGTTCAAGCAACCCGGACATGCTTATCGCATCTACGATGGACGGACTTTGTGATATCATTGTCACTGCTGGTTGTTCCCCTTCCGCCTCCGCTGCAAAAGAGATGATCGGGTCGAAATTCCGGGGTCGGATATCCTTCATCCTCACCACCGTGGGACAGCTCACTAAGTCGATCATGAACGCACTGTCGGCCGACTACCGAGTCGAAGCGATTCGTCCACCGAAGATGTTAGATGGGGAAACGATGGAAGTCGACCCGGGCGGTGCAGCGAAAAAATCGAGTCAGTTTGTATTGTGTACCACGCAGTTGGGTTTGTCAAAGGAGGTGATCACGCAGTCTGGGGTCGGTCTCAACAAGAAGAATACCCTTACTGTGACGAACGTCGTCAAGGCAAAGGTTATCACGGGATAAGATGTAGGATTGGTGCAATACTGTTGCCACCGATTTCGTTTCAACGGCTCATTGCCGCAAGTCCATCTCTTTCCGACTCCGTTGACTCTTGTAGCTTCCGTCTATCGTTTCCTGCAGTACACGTCCGTTTTGTTCCAAGTCGATCACCTATTGTGTTGTATTGTCCTTACGTAACTGTTTTCAACTCGTAGCCCACTCAACATTCCCAATGTCTTTGGGCTCCTTCAAGTCGACACCGAGCCTGATATAATGATAGAACAGTTTCAGACTCAGCTGAGGTGGTGTTTGATTCAGATATGTGTGTGCAGAGCGCCAGGGCCAATGCATAGCTATAGAGTGATTCAGATGTAGATCGTGGGCATTGCCTACAATGTTTGAAGGTACTTCCCGTGCGGTTGTGAGAGAGTATCTATGAGACAGACAGAGGCTTTCTATATGCTATGGCCATCTCCACACTGATCATATTGAGACCCCACTAGTCCCCGAGCGTCCTACGGTTGTCTCGGCGCGGCACCGTCCCCATCTCGTCCTCACTCATGAGCTCGCACGGGACACCGCCCTCGGGTTGCTGTCTGAGCCTACACAGATTGACCGTCCTACCTCAGTGTGACCCCGGCGGTCGAGCATCCCTGATCACCTCCCTTCAGAGGCCATTTCTGCTATACGACGGGAGAAGACATGGTGTCGCGGGAACTGAAGATGCTTCAAGTCAGATACACGGACCAACCGGCCAGTTTGATGAGCAACACAGATGCTAAAAAACAACCCTGCCGCCGGGACTTCTCGGAAGGATGCTCTCAGAGTAGATCAAGTACTTAGGTACTTACCGTACCATTGCGCCTCCTCGTCACCAACTGGCCTAGTAGCCACACACCGCCATTTTTTCTATAAAAAATATGTAGGTCACGACAATGCGGTAGATGGTCACAAACAAGGAACGCAGAAGGGAACTGAGAAGTAGCAGGGTAGTAGTAGCATCAGATATTTAGTTTTACTTAAGCGGAGAGGAATACAATGGACGGACTCCAATCTTTATCACTGCAATCATGACCACGAATGCGTTAGCAGTGCAAGAAAAGAGTATCCGATCCACTTTCCCCACTATACATGGTTTTTGTGTCACTTTGGGCCGACGGGTAATTGGGTGGAAACTTGCCTATGATATCAGTGGGCCACCATTTCTAGAAAGTAACTGAATGCCTACTTGACTTGGACAAGGAGAAGTCTTGTAACGCATTCACAGCTCCGTCAACATCACTGGTTATCTAATGGGTGGAATTTCGTTTTCATAGTGGCCCATCACCTTGATTAGAAATTCATTGGCTGCGATGACCAGGCGGGAACAAGCATCAAGGGCATAGTGGATAGTGCAATGTGATGGGATCAGATAAAGAGGCACGTGTAGGTTGTGTTGAAAAAGCGCCCTTGTAAATAAACCTCCACGTATCCTATTTTCTGTCATCGTCCACCTAGCCGAAAAATGTCTCACACGTTACCTGGAAAACTGAAGAACAGTGAGTCAATGGATGGGACCGATGAAATGACGGTACTGACAGAAATTCAAGTGTCAGATGATGATGTTTCCACGTCCCATGACACTGCGCGAGCAGGAGGAAGCCCGGTTCAAGATCAAGGGAAGGAAATTGAACCCCCAGTGACGGAGCTCCAGACGTCCTCCGCCATGACTAGTCAGCAAAATGTACGGAAGACAATCGAGATCGATGGGAGAGATGACATACATTCAGTCGCGTTCTTGATGGAGGGCAAACACATTTTGAGTGGAGGAACAGGAGAGACAATTCGACGATGGCAATTGGAGGATGGCAAGGAAGTTGCAAGGCCAATAGATGTGGGGGGTTGGGGCAACACAATTGCTGTGTCAAGCGATGGGAAATGGATCGTGGGCGGATCGAGTGGGGGTTCTGTGTTGGTGTGGGACGTGGAGAGCCACGAGCAGGTGAGAGAGATGAGAGGCCATCGAGAAGGAGTGTATGCGGCGGATATCTCTCCAGATGGGACCAAAGTCGCTAGCGGATCGTATGACGGCACTGCTTGTATCTGGGAGCGGTCGACGGGCGAGCGACTATTGACACTGCAACATAACGAGTGGGTGGCCGCGGTCAAATTCTCACCGGATGGACGTCTTCTCGCCACCGCTGCCTGGGGTCACTCTATTCGTGTCTACAACGTCGAGGACGGCCATCTCCTCCACGAATTCTCAATCGGACCTGGCTCAAGTTTAAACCAATGCGTTGCGTGGAATGACAATACACACCTCTACGCCATCTCTCATGACGGTAAAATTCACTATCTCGACGTCTCCACCGGAGAAACACTCTCACAATGGCCCATCCGCACGAACGGTGTGAAAAAATGGGGGTGTGTCGCTCTACCAAACAATCGTCGCTTCATCGCAGTCTCTGCCGAGTCGTCGGCATCGTTCTGGGATATGGCGACGCACACGAAAATCGGGTCTGACATCGACTACAATGACACGGTTAATACAATGGCGATTTCAGAAAACTACGACATCGCAATCGGTCATGGGAAGACAATCACCGTTCGGAACCTCGGTGATATCCTCCCTTGTCGCCATGTTCACAACGTAAGTGTACCTGCACTCAATAGGTCTTAGGTGTGCCTTATTGACTCAATTCCTACTGCCAACCCACCAGAATGCGGATCTTGGAGATACACAGGCAGGTGCGTGCATCACCCAAACTAGTCTAGACCATCGGCATGCTGATCCCATTTTTCTGATACCCGAAGAGATGACCGACCTCAAGAAAGCCATGGGGGAACTGAAGGATCAACTTACAGTGCTCCAAGGCCGCCACGAGGCGCAGTCGCGCGAACTCGCCTCCGCTCAAAAGGAGATAGAGACCTTGAAATCATCCAATAAAGCACAAGATCGCCAAATAAATGCCCTGACTGCCGACGTGAGCCGCTGGAAACGCTCCGATGCCGCTAAAGCAGAAGAGCTCGCCGCTGCGAACGAGGAGCTCGAGGAACGCCGTCGTGATTCAGAGGAGCTCATTGCCATGCGCGAGGAACTTCAGGTCTCCCAATCTGAAATCATCCGGGTCCGGGAATGGTACGAAAAGCAATTTAGACATCTCAAGTCCATCGTTGAACAAAATCAGCATACCCCATTCATCGTGCAACATTTCATTGTTCAGGCGGACGCACGTGCAGAGATGAATATCATCGAAACACTCCAACAACTCAATGAGAAGATAGATTGGAGTTCCACTTTCATCGCCGATCGTATCATTCACAATTTCGAGTCCCGCACTACGAACCCAACGGAGGAACAAGTTTCTATTGCAACGAGGGTCACCAAATGTATCGGACAATCTCTGGTGAACCGATTACGAAGTAACTCACGCACCAAGGTCGTTGCGTATCTCCCTATCGCCTTTCGTGCCTACCTTATCTATCACCTGTGTGGGATCATGTCTTCGTGGTCCATGGATAGCGGGCCCGATCGGCTGATCCGTGAATTATACAGCATAGTCCGGAAATTAGGTGAAGAACTACATTCAGCCCACCATTGATTGTTCTGCTGATGGTGAATAATAGAGTCACAAACAATATCTGCCCGTTGGCGATCGCTGACCTACGGTTCTCTCTCACCGACCTGTTCAAGCAACCCAAACATGCTTATCACATCTACGATGGACGGACTTTGTGATGTCATTGTCACTGCTGGTTGTTCCCCTTCCGCCTCCGCTGCGAAAGAGATGATCGGGTCGAAATCCCGGGGTCGGATATCCTTCATCCTCACCACCGCGGGACAGCTCACTAAGTCGATCATGGACGCACTGTCAGCCGACTATCGAGTCGAAGCGGTTCGTCCACCGAAGATGTTAGATGGGCAAACAATGGAAGTCGACTCGGGTGGTGCAACGAAAAAGTCGAGGAGCCAGTTTGTATTGTGCACCACGCAGTTGGGTTTGTCGAAGGAGGTCATCACGCAGTCTGGGGTGGGTCCCAACAAGAAGAATACCCTTACTATGACGAACATCGTCAAGGCAAAGGTTATCACTGGGTAAGGTGAGGTGCAGTACCGTCGTCTCGAAAATTCCGTTTCAACGTCTCTTTGATCTCTTTTTGGCTGTGTTATAGCTTCCGTCTATCGTTTCTTGCAGTACACGTCCTTTTCGTTCCAAATTGATTACCCATTGTGTTTGTACCGTCCTTCCCAGCCATGTCCCTGGGTCGTACCATTTTCGCTTGCGATTCCGAATGCTATCATACTGTTTTTTGCTCTACTTTCTCACACTAGACACTCCTGGGTGGATTGCTCTCGCAATAAGCGAATGAATATCCAAATAGCACTGAACATCCAACCACTCGCGAGCGGATCAGTGTTCGCAACTTGAATGTCAGTAGGTTCCTTGACACCGGGCCGGCCGCAGCCCCATAAGTGAATATGACCAGGCCAGCATCAAGCAGTTAAAAGCGAGATATATACTGACCTTGGATCCATGACCGAGGGGCTATTCGAGTCGAAACTGACAACATAATAATGGAACAGTAAACGTAGGGTAGTGTTTGATATGTGTATGCAGATCGTCTGCCAGGCCAATGCATAGAGTGATGTAGATAACGGGCATTCCCTACAACATTTAAAGTTACACCCCATGCAGTTGCAAGAGGGTATCTATAGGACAGACAGAGACTTACTATACGCTGCGAGCATCTCCACGTTGATCGTATTGAAACCCGAACGTCCTACAGTCGTCGCGGCACGCCACCAGTGACTAGCCATATAACCACTTTTTCTATAATAATACATACTTGCGTAGGTCACGATGGTGCTGTAGATAGTTCCAAAGAAGGAACACAAAAGCGAACTTAGAGGTAGCGGGGTAGTAGTAGCACCGGATTTTGAGATTTACTTAAACAGAGCGGAATACAAGGGGTGTACCGCAATCTTTATCACTGCAATCATCACCACGAATGCGTTGAAAGGACCAAACAGTGCAGGAAAAGAGTGTCCCGATCCACTTTTCCCCCATTATACATAGGTTTTTTATTGGGTTAAAGGGAGTTCCAACTTGCACTTGACGTCCCTAGCTGTCTCCTGCCGTTGTCCAAAGTACAACGGCGTTGCATCCTTCAACTCCCCCATAAACTCCCCCATCAAATCTTCGCTGAAGACGTTCTCGTCGTAGGACATGAAGTACTGAAGCTGTTTTTGGGTGGTAAGTGCGTCGAGGTAAAAATCATCTGGACATGAACGAAGATGGTTTTGCCAATATTCCCATCGTCAGGTACCGTGTAGGCTGGATATCCGGCACGGTGGGGGTGAGGGAACGATGAGATTGGGGAAATATGATGATTCGCGGGGAGTGGATAGTCCAGTGGCGTCATGCTATCCATCTACAATTGATCCTCGACAAAAAATGAAGATACAAGATAAAAGCGACGTCGCGAGAACTTGGACGATCACCCAGAATGGAGCCTCATTGAGTGAAGACGGGTCCAAGATTTTTCAAAGGAAGAGGCTCTGGGGCCTCGGCGCTCGAACGGGTCCAATCCCCGTTCCTTCTCCGGTTCGCTGCCTTCGACTTATTTGTTTCGAGTGCGCTGTTGTGTGTCGCAATGCATATTTCGAGAAACCGGGGATTCCGAAACGGCTTCTCACTCCCACTCGCACCGCAACAAGAACCGCCCAAACGACATGAGATCTTGGAATCGTGGTGCGCCGTAGGCCACTTCCAGCTTGTCTCTTTTCTTGTTAGCCATCGTGCCGAGCGGCATGAACAGGAGGACGTGCCGGTGGAAGCTAAAATTCAGCCCTATTTCTCTGGAACCTCCGATGCAAAACCAGTCCGGGTCAAAGTGCAAACCAGTCCGACGCAACAGCAGAGGCCATCGTTTTTGATACTCCCATTCTCCTTCAGAAATCTCTCCCCTTAGTTAGCGACCCGACCAAATACGTGGTAGGCAGAATTGAGAGTGATATTGTGAGCATCTGCAGTTAGAGGTGTGATATACTTGCTTATGTAATTGAGACCCTTACTGCGAGTCGAGAATGTCGGTAAGTCATCAGGGAACACCAAATTCTCCAATGGGCAGTACATCTGAAGCCTCTCCTTGATAAGGGTTGGACGAGGATCAAATGGAGTCGACAGTGCTAGTCTGGAAAAACGATCACAGAATGGTGCTCGTCGAACAACATGGAAGTTTTGTGGGCGGTCAGTTTGGTTGAGCATGTGAGTAGCCTTGCAGATAACGACTGTAGGCTATTCCTATTGTCGTCGACAAATCACTCAGCGTAGTTGAACGACGATACAGTACCAAAGGTCACTTCTTCCTCACGGAGAGAGGTGATGTTTCGTTCCCGAACAACGAAGTGGAGAATCTGGAGACCATTTCTTCGGATACCTCGGCTGCAATGAGCGAGAAGCGTCGTTTCACGGATGACCATGCTTGGCACACGTTATGGACAGGTAGGTCCACTGTTTCAAAACTCATTATATGTTGGAAACATATTCAACGCTATTCCATATGGTTCGTCCTAATTCCGAACACTTCCATCTTGTGCATCTATCACCGGGTTCGCACTAGGTGTCGAATTGGTGCTGTACTTTCAGACCATGAACCAGCTGCGCAAGGCAAAAGTTTGCCGTGGCTCTGATAGGTTTTTCACGTTCTTCAGCATCGCGTTGCTCCTCTGCATTACCGTATTCGTGGCGACGCAGTCTATCATAGCGCAGGAAATGTGGGTAGTTCATCAAGATTGGCCGGGAGGATCTACCGCGTATTTCTTGGAGTATTCCTCCGCGTGGTACGAAACGCTCGGATCGACGGCACCCATTCTTCTCCAACTGATGAGCGATGCTTTACTTGTGAGCACTTCAAAAGTGGCAAAATGATCTGGTGTGCTCAATTTGTCGTAGATCCACCGTTGCTGGACAGTCTGGTGCGGCAATTGGAAGGTTATTTTGTTCCCGTGTGTACTCTGGCTGGCCACACTTGGTAAGTCTGCTGCATCCCTCAACACCATTATGTTCAACACAGTTGCTGGACAGTCTTTGGCATTCTAGAGTTGTACGCTTCAGGGTCTCCAAATACCGACTTTTTCGCCGGGTTCGCGGCAAACGTTGGGCTTGCATATTTCGCGCTGACTATTGGTCTCAATGTCGTCACGACGAGCATCATCTGGGCACGAATCGTCTCCTATGCGCGGATCATGCGCAATGAACTCGGCCTGGAATTTGCATCCACATACTTTACGACGGCGTCCGTCATCGTAGAGTCCGCGCTCCCATACACCCTATTTGGGATCGCCTTCCTGGTCGCCTTTGGAATGCAAAGCGAGTTCTCGGTCCTGCTCTTATCACTCTACGGGATGTTTACTGTAAGTCTGACCTGCGTCTCCGAGTCATGGGGGACGTGCATAACTCATCTCGCATCGTATTTGTAGTGCATCTCGCCACAGATGCTCATCCTTCGTGTGGCCGAGGGGAGGGCGTGGACGAGAGACACTGGGTCACAACACCTCACCTCGCTGGAGTTTGCGTTTGGCGATCTGACAGGCCAGCATTCGGAATCGAGTCATGCCCAGACTGCAGTTCATCTGCATGGTTCACAGCCGTCCGAATCGAGCAATTGCCACTCAGAAAAATCAGTCAAGGGGGAGGTATAACACCAATTCGATCTCCATTCGTTATGTATTGCTAGACTAGGATCAGGATATCCTGTGGACAGATGCGTATTATTGCAGTAGAAGTGTTTTTATACCCGACATTGTCAGATGAATAATGGGACATGGAAATAGAGGTATGATCTCCAGAGGTGTGTCTCTGGGCGAAGACTGGGTCGTGACGATGTTATCACAAGGTCAACATTACCGTCAAAAGAGATGAGGTAGGGATGGTGATCCAGATGCGAAGAAAGACAAGTTGACCTCGGTGGAGGGTGGGATGAGATAGAGGGGACGTTGGCACAGCTTGAGAAATGCAAAAGAGGGTTGGACATAGTGGTGGACGTGTGGATGGACATGGACGTAAATTTTGAGCAGCCTGACCAGTAAAGAACCATCGTTCCGCCGACAGATCAGATGACCAGTGGGACAAGGGGTGAAGGGCGAAGGCGAACAGACACGAAATTACCAAAGTTGAGGGCTTGGTACTCAGGTTGATACGGGCGTGGACGTGGACGACTGTGTACGGCAGACGACGATTGCGCGACTCTTATCAAGGTCATGATAGCAACTCAAGGACTCGGGAGCAGATACAGGCAGACTCAAAACGAACATGGGAGGCCAGGCCCGAAACTGTGAAACTTCCTATGGGGTGGTGGTGTAGACTGAGTGAGATACACAGCGAGACCAACCAAGGCGAGGATGACATGATAACTGTCAACGAACCACGAGAACCACTGAACGGCTTAATATTCTCACCGCCGTGCCTTCATGCCCATATATGACGCTACTCTTTCCGAACCACCCATATGGATCGTTATCTAATAGGCGGATTCTCGTTATCATCGTGGCCCATCAGCTTGATTAGAAATTCGTTGGCTGCGATGATCAGGCGGGAACAAGTATCAAGGGGATAGTGCGATCTGATGGGATCCGATAAAGAGGCACGTGTAGGCTGCGCAAAAAAGCGCCCTTGTGAATAAACCTCGACGTATCATATTTTCTGTCGTCGACCACCTAGCCGAAAAATATCTCGCAGGTTACCTGGAAAACTGGTGAACAGTGAGTCAATGGATGGGACTGATGAAATTGTGGTACTGACAGAAATTCAAGTGTCGGATGGTGGTTCCGCGTCCCATGACGTTGCGCGGGCAGGTGGAAGCCCGGTTCAAGATCAAGGGAAGGAGTCCTCCGCTATGATCAGTCAGCCAAATGTATGGAAGACAATCGAGATCGATGGGAGAGATGACATACGTTCAGTCGCGTTCTTGATGGGGGGCAAACACATTTTGAGTGGAGGAACGGGAGAGAAAATTCGACGATGGCGATTGGAGGATGGCAAGGAAATTGGAAGGCCAATAGATGTGGGGGCTTGGGGTAACACAATTGCGGTATCAATGGATGGGAAGTGGATCGTAGTCGGGTCGGGTTGGGGATCTGTGTTGGTGTGGAACGTGGAGAGGCACGAGCAGGTGAGAGAGAGGAGAAGACATCGAGAAGGAGTGTCTGCGGTGGACATCTCTCCAGATGGGACCAAAATCTCCAGCGGATCATGGGACGGCACTGCTTGCATCTGGGAGCAGTCAACAGGCGAGCGACTGCTGGAACTACGACACGACACCACTGTGGTCGCGGTCAAATTCTCACCGGACGGACGTCTTCTCGCCACTGCCGCTTGGGAACGTGACTGTGTTCGCGTCTACAACGTCGAGGATGGCCGTCTCCTCCACGAATTCCAAGCCAAAGCTGGCTCAGATATTAACCAATGCCTTGCGTGGAGCGACGACATACACCTCTACGCCATATCTCGTGACAGTATAGTCCACTATTTCGACATAACCACCGGAGAAATACTCTCACAATGGCCCATCCGCACGAACGGTGTGAAAGAATGGAGCTGCATTGCTCTGCCAAACGATCGCAGCTTCATCGCGGCCTCTGCCGGGTCGTCGGTATCGTTCTGGGATGCGACGACGCGCACGAAAATCAGGTCTGACATTGACTACAATGCCACGGTTGAGACAATGGCGATTTCAGAAAACTACGACATTGCAATCGCTCATGGGAAGACAATCACTGTTCGGAACCTCGGTGATATCCTCCCTTCTCGCTATGTTCCCAACGTAAGTGTACATGCACCAATAGGTCTTAGGCGTGCCTTATTGACTCGATTCCTACTGCCAACCCACCAGAGTGTGGATCATGAAGAAAGAATAACATTACTTCGTACACAGGCAGGTACATGCATCACCCAAACTAGTCTAGGCTATCAACATGCTGATGCCGGTTTTTTGATACCCGAAGAGATGACCGACCTCAAGAAAGCCATGGGGGAATTGAAGGATCAACTTACAGCGCTTCAAGGCCGCCACGAGGCACAGTCGCCTGAACTCGCCTCGGCTCAAAAGGAGCTGGAGACGTTGAAATCATCTATCAAAGCCAAAGATCGCCAAATTGACGTCCTTGCTGCCGACGTTGACCACTGGAAACACTCCGATGCCGCCAAAGCAGAAGAGCTCGCCGCTGCGAACAAGGAACTCGAGGAACGCCGTCGTGATTCAGAGGAGCTCATTGCCGTGCGCGAGGAACTTCAGGTCTCCCAATCTGAAATCATCCGGGTCCGGGAATGGTACGAAAAGAAGTTTATACACCTGAAGTCCATCGTCGAACAGAATCAGCGTACCCCATTCATCGTGCAACATTTCATCACTCAGGCGGACGCACGTGCAGAGATGGATATCATCGAAACACTCCAACAACTCAATGAGAAGATAGATTGGAGTTCCACATTCATCGCAGATCGTATCATTCACAAATTCCAGCCGTGCGCTATGAACCCAACGGAGGAACAGGTTTCTATTACAACGAGGGTCACTGGATCTATTGGACAATCCCTGGTGAACCGGTTACGGAGTAACTCACGCGCTGAGGTCGTTGCGTATCTCCCTATCGCTTTTCGTGCTTACCTTATCTATCACCTGTGTGGGATCATGTCCTCGTGGTCCATGGATAGCGGGGCCAATCGGCTGATCCGTGAATTATACAGCATAGTCCGGAAATTAGGTGAAGGACTGAATCTCAGCGCGCCTATTGATTATTCTGCTGATGCCGTGAATAATAGAGTCACAAACAATATCTGCCCGCTGGCGATCGCTGACCTACGGTTCTCTCTCACCGACCTGTTCAAGCAGCCCGGACATGCTTATCACATCTACGATGGACGGACTTTGTGATATCATTGTCACTGCTGGTTGTTCCCCTTCCACCTCCGCTGCGAAAGAGATGATCGGGTCGAAATTCCGAGGGTCGGATATCCTTCATCCTCACCACCGTGGGACAGCTCACTAAATCGATCATGAACGCACTGTCGGCCGACTATCGAGTCGAGGCCATTCGTCCATTGGAGATGTTAGATAGTCAAACAACGGAGGTCGACTCAGCTAGTGCAGGGAAAAAGTCGAGGAGCCAGTTTGTATTGTGCACCACGCAGTTGGGTTGTCAAAGGAGGTCATCACGCAGTCTGTGGTCGGTCCCAACAAGAAGAATACCCTTACTGTGACGAACGTCGTCAAGGCGAAGGTTATCACGGGATAAGGTGTGGTGCAGTACCGTCGTCGTCTCAGAAGTTCCATTTCAACGTCTCTTTGTCGCAAATGTATCTCTTTTCGACTGTGTTATAGCTTCCGTCTATCGTTTCCTGCAGTACACCGTGACGTCCTTTTTGTTCCAAATCGATTACTTATCATGTTTGTATCGTCCTTCCAAGCCATGTCCCTGGGTCGTACCATTTTCACTTGCAATTCCGAATGCTATCATACTGTTTTTTGCTCTACTTGCTCAAACTAGACGTCATTCCTGGGTGGATTGCCCTCGCAATAAGCGAATGAATATCCAAATAGCACTGAATATCCAACCACTCGCAAGCGGATCAGTGTTCGCAGCTTGAATGTCAGTAGGTTCCTTGGCACCGGGCCAGCCGCAGCCCCATAAGTGAATATGACCAGGCCAGCATCGAGCAGTTAAAAGCGAGACATAAACTGACCTTGGATCCATGACCGAGGGGTTATTCGAGTCGAAACTGACAACATAATAATGGAACAGTAAACGTAGGGTAGTGTTTGATATGTGTATACAGATCGTTTGCCAGGGAAAGTTACATCCCATGCGGTTGCAAGAGGGTATCTATAGGACAGACAGAGACTTACTATACGCTGCGAGCATCTCCACGTTGATCATATTGAGACCCGAACGTCCTACAGTCGTCGCGGCACGCCATTGTCCCCATCTCATTCTCACCCACGAACTCACACAGGACGCCGTCCTCAGGTTTCTGTCTGAGCCTGCACAGATTGACCTCGCCCTCGGTGTGACCCCGGCGGTCGAGCACCCCACCTCCTTCAATGGCCATCTCCGCTATACGACGGGAGAAGATGGTGTCGCAGGAACTGAAGGCGCTTAGATGCATGGACCAACCGGGCACAACGTACCCGAGTTCCATGAGCAACACAGATGATAAATAAACAACCTTGCCGCCGGGGCTCTGGAGGACGCTTGAGTCAGAGTAGATCGAGCACTTATGTACTTACTGTGTCATTATGTCTCCTCGTCACCTACCGGCGTAGTAGCCATGTAACCACTTTTTCTATAACAATACATACTTGCATAGGTCACGACAATGCTGTAGATGGTTCCAAAGGAACGCAAAAGCGAACTTAGAGGCAGCGGGGTAGTAGTAGCACCGGATTTTAAGATTTACTTAAACAGAGAGGAATACACGGGGCGTACCAATCTTTATCACTGCAATCGTTACCCGGATGCGTTGAAAGGACCGAACAGTGCAGCAGTGCAAGCGAACTATTTGAATTTTGGACTCATACCGGGTCCAACCACACATGATTATACACCCAATATGTGTACATGGAAATGAAGAGAAAAGTATGTCGCAGTGTGATAGACTCCTCGGTTACGGTAGTCGGCGACTAAATGACTCCGTATTAGATTAACTGCGCTACAAACCTACAACGTTGGCGAAGCCCCGAGTCGAAAATTGAAACACTCAAATGCCACAACCTTGACATGGCAGTCAACTGTCTGTCGACTTTCGATTAACAGTGTAGTTCACCAAAAGATGAACCATTACCAGTTGGGTTCCAATCGTTTGGTTTTTAACACCGTGGTGGAGTATGAACGAAGTTGACGTACACCTCAGTCCTGGGAATGGAACCGACGGGAAGGCGTAACGAGGGGAAAAAAACTTTCAAGTTCGAATTGTGCCGACAAATTTTCATCTTTGAGAGCGTGTGACAGACGCCGGCCGCTAGTTGTAACCATTACAAGGATGGGCTGCTGACCCTGCTAGAACCCTCAGATAGAATCGACGCACAAGACTTCGACCGGCGTGTTCATGGCGTTTCTGCGGCTGTCAGCCCATCCCTAGCCTCATGCCGGGTGCATGGCAACAGTGGGGCTCCCCGGAAATTTTGTCGCGCGGGTCAAACTTGGGATTCTTGGCGCTGCTGTTCCGAAGACTCAAAATTCCTGATACATACTTGCAGAAATGCTTCTAGGCTGTCGCAACTCGCGAGTTCGGCCCTTCGCGGAACAAGCCCTATGTTAATGTATGTATATCATCGCGTACTTCACAAAGCGTGCCCAACGCGCCAGGTCGGTTGGCCAATCACAGACTGTCACACTCTGACGTGTGATAAGAAGCTTCGTCTATTAAGCATTACGCAGGGTTGTACCCTGCGCAAAGTCAACTGAAGATATATAAAGAACGCTGCTCGATCTTTGACAATGCTTCTCCCATCCACTCGTTTACCTCAAAATGTCTGACGGTGTCGAATTACTGTTAGTGTCTATGGATATGTATGCTCATATTGCATCTGATTCTTCCCGTTTCAGTTTTGGACCAATGCTTATCGGGGTGTTTTTTAACACAATGCTTTATGGTGTAAGTATATGTAACGCAGAATTGTTGTCGGATGCAAAGCTGAAGCTGATCGGGCGCAGGCAATGGTGGTTCAGGTATGGTGTCTAATTGGATTGGGTAGCTCTCGCTGATTACCTATGGCGCTTGTAACAGACCTATATGTATTTCCAGTCTTACAAGAAGTAAGGAATAGTTGGTGCATTTACTTTTCCGGATTGAAGGTTTGAACCAAATATAGGGACGCGGCGTGGATCAAGACGTTTGTGAGTTTCTTGATTTGTGTTAATTGAACCAGCCTGAGTTTGGGTTGGAAAAGGTCCTCTATCTGCTTTTCTGCGAGACCTTGAATACAGGATTCGATATTGGCATGATGTACGAGCCTCTCATCGTGCGCTACGGTAATCTCATCCCTTCTTATATTTTGATGGTGCTAAAACTTTGGTCGTGCATCATGTAGGTACCCCGGAGGCTATTTCAATCGCACCTATCAGTAAGCATCATGATCACTTCAGAGCTATTCGAACTCACCTTGAAATCTAGTGTTATCGGCGGGTAAGCAATCTAAAGTAAGATTGGTCAGAGTTTGCTAACCAAAGATCTGAAGATCCACTGCTGACAGTAAGTTGAAAGGATCGAGCCTCGTTGGTTTTCGACAACATGGTCATTTACAGGTAATGATATCTTCGGCGGTCCAGCTCTTCATTGCGTGGCGGGTCAAAATCATGAGTAGGTCGAGTATTTTGCCCGTCGTCATCAGCTTTTTTGCCATCACCTCGTTCGGTAAGTTTTTCTTGTCATCAACCTCTGTTTTCTCAAATTTATTGTCACAGTTGGTGGCGTTGCAACCACAATTTCTGTCACTATCATTGACGAATACGTCCACTTCCACAAATTTGATGGAGCTGTTGTCACTTGGTTAGCATCGTCTGCCATCGCAGATATCATCATTACAGCATCTTTGGTATATAGCTTAGTGAGTATCATAAAAGAAATAGTCCTGGACATTCCTTGATTTTGTTTAGTGGCAACAACGCACAGGCTTCGCGGCTACGGACGATCTCATTAATAAAATTATCCGGTGTAAGTCTGTTGCCTGACAGCAGTATTTTTGGGTGACTAAAACGATGCAGTGACTGTGCAGACTGGTTTAATTACTGCTGTGTCTGCCACACTCGACGTCACACTATTCTTGGTGGTGAAAGTGAGCGAAGTTTTCCTCAGGGGTCCTCACACTCACTTCATTCGCTGTACGTAGGGTACAACACTGTGAGTGCTTGGTTTCGTAGTCGGAGATGCAGCCCCTGATCACCTCATCTTCCTCCAGGAACTACATATGGGACTTTGCTTTGTCCAAGTTATATTCAAATTCGATACTCTCTACACTGAATGCCCGTGGAGGGTGGAAGGTCACTTCTTCAATCCCGGATAACGTGTTGTTCACAAGCGAGTTCAGTGGAGATAGCTCGATACACGTTCACAAACAGGTATGCAATATAGATAACAGTCATCGGTCTGTGATGAATCCTAACCCAATTAATATAGAGCGAAAGTGTTTCCATCGAGCTCCGGTCTCGGCCACTCACAGACATGTCAATGATAAAGAGGACACCCCTTGACCAGGAAACGGACGATCTTCAAGGGTATACCATCTCAGTGTCAAACGTTCCCGAAGAAAGTGGAAGAGCAACAAGTTAACCTGAACCTTCGCGCTCATATGGCTTTCAAGGCATGCACTCGTAGTGTTGACGCCTTTGATTGCTTAAAATTTACTATTACTGTAACCAGTGCTGTGGCCATTCGCAGAGATCGATTCCCTCACTTAGACAATAGCCTTCGTAAAGGTTACTCCCTTAGCGCGTAGTACACGTTCTCGTGCCTGCAAAGCAGGTTGTATTTATGCACCTAGAAACCCACTGACACCTGCTTGTTTTATACTTATACAGGCTCGCGTGATGCTACGGTTTCCTCGACATCAAACATGTCCGTTACCAAGGTCAGTGACACTGATCGGACAAGGCACCACAGAAAGTTACGTATGTTTGTACTTTCGCAGACGTGGCAGTAGCTTAGAATCTCAGGAAGCCACTGATTCTCTACCTACTGCACTGAGAATGGACTCTGTTAGCGTTGTGTCAGACGCTACAACGATCATTGGTGGCCACGCTTCCGTTTGCAATCGCAAAGAATAGCTTCTCAAAAGACGACTGTGCGATAGCGCAACTACAGGATACAGGTAACATTGTCGTTTTGTTTCGAAAATGACCGCAGTGCTGATCCGTACGTTTCTAGACCGTCGGAAGAAATAACTTGTTGTCCCAGAAAGTGGGCATTCGGTCGTCCTATCACTCGAGTCTTTGATTGTGCTTCTGATCAGCTTCTGATCGGTTTCCCTCACGTAGTTGAACAGCCCCGCAAACAATTGCGCGATCCCTCACCGGCACCACGGAGATGACCTCGTCCGTCGTATAAAAAGCCACCTCCACACCATCTCCATCGTGACAGTGGCGCGACCCCAATAGCTCCAGTATGCCGAGCACGACATCGTGTATATTATTACTATTCGGAATGGCGGCGCCAAAGGGACTCAATTTTTTTAATTTTTTATTCGCAGTGTCTAATGACAGTGTTATTGAGAAAGGCATCGGATTATACAGCCATATCATTGTCGTCCCTCCCTTTTCAGCATCCCGCATTCAAGTCATTCTTCGCTGTCGTTACGCCACGCGCAGCCTCTACTCCTTCGGGCTCCTCGTCCACCGCAGGTACATGTTTTGACAAACATAAACTTGAATAGAGGAGCCGTCATTTCGCAAACTCTCCATGTGTGATGAACGACGGTGGTTTCCTTCATTCGATCCTCTTTGATGACCTCTTTGACGGCGTCGCTGCTTGATCTTCTGGCTCCGTCGCATCCCCGAACTGTTCAGCCTGTTCAGGCTCTTCGAACTCTCGCGTATATTCCACATCACGGAAGGACTAACACTGGCTCAGGAACACGTTGGAAGTCAATCAGAAGAAAAAAACTGCATACGTTGTATTCAACATCCCCTGAAGCAGGATCCACCACTGACCACGCAACTGGAATGATTTTTCCCGTTGACGTGAAACGAACCCGACTTCGCCATCGTGTGGCGACCTGTTTGATTGCGCTTTCTTGTGGACCCACAAACACAACTCCCAACGGAACATCCTTCAGATCTGCTCACAAGTTCTGTCGTATCTTCTCCAACCCAGCGACCGGTGAGCGATGCGTTGATGAGATTGTGACCTGGAAGGCACAAATTCTCGCCTTGAAGACGAGGAGCCCATCAATCCCAGGAAAGAGATCAGGAGATACCCAATAGTATGGGGGTGCTCCGTAGCCCAGCGCCTGCAACGAAGAAGGGATAAGATAATCGTAGTTGACGTCTCCATCCTCTGGATCTGGGATTGTCCAGGTTGTGGGTAGCTTGGTATTGCCCCGTAGAAGCCACGTACAGGAAACCTCGTTCCCTGCAATAACGAAGCTGTGGAACCAGGATTCAAAGACGTTGCCAACTGACGGTCGCATTTGGTTGTGTTGACTAAGTACCTTGTAGAATGCGGATTTTATTTGATTGTCGAGGCCCCGAAGCGGTTGTGCTGGCAATAGCCAAAGCGTTTTTGTCGGCACGTAGATATCAAATTCTCTGCGACTAACGACTCCATCGTCACTCGAGGGTCGTACGAAGAACGACAATGGTGGATCGGAAGGGACATTCTGCACGCTCACTGCCATAAACTGCGGAGTATCACCAACCGCCCGTTCAGCACCCTTGCGGTAAACTTTCTCGATCTCCTTATCTGATAGTTTGAGATTCTTCAGTAGCATTCGAGGGACATTGCCCCACTTTCTTGTGGGATCGATCATACGGTCGACATTCAGTCCCAACATCGTGCTGAATACCTGATCGGATAGCAGTGTCACAAGGATCACATACCTAAGTTGTCTGATCTCGTTCTCGGTCCAGACATCCATGACGTAGATCTCGGCACCATGTTGCTTGGTCCACTCCTTCCAGCACGAGACCTTGGGCGATGTTGTTTGAATGATCCGAATTCGATCCTGTTCACCTCTGAAGACCCAACTGGGGCTCTCTACTTTGTCATTGGAGTCACAGAGAACCCAGACAAAGGGTGGTTCATAAAGTGGAAGAATGTTGTCGAGCGAGTAGAAGTGGGCCGTGCCCTGGAAAAGCGCATACATGGGCTGGCCGTTCATAAACTGCATGGCGACCGCCTTTTTTTCTCCGAGGCGTTTCACAAGGATGTAGATATTAAACAATGTTTTTCCTAGAGTGTATGACACAATTAAAATCTTCAGGTGCTCATATAGATGACTTACCGATGCCAGGTTATCCTGTGACACAGACCCCATTGTAGTACGCCTCTTTCTCCAACTCTTCAAATGCGTCTCCGTACTCTTGGCGGATAAGTATCTTGTCGACACTCAAAGCACCCACAAAAAACTTCCTGAATGTTGTGAAGTATCCTCCAAGATTGATGTAATCGAATTTCGCTTGACCGTCGTCGAGTTCCTTAATGAAAGCACAGGGACTACCCCAGGCTTTGGAAGTAAATTGGGATAATTGAAATTCATTTGTACCAGTCGCCATGATGTTAAGCGTGGGTTGGGGACGACCTAGCTCTCCTAGGATGTTTTTGCCGACCTGACTTCCCACGCACCAATGTACTTTCTACAGCCTCGATATCTGAACCCTCCACAACGCCGACCCGCTTTCCGCTTCTCGTTGTACGAAGTGAGATGCACCAATCACTATCTGAATAGACTGAGGATCCGTCATACACCGGGGCACCTGACCTTTAGGTCCGAAGGGAAGAGCGGGGTGCGAATGTCTTCGTTGACAGTATCAGGAGATCCTTGACGTCTCCTCTAACCATGGGTACACTGAACTCGACACAGCGCGAATCTGAGCTGAAGGAACTATGGAGCGGGTGCACAACGTCACCGCGTTTTGGTTTACGTGTTCCAGCCAACGACTAAAGGAGCGTTAATCGACACCAAGTAAGATAGTAAGCACGTCGGAGGCAAGCAATTCTGGTATGTTTGTTGATCGTGCTATACAGTTTCACGCGAGACCAGGCCCCTGTTGGGCTTCGTATCTACCTAAAATAGTGAGTCTTCAATCTCGCTCCTTGAATCCTTTGATTACTCACTCTTTTTGGGCAACAGTTTGGTCACTTAAGATAAAATTTGACTATCTTGCCGATATGTTTACTTTATTGTAATGCAGCATATAGCTTACAACTCACGGGTATTCCACACCATACAAAGCACTTTGCGACAAGACGCAGTCAATTTCTAATGCAAATTATTGCCCATCGTACGTGACGTCACTTCTCCCAGAGTTTATCTGACATTCAAACAGTCGACTACAGTTCAGTGGTGAAACAGCGTTCACTTGGGCCAGAGAACTTTGATGATGGAACAGACCCTTCATCCGTTTTTCTCGATGCTCTTCGGATTCGTGCAATGGATGAGATGCACAAAGCTACCTTGGAGTACGGCATCGTGTTGAAGGATGTCGGTGGGTTCTTCAGTTCAATCACGATCAAGACGTTCACATCATCTCGAATTCCAACAGCGGTCATTGACAGGGAATTCAAAGGCGAGATCGTATCTACAATGAACAAACTTACTACTAGAGCATTTCAGGCCAAGTGGAAGCGGCTGTAAGTCATGTTGTTCACTGTTCCCTGATTACTGAACCTCGCAGCTGGGGCAGAACGTCGACAGAGAACTCGAATAAGGTGACGCAAGAAGAAGGTGCATTGGCGGTCGCACGCAAAGCACAAGCATGCGACGTATGTACCGATGTATTTTACTGGGTGCATACCACCTAAAATCGTATTTCCAAAGACGCAGGCGGATTCTGAGGTTTACAGCGTCATTGCAACTGCGAAGCCCAAGTCGAACGAACGAAGATTGCAGCTCTTGCACAGGCAGAAGCCACCTCACTCCGGAGGCCGAGGCCGAGGCCATCCGGCTCAAGGCCGCTGCGGACGCCGACGTCGTAGATCACTTTCCCCGAGAAATGGCAATGAGACGAGGCGAAGTTTCTCGCGTCAATGCGTTCGAAAACAGAACGATCTTTGTACCTCCAGATGGGCCCGCAGATGAGCAATGCATTGGCGATTGGCATGGTATCAGTCAGTTGCGGCCATATGTAGTGAGAAACCTCAAGTTCAGGATCATGATGGCGACTTTACTCGGAGCGTAAGGTATTTCATTTGTACTGTATAGTTCCCAACACTTGTTGCCCTAAGCCGTGGAAGAACCAAAGCTCGGCTTTTTGATCTGCCATGGGCAACGAAATATCCCCATCAATGATGACCACCCGACCATAACACACTCGGAATTTGTTAGGCACAAGTCCCGTGATTTTGTTCATTCTTTGAATTTCTTTCATGCTTCTAGTCTCCTCGGAGCCGGTAGATACGCCTCGGTATCGGATTCTCAGAGTCCTATCCTGTTTCTTCACTGATCAGAAGAAATATCTCGTACCTTGTAATGTACAACTAGATAGTCCTACGAACTGCTCCTGAATACCTGGGAAATACATATTACTTAAATGATGAATACCTTGAATGACAGCCAATAAATTATCAATTAAGGACTACCTAACACCGTGCAACGAGCGTCCCGGACCTTGCGTTTAGACAGCATGGCCGTATTTGTGCACGACATTGACTACGGAGAAGGAATCCTCGCGATCATACGCTTGACCGCTTCCCGAATCAAACACCTTCATGGGTATCGATGCCGCAATCGACATTTGTTGCACAGGAAGTTCACTGCCGCTCCTGATCTCAATCTGCACGTAAAAAAACATGTTGATTCAACCAGGAATAAACAAAAGTGGGTTTCCCAAGATCATACCTGCGAGCGGCCCTTGGGCAAATCACACTGGAAACTAGTCTCATTTCCAAATAGAACGTTGTCCCGGGCTGTTTCGCTGGATTTCCACCCATGGCGGGCGTTGAGTGTGGAAAGGATAGTGTTTGAATACAATTTGGACAGAGGAATGTCCCAGATAAAGTTCCTACAAAACGTAGGAATCAGGAGGTGAGATTCTCCACTGACACGAGACCAACGTGTGCGTACCATGTCTTGCCCTAGAAACCAGATAGGTCACGGATGTTTGTAAGTGGAAAACATTTTGCTTGCCTTAACCAGCGTGAATAACGTCACGTCCATAATGGCGAATATGGCTGTCATCATACCCGTTTGAATAGTCACTGTTTTTGCATTGGGGGTTGGGATCAAGTTCGCTCGTGTAAGAAGGGAACGCACGCCTGATAATCCTGTTAATGACATCATCTGTCGCAGCGAAACCCGTGCGTTTGCGCAACTTGGCAGAAATTTACGAAAGGGTGTCACCAATGTTGCTTGTGATACGTACCAAGCTATGCACTAACGATGCTGTGATGAGTGTATCCGCGACGGCCGCTGATGCTAGCCAAACTATGAGAGCGGAGTCGTTGTGGTGAAATTGGGAATATTGAAAGTCGATGCTGATGAGCAAAGCCGATATCAATATACCACCGACTGCGGGGGATTGAGACTCGGACAAATGAATCGACGGAAGAATTGAAAGCATACCGAATGAGGCAAAAGCAAAGAAGGAGATGATGAGTGGTAAAACGATCGACTTGGTCAGCTTCTTCACTCGCCATACAATGAACAGCTGCACCGGAAACGAAATCATCACCTGGATGCTAGGATATTAGTTAGAGAACATAGGAAAATCTTTGGGTGCACTTGCGGTCGTGATGGGATCTTCGCATGACTTGTCAGTGAAATCTATCTCATGATGGCATTCGAGGTAACGGTACCCACTGGCCGGCAGCACTGGAAATTTCAGTGAGCCTAGATAAAGCTCAATCGTAAGAGTGGTACTTACATAAAGGTGCAACCTGTAACACTTGCGGACTACCTGCGCATCCCGGATTTAGCGGCGCCCTCATCTGCATGGAGAGAGATCGATACCGAAGTGAAGTATGAGAGGCTCGTAGATCACGCCGATATCGCATGCCGTATTCAGTGTCTCAAATATCAGCATATAGAGTACCTTTTGGTATTGATAGTTAGGTTCCCGTCGATAATATTTTGGGAGAGATGACTCACAAACATCTTCATCCACCGTTTATCTCTGCCATTTTAATATGTGCTTAGTGTTGTGTGAGAGAAATTACCAGCCATTGCTTACCCTTTGTACGTTTGGAAATATATATAGGCCTGGTGTGACGGAAAATGTCCAGTAAGTCCACCCGACCGTTGAACTTCGTACCTGCACGACCGTTGCCTGAAATCACTGATTTTAGTGTCATGTCCAGGAATCATTGAACATGGAATCCTGGAATCTTGGCTTACACCATATAGTATACAGTTCAGAAGCGTGCCAATGAGCATGGGTCCATAGCTGAGTGAGCGAATAAGAATAGGATGGCTAGAGAAGATCGCGAATCAAACGCACATCTCACCGCCCGCGCTAATCGACACCATGGCTGGGAGAAATTCGTGAAACACGCACATGTTTTGCACTTATACGCCTCCACAACCCACATGGATCATCAGACCAGCCGACCATATCTCCACAGTGAATACCAACGATCTGGTTCCTTCCGGTCTTCTATGACAACACAATCCGGTCGACGCCCACCGTCAGTTTCAGAGAGACAAAAAGTCACGAGATTATATCCCATGCTAGTGGTAGATACTTGCAGTGACGTGCCTGACAGTAATCAAAGTAGAGTTGCAGCAGCCTTGAGACGGCAGTTGGGATAACGTATTTGGAATTTGGAACTAGGAGATCCCCCGCGACTCCGCTTCAAACATGTCTGAAACTTCTGGCGACACATCAGATCACACGCATTATAACTTCCAAGCACACCTTCTAGCTGAAACTTACCAAGTGTGCATTGATCAGCCATATGCAGTTCGGTTGTGTCAACATTTCAACTTGAAACCAGTTCCTGAACCTATTACGTCGATCTGGTGAGAGATACTGCCAGTGCTGCCAGATCTCAGGCTATATGTGACGCACCACTCAATCATGCTTGGAGGCCTTCCCCCTTGTTGCACAATTCATCTTTCCTCCTTCACTGCTCTTCGTCACAGGCACGCAGCAACTTCAACTTATCCACCATGCTTTCTTGAACGTAAAAGCTTCAGAGCTAAGATACGTGTACGTCAATATAATACTTCGAGTTGTAATATCAAACGCGGATCCAACACCGGGAGTCGAGACAGACTTGCACCAAAAAAAGGGGATCCCAGGAGATGTAATTACACCCCACCTGGAGCACGAATCGACACTAGTGGTCCAGATCTCAGGCGTTCGAGTACAAAAGGTGACTGGCGATCTGACTTTGCAGGATTGGGTGGGAGGCTCAGGCTGATGCGGACGTGATAAGAAACACGTTGAGATGCCAAGCCCGATCAGCTCTGTTCCTGATACAGCCTTCTCAGCAGTTAAATGCTTATTGCCAGTAACCAATCTTACGGTTCCTTTCTGTGTTTCTTGAGTAGACAGATCCACGCCGTTGAGCGTTCGTAACTCCTTGTGAACATGACAACCCTCTGTCTCGAATTACGATCGGTCATCGTTCTGCCGATATCTTATGGGTCAGTCCGGATCGAGTGACCCGATCTACAGTCCTGAACGTAAGTCGGAATTCGGGAAAATGAAACATATCCAACGCTCATGGAACAGCACCACGTGGTACGAAGTACAAACGACTTGAAAGACATGCATATACGCACAAAAGGTACCTTGTTTACATATTTCATTTTCTTTCTTTCGACCTATACAGCTCGTTTGCTAGTGTATTGGCTTTGAAATACCTAGGCGCCTACTGGCAGGACCAAACTGGAACACAGGTGGGTCAAAGAGGCCGTGTCGCTCGCATGTGGGCATGTTGGGATGACCGCTGTGAGGTCATGCTCAACTGAGAGGCCTGACCCTTAACCAGAGCAAAACTCGACACATAATTTCAAATTGAATTACCGTCTCGCGTGGTGCGCTCCCTCGAGGGAAGTCCGAGACCTTGTAACGATGCGACAGCAGCATGAAACACCTCCCAATAGAACCGCACGGTCTCCTGTCTTGCACCTGCGTGGGCAGTCCTCGTGATCCGAGTCCTTGGTCGTCACGGCGACGTGAGCGTGGACAAACGCGTCGGTCTGGACGAGTTCCATCTGGTAGATCTGTTCGGGGGCGTTGAAGCAGGGATGCATCGTTTTCGGCAAGGCGTCCATGTATGTAAGTCATCAAGCATCGATGCGTCGCGGGACTCACGTCGCCGGGATGTTTCTTTTCGCAGATTCGAAATCGGTGCGTGTCAGAGTGCGACGCTCCGATAGGATGAGGAGTGAGTATCTCCCACCAGCACCGGAGGCACTGGCACGTTTTCCGTTTTGCGTGTCGAGGGCTCCCGGTTCGACCTTGACATTGTGACAGGTATGTAGTTCTTGAAAGGACGTTAGGCGGCGTCAGCGACGATGTCCGTTTTTTGTGTCAACGTAAGACTGGCTCACCTTTTGTGCTCTGGCTCTGAGCCACCTTCGCAGAAGCTTGCGTCGATGCTGGAGGACGGCCCGCGCGATGCTTTAGGACGTCGCAGACAATGCAAGAACCTGGTCGTCTGTCATTGACACGACTCCCACACAGTAACGCACGCTGCGTACAATATACCCCCTGTTTGAACGCAGGGAGAGAGGTTTCGGCCGTCGAGTTTCAGATTAGGCTGACGTACTATGTATGCCCAAATCAAGAAAACTACATTCTCTCGCTCGCTACGGAAGCGACTTGATTCGGAGTCTCTAGATCAGAATCAGACGCTCATCTCGGGATCGCCGGTTAGTGGAACTTACCGGCAAGTCGCTGCACGAACACCAAGACGTCTAGCAGACAATTCAATGCGTGAGTAGTGGCGATGTTAGTGGGCCGAATGAATACTATGTACGTTACAAGGAGTTGATCGAATGTTGATGCAGGCATGAGGCAAGTGGTTCGAGGCGAGTTCGAGTTCTGCTTCGAATCCAAGACATCGTCTGATGGATCACTGATATATTACGTGTTTTACCCTGTACTTGGAAGCGTGGTTGTGGGTCGGTTAGTAGAACTTACCGGCAAGTCGCTGCACGAACACCAAGCTTGATGTTTCCTTGAAATTCAAAGTGACACCTTCCTGCTCCGTAGACGGCTAGCAGACAAATCAATGCGTGAGTCGTGACGATGTTAGTGGGCCGAATGAGTACTATGTACGTTACAAGGTGTTGATCGAATGTTGATGCAGGCGGCTCGAGGCGAATTCGAGTTCTGCTTCGGATCCAGGACATCGTCTGATGGATCACTGATGTATTACGTGTTTTACCCTGTACTTGAAGCGTGATTGTGTGTAGGGCTTCGAGGCGCACTGATATGGGCCCCGGGCCTGGAGTGCATGATCCGTCCGAGTCGACGAACGTGAGCGTCGCATCTACACGAATATGTGATGCGATAGGAATCATAGGATCAGCATGCCGGCATGATGCGACACGCACACCTGATCGATTATGCATGATGCACGATCCGCTGTTGAGTAACAGTGTTAATCCTCGCCGATGCCATTCCAGTACTGGTCAACCAGCAATAACAACAATAAAGCCAATCAACCTCGTTGATATAATGACGGTCAAGAGGCGTCATATCTACCGCCCACCGGAACCAGGCACCGCACGAACCGTGCGCTCGAACATGCGACCGGTTGGCACGCGGGCAGAGGTGCCTCTCTTCTGATTTCAGATGCCATGCGTGCACGGTTGGCATGTGGTCGGGCCACATCGACATCCGCATGCTGTTCGACACATATGGGGCAGCATGATCGCACAGGGAACCATATTTGCCAAGCAGGGGTTCCTTTCGAGATCATGATGGGCATTCGCGATGGTTGAACTTCTTGCAGTCTCCGACTCGGAGATAGCGAGAGATGTGACGATCGCAAAACTGGACAGTCCGATCGTTCACATGTACATGTACGTCGAAAGGGCGGGGCAAGTACACCCTGATGACGGGTACCTGTCATGAATCACATTTCTGGTCGACTCTTGCCGCTGGTTCTACTCCCGCTGAATGTTGATGAGCACCGCTCAGCATTATTCACTGCACCGGAGCCGAGACGAGTGCGATAAGACTGATATAATTGGATGGAGGAGAACATTGTATCGATAAGGAAGGCGTGACCATGTGCATGCGAGCCAATCGGAGTGCGAGCGTGCGTGTCATTCCCCGGGTTATTACGTGCCATGCTCAATCAGATCACTCAGTTCTTGACCCCCTCCATACGACTATGCGTGAGCGTGTTGGTGTCCATCCTGGTCGCGTCTGACGGTATACTCCAGGTCTCATCATCCGCGACGACCCCACCGCCGTCGGTGACTACATCGCCAGTTATATTGCAAAGCGGTCTGAATTCCCCCTGTTGATACAACTCGTCCTCACCTCTTCTGCAGCATAAACGACTTTGCACCCACCGCCGACAAGCCATTCGTCCTCGGTCTTCCTACAGGCTCATCGCCAATCCCTACCTACAAGGTACTCATCAAGCTCGTCAAGGAGGGAAAGCTGTCGTACGTCGCTCGCTTATCTCTTAGACGCGCCTGACACGACGTGCCAGCTTCAAACATGTCGTCACCTTCAATATGGACTGAATACGTCGGCCTCCCAAGGGATCATTCCGAGTCCTATCACACCTTCATGTTCCGCGAGTTCTTCTCACATGGTACGAGGTTCATCTCCGCCACCATTCTGCCCTCACGCTGTCCTAGTCGATATACCGCCATCCCAAGTGCACATCCTCAACGGCAACGCACCCGACCTCGTCGCGGAATGCAACGCGTACGAGGCTACCATCAAGTCGTACGGCGGCATCGAGCTCTTCCTCGGCGGTATCGGCGAGGACGGGCACATTGCCTTCAACGAACCTGGTGTGTTCCAGTCTTGCTAGATGACGTCATGACGACACCGTCATCTTATCGCTTCCACAGGCTCCTCGCTCTCTTCCCGCACGCGCATCAAAACGCTCGCCTACGACACCATCCTCGCCAACGCACGCTTCTTTGACAATGATGTCTCCAAGGTACCCCGGATGGCACTCACCGTCGGTGTCGCGACCGTGTTGGACTCACGCGAAGTCGTCGTCGTCGTCACTGGTCTACGCAAGAGTCTTGCGCTGAGCAAAGCGATCGGTGCGTGTCGTTGTATGTGCACGAAGCATGGATACTGATAGCGTCTGTGTGGATTTGGGTTGATTAGAGGAGGGTGTGAACCATTTGGTGAGCGCTTTCGTTGCAGGGATAAAATAGGCTAACCAGGGTGATAGTGGACACTTTCTGCACTTCAACTCCACTCCTGGGCATTGATCGTCGTTGATGAAGATGCCACTTCAGGTAAACGTGGACAGATCAGATCTACGGTGTTAGTGCTGACCTTGCACCTAGAACTGCACGTCAAGACGGTTAAATACTTCAAGTCGATCGAATACGTCCAAGAGCAGGTCGAAAAAACCAAGGAGGAGCTCGAGAAGAAGGGTGAAGAAGGGGCGCAAGTCGGAAGTATGGAATGAGATGAGCCGCGACCACGACTCGTGTGAGTGTCGACTCGTCAGAAGTGTACGCACAGATTATATGTATGTGTATATTGTGTGATTATTTAGACCACAGACACGTCAGTTTCGGTAGAATGCGGATCAGAGTTGTGTAGACAGAATTATAGCAAACTGGGAACGTTCCCAGATTCAAGAGAATACGGACCAAGTGACGTGGAAAGACTCTTTACGACATAGGTTTACATTCAGTCCACCACGTGATGCGAAGCAATCACGCCATAGCGAGTCTGTAGCACGCCATGGAGCAGCCAAATATATAAGACTCAGTTCGAGAATACAATCAATCTTACACTTTTCATCCTCTCGTCCATCCAAACGGTGTGATTCTCCATGCAACTTCGAGCGTCGAACCCATTGCGCCGCCTCTCGACCGATTCCAGGGAAACGTGCTGCTACTCATGACACGGTTCTTTCAATGCATCGACTCACCAAGTAATCATTGTCCATTCTTCGTTCTATTACTTCCTCTAGGTTCAACACTGGTCGCACACTCGCGGGCTTATTTTGTATCACTCTGCATATTGGTGTAGGGCGCCGTCCTCGCGAAGGGTATCCCCATTCATAATCCCATACCCCTGCTGTCTTAGTCGTGGCCGCCACTGGATGATTCACAGTCCGCTTATTCTTGGCGACGCCCATCGGCCCCATCCGATTCGACCCGAGTCATGATGTGACTTCAAAGTTCCCTAATCTCCGCCGTTTTACGCTTTTTCGCGTGAGTTCTCCGCATTACTACTTCTGTACCCCCTTTCCCCAACTAGAGTTTAGTAAGGTCCTACCCCTTCTAGCGCGTTTTCCTTCTCGAGACCCGGTCTCACCAATTCCCGTGGTTCCAGAAGTGACATCTTGTTCGGATCGTTGACGTGTTTTTATATTGTTTACGTGTGTCGCTCGTTGCCCTATAAAAGTGCATTTTTTGCGCCTTTCCATCTCAATCTGCCATTCTTTCAGCATGTCTGCACCCTCCATTGCTACTTCCAGTGTTTCTGATTCTGAGCTGTCTGGCGCTAGCACGCCTTCCTCTGAATTTCCGCCCTCTAAGCTCTATCTTCTCCCGCCGCATTTTATCAATCCTGGCGCCCTCGAGACGTTTGCGTCCAAGCTCGACAAGGGTTATGCCGACCGCGTTCTCTTGTTTGTCGCACACGAGGCGCCGTTCGAGTTGAACGACGTCGAGGCAGCACTTGTGCGCCTTGGTGAGACCCTGCCCGATGCCTGTACGGCGGACAAGTCGTGGTCAAAAGTCCTCGAAGGTAACACCTCCCGTCGCATACCCCGCGACGTTCTGACACGTCTGTAGCTGGTTCGTTTTACCTCGTTGACGGTACACCGTCACCACTTGCACAAGCGTCCTCTGTCGACGAATTCGTGAAGTCGCATGACAAGGACGTCGTCATGGTGAGTGGCATGCATTGCCCGTGATCCGCAAGGTCGATACTGACGTCGAATGTCACACGATAGACGACCCCCGCTGATGCGCTCCACATCTTTTCAACGAGTGGTCTTCGTGTCGTCTTTTCTGTTTCCTATGGCGCGGACACGGTGTCGCCCACATTGGGTGGGGGTCGTGCCACGCTTTACCTCCTCGAGCGACCCCAGGTGTCGTTCCCCTCGTTACCTGCGGTAGCCCCGTTCGGTGTCCCCACGCCAGAGGACTGGCGTGCACTCTGGGCCGCATGGGATCTCGTCACCTTGGGTATGATCCCGAGGGATATGTTGCACCAAAAGCCGATCGATCTGAGACACAAGTGTCTCTTTTACATTGGTCACATCCCAACGTGAGTGTCTCCGTCGTCTATGATAAGGACGTGCTGACGTGGATGGTAGGTTCTTGGATATGTTGATGAGCAAGGCGTTGAACGAGCCGAACACGGAGCCGAAACAATATACGCTGATCTTCGAGGTGAGCGTGTTGGCGGCTTGGGTGAATGTGTGCTGATGTCGTGCTAGCGGGGTATCGATCCCCACGTGGACGATCCGGATCATTGTCATGTAGGTCCTTTGTATGCGCGATGAACCGGTTATTGATGTTGGACAGCGTCACTCGGAGGTCCCCGATAAAGACGAAGACTGGCCGACCCTCGCGAGAATCCTCGCGTTCCGTGACCGCGTGCGTGCACGCCTAATACGGTTTTATGATGACGTCGCGGCTGGACGACGGACACTCACTCGTCACGTCGCGCGGATGCTGGCGATGACGCTCGAGCACGAGGGGTGGCACGTCGAGGTGAGCCTCTCCCTGCCCCTGCCCGTGTAGCCGCTCACGTTCCCCCTACAGACTCTCTTGTACATGCTCATCCAGCGCGCGGGCACAGGCACGCTCCCTCCACCCGGATTCGCGCCCCCGCCGTGGACGGCGCTTGGTGCGGCGTGGGACGCGAGCGTCTGCGCCCCGCCCGAGCCCACGGTGGCGCTCGGCCCGGCGGTGGTCACGTTGGGCCACGACGACTGCGAGGGGGACGATGCAAAGCCCGAGGCAGCGCACCTTGTCGAGGGGCATGTATTTGGGTGGGACAACGAGAGCCCTGCAAGGACGGTGGAGGTGGGGCGCGTGCAGGTGTCGTGGCGCCCTGTCACCAACGAGGAGTACCTCGCGTTTTGGGAGGCCGCTAGGGAGGCAGGTGGGGTGGAGATGCCGCCGAGCTGGGTGGTGAGCGAAGCGGGGGTTCAGGTGGGTCCTGTGTCGGTTCGATGGGTTTGCGGGACTGACGCGAGGCACAGGTACGCACACTGTACGGCCCCGTACCGATGGACGTGGCGAAACACTGGCCCGTGTTGACGTCGTACGACGGCTTGCTGGCATACGCACGGGGCAAGGGTGGACGTCTCCCGACGGAGGCTGAGCTCCGCCTCTTTTTGGACACGTACGACGTCGGCCATGAGGGTGGTGCCAATGTCGGGTTTCGGCACTGGCATCCCGTTCCGTGAGTCCCGCCTTGTGCGCCGTTTGTCGTGTCCGTTCCGTTACTGACCGCACCGCCTTGCAGCGCAACGACGGGTCCTGGGAAGGGTACCAACGGTGGGATTTGGGAGTGGACGTCGACGCTATTGGCCAATCATGAGGGGTTGTTCCCGACGACACATTTTCCCGGGTATTCGACCGACTTTTTTGACGAGAAGCATCAGGTGGTGCTTGGGGGGTCGTATGCGACGATGCCGAGGCTTGCGACGAGGCGGACGGTGAGGAACTTTTATCAGCATAATTACCCGTACCCGTGGGTGGGCGCGAGGGTCGTGTACGACGCGTGAAGGATGTATTGTATGACTTTTATGTGTTTGTTCTGTTTTGTTGTACAGTATGTTCAAAATCGTAGTGTCTGTCTCAGTTTCCAAAGTGGCCCAAAAGGATTTGAAGGGTAATCACACAAGTTTGCTACTATTGGCACTCGGGGACATGCATCATGCTATTCCCAGCTGTCCCAGTAAGAAGATCATTGGCATTATTCTTTCATTGTCTTCATTTTGATCTTGAATCACTGGCTTGATATGTTTTGTAACTTTCAAGCAAAAGTTTGTACTAGTGGCTTTTTCCGCACACAATCCTTAGCAAGAACTTCAATAGAAGATATCCTGTCACCCACTTGCATTGAAGTACCAGAGAGCCCCACCATTCAGTCTCCCAGCATTTCAAGTTTGGTGGTGCTTACCGAATTACGGTAGGATTACGATTCGGCGCGTCCTGAACGTTTCCTATGACGACCCGGACGATCAATACGACGCGCAGAGGTGCTTTGTAAGGTTGGAGAAGTATATTCATCCGCCTCAAGTTGTGTGTCCGTCTTAACTGTATCTGAGGAGAGTAGAAATTGATATGTACAGGGTACAGTCGACACACTCATAATGCATACCGTCGGGACCAGTGATGCCTTAGGCATTATGACACCCGAGACGTCCGTCTTAACTATATCTGAGGAGAGTAGAAATTGATATGTACAGGGTATATACCGCTCCAAGGCACTCTTTGTCCCTTTGGGGGCAACCTCGTCGGCCAACGGACGAGGAAACAAAGCAAAACGTGGCACATAGGATGGCACAAAGAGATCATTGCTTGCGACAACACGAGAGCTTAGAGGGTTCTGCCAGCATGTAAGTGCGGTTCGTGCCGTTTCTCGTTCCCTCGAACACCCGTGCCTGCGTGGAAACTTGAACGCTGGCTCTGAGATGAGAATCCAGGAACACAATAAAGTCGAGGGAGAAACAAGACCTATGTATAGGCGAGATATGGCTACAGCGCACATTCTGACCATTGGACCTTGAATAATAGGAATTGGACGTCGGACCGGTATATTCCCCCACGAGACCAAGCCTTCTTGATGGGTTGTTCTACTATCGTCGTCGTCATCAGTATCCCATTCTGGACCGCATAAGGGGATGGCACCCACTGTCGGCAAAGACAGGGTTGGTTGTTCCCTTCAACTTGGACTCGCCTCTGACACGTGTTTATTGGGATATCGAGGGAGACTATTCCTTCGTGAGCTTGGTTGGCGTTAGTGCCTGAAAGCGGGGCGGAATGAGGATTGCCACAAAGAAAAAAAGTGCATCATCGTAGCCCCGAACGGGCCGAACCATACTTCGACATGATGATGATACGGGGTTTGGCCGTCGTGGAGCCAATAACGGTGGAGGGTTGGTGAGTGGTATCGCGTGTCACCTCGTTACCTCCTTCTGAAACAAACTCTCAGTCAGATTAGCCGTACAAGATGTAGAGAGTTTCGGCATGCTGTTGGTGTCAGCGACCGGCAGCTCTTGTGCGGCATCGAAGAAGGAAAAAAAAAGTTACTCTAAATTTCCTCGCACTACCTTCTATCCTCTTTTTTTTTGTGCATATTTAGTGGTTCTCAACCTCATGGGGTCGTAAGTCAAGGCTGGGCCGAACAACGCATGGTGTTAGCAACATGGACCAAAGGCGATGGAAAACCATAAGTTTGAGTCCGTGTCGTGCCATTTGGTTTGGGATTTTTCTGGAGCATTCGCACTCGTCTGGGTAGAGGATGCTCGGAACTCAATACATAGCAGGTTTGGTTCGGTTCTCTGGGAAGATGACGAGAAAAAGTCGCTTTGCGGCAACGGAGGCATTGCAGTCGGCTTCAGGTGTGAGAAACTTATAAGGATCAGTCCCAATATCAGAAGCGAAGTGCTTAAGATTTCAAGACTAAGGAAACGATACAGAAAACTACGCTACTTATATACGTTAGAGAAAGTTGGCACGGACCAGGATAATATAGAAGGAATTTCTATGTAAAGGAATAAATGGAAAAGGGTATGACATCAGTATGTCGCAATCATTCGTGAACGTTCTCTGCTATTCTACGAAATGTATAAGCAATGACGTGTGATCATTCTGGAGGGTTCGGGGTAGTACGAATATGAAATGAAGAAAAGGAAATAGAATTAGAGTTCTGACATTATCCCCCTTCTAAGACGAAGCGTCCGCGCGAGTCGGGAATTCGAAGAAGGAAGAGTCATATCGGTTATAAATTTTCCTGAATTCTAGGAACTCAGGGTCAGTGAACATCGGTGAGGGAGTAGGGAGAGGGACGTTGCGGCAGATCAGGCAGTCACATGGAGTATCAGTTTCCATGGATCTGGAGATATGGATGTAAGGTCCGCGAACTGCTTCCAGGGTGTTCACGATGGAACTTCTGCACCATAGCAGTTGCATTCCTAAGATCCAGTGATCTTCTTCCACTCGTTTTCCTCTCTAAGGGAAACCTTTCCAGGCCACGAGGTATTCGATCGTTCCTCGGCGTTCTCGGCTATCGAGGATTTGTTTGATTTCGTGTTCTGGTTGGGTCGTGACAATGACTGGCGGAGGAGGAGGAGACGTTTTCTGGGATGCGAAGGTCCCTTTAACGTAAGGATGGAGTAGGCTTTCGTGGAAAACCGGGTGTACTCCTCGCCATTTCTTGTCAAGAGCGAGCTCGTATGCTGCTCTTCCTACTTTCTTTACGACCTTAAAAGGTCCGTATCTTTAATCGTCGAGCTTCTTTGAAGGTCGCTTGGTTCGGATATTTGTCGCTTCGAGAAGAACCAGATCATCTTTCTGATATTCTTTCGAAGGTCGGGCCGATCGATCGTAGAACCTTTTCATGTCTTCTTTTGCATGGGCCAATGCAAACGAAGCTACTTCTCTCGACCGTTTCATCTTGTCAATGAACTCCGCGGCGGTCTGATTGCAGATTGGCTTGGGTTCTTTAATGAAGATGGAGGGGGAGTGACCGTAGTTCAACAGGAACGGAGTATATCCTGTAGAAGACGTGGTCGCGTTATTGTGAGCGAATTCCGCCATTGTGAGCCATTCTGTCCAGTCGGTTTGTCTGTGATTTACGTACAACCGGAGATATTGCTCGATTTCGGCGTTAATGCGCTCGGTCTGTCCGTCCGTCTGAGGGTGATAAGCCGTCGATGGGTTCCCTTCTATGGAAAGGCATTTGTAAAACTCTCTCATGAAAGATGAGATGAAGTTTGATCCGCGGTCCGAGATCACTTTCTTTGGAGTGCCGTGGAGTTTGAAGACATGTTCCACGAAGATCTTGGCAACTCCCATTGCGGTGATGTCGGTATTGATGGGGAATAATCGGACCATCTTTGAGAATCGGTCTACTACGACTAAGATGCCGTTTCGTCCGTTAGACTCTGGGAGTGGGCCGATAATGTCCACGGAGATCGTATGCCATGGGTGACTCGGTACATCATGAGGGTTTAACGGCGTTTTAGAACCCAAATGCGATACTTTCGTCTTCTGGCATCGATCGCAGCCTTTCACATACTTCTCGACGTCTTTATACATCGAGGGCCACCAGTATTTTGCCTTTAAAAGGTCTTTCGTCCTTTTGATTCCGGGATGTCCGGCAAGGGGGTGATCATGATTGTCTTTGATCAGTTGTTCCCTTGATTTCTCTGGGACGTAAACCTTATCCTTCCACAGGATCTGGCCATCTTTTTCGAACCAGTATTCTTCTCGGGCCTTCGCCTTTTTTACTATCTCTGGTTCGATTTCGAAGGTCATTTCCCTTACGAAGGGCTTTTCGGCTAGGAGGACGACATTCTTATTATCGTTATCCCCCTTCTTGTGGTCTGGCCTTCTGGACAGGGGATCTGCAGGGTTTGACTTCCCAGGTCTGTGCACGATGGTGAAGTGGTAGAGTTGAAGGATCTCTGACCACCTTGCCTGTCGGCGGGATAAGTCCTGCGGTTTTCTGAAGAACTCTAGGTTCTTATGATCCGTCCATATCTCGAAGGGTTCTTTTGCATCAATGAGGTGATGCCTCCATTCTTTCAGAGCGAAGATAATCGCTAACATTTCTAAGTCCGCTGTATGGTAGTTTCTTTCAGCAGCGTTTAAGGACTTTGAAATGAAGGCGACAGGGTGGAAGATGTTATCATCTTGCTTCTGTGAAAGGATGGCACCTATGCCTTCTTGTGATGCGTCTGTCTCGACTCGGAACAGGCCGTTTGGGGAAGGAACGGCAAGTGCAGGCCCGGTTGTAATCGCATCTTTCAGCGATTCAAAGGCTATCTGACATTGCTCGGACCACTTCCATTCGTTCTTTTCCGAGGTAAGAGCGTTTAATGGTTTCGCTATCGCGGCGAAATTCTTTACGAAGCGGCGATAGAAGTTAAGGAATCCGAGGAAACCTCTCACTTCAGTTCGGTTTGTTGGTTGTGGCCAACTTCGTACGCCATCGACTTTAGCGGGGTCCATCTTGACCTCTTGGTGCGATACGATTAACCCAAGGTATTCGACTTCTTTTACATTAAAGTCGCATTTCGAGTGTTTCAGGTACAATTTATGCTCTCGAAGTCGCTGGAGTACCTGTTGCACTACTTTTTCGTGTTCCTCTAGGGTTTTCGTGAAGATGATGATGTCATCCATGTAGATCAACACGTGTCCTTGATTGATCAGATCACGGAAGATGGAGTTCATCATTGTTTGAAAGGTTGCCGGGGAATTGGTCAACCTGAAGAACATTACGAGTGGTTCAAACAGCCCCTTATTGGTACGGAAGGCTGCTTTCCATTCATCTCCCTCTTTCATTCGAATGTTGTTATACCCCACCTAATGTCGAGTTTGGTGAAGTAATTCGAATCTTGGAGCTTGTCGATTAACTCCGAGATTAAGGGGAGTGGGTATCTGTTCTTTACGGTGATGGCATTAACCTTTCGGTAATCTTGCACCGGTCTTAACCTGCCGTCTTTCTTCTTGATAAAGAAGAATGGGGAAGCGAACTGTGACATGGAAGGCCTTATTTTTCCAGCGGTCAAGTTTTCTTCGAGGAATTTATCAAGTTCCTCTTGTTCGGCAGGGGAGAGATTGTAAATCTTTCTGTCGATCTTATGGTGACCTGGAATCAGCTCGATTGCATGATCCCAAGGGCGTCTTGGTGGTAACTCGTCGTTGATCTTCGGTTCGAATACATCTCGGAATTGGTGATACGACTCTGGTACGGTTTCTTCGAATGTACGAGCATAGTGCACTTGCTTGTGCTTTATATCCATTTCTTGCGCAACTGTCATTTTTGATTTGGCGTCAACTGCCAATTCTGCTCCATACTGGTCGATATTAACCGCAAAGATGCGATCACCCTCTTTCCAAGCTCGAGTACACTCTGGGTACTCGTCTTCTTCTATATCAATCAATCCGGGGATATCATGATCTTGGCACGGGAAGTCTATCGTATTTGCTTCCCAATCAATCATTGGATTGTGCTTCTTAAGCCAATCATAACCCAGATAAATCGGGTTAGTGCCTAAATCTGTCACCGCCAGATCAATCTTTTCCTTGTGATCTCCAATTTCCATGAAGATCGTGACGAAACTACTAATGCCTCCGGATGTATTCATGGTTCCATCGGCATTGTAGACAGGAATAGTACGAGGAAGATCTTGTTTAGGGATCTTATATTTTTGCACATATTTCGTATCGATCGAAGATCCTGTGCATCCTGAATCCACTAGAGCGTCCGCTAAGAGATGCGAACCGTCCATCGTCTCGATCTTGGCTTTGACATCGAGTTGTCTGACCAAAGATCTCGTCGATCTTCTAATGAATTTAGGTTTTTGCTGCAATTCTTTGATGGTAATCATCGCAGCTTCCTCGTTCATTTCCTTGATTTCATCAATCAATTGTCGCGTTACTTCCGGTTTACGCGATTCATGTACAAAAGACATTAAGTGCTTTTCAGCACGTTCGGGCTTATCTATGCACATGTTTCTGATCCATTTTATTGACCATGGATCAACCGTGTTTAACCACGACGGACGACCAGACGCTTCAGCCTCTCTAGGTGCTGCCTCACGTCTTCCTTTTTGTTCAGGCTTTGGGGGAGCGCTGAGCGCTACAACCTCCTTCTCCTGAATTCGCTTTCCTTTCTTTTCAGGTAACGGATGATCTCTTTTCAAGATCGTTTTGATTATTGGCGTTTTCTCGTTCTTTTTGCAGACCTCGTTAGACTTGTCGTTTTCAGTAGATAAAATTTCAAAACGATTCTTTTGACAAGTATCTAACTTAGGAGTAAGAGAAGCTACAGGTCTAGCTAATGCTTCTCTTCTACAAAATCCTTTTCTAAGTCCGCGATTTTCGAGACGAGTTCATCTTGCGTATAGTATGATATCGTTTGCCCCCTGATCACCAGCTCCCGGGCTTGCCTTGGGTGTCGCATACCAATGTGCTTTTGGCAGGGCCAAGGATCGCCGCAGGTGAAGCACTTACCCTCTGCGCGGGCCTTTCCAATATCCATCGGGGCTCCCTGTCCTCCGAAGGTACTGGTCGCGTTTGGGTGCGGGGCGGGCTGAGCCGAGCTCGAAGCAGCCGCCGGCTTCGCTGGAGCAGTGTTCTGACGGGCTGGTTGCCAGGGCTGATAGCGGCGATAACCTGACGCCCTCTCACCCTTCCTATTCTCGATCTCCTTCAGGGTTATGTCCGCGGCAACCAAGGCGGATTCCCATTTGCTGAACGTCGGGTTTTCGTCCATCAGCAGCTGGAAGTTTGATCGCTCCACGAGCTCAACCACCTCGTTCCTTATGCCCTTCCTGGCAATCGAGATGAGCTGACGCGCGTGCGTCGAGACGTCCCATTTGGCCTCCATGACCAAGTGACGCATTCGGACGAAGTAGTCCTCGACCGCTTCTTTCTTCGACAGGTCCTGTTTCAAGGCCTGCAACTTCTCTTCTGCTTGGCGGACTATATTGGCCGGCTGGAACGAGGCGACTATCCTCGATTCGAACTGTCGGTACGTGTCGCGGTTCAGCCCTTCCTGTTCGACGTAGAAGTCGGCGAAGCGTCCCGCGGGGTTGTTGCCTTTCATGTAGGACAACACTATAATAATCTTTTCTCGGGAACTCGGCTCTACGCTGAAACCCTGGAAATAGATCTTAACCGTTCTGTACCATTGTACGAACTTTTCCTTGTTCCCGTCGAAGGGCTCAGGCTTTGTGGCGATCGATTTCCCAATAGAGCACGAAGGCCCTTGAGACGATCCCACAGCCCCTCCACCTTCGGGGACAATTTCATTGGCTGGATCTAAACGGTCTTCTTCTCCCATCGTCATCCAGTATGGGATAGGAGGGGGGTTGATTTCCCCTTTCTGGAAACTGTTGTACCAGTTCCGATAGAGCAGGAGGAAATCCTGCACGTCTCGTGCTATCGCTCCCAGGCGAAGTGGCTGGGGCGGGGGGAGAGTAGGGGTCGACGTATCCATTCCAAGATCCCCAACATTTACAACCGGCTGGGGAGCAGGCGCGTGGATAGTTCCTGCACGAGAAGGCGCGCGACTCGCAGGTCTGGAATACGGAGAGATCGGGTCGACGTGGGACATATTTATCTACGACCTGGTCGAGACTCGGTGTGGTAGATGGGGACTTGGGGAAACGGGAGTAAGTGGTCGATGAGGATTTGCAGGTTAGCCTCCGTCGGGTTGTGGAGGAATTCTCGAAGGGCCCGGAGACGACGGAAGTAGACGTCGAACTGTAGTATGAGTTCTCGGTCCAGGACAACGAGTTCGAGCCTTTCGAAGGAGACTCGGCCAGAGTGTTCGGTGATTCGGGTGTATTGAACTAGGAGACCGGGGAAGGCCTCAAATTCGACTAGTTCTCGGCGAGGTATGACGGGACGAGGATTAAGGCGCGTGAGAAGACAACAACGCCTAGGAAGTGAAAACGGAATTCTTGCTTTAACCGCGCTAAGACGGTGGAGGTGTGAAAAGCTGGCAGCTGCGATAACTCAACAACCACTGCCTTGGAGGAACCGGGGTACACTCTTAACTCGAAGAGGAGGGCGATAACTGTATCCCTTCTACAGTGAACGTTATCGATTCGTTCTACGTAGCAGCCTCTAGCGCTCTGCTAATACGCCCCGTAGTGCACTATCGGGAAAGCAACGTTATCCGATTTTAAACCCGGACTAAGGTTATGCGCAGCGCGAAAGCTGCTTCTATCGTAATATCCGGTGATATGCCGGGGAGATTCTGATCTCCTGCAGTGGGCAATCAAACAAGGAAACGGGCCGGACGACGAAGAGACTTCCGGGGTCGGAGGTATGGGCGAGTGCGATAGGCGGTAAGCGAGGCGGTGCGAGATTTTCCGAGCGGAGTGGTCGGAAGCGGGTAGAAACGAGTTGAGGTTCGAATGTTGGGCGATCTACCGAAGTCGAAGAGACCTCGAATAGGCAAAGAAGATGGTGGAGATAGCGGAGGAAGAAGTGTCCAGGGATGAAGTATCCGGGGACGGAAGAAGTCTTGAAATAATGTGAGAAACTTATAAGGATCAGTCCCAATATCAGAAGCGAAGTGCTTAAGATTTCAAGACTAAGGAAACGATACAGAAAACTACGCTACTTATATACGTTAGAGAAAGTTGGCACGGACCAGGATAATATAGAAGGAATTTCTATGTAAAGGAATAAATGGAAAAGGGTATGACATCAGTATGTCGCAATCATTCGTGAACGTTCTCTGCTATTCTACGAAATGTATAAGCAATGACGTGTGATCATTCTGGAGGGTTCGGGGTAGTACGAATATGAAATGAAGAAAAGGAAATAGAAATTAGAGTTCTGACATCAGGCGAGTCTTCCTTACTGCTTGTGGTGGTATGTGTGAAATATTTTCTAGCAAGTTCTTCTCATCGCTGTCTGGAATCGTCTAGGAGCGATAGTACCTTGGTACTGTCGGTATAGTTGTTAGTCGTGAGTGATTGAGACCGCGGCAATTCACAGGATATTACGTCCGTTTTTACCACGCAGACTTTGAATCCTCCGCCGAAGAGTACCAACAAGCGAGCGGCCTAGTGTCTTGCGTGCACATCCTACTCAGAACCAGGTATATTGGTTCAGACGTCCCTCCTTTTCAATGCTGAAACTACCCTTGCCACTCGATGAGTGGGTTGACGAACCTGTGGGCCTGGCTGCGTGGTAGCCAATTTGAAGCTTGCTTCGCCAGTTGCTATGTTCCTACATCTTCCCTGACCCAAAGTACGAGGATCACTGATGCGGCACGCTCGTTTACTGATGAGAAGAGTGATCGTCCCACTTATCAAAATGATCAGCAAGGACTACGCGGTATGTTGGTATTTAAACACTCTAGGTCCTTCTATGATACCCCCTCGTTCTCTGATTAGCGGGCATGGTAACACGCGACGTGGAAGGATATACCCTCGGAGTTTTTCAGGCGAACAGGGTAGGGCTATGGTGATGCCATGAGCGTGTAAACTTCATCGGAATATCGTCCCATGGAGCACGTATATAATGCCGCAGGCGGATCATCCAGGAAGCTACCGACTTCAACATGGCTACGACGCAGACCACCACAACCCAAGCTGATCTTTCAAGTTCCTTTGCAAAAGCCGTCTGGACCCAGACTAGCGCAATTCCCGGCCAACGTTCTTGGCGCCGATCCCTCGGCATCACGGAATCAGTTTACTACTGGGAAGGCGCATGTAACGGTGCGGCAGATACTGTGATGCACGTTCACCTCCGCGTCACGCAACTGGAAGACGTGGGCATTTATGCCCCCGAGAATGTGCGCCGCGCATGGTTATCCGTGAAGCGACGCTTCCCACTTATTGCAGCAGAGGTGTCTGAAGAGAACGACGGTCTCCACTTTGTTGTTCGGGAACGAAACATCACCTCTCTCCGCGAGGAAGAAGTGACCTTTGGTACTGTATTGTCGTTCAACGACGCTGAGCGATTTGTCGACGAAAATAGGAATAGCCCACGGCCGTTATCTCCAAGGCTACTCACACGAGTGTATGTGCTCAACCAAACCGATCGCCCAGAGGACTTCCATGTTGTTCTCCCAATCGTCCACTGCATCACGGATGGATGTTCGACGACCACTATTCTGCGATCGTTTTTCCAGACACTGTCGACTCCATTTGATCCTCATCCAACCTCTATCGAGGAGAGGCTTCAAATGTGCTGCCCATTGGAGAATTGGGTATTTCCTGATGACGTACCACTCGTGAAACGCAGATGGAAGAGGGCAATAGGGTATGCTCTCCATGTTGCGCGACGTGCGCGACTCGCAGTAAGGAATTGTCTCTTCTGAACTACAACAGCACTAAGGTATGGATGACAGGGTGGACACGGTTTGCCTGGGAACTTCACACGAGCAACCGCAACGACACCGGCAAAGTCTCGCACCCAGCTAATATCTTTCCCGCCCGACATTTCCGCAATCATCCTCTCTAACTGCAGACGTCACAATATCACTTTCAATTCTGCCTACCACGTATTTAGTCAGGTCGCCATCTCCCGATTGTTATGCCGTCGGTATCTGAGGGGAGAGATTTCCGAAGGAGAATGGGAGTATCGAAAACGGCAGCCTATGCTGTTCATCGGACTGGTTAACCTTCGTTCGCACTTTGACCCGGACTGGTTTTGCAACGGAGGCTCTGGAGAAATAGGGCTGAATTTTAGCTTCCACCAGCACGTCCTCCCATTCATGCCGCTCGGCGCGATGGCTAACAAGAAAGACGAGCTGGAACTGATCAACGGCGCACCACGATTCCAAGATCTCATGTCGTTTGGGCGGTTCTTGTTGCGGTGCGAGTGGGTGAAGTCGAGGGGCGAGAAGCTGTTTCGGAATCCCCGGTTCCTCGAAATATGCATTGCGACGCACAATAGCGCCCTCGAAACAAACAAGTCGAAGGCAGCGAACTGGAGAAGGAGCGGAGAGCGGGCCCGTTCTAGCGCCGAGGCCCTAGAGCCTCTTCCTTTGGAAAATCTTGGACCCGTCTTCACTCAGCGAGGCTCCAGTTTAGGAAACGTGAGTAATGATTTTGGGCGATCGTCCACGTTCTTGCGACGCCGCTTTTATTCTTGTATCATCATTTTTTGTTGAGCACCAATTGTAGATGGATTGCATGATGCCACTCGACTATCCACTCCCTGCGAACCATCACCTCTCCCCAATATCATCGTTCCCTCATCCCCACCGGGCGGGATACCCAGTCTGCACGGTACCTGACGATGTCGTGACGCAGTGCGAAAGGCCACGGCTACACGTGGAATATTGGCAAACCCATTTTCGTTCACGTCCAGGTGACGTTTACCTCGGCGCACTTACCACCCAAAAACAGCTTCAGTACTTCACGTTCTACGACGAGAATGCCTTTAGCGAAGACTTGATGAAGGAGTTCATGGGGGAATTGAAGAACGCAACGTTGTGGTACTTGGGACAGCGGCAGGAGACGGCCAGGGACGTCAAGTGCAAGCTGTAGCAAGCTGGAACTCCTGTCGTGATACAAAAACTATGTATAATGGCGGAAAGTGGATCAGGATACTCTTTTCCTGCGCTGTTCAGTCCTTTCAACGCATTTGTGGTGATGATTGCAGTGATAAAGATTTCAGTACGCCCCCTGCATTCCTCTCTGCTTAAGTAAAACTGAAAAACTGATGCTTCTACCACCCCGCTACCTCTAAGTTCGCTTTTGCGTTCCTTATTTATGACCATCTACCGCATTGTCGTGACCTACATATTTTTTATAGAAAAAATGGCGGCAGACGGCCAATACCCCGGTTGGTGACGAGGAGACGCGATAACACAGTAAGTATATAAGTACTCGATCTACTCTGAGAGCGTCTTTCGGAGCCCCGGCGGCAGGGTTGTTTACTTACCATCTGTGTTGCTCATCGAACTCGGGACGTTGTGCCCGGTTGGTCCGTGCATCTAAAAACCTTCAGTTCCCGCGACACTGGGCCTCTGAAAGAGGGTGCTCGATCGCGCAGGCTCAGACAGCAACCCGAGGGTGGCGTCCTGTACGAGCTTGTGAATGAAGATGAAATGGGTTCGCGGACGAGTGGGGTCTCAATATGATCAGTGTGGAGAGGGCCACAGCGTATAGTAAGTCTCTGTCTGTCTCATAGATACAGCCGCACGGGAAGTACCTTCAAGCATTGTAGGCAATGCCCGCCATTATCTACATCACTCTATGTACTGGCCCTGACGTTCTGCATACACATATCGAACACCACCCCAGCGGTCTGAAACTGTTCCATCATTATGTCGCCAATTTCCACTCGAATGACCCCTCGGTCCAAGGTCAGTACGTATCCCACTCTTAACTATTTGGTCATATCTCATAGGGCTGGCTCGGTCGAATCCACCGACATTGCGAACATTGATCCCCTCGTGAGTGTGCTATTTGGTTATCCGTTCGCTTATTGCGAGGGCGATCCACCCAGGAGTGACATCTAGTAAGCCAGTAGAGCAAATACAGCATGATAATATTTGGATTTGCAAGTGAAGGTGGTACGACCCAAGAACATGGTTGGAACGTAGTGGCTACGACTCGAAAGCAGCTAAGGACGATACAAACACAATAGGTGATCGACTTGGAACAAAAAGGGCGTGTGCTGTAGGAACGATAAACGGAAGCTACAATCGACGGCGCTCCTCGAGTTCCCTGTGCGCAGCAGCGAGCTCCTCTCCTTTGGCGGCATCAGAACGTTTCCAGTGGTCAACGTCGGCAGCAAGGACGTCAATTTGGCGATCTTTGTGTTTAATGGATGATGTCAACGTCTCCAGCTCATTTTGAGCCGAGGCGAGTTCGTACGACTGCGCCTCCTGACGGCCTTGAAGCACTATAAGTTGATCCTTTAGTTCCTGCATGGCTTTCTTGAGATCGGTGATATCTTCGTCTGACGGGGAAATCAGCGTCAGCCTGCTGATGGTCTAACTAATTTGGGTATGCACGCACCTGCCTGTGTACGAGGAGGCATCATTCTTCCGGGATCTAAATTCTGGTGAATTGCCAATAGAAATTGAGTCAACGATGAATATACAAGGCCGAACGGTACACTTACGCTGTGAACATAGCGAGAAGGGATAATATCACCGAGGTTCTGAACGGTGATTGTCTTGCCATGACCGATTGCGATGTCATAGTTTTCTGAAATCGCTATTGTCCAGATGTGGCCATCGTAGTCAATATCGGACCCGATTTTCGTGTGCGTCGTCGTATCCCAGAACGACATTGACGAGTCGGCAGAGGCTGCGATGAAGCGACGATTGTTTGGTAGAGCGACACACCCCCATTTTTCCACACCGTTCGTGCGGATGGACCATTGTGAGGGTGTTTCTCCGGTGGAGACGTTGAGATAGTGGATTCTACCGTCACGAGAGATGGCGTAGAGGTGTGTATTGTCATTCCACGCAATGGATTGGTTTAAACCTGAGCCAGGTCCGATTGAGAATTCGTGGAGGAGATGGCCATCCTCGCTGTTGTAGACACGAATAGAGTGACCCCAGGCAGCGGTAGCGAGAAGACGTCCGTCCGGTGAGAATTTGACCGCGGCCACCCACTCGTCATGATGCAGCGTCAGTAGTCGCTCGCCCGTCGACTGCTCCCAGATGCAAGCAGTCTTGTCCCATGATCCGCTAGCGATTGTGGTCCCATCTGGCGAGATATCCACCGCATACACTCCTTTTGTGTGTCCTCTCATCTTGCTCACCTGCTCGTGGTTCTCCACGCTCCACACCGATACACTTCCCCCATTCGAACAGCCCACGATCCATTTTCCATCTTTTGATACTGCAATGTTTTTGGCCCAACTCTCCACATCTATTGGCCTTGCGGCTTCCTCACCATCCTCCAGTCGCCATCGTCGAATTTTCCCTTCCGTTCCTCCACTCACAATATGCTTGTCCTCCGTCAGGAACGCGACTGAATGGATTTCATCTCTCCCGTCAATCTCGATTATCTTCCGCACATTTTGCTGACTCGTCATAGCGGAGGACGTCTGAGGCCCCGTCACTGGTCGTTCAACCTCTTTCCCTTGATCTTGAACCGGGCCTCCTCCTGCTCGTGCAGCATCATGGGACCATCCGACAATTGAGGTTTCGTCAGTACCGTCATTTATCCATTGACTCACCGTTCACCAGTTTTCCAGGTAAAGTGCGAGATATGTTTCGGCTAGGTGAACGACGACAGAAAATACTAGGATACGTGGAGGTTTATCCACAAAAGGCACTTTTTCGCGCAGCCTACACGTGCCTCTTTATCGGATCCCATCAGATCGCACTATCCCCAATGCCCTTGATGCTTGTTCCTGCCTGGTCATGGCAGCCAATGATTTTCCAATCAAGATGCTGCCACGATGTCAACGAAAATCCCGTTCATCAGATAACGACGAAGAGGGGTGGACGAGAAAGAGCAGCGTCATATGCGAACATGAAGGCACGGTGGAGGATGTCGAGTCATTCAGTGGATCTCGTGGTTCGTTGACAGTTATCGGGCCATCCTCCACTTGACCTCGCTGCATCACTGTACGTTATGGAACTCTATAGGTATGCATTGGCTCTGGCGCTCTGCATAGTACACATCTCTGAATAAAATACCACCTCAGCCGTCTGAAACTGTTCCATTATTATATCGCCAATTTCCACTCGAATAACCTCTAGGCCCAAGGTTAATATATATATATAATTTGTTACTGCTTGGTGCTGGGCTCGATGTCAACTTGAAGGAACCCACAGACATTGCGAATATTGATCCGCTCGCGAGTGGTTGGATATTCAGTAATATTCGGTTATCCATTCGCGTATTGCGAGGGTGACCAACCCAGGAGAGAAAAAAGCAGCATGATAACATTCGGAATTGCAAGTGAAAATGGTATGGCCCGGGAATATGGTTGGGAAGTAGTTGGCTACGAGTTGAACACAGGGACTTAAGGACGATACGAACACAATAGGTGATCGACTTGGAACAAAACGGACGTGTACTGCAGGAAACGATAGACGGAAGCTACAACGGAGTCGGAAAGAGATACATTTGCGACAAAGAGACGTCGAAATGGAACTTCTGAGACGACGACGGTACTGCACTGCACCTTACCCCGTGATAACCTTTGCCTTCACAACTTTCGTCACAGTAAGGGTGTTCTTCTTGTTGGGACCGACCCTCGACTGTGTGATGACCTCCTTTGACAAACCCAACTGCGTGGTGCACAATACAAACTGGCTCCTCGACTTTTTCGCTGCACCACCCGGGTCGACTTCCATCGTTTGCCCATCTAACATCTTCGGTGGACGAATCGCTTCGACTCGGTAGTCAGCCGACAGTGCGTCCATGATCGACTTTGTGAGCTGCCCCGCGGTGGTAAGGATGAAGGATAGCCGACCCCGGAATTTCGACCCGATCATCTCTTTCGCAGCGGAGATGGAAGGGGCACAACCAGCAGTGACAATGATATCACAAAGACCGTCCATCGTAGATGTGATAAGCATGTCCGGGTTGCTTGAACAGGTCGGTGAGAGAGAAGCATAGGTCAGCGATCGCCAGCGGGCAGATATCGTTTGTGATTCTATTATTCACCATCAGCAGAACAATCAACGGCGCGTTGAGATTTAGTTCTTCACCTAATTTCCGGACTATGCTGTATAATTCACGGATCAGCCGATCGGGCCCACTATCCATGGACCACGAAGACATGATCCCACACAGGTGATAGATAAGGTAGGCACGAAAGGCGATAGGGAGATACGCAACGACCTCGGTGCGTGAGTTACTTCGTAATCGGTTCACCAGAGATTGTCCGATACATTCGGTGACCCTCGTTGCGATAGAAACTTGTTCCTCCGTTGGGTTCGTAGTGCGGGGCTCGAAATTGTGAATGATACGATCTGCGATGAATGTGGAACTCCAATCTATCCTCTCATTGAGTTGATGGAGTGTTCCGATGATATTCATCTCTGCACGTGCGTCCGCCTGAGCAATGAAATTTTGCACGATGAATGGGGTACGTTGATTTTGTTCGACGACGGACTTGAGATGTCTAAACTGCTTTTCGTACCATTCCCGGACCCGGATTATTTCAGATTGGGAGACCTGAAGTTCCTCGCGCACGGCAATGAGTTCCTCTGAATCACGACGGCGTTCCTCGAGTTCCTTGTTCGCAGCGGCGAGCTCTTCTACTTTAGCGGCATGGGAACGTTTCCAGTGGTCCACGTCGGCAGTCAGGGCACCTATTTGGCGATCTTTTGCCTTATTGGACGCTTTCAAGGTCTCTAGCTCCTTTTGAGCGGAGGCGAGTTCGCGCGACTGCACCTCGTGGTGGCCTTGAAGTGCTGTAAGTTGATCCTTCAGTTCCCCCATGGCTTTCTTGAGGTCGGTTATCTCTTCGGGTATTAGAAAACCGGGATCAGCATGCCGATGGTCTAGACTAGTAGTTTGGGTGATGAATGCACCTGCCTGTGTACGAGGGACATTCTGGTGGATTGGCAGTAGGAGTTGAGTCAATAAGGCACGCCTAAGACCTATTGGTGCAAGTACACTTACGTTGTGAACATAGCGATAAGGGAGGATATCACCGAGGTTCTGAATGGTGATTGTCTTGCCATGAGCGATTGCAATGTCGCAGTTTTCTGAAATCGCCATCGTAGTAACCGTGCGATCGTAGTCGATGTCGGACCCAATTTTCGTGCGGGTTGTCGCATCCCAGAACGATACCAACGGCCCGGCAGAGGCCGCGATGAAGCTGCGATCATTTGGCAGCGCAATGCAACCGAAGCTTTCCTCGCCGTCGGTGCGGATGAGCCATTGTGAAAGTGTTTCTCCGGTGGAGACATCAAGGTAGTGGATTCTACCATCACGAGAGATGGCGGAGAGGTGTGTATCGTCGTTCCACGCAAGGCATTGATTGAAAATTGAGCCAGGTCGGATTGAGAATTCGTAGAAGAGACGACCATCCTCGACGTTGTAGACGCGAACAGAGCGATCCCCTATGGCAGTTGCGAGAAGACGTCCGTCTGGTGAGAATTTGACCGCGACTACAGTCACGGTGTTGTCGTGTGGTAGCGTCAGTAGTTGCTCGCCCGTCGACCGCTTCCAGATGCAAGCAGTGCCGTCAAACGATCCGCTGGCGATTTTGGTCCCATCTGGCGAGATATCCACAGCATACACTGACCACATATGTCCTCTCAACTCTCTCACCTGCTCGTGCCTCTCCACGCTCCATACCGACACAAGTCCTCCATCCGAACCGCCCACGATCCATTTCCCATCCCTTGATACCGCAATTGTGTTGCCCCAACCCCCCACATCTATTTGCCTTGCAACTTCCTTGCCATCCTCCAATCGCCATCGTCGAATTTTCTCTTCCTTTCCTCCACTCAAAACGTGTTTTCCCTCCATCAGGAACGCGACTGAATATATGTCATCTCTCCCATCGATCTTGATTGTCCTCCGTACATTTTGCTGGCTGGTCATGGCGGAGGACGTCTGGGGCCCCGTCACTGGGCATTCAATATCCTTCCCTTGATCTTGAACCGGGCTTCCTCCTGCTCGTGCAGCGTCATGGGATGTGGGACCACCATCCGACAGTTGAGTTTTCGTCAGTACCATAATTTCATCGGTCCCATCCATTGACTCACTGTTCTCCAGTTTTCTGGGTGACCTATCAGACATTTTTCGGCTAGGTGGATGATGACAGAAAATAGGATACGTGGAGGTTTATTCACAAGGGGCGCTTTTTCGCGCAGCCTACACGTGCCTCTTTATCGGATCCCATCAGATCGCACTATACCCAATGCCCTTGATACTTGTTCCCGCCTGATCATCGCAGCTAATGAATTTCTAATCAAGCTGATGGGCGGCGATGATAACGAGAATTCGCCCATTAGATAACGATCCAGATGGGTGGTTCTGAAAGAGCAGTGTCATATATGCGTACACTTGCATGAAGGCACGGCGGTGAGGATATCAAGCCGTTCAGTGGTTCTCGTGGTTCGTTAACAGTTATCAGGTCATCCTCCGCTTGACCTCGCTGCGTATCTCGCTCATTCCACACCACCGCCATAAGACGTTTCACAGTTTCGGGCTTGGCCTCCTATGCTTGTTTCGAGTCTCGCCAGTTCCCTGTATCTGCTCCCGAGTCCTTGAGTTGCTATCCATGACCTTGATAAGAGTCACGCAATCGTCGTCTGCCCTGAGCTGTACACAGTTATTCAATGACGTCCACGCCTGTATCAACCTGAATATCAAGCCCTTAGCTTTGCCAATTCCGTGTCCTTTTGCTTTCGCCCTTCACCTCTTGTGCACTGATCATCTTATCTGGCAGCGTAATGGTGGTTCTTTACTGGTCAGGCCGTTCAGAATTCACATCCAAGTCCATTCACACGCCCACCACTGTGTCCGACCCTCTTTTGTCCTTATCCCACAGATCCCTCTCACTTCGGTCGACTGTACATACAAGAGTCTCCCGGCTGCTATTCTGGTATACATTCATTCATTGAACTGTGTCAACGTCCCCTCTATCTCGTCGCACCCTCCACCGAAGTCAACATGGATTCAACGACCCACTTGTCTTTCTCCACATCTGGATCGCCATCCCTGCCTCATCTTCTTGGACGATAATGTTATTGACCGTGCGACAACATCCTCCCGACCCAGTCTTTGCCCAGACGAAGTCAAAGGCCGTATCGACTCGTTCAGGTTTCAAGGAGCATGGCCTTACATATGATTTGTAGGTTTGTGCCGAGGAGTTACTCTGATTACCTCCGTCGCCTTTAAAGTGGATCAAGCCGCGCCGCAAGGAGGGCCGATAGGAACACGGATGCTGATATTGACGTAGCTGCGAATGCGTTGCAAGACCTCTCCTCGTCCAGGTTAAGTAAGTATTCAACCACTTTCTAGACTCGGAAGTAATGGCCGACTGACATGGCTGTTCAGATCCAGAGCTCAAGCCTTCCCCCTTTCTCCCACCGACTTTACTGACAACCTTTCTACCGCCTACAAGAAATTTTGGGCCGACCTCAAAGAGTATTCCCTGACACTCATTACGAGCTGAAATTGGTGGTCGCCATGGATGAGGTACGTCCACTCACTTGAACATTTGAAGGTTCGCGTGGATACCGTCCAACGGACGTTTTCCCCATCTGCAAGGTGTGCCGGACGTATGCTCGCGAAGGAGATCACATTCTTTCGGAATTTCGACGCGATCATCTCTTTCGCGGCGGAGATGGAAGGGGCACAACCAGTGGTGACAATGATATCACAAAGTCCATCCATCGTAGATGTGATAAGCATGTTCGGGTTGCTTGAACAGGTGGGTGAGAGAGCAGCGTAGGTTAGCGATCGCCAGCGGGCAGATATCGTTTGTGACTCTATTATTCACCATCAGGGGAACAATCAATGGCGTGCTGAAGCTTAGTTTTTCACCTGATCTTCAGACTATGTCATGGATCGGCCGATCAGGACAGGTGATAGATCAGGTAGGCACGAAAGGCGATAGGGAGATACGCAATGACCTCGTCGCGTGAGTTACTCCGTAATCGGTTCACCAGGGATTGTCCGATAGATCCAGTGACCCTCGTTGCAATAGAAACCTGTTCCTCTGTCGGGTCCGTAGTGCAGGGCTCGAAATTGTGAATGATACGATCTGTGATGCATGTGGAACTCCATCCTCTCCGCACGTGTGTCCGCCTGAGCGATGAAATTTTGCACGAGAAATGGTGTGGGTTGACTTTGTTCGACGACGGACTTGAGATGTCTAAACTGCTCGTCGTATCATTCCTGGATCTGGATGGTTCGAGATTGGGAGAACTGAAGTTCCTCGCGCACTGCGACGAGCTCCTCTTCTTTGGCAGCATTGGAATGTTTCCAGTGGTCCATGTTAGCAGCAAGGATGTCAATTTAGTGATCTTTGTATTTAATGGATGGTGTCAACGTCTCCAGCTCCTTTTGAGCCGAGGCGAGTTCGCACGACTGTGTCTCGTGACGGCCTTGGAGCACTGTCAGTTGATCCTTCAGTTCCCGCACGACTTTCTTGAGGTCGGTCATCTCTTTGTATTAGAAAACCGGGATCAGCATGCTGATGGTCTAGACTATTTTGGGTGACGCACGGACCTGCTTGTATACGAGGGGACGTCATTCTTTCCCCAGGATCCACATTCTGGTGTGTCGGCAGTAGGAATTGAGTCAATAAGGCGCATATAAGTCCTAATTCTACAGGTAGACTTACATTGTGAACATAGTTAGGATGGAGAATATCGCCGAGGTTCCGAATGGTGATTGTCCTGTCATGTTGCAATATCGTAGTTTTCTGAAATCGCCACTGTAAAAACCATGTCATTGCAGTTAATCTCAGACCTCAGGCTGATTCTCATGTGCGTCGTTGTATCCCAGAACGATACCGACGAGTGGGTAGAGGCTGCGATGGACTTGAAGCTGCGATCGTTTGGCAGAGCGATGCACCCCCGGCTTTCCAAGCCGTCTGTGCAGATGGGCCACTGTGAGAGTATTTGTCCGGTGGATACGTCGAGGTAGTGGATTCTACCGTCACGAGAGATGGCGGAGAGGTGTGTGTCGTCATTCTACGCAAGGCATTGATTGAAAGTTGAGCCAAGTTGGATTGAGAATTCGCAGAGGAGATGGCCATCATCGCTATTGTAAACACGAACAGAGCGAACCAGGTGGCAGTAGCGAGAAGATGTCCGTCCGGTGAGAATTTGACTGCGACCACATAGTAGTTGTCATGTCGTGGTTGCAGCAGTTGCTCGCTCGTCCGACGCTCCCAGATGCAAGCAGTGGTCCCGCGATCCGCTGGCGATTTTGGTCCCATCGAGGGAGATGTCCACCGCAGTACTTGACCTACATATATGCCCTCTCATCTCGCCCACCTGCTGGTGGCTCTCCATGCTCCACGGCGACGCAAGTCCTCGAGCCGATCTGCCCACGATCCGCTTCCCGTTACTTGATATCGCAATTGCGTTGGCTCAACCCCCCACATCCATTGGTCTTGCAACTTCTTTGCCATCCTCCAATCGCCATCGTCGAATTTTCTCTTCCTGTGCTGCACTCAAAATGTGTTTACCCTCCATCAGGAACGCGACTGAATAGACATAATCTCTCCCATCGATCTTGATTGTCATCCGTACATTTTGCTGGCTGGTCATACACATGGCGGAGGACATCTGGAGCTCCGTCATTGGGCGTTCAGTCTCCTTCCCTTGGTCTTGAACCGGGCTTCCTCCTGCTCACTCAAGGTCATGGGGCGTGGAAGCACCATCATCTGACACTTGAATTCTTGTCAGTACCGTAAGTTCATCAGTCCCTATTGACTCACTACTTTCCAGTGTTAATGTTCCGGGTAATCTGCGAGACGTTTTTCGGCTGGTAGGAAGGTTACAGAAAACAGGATATGTGGAAGTATATTCACAAGAGCGCTTTTTCGTGCAACCTACATGTTTCTCTATCGGATCGCCCTATCGCCCCGGCCCTCTTGCCCTTGATGCTTGTTTTCCGAGTCCGCCTGGTCATTGTAGGTAATGAGTTTCCAATCAAGACGATGTCACGATGGTAACGAAAATCCATCCATCAGATAACGATAAAAATCGGCTGAAGCGTACAGTGAACATCGAGGGCAGAAGAGGGTTGGACGTAGTAGCTTGCGTGTGAATGGACATGAACGTGAACTCTGGGCAACCTAACTAGTAAAGAACTACAACCACGCCAACAAATCATCATCAGCGGGACAACTGGATGAAGAGCGAAAAGCCACACGGAATTTCCAAAGTCACTTGTCTTTCTTCGCGTCTGGATCACCATCATAATCCCTAAGTTGGACGTTACCGTGTGACAACATCGTCACGACTAGTACTCACGACCCAGTCTTCGCACAGAGACACACCTCTAGAGATCATACTTCAAGTTCTATCCTGTCTCATGTGCCCGGCGCAACGACCGAGGTCAATTTCCGTATCGTCTCGTTCAGATTTCAAGCAGCATGGCCTTATGATTCGTAGGTTTGTGCCGAGTTACTCTCTGGATTCCTCCGCCGCCCTCAAAGTGAATCAAGCCGCGCCGCAAGGAAAACGGATGTTGATATTGACGGAGCTGAATGCATTGCAAGACCTGTCCTCATCTAAGTCAAGTCAATCACTTTCAAGAAGTAATGGCCGACTGACATGGCGATCCAGAACTCCAGCCTCCCCTCTTGCTCCCACCGGCTTTACTGAATCTTTCTACGGCGCTTACAAGAAATTGGTGCCACCCTTAGAAGAATATTCCCTGACACCAGCTGAAATTGGTGATCGCCATGGATGAGGCACATCCACTCACTCGAACATTTAGTGGGCTACGACTCGAAAGCCGCCAAGGACAATACAAATACAATAGGTGATCGACTTGGAACAAAAAGGACGTGTACTGCAGAAAACGATAGACGGAAGCTACAACGGAGTCGAAAAGAAATGGAATTTCTGTGGCGATGACGCTCCCATATCTTACCCCGTGATAACCTTTGCTTTGACGACGTTCGTCACCGTAAGGATATTCTTCCTGTTGGGACCGACCCCAGACTGCGTAATGACCTCCTTTGACAAACCCAACTGCGTGGTGCACAATACAAACTGGCTCCTCAACTGTTTCCCTGCACCAGCCAAGTCGACCTCCATTGTTTGTCCATCTAACATCTTCGGTGGACGAATCGCTTCGACTCGATAGTCGGCCGACAGTGCGTCCATCATCGACTTTGTGAGTCGCCCCGCAGTGGTGAGGATGAAGGATATCCGACCACGGAATTTCGACACGATCATCTCTTTCGCAGCGGAGGCGGAAGGGGCACAACCAGCAGTGACAATGATATCACAAAGACCGTCCATCGTAGATGTGATAAGCATGTCCGGGTTGCTTGAACAGGTCGGTGAGAGAGAAGTGTAGGTTAACGATCGCCAGCGGGCAGATATCGTTTGTGACTCTATTATTCACCATCAGCAACATAATCAACAGCGCGCTGAATGTGGTTCTTCACCTAATTTCCGGACTATGCTGTATAATTCACGGATCAGCCGATCGGGCCCGCTATCCATGGACCACAAAGACATGATCCCACACAGGTGATAGATAAGGTAGGCACGAAAGGCGATAGGGAGATACGCAACGACCTCGTCGCGTGAGTTACTCCGTAATCGGTTCACCAGAGATTGTCCGATACATTCGGTGACCCTCGTTGCAATAGAAACCTGTTCCTCTGTCGAGTTCGTAGTGGGGGGCTGGAAATTGTGAATGATACGATCTGCGATGAATGTGGAACTCCAATCTATCTTCTCATTGAGTTGTTGGAGTGTTTCAATGATATTCATAATCTTGTGCCCGCCAGCCTCAAAAACCTCCCATCTTTCTCTCTCCAGCCCTCTCATATACACTCTTATTTTTATCCCTTTTTATCGCCACATAATATCCCTTTTCCCGGTCACCAGCCGCCCAAGTCCACATGGCCAACTCGAGGGCTCTCATGCCCTCTGGGAGACCCCCCCCGGCGACCTCGCGCCTTAAACCAGGCAGACCGAGCAGGAAAACGTATTTGTTTACTAATTCAACAAAGGAGGACTTGCTAGCCACACACGGAAAGGAATTGATCAGGAAATCCCCAGTGGAGGCTATTCACCTCCTCAGGGAGCATGGTCTAGAACTCGACGTAAACTCCCCCCACATGCCCTCCCTTATCAACGCACTCCTCGAGTTTGCCCTTGTTGCTCCCAGTGTATCTGCCCTGCACATGGACGTCCTTAGCACCTTAGCCACTGCCATGGAAAACGCACATGGATCGCAACCTGTGTCCCCCCAGGCACCCCCGATGGATGAGCAGCTTCGCACTATGGAAACATCCAGCAAGAACTGTGAACTACAGGTCAAGAAATTCTCCCGTCTTTTCAAAGAAACCAAGGCCACCATTGACCAGTCTATCAATGAACTCAAGAAATATGCTAGCCATACCGAGAAAGCCCTCCAATCCCTGACTCACTCCCCACCTTCAGACCATCCTCCACCCTCCACCTCCCCCTTCTCCTATGCAGCTGCTGCCAGAAATGGGATCAGCAGAGACCAAGAAGAGCTCGCAGCCAGGAGTGAGGCTAAGCTTCGACAAGTCGCCCTCAAATGTGAGGGATCCAGTCTTCCTAGCCTCACCCCGAAGGAACTTGTCGCCAAAGCCACCATTGCCCTTCAAGCCCTATACGAGCTAGATGGATACCGGGACGCTATGGAATGCCTCAGCGCCCATGTCTTCAGAGACCGCATCTTGATTCTGGAAATGGAGAGCAGGCAGAGCGCTGATTGGTTGAGAAACAAGGACCACAAGGCAAGATTCACCACGAAATTTGGTGCTGACTTCACTTTCCTAGACACCTCCTACCGTACATTGGCGGAATTCGTCCCCGTCACACTGGACGCTAGCACACCCTCGGTATTATCCCATGTTGAGCGCAGTTCAGGCCTACCTGTGAACTCCATCCGAAAAGTATCCTGGGTCAAGCGCCCAGACCTAAGGAAAAAGGACCAAAGGGTGGCTCACGCCATTATCTCTTTCTTGTCCATGGAGGCCGCCAACAAGGCCATCCGAGGTGGAATCAACATCGAGGGTAAAAAGGTTTGTGTCCATAGGACGCAACCTGAACCCACGCGGTGTAGGAGTTAGATACTCCCTACGGTTGTAGGATACATTTTCCTCGCTCTTCATCATGTCATATCATCTCCCGTCTCATCTGCCATCGACTTCGTGCCAGCCCGGTTTCATTCCTAGCGTTTACAGATCATCCGAATCCAATCTGAGTCCAATCCGAGTCAACGCGATCCAATCCGGTTCTTTCGTACGTATTCTGCTTCATCCGATTTGACTTGTTCTACTCAATTTGGCCTTATTAAGGTCATTACTATCCTAACACCTTTCCTTTCTTTGTCATCTACAAGGTTTGACACCCCTTCTTTCCATACTCACCCTACATCAATCCTGTACACTTACTTAGGGTCGGATTACCTTTAACAGTCCTGGGTTATGCCCAGGACTATAAAACCATGTTTCTAACAAAAAAATATTGTCTTTCTGCGTTCAGGAGATCTCCTGTTTACTCTCCCGTGCGTGAGTGAGCTGGATAGTTTCTCTTTTACCTCATCCTATCGTTCCTCGGCGTCTCATCTACTCGAATCAATACTCTCATTGCCTCGCCTCCACCTGGATACTTTTACATTGACCGCTTTTCATTCCGGATTGTCCAGCAGCCTCTAGGACTCTTAGACAAACCTGAATCCATCACCCCTTCAAACATAACTCCCCTTGGGACGAACCTATCGCCCCACCTTTCTTCTTATCACCTATTATTACTTTTCTACAGCGGTGTTACAAATGTCAGAAGATAGGTGACCACTTCGCAGGCAACTGCCCAGCTGAGGAAGAGACCTGTGGAACGTGCGGCGAACACAACCACACCACAAAGGACTGTAAAACCGCTGGACCTGACCATCAATTCTGCGTCAACTGTAAATGAAAAGGCCATGCCTCCTGGGATTGAAACTGCGAGTCCTTCGCCACGGTGAAGGAGCGACTCCTCAGCCGCAACAAGGAAGCCAACTTGAAGTACTTCCCCACCCCAGACGACCCCTCCACATGGACATCTACCTGTGAAATATCAGCCCCTCCCCCTCCCACACTTAATCAACCTCGCACCTCTCAGTCATCAGGGCCAGACTCGGAACCTCAGGCCTACTCTGATGAGATCATACAGTTGTGAGCGGCAGAGAGGTCCCACCTTCAGCAGATTGCCAAAAACACCCAAACATCGTCATCATCCCAACCTTTGCAACCATCCCAAACCCAAACCCAAACCCGTTCCAAAAAGAGACCCTCCGCTCCCCTACCCAGTGACCAAAAGAAGTTAGACAACTTCCTCACTACCAACAAATGTACTTCCACCCCTCTTCCACCTTCATCACTGGAACTTGATGACGATTTCGCCGACTTCCACACTTCTAGCAGAGACTCCACCAAGGACCTTATATCGCTTTCACTATGAACAAGGAGGCCCCTGCTCAACCCCAAGTGGAGTGTTGAAACCTCCGCATTTGGCAACAGAACATGCACAAGGCGAACATGGCCCAACAACATTTCCTTCACAACCTCCACCCCTCCGACTATGACCTGGCAGCCATCCAGGAACCGGTCATCAACTGTGTCAATCTCACCACCTCCAACTCAAAATGGAACGTCATCTACCCTTCCACCCACAACTCAACCAATGCCACCTGCTCACGCTCGGTCCTCTTCATCAACAAGAAGTTATCAAAGGAACACTGGGATGTAATCCCAATCAACTCCCCCGACATCACCACTATCGATCTTCGAGGACCTTTTGGCAAAGTAGGAATATACAACATCTACAATGACGGCACCCATGGAGACACACTGGCACTACTCGAGCGTCATTTTGCAGAACAGCACAGTGAAAATGCAGAATGGGATGGAGGCATCATCATACTCGGCGACTTCAACTATCATCATCCCTTCTGGGATCACCCGGACAACCACCACCTCTTCTCACGCTCCAACCTCCACGCCGCCCAACCAATCCTAGATCTCCTCTCCACATACAACCTTGACATGCCCCTACCCGCAGGCACTCCCACATTCTGATCTACCTCCACTGGCAACCTCACATGACCGGACAATGTCTTCTGCTCTGCCCACTTAATGGATACAGTAATCCGATGCGAAACCGAGGAACACCTTATGCCTATACAAACAGATCACTTTCCTATCATTACCGTCCTCACACTGACACCAAACCTCACTAACACCCCCCCTAGACACAATTTCAGGACCGTGGACTGGAAAAAATTCCTAACCATGCTCGAAAGCAATCTCCTAGCCCTCCCACAGCCAGCCCTTCTGACCACAGTCGACGAAGCCAGAGCAAAACTTGATGGTATTAATCATGCCATTACTATGTCGATAGGAGAGCACATTCCACTCACTAAACCCTCCCCATATGCTAAGTGCTGGTGGACCCCAGAACTTAGTGCCACCAACAAAAATATAAAATGTCTATCTCACAGGGCAAAAGCGAGGAGACAGATTAGCGGCAACCCAGCGCACCGTGAACTCCAAGAAACACGGACTGCGTACGCAAAGCAAATCCAGCAGGCAAAAGAAACTCACTGGAATGACTACCTCGAAGGGGTGGACCTCGCCAATATATGGCAGGCTCACAAATATCTCGTGGAAGAACCATCGGACCACTTCATATCCAGAATCCCGACCTTACACCAGAGCCCAAACTCACCACTCCTGACGGAGCAGAACAATCAATCCAAGAGTGAACTGCTTTACTCCGCGTTCTTTAAACCTCAACCAAACGACATCCCAGACTTCAACCACACCCATTACCCTCCCCCGGTCTGTCATTTCTCTCACATTACCGATAATCAAATCCACCGTGTGATAAAGCGTCTCTCACCATACAAAGCACCAGGCCCTAACAGGGTGTGCAATGTGGTGTTCACCAAAGCCGCTGACCTCTTTGTTCCCCACCTAGGACCAATCTTCCGAGCAACGTTCAACTTGGGCTTCTACCCAGATGAATGGCAAGTATCCTCTACTGTTGTCCTCCGCAAACCCGGGAGACCAGACTACTCCCTCCCTAAGGCCTACCGCCCTATCGTGCTACTAGACACGATGGCAAAAATTCTGTCATCATGCGTAGCGGATGACCTAGGGTACATGGCAGAACGCCACAACCTGCTACCATCGTCCCATTTTGGGGGCAGACTGGGTAGATCCACAATCGATTCCCTTCATCTTCTATCCAAATTCATGTTCGATTCCTGGTCCCACCCTACTGATCATTTTGTCTCCATGCTTTTCCTTGACATTAAAGCTGCATTTCCTAGTGTCATCATTGAACACCTCATACACAACATGTGCCTGAAGGGCGTCCCAAAAGAATACACAGACTGGTTCCAGCACCGGCTCCATGAGCGTCGAACAGTTCTGAAATTTGACGATTTCTTATCTTCCCCATTCCAGATACCCATTGGGCTTGACCAGGGATGCCCCCTGTCGCCCATCGCTTTTCTATTCTACAATGCTGACCTCGTAGGGCTTGTTGAAGGACAGAGGGACAAATTGGGCCTAGGATTCATTGACGACACTGCGTTTGTCGCAAGAGGGAAATCATATGATGAGGCAAATGAGAAGTTGAAAGGCATCATGGAGGGAGAAGGAGGAGCTTTGCAGTGGGGAGAAGAACACTATGCTGACTTCGAGCTCGACAAAACGGCCCTGATCTGCGCCTCGCGGTTGCAGGAACCAGACCCTCAGAGTAAGGGCAAGTCAATTCCGGTCCCTCGCCCATCCATAGTCATCCAAGGGCACCGCATCAACCCATCAAGTAGTTACAAATTCCTTGGCATCATCATCGATCAAGAACTTCAGTTCAAACAACACGCCACCTATGCTATATCAAAAGGCACAAAGTATGTACTCGCTAGCAAAAGAATGACAAAAACATCAAAAGGAATAAAGTCAAGAATGGTTAAAAAGTTATACGAAGGAGTCATGGTCCCAAAGATGTTGTATGGGGTGGACGTATGGGGAGGACAGATGTTGGAGAAGGGAAGGGGAAAGAAGGAAGACAGCTGGGGAGCAAGAGGTTTTGGAAGAAGAATGGAATCCGTTCAGCGCTTAGCAGCGTTACACATCATAGGAGAAATGTGATCAACCGCATCCGATATCCTATTTGCTCACGCAGATCTCTCCCCCATTCCCGTCCTTATCCACAGGGTCTGCAACAACGTGGCACTCTGGATCGCTACACTACCAACGTCGCACCCACTTCGATCACACACTATCAGCACCATGCGCTGCTGGAACCGGCACAAATCCCCACTCCATCGCCTCACGTGCGCCTTCAACTACGACCCCAGACTCTTCGAAGTCATACAACCAGTATGGCACTACCTGAAGTGGAACCCTGACATCACTCTGCATGTCGAAGAGGACAAAGACGCAGCCCTCATCCAAGACATCGAGGCAGAAACGACCCATGACATATGCCTATACTCTGATGGGTCAGGCATGGAAGGAGAAATCGGAGGCGTAGCAATTCTGAGGAAGGACGGCAGAAAAATGGGCGAGATGAAACTTGCAATGGGAAGGATGGAGGACCACATGGTATACGAAGGGGAAATCTTGGGTATGATCCTAGCAGTGGAGCTACTCAGAACATACATACAGACACCGGATCACCACAGTCTCCCTGGGATTGGATAACAAAGCGGCGATCCTCGCAACGGGCACCTTCAACTCAGGGGGTCACTACCTAATGGGATCTATTCCATGACAGTCTACAATCAACACTCCGTACCCACAACCTCGAATCCATCCAAATCTGATGGACACCCGGTCACATGGGGATCCCAGGAAACAAAGAGGCAGATGTAGCCACGAAACTGGCAGCAAAAGGCACTAGCAGCGATGTCACAGTACTACCCCCCTGTCTCAGATCCTGAAAGGGACAAATCCGTTGACTCCCACGTAGTAAATCCACCGCAAAACAAGTAGCAAAAAAGGAGCTCAAGGTGTGGCAAAGAGTGCTCTTTGAGAAATCCTCGCGGGCACGAGCCACCCTAGCCATAGACGACTCACTCCCATCCAACGGCTTCCTAAAACTCACTGGAAAACTACCCCACCAACATGCCTCCCTGATCTTCCAACTACGGTTGGGACACGCCCCACTCAACAAACACCTTCATCGTTTATCCAAGGTCGATAATCCAGCATGCCCGCACTGCCAAGACCGTGACAAGACAGTCATACACGTTCTAATCCACTGCCCCCACTATGACCACCAACGTAACAGCCTTCGTGCGACCACTCGCAGAAAGTCTAGACAACTGCCGAAACTACTAAATGACCCGAAGTGCATTAAGCACACCCTCCAATTCCTGCACGACTGTGGCCATTTCACCCCAACCTTTGGAAATCTTACCCCCCCAAGGGACGACTAAAGCCACTAACCCACCCACTCATACACCACCAATGGTATTCTCACCCGAAGCACCTTTCCCCGCATTCACAACCCATCATGTGGTCAATCCTCACTAGCCCCATGCAGGCTTTTGCTCGGTTGTCCGAGCCGGTAACATAAGGACATGACCATAAATCACTATACCAAAACATCTCGTACAGTACACGCATGTAATGTCTGACATAGGGCTCCGCCCCGCCAGACAATAAACAACGAATAAAAAATAAAAAAAAAGATATTTATCTCTGCACGTGCGTCCACCTGAGCAATGAAATTTTGCACAATGAATGGGGTACGCTGATTTTGTTCGACAACGGACTTGAGGTGTCTAAACTGCTCTTCGTACCACACCTGGACCTGGATGATTTGAGATTGAGAGACCTGAAGTTCCTTGCACATGGCAATGAGCTCCTCTGAATCACGACAGCGTTCCTCGAGTTCCTTGTTCGCAGTGGCAAGCTCTTCTGCTTTAGTGGCATCGGAGCATTTCCAGTGGTCCATGTCGGCAGTCAGGGCATCTATTTGGCGATCTTTTGCTTTATTGGATGATTTCAAGGTCTCTAGCTCCTTTTGAGCGGAGGCAAGTTCGCGTGACTGTGCCTCGTGGCGGGCTTGGAGCATTGTAAGTTGATCCTTCAGCTCCCGCACCGCTTTCTCAAGGTCGGTGATCTCTTCGTCTGATGGATTCGGATGTCAGAGCGTCAGCGTGCTGATGCATATGGATGGTCTACACTAGTTTGGGTGATGCATGCACCTGCCTGTGTACAAGGGGACATCATTCTTTCTCCTGGATCCAAATTCTGGTGGATTGGCAGTAGAAATTGAGTCAACGAGGCACATATAAGGTCTATTTGGTGTAGGTGCACTTACATTGTGAACATAGCTAGAAGGGAGGATATCGCCGAGGTTCTGAATGGTGATTGTCTTGCCATGACCGATTGCAATGTCATGGTTTTCTGAAATTGCCATTGCCCAGACCGTGGGATTGTAGTCAATGTCAAATCCAATTTTCGTGTGCTTCATCGCATCCCAGAACGATATTGATGACTCGGCAGAGGCTGCAATGAGGTTACGATTGTTTGGCACTGGCAGAGCGATACACCCCCATTTTTCCGTGCTGTCAGTGCGAATGGGCCATCGTGAGAGCATTTGTCCGGTGGATACGTTGAGATAGTGGATTGTACCGTCTAAAGAGATGACATAGAGGTATGTCTCATCATTCCACGCAAGGCATTGGTTAAAATATGAGCCAGGTTGGATTGAGAATTCTTGAAGGAGATGGCCATCCTTGCTGTTGTAGACCTGAACAGACTCGCGATTCCAGGTGGCAGCGGCGAGAAGACGTCCATCTGGTGAGAATTTGACCGCGACCACATCGTTGTCATGTGGTAGTGTCAGCAGTTGCTCGCCCGTTGACTGCTCCCAGATGCAGGCAGTCATCACTGAAACATGCTGACCTTGATAATGGAATACAATCCATTTTTTGTCATTGGGGTGTGATTATCAAGCATTATCGAGCATGTAGAATGGCATAAAATAGATTATATCACATTGTCAAGGTCAGGATATTTCAGTGATGGTGTTGTCCCACGATCCACTAGTGATTTTGGTCCCATCTGGAGAGACATCCACAGCATTCACTCCAGATTTGTTTCCTTCCATCTCTCTCACCCGCTCATGGCTCTCCATGCTCCACACCGACACATCTCCCCAACCCGATCCACCCACAATCCACTTCCCATCACTTGACACAGCAATGGCGTTGGCCCAACCCCCCACATCTATCAGCCTTGCAACTTCTTCACCATCCTCCAATTGCCATCGTCGAAACTTCCCTTCCTGTCCTCTACTCAAAATGTGTTTACCCTCCATCAGGAACGCGACTGAATGTATGTCATCTCTCCCATCAATCTCGATTGTCTTCCGTACATTTTGCTGACTGGTCATAGGGGAGGACACCTGGGGCCCCATCACTGGGCATTCAACCTCCTTCCCTTGATCTTGAACCAGGTTTCCCAAAATTCCTGCTCATGCAGCATCAAGGGACATGGAACCACCATCCGACAGTTGTGTTTTCGTCAGTAATGTAATTTTATCAGCCCTATCCATTGACTCACTGTTCAGCAGTTTTCCAAGTAACCTACAAGACATTTTTTGGCTAGGTGGATGATGACAGAATATAGGATATGTGGAGGTTTGTTCACAAGAGTGCTGTTCGGCGCAACCTACATGTTGCCTCTTTATTGCCTCCTGTCAGATTGCACTATGCCCTATGCCCTTGATACTTGTTCCCGCCTGATCATCGCAGCCAATGAATTTCTAATCAAGATGATGGACCACAATGATAACGAGAGTCCATCCATTAGATAACAATCCAGATGGGTGGTGTAGCAACCTAGAACAAACGTAGACTATGAGTTACTTGCAAGTGGTTGTAGTGGTCAGTGTAAGGTTAAAGTCCAAGTGAGTCTGACGAGTGAGGCGAGAACTACAGAGGAGATCCGTCTATGAGAGACAATGGGGAATATCCAAAGGTGAACTTTGTTAGAGTTCCCTTGGTGCTGCATTCAAGTCTTATATACTAAAAGTACAATCAGAGCTACAATCGGAGTATGAATACATAGATAAGTATGAGTGTTCTGATTGGTAGATAAGGTGAGATAACATGAGGTATCTGCATGTATGTAAGTCATAGATAAAGACATGAGGAAACAATGCTGTAACAATGCGGTATAAGCATGTTATAAGAAAAGCACTGCTTTAATAATAGATATGAGTCATAAGGAATCATAGATAAGAGATAACGTGTGAATACACATGTGTTGTGCATGGGTTATGACATCGTGAGATAACACATGTCTAATAATGAATCATAATGAGTCATAAAGGTTTGGCCAATAGGATATAATCCTGAGTATAGCCTTGGCATGAGGCAATGGATGCCATAATAGATATTGTGTATCTTGTATGATGGAGTAGAGAATGAGTAGGAAGGTGAAATGAATTATGAGTGAAACGTGATTGTAACAGGTGGTTCTAAAAGAGCAACATCATATATGCATACACTGGCATGAAGGGATGGCGGTGAGGATATCAAGCCATTCAGTGGTTCTCATGGTTCGTTGACAGTTATCAGGTCATCCTTGCCTTGGTTGGCCTCACTGCGTATCTCGTTCATTCTACATCACCACATAGGAAGTTTCACAGTTTTGGGCCTGGCCTCCCATGCTTGTCTTGAGTCTCACTGTATCTGCTCCCGAGTCCTTGAGTTTCTATCCATGACCCTGATAAGAGTCACGCAATCGTCGTCTGCCCTGACTTGTACACAGTTGCTCAATGTCGTCCACGTCCATGCCCGTATCAACTTGAATACCAAGCCCTCAGCTTTGGCAATTTCATGTCTATTAACCTTTGTTGGAAGACGGCGAGCACGGGAAAGTGTGACTTAAGTCAGACAAGATAAGATGGGGGAATTAGGACTCGAGCCTTATGATTCTTCGAGATGTAGCTAGTCTTATATACTGTTCTATTGTATTGGCTAGTGTAGCCCCTCTGATTAGTGAGATGATTAGTGATGATTTATATTGCCTGACTACTCGGTCGAGTGTGGCTTGTACACTTGTCTCAGATTGATTCCAACACTCCCCCTCAAGCCAAACGGAGGGCAAGGAGTGCTCCCTGTTACAATCATGTTTCACTCATAATTCATTTCGCCTTCCTACTCAACGCTCTACTCCATCATACAAGATACACAATATCTATTATGGCATCCATTGCCTCATGCCAAGGCCATACTCAGGATCATATCCTATTGGCCAAACCTTTATGACTCATTATGATTCATCATTAGACACATGTTATCTCACGATGTCATAACCCATGCACAACACACGTGTATTCACACGTTATCTCTTATCTATGATTCCCTATGACTCATATCTATTATTAAAGCAGTGCTTATCTTATAACAGGCTTATACCACATTGTTACAGCATTGTTTCCTCATGTCTTTATCTATGACTCACATACATGCAGATATCTCATGTTATTATATCTTATCTATCAATCAGGACACTTATACTTATCTATGTATTCATATTTCGATTGTAGCTCCGATTGTACTTTTAGTATATAAGACTTGAATGTAGCACCAAGGGAACTCTAACAAAGTTCACCTTTGGATATTCCCCATTGTCTCTCATAGACGGATCTCCTCTGTAGTTCTCGCCTCACTCGTCAGACTCACTTGCATTCTACACCCTTACACTGACCACTACAACCACTCGCAAGTAACTCATAGTCTACATTTGTTCTAGGTTGTTACACTCCCCCTCAAATAGTAATTTCTTAGTGCATACAATAATTTTGTGGATGTCCATCATGATATGTTTTATAAGTCCTGACAGTCAATTTCCTGTAGGCTGCCAGCTTAAGGAGAACCCGTCGACAAGGCTTCTTCCTATCTCATTTATTTAGGTATTTATTTAGATATTTATTGCAATTTTGCAAAATGTCCATGGATTATATTATTCAATCAAATTTGTGATTTTTGACAATTTAAGCAAAAAAGTCAGCATCGTTATCTATATTGACATTTGCCATAAAGCTTCGTCCTAGCTCGCCAGTATCACTGTCAGAGTCCTCTGTTGCAATGTGTGCATGCTCTTTTTCTTTTTCTTTTGTACTGGCAGGTTTGTTGTTATCTTGTCCTTTGGAGATCCGTCCTTTACCTCTGTTGTGTGGATTCTTCCAGCATGCATCTGCTGTATGACCAAATTTGTCACAGATCTCACATTTTGGTTTTCCCTTGTGACAGCATTGGGCTGTAGTATGATTTGTTCGTCCACAGATACCGCATGGTGGGCATGACATCCGAGAGTGACTTGCAGAAAAAGTAGAGTTGTAGCCATACTCGTTTCCACTAAGTTCTTTGCGGTGGCGCCATTCATCCAAAAGTTTGGACATGACCTCATGTGTGGTGGGCACTTTGGCCCCAGGTATCTGACTACTGAAAGCACCACTTCCGAGTTGTGTGCTGATGAATCCTTGCCAGCTCTGCAGGAGCGAGCAAAGTACCATATATTTGAAATCGTCTTCGCGAATCTCATGTCCAGCCATGGCCAAACAGTCGCGGTGTAGGGAATAGGTATTCCCTGTGCTCACATAGCACGTTTCCACACCCTGTCGTCACCCGATCCCGATCCTGATCTGTCTGCTTGTGCGAACTCATCCGGATTGCTGTATCCACACCCGTTTTGCCTCGGACTCTTTTATTTTATGTTTGATGCTCCTTATTCGTACTTAGCATTGGCTAGACCATGTCATGCAGCCCTTGCAGGGACATTCGGGTGCCTCTTGAACTTTATACCGTACGAAAACCTTCTTCTTTTATCATTATCCTTACTTAGGACAAGTCTGAGGGTATTCCCGAGGACTATAAATTCACTGTATTGACAAAAATACAGTAGCTTTTGCCCATGTGCATCTGTCTCACATCGTTTTCAGTTGACGTTCGTTTTCTCTTGCTCTCCTCATATTTTCTCAATCTGGATCAGACTGCTGTGTCCACTTTTCTATCCATTTTAATCCAGATTCGCCCCGGATTCATCTTGGACTACTCAAAAACCATTATTCATCGTTCACCAACTCAGTGTTGTCCCTGGGTCAAACGGAATCGCATTCCTTCACCCTCTTTCTATTTCTTTCAATCCCCCTGAGTATTGCACTACAGCCAGGATATATTACCTTCAGTGGGCATCACGTAGCATGGTAAAATGAGCCTGGAGGTCTGTATCCTCTGTGGCAAATGTTGTATGTAGAAGGCGGCAGTTGTGACTGATCATCTCAAATCCGCGTGGCTCATGTACTTCGGCTAGAGCTCTCCACATTTGAGCAGAAGTGGGGCAATTGCTCAGATAGGTCATCTGTTCATTTTTGATGGTGGTGGGGATGATATGTTTGCCAATGAGGTCCTTCCGGCCCCATTCCTTGGCTGCAATTTCGTCGTTGTCTGGTTTGGGTACATGACCTCGAATGATATCCCAGATGTCTTTTAATTCAAAGATATTGATAATACGATTCTTCCAAGGGATGTAGTTATCATGCGACAGTCTTTCAATCTTGGGAATGGATAATGATGAGTTGGCGACGCTGGATTGCGTGTTGGTGACATCGAGATTGGTGTGGGAAGAATCAGATGGTGCTCTCGTGGATGTCGAAGAACTTTGATTGTTTGTATTTTGGGGCAATGGTGGCGGCGTCACAGATGGTTGTGGTGGGTTGGACATATTGGATAGGGTAGTTATGGAGATGGATAATAAATGTGAATACTTGTCTGCTTAGATTAGAGCGCAGGGCTCATAACCTGTTGGAAGACGGCGAGCGCAGGAAAGTGTGACTTAAGTCAGACGAGATAAGATGGGGGAATTAGGACTTGAGCCTTATGATTCTTCGAGATGTAGCTAGTCTTATATACTGTTCTATTGTATTGGCTAGTGTAGCCCCTCTGATTAGTGAGATGATTAGTGATGATTTATATTGCCTGACTACTCGGTCGAGTGTGGCTTGTACACTTGTCTCAGATTGATTCCAACAACCTTCACCCTTCACCCCTTGTCCCAGTGGTAATCCGATTTATCAGCGGAATGGTGGTTCTTTACTGGTCAGGCTGTTCAAAATGTATGTCCATGTCTATCCACACGCCCACCACTATGTCCAACCCTCTTTTGCCCTTATGCCACAGATCCCTCTCACTTTGGTCAACTGTACAAGAGTCTCCCGGCCACTATTCCAGTACATATTCACTCCTTGAACTGTGCCAATGTCCCCTCTATCTCATTGCACCCTCCAATGAGGTCAACATTGATTCAATGACCCACTTGTCTTTCTCCACATCTGGATCACCATCCCTATTTCACTGTAGGCTCATCATCCCCTGCATCAATGCACTGCATGAAAAAAAAACATCATCTGGCCCACAACATCCTTGGCCACTTCTCTGGAGAGAAGACTTATGCCCTACTGCATGAAGCATACTACTAGCCTAACATGTGCCATGATATTTTGCAGCCCTACATCCCTGGCTGTTCTGAATGTACACAGAACAAATCCTCAACCACTGCTCCTGCTGGCCTGTTGCACTCATTGCCCATGCCAGTCTAATGTGGGGCCTCCATCGCCATGGATTTCATAGGACCCTTGCCTTCAGATGACGGTTACAACATGATCATCACCATCACTGATCATTTGCATCATCAGGCTAACACACATTACTAGCTGAAATTGGTGATCGCCATCATGATGGATGAGGCACATCCACTCACTCGAACATTCAGTGGGCTACGACTCGAAAGCCGACAAGGACAATACAAACACAATAGGTGATCGACTTGAAACAAAAAGGACGTGTACTGCAGAAAACGATAGACGGAAGCTACAACGGAATCGAAAAGAAATGGAATCTCTGACGATAACGGTACTGCACCACTCCTACATCTTATCCCGTGAGAACCTTTGCCTTGACGACGTTCGTCACAGTAAGGGTATTCTTCTTGTTGGGACCGACGTTTGACTGCGTGATGACCTCCTTCGACAAGCCCAATTGCGTGGTACACAACACAAACTGGCTCCTCGACTTTTTCCCTGCACCAGCCGAGTCGACCTCCATGGTTTGTCCATCTAACATCTTCGGTGGACGAATCGCCTCGACTCGATAGTCGGCCGACAGTGCGTTCATGATCAACTTGGTGAGCCGCCCCGCAGTGGTGAGGATGAAGGATATCCGACCCCGGAATTTCGACACGATCATCTCTTTCGCAGCGGAGGTGGAAGGGGCACAACCAGCAGTGACAATGATATCACAAAGTCCATCCATCGTAGATGTGATAAGCATGTCCGGGTTGCTTGAACAGGTCGGTGAGAGAGAAGCGTAGGTCAGCGATCGCCAGCGGGCAGATATCGTTTGTGACTCTATTATTCACCGTCAGCAACGTAATCAATGACACGCTGAGATTAGTTCTTCACCTGATTTCCGGAGTATGCTGTATAATTCACGAATCAGCCAATCGGGCCCACTATCCATGCACCACGAAGACATGATTCCGCACAGGTGATAGATCATGTAGGCGCGAAAGGCGATAGGGAGATACGCAACGACCTCGGCGCGTGAGCTACTCCGTAATCGATTCACCATAGATTGTCCGAGGGATCCAGTGACCCTCTTTGCAATCGAAATTTGTTCCTCCGTCGGGTTCGTAGCGCAGGGCTCGAACTTGTGAATGATACGATCCGCGATGAACGTGGAACTCCAATCTATCTTCTCGTTGAGCTGTTGGAGTGTTTCGATGATATTCATCTCCGCACGTGCGTCCGCCTGAGCAATGAAATTTTGCACGATGAATGAAGTACGTTGATTTTGTTCGACGACGGACTTGAGATGTCTAAACTGCTCGTCGTACCATTCCTGGATCTGGATGGTTTCAGATTGGGAGAACTGCAATTCCTCGCGCACAGCGACGAGTTCCTCTGAATCGCGACGGCGCTCCTCGAGTTCCCTGTGTGCAGCAGCGAGCTCTGCTGTTTTAGCGGCATCAGAACGTTTCCAGTGGTCCACGTCGGCAGCAAGGACGTCAATCTGACGATCTTTTGCTTCATTAGATGATTTCAACGTCTCGAGGTCCTTTTGTGTGGAGGCGAGTTCGCGTGATTGCGCCTCGTGGCGGCCTTGGAGTATTGTAAGTTGATCCTTCAGTTCCTGCACGGCTTTCTTGAGGTCGGCAAGCTCTTCATCTGATGGATTCGGGTGTCAGAAGACCGGCGTTAGCGTACTGATGGTCTAGACTAGTTTAGGTGATGCACACACCTGCCTGTGTACGAGGGGACGTCGTTCTTTCTCCAGGATCCACATTCTAGTCCATTGGCAGTAGAAATTGAGTCAATAAGGCACATATAGACCTATTTGGTGCAGGTACACTTACATTGTGAAGATAGTTTGGAGGGAGGATATCACCGAGGTTCCGAACGGTGATTGTCTTGCCATGACCGATTGCAATGTCGTAGTTTTCTGAAATCGCTATTGTCCAGACGAGGCCATTGTAGTCGATGTCAGACCTAATTTTCGTGTGCGTCGTCGTATCCCAGAATGATACTGACGAGTGGACAGAGACTGCGATGAAAGTACGGTTGTTTGGCAGAGCGATGCAGCCCCGTTTTCCCGCGCCGTTCTTGCGGATGGGCCACTGTGAGAGTATTTCTTCGGTGGAGACATCGAGGTAGTGGATTCTGCTGTCTAAAGAGATGACGTAGAGGTGTGTGGCGTCGTTCCACGCAAGACATTGATTAAAAGTTGAGCCAGGTCGGATTGGGAATTCTTGGAGGAGATGGCCATCTTCACTGCTGTAGACACGAACAGACTGACCCCAGGCAGCGGTAGCGAGAAGACGTCCATCCGGTGAGAATTTGACCGCGGCCACCCAGTTGTCGTGTTGCAGATTCAGCAGTTGCTCGCCCGTCGACCGCTCTCAGATGCAGGCAGTGCGATCATCCGATCCGCTAGCAATTTTAGTCCCATCTCGGGAGATGTCCACCCCAATAACTCCTTCTCGGTGTCCTTTCATCTCAACCACCCGCTCATGGCTCTCCACACTCCACACCGACACAGGTCCTCGACTTGAACCGCCCACGATCCACTTCCCATCACTTGACACAGCAATGGCGTTGGCCCAACCCCCCACATCCATTGGCCTCGCAACTTCCTTGCCATCCTCCAATCGCCATCGTCGAATTTTCTCTTCCTTTCCTCCACTCAAAACATGTTTGCCCTCCATCAGGAACGCGACTGAATATATGGCATCTCTCCCATCGATCTCGATTGTCTTCCGTACATTTTGCTGACTGGTCATAGCGGAGGATGTCTGGGGCCCCGTCACTGGGCGTTCAATCTCCTTCCCTTGATATTGAACCGGGCTTCTTTCTGCTCATGCAGCATTATGGGACGTGGGACCACCATCCGATAGTTGAGTTTTCGTCAGTACCGTAATTTCATCGGTCCCATCCATTGACTCACTGTTCTCCAGTTTTCTGGGTGACCTATCAGACATTTTTCGGCTAGATGGATGATGACAGAAAATATGATACGTGAAGGTCTATTCACAAGGGCACTTTTTCGCGCAGCCTACACGTGCCTTTATCGGATCCCATCAGATTGTACTTATCCCCTATGCACTTGGTGCTTGTTCCCGCCTGGTCATCGCATTCAATGAATTTCCGATCAAGGTAACTTGAATGCCACGATGATAACAAGAATCCGTCCATTAGATAACGATTCAGATGGGTGGTTCGGAAAGAGCAGAGTCATATGTATGCGTACATGAAAGGACGGCGCTGAGGATATCAAGTTGTTCAGCGGATCTCGCAGTCCGTTGACAGTTATTAGGTCTTCTTCCCCTAGTCCTTGACATATAAGCTTGATCTTCCCAACTCCCCAAACAGCTCCCCCATGTTCCATGCCAGCCAGCTACGCGCGTTCGTTCCAAACGACGCCAACTCATCCCGGATCAAGAACATCATCGCCCTGGTCCTGTCGTAACAGAAGATGGCACTGAGGAGTGTTTTATCAACTGTATCTTAGACAAACGACGCATCGGTTGTGGCTGCCAATATTGTGTGCTGGGTCGGCTATGGCCCTGAAGATGATGAATAGTTGCCATGTTGGATGTTGGACAACTGCGAGGCTCTCAAACGTAAGGGGGAGGGGTGTAAAACACACCGGCACGGCGGCCTGGCACATCATCGTGTACGCCAACCTTCCATGTGATAGTTACTCTATACATATATAAGGGCGACTGCTCTCGCCCTTCAGCCCCATCAATTTCATGCCCCGTTCACGCTTTGCCGTTTTAAATGTCTCTGAGTGTTGGTGGCACCAAGTGCCCTTCCACATACATAGCTTTGCTCTGCCTCGGTCATCGGTCAACCCCCATATCGTCTCGTTCAGATTTCAAGGAGCATGGTCTTATGATTCGTAGGTTTGTGCCGAGTTACTCTCTGGATACCTCCGTCGCCCTCAGAAAAGTGAATCAAGCCGCGCCGCAAGGAAGGCCGATAGCAAAACGGATGTTGATGTTGACGGAGCTGCGAATGCATTGCAAAACCTCTCCTCATCCAAGTCATGTAGGTACCCACTGACATGGCGATCCGGAACTCCAGCCTTCCCTCTTGCTCCCACCGGTTTTACTGAATCTTTCTACCGCTTACAAGAAATTAGGGCCACCCTTAGAAGAATATTCTCTGACACCAGCTGAAATTGGTGATTGCCATGGATGAGGCACATCCACTCACTCGAACATTTAGTGGGCTACAACTCGAAAGCCGCCAAGGACAATACAAATACAATAGGTGATCGACTTGGAACAAAAAGGACGTGTACTGCAGGAAACGATAGACGGAAGCTACAACGGAGTCAAAAAGAAATGGAATCTCTGACGATGACGGTACTGCACCACTCCTACATCTTATCCCGTGAGAACCTTTGCCTTGATGACGTTCGTCACCATAAGGATATTCTTCTTGTTGGGACCGACGTTTGGCTGCGTGGTGACCTCCTTTGACAAGCCCAATTGCGTGGTGCACAATACAAACTGACCCCTCGACTTTTTTCCTGCACCAGCCGAGTCGACCTCCATTGTTTGTCCATCTAACATCTTCAATGGACGAATCGCTTCGACTCGATAGTCAGCCGACAGTGCGTCCATCATCGACTTAGTGAGTTGTCCCGCGGTGGTAAGGATGAAGGATAACCGACCCCGGAATTTCGACCCGATCATCTCCTTCGCAGCGGAGATGGAAGGGGCACAACCAGCAGTGACAATGATATCACAAAGTCCGTCCATCGTAGATGTGATAAGCATGCTTGGGCTGTTTGAACAGGTCGGTGAGAGAGAAGTGTAGGTCAGCGATCGCCAGCGGGCAGATATCGTTTGTGACTCTGTTATTCACCATCAGCAGAACAATCAGTGGCGCGCTGAGATTAGTTCTTCACCTAATTTCCGGACTATGCTGTATAATTCACGGATCAGCCGATCGGGCCCGCTATCCATGGACCACGAAGACATGATTCGACACAGGTGATAGATAAGGTAGGCACGAAAGGCGATACAGAGATACGCAACGACCTCGGTGCGTGAGTTACTCCGTAATCGATTCACCAGAGATTGTCCGATACATTCGGTGACCCTCGTTGCAATAGAAACCTGTTCCTCTGTCGGGTCCGTAGTGCGGGGCTGGAAATTGTGAATGATACGATCGGCGATGAATGTGGAACTCCAATCTATCTTCTCATTGAGTTGTTGGAGTGTTTCGATGATATTCGTCTCCGCACGTGCGTCGGCCTGAGCAATGAAATTTTGCACGATGAATGGTGTACGCTGATTTTGTTCGACGACGGACTTGAGCTGTCTGAACTGCTCATCGTACCATTTCCGGGCCTGGACAGTCTGAGATTGGGAGAACTGGAGTTCCTTGCGCACGGCAATGAGCTCCTCTGAATCACGACGGCGTTCCTCGAGTTCCTTGTTCGCAGCGGCGAGTTCTTCTGTTTTGACGGCATGGGAACTTTTCCAGTGGTCCACGTCAGCAGTAAGAGCGTCAACTTGGCGATCTTTGGCTTTAATGGATGTTTTCAACGTCTCCAGCTCCTTTTGAGCCGAGACGAGTTCACGCGACTGCGCCTCGTGGCGGTCTTGGAGCACTGTAAGTTGATCCTTCAGTTCCTGCACGGCTTTCTTGAGGTCGGCGAGCTCTTTATCTGATGGATTCGGGTGTCAGAAGACCGGCGTCAGCGTACTGATGGTCTAGACTAGTTTGGGTGATGCATGCACCTGCCTGTGTACAAGGGGACGTCATTCTTTCTCCAGGATCCACATTCTGGTGGGTTGGCAGTAGGAATTGAGTCAATAAGGCACATAGAAGTCCTAATTCTGCAGGTACACTTACATTGTGAACATAGTTAGGAGGGAGGATATCACCAAGGTTCCGAACGGTGATTGTATTGCTATGAGCAATTGCGATGTCGTAGTTTTCTGAAATCGCCAATGCCAAGATGCGGCTGTCGTAGTTGATGTCAGACCCGATTTTGATGTGCGTCGTCGCATCCCAGAACGATATCGATGAGTTGCAAGAGGCCGCGATGAAGCTGCGATTGTTTGGCAGAGCGATGCAGCCCCATTTTCCCGCGCCGTCTGTGCGGATGAGCCATCGTGAGAGTGTTTCTCCGGTGGAGACATCGAGGTAGTGCATTTTACCATCACGAGAGATGGTGTAGAGACGTGTGTCGTCATTCCACGCAAGGCATTGGTTAATATCTGAGCCAGGTTGGATTGAGAATTTTTGAAGGAGATGGCCATCCTCGACGTTGTAGACGCGAACAGAGTGATTCCAGGTGGCAGTAGCAAGAAAACGTCCGTCCGGTGAGAATCTGACCGCGGCCACCCAGTTGTCATGTCGTAGTTCCAGCAGTCGCTCGCCCGTCGACCGCTCCTAGACGCAAGCAGTGCTGTCCCTTGATCCGCTAGCAATTTTGGTCCCATCTGGCGAGATATCCACCGCATACACTCCTCTTGTGTGTCCTCTCATCTCGCCCACCTGCTCGTTGCTCTCCACCCGACACACCGACACAGATCCCCGACTTGAACCGCCCACGATCCACTTCCCATCCCTTGATACCGCAATGGCGTTGGCCCAATCCCCCGCATCTATCGGCCTTGCAACTTTTTTGCCATCCTCCAATTGCCATCGCCGAATTTTCCCTTCCTTTCCTGCACTCAAAATATGCTTGTCCTCCGTCAGGAACGCAACTGAATAGACATCATATCTCCCATCAATCTTGCTTGTCTTCTGTACATTTTGCTGACTGATCATAGCGGAGGACGTCTGGGGCCCCATCACTGGACGTTCAATCTCCTTCTCTTGATCTTGAACCAGGTTTCCTGAAGCTCCTGCTCGTGCAGCGTCAAGGGATGTGGAACCATCATCCGACAGTTGCATTTTCGTTAGTAATGTAATTTCATCGGTCCCATCCATTGACTCACTGTTCAGCAGTTTTCCAAGTAATGCACGAGACATTTTTCGGCTAGGTGGACGATGAGACAAAACAGGACAACGTTGGAAGGTCTATTACACTTTTCGCGCAACCTACACGTGCCTCTTTATAGAATCCCATCAGCTCGCACTATCCCCTGCGCACTTGGTGCTTGTTCCCGCCTGGACATTGCAGCCAATGAATTTCCGATCAAGGTGATCCCACGATGATAACAAGAATCCATCCATTAGATAACGATTCAGATGAGTGGTTCGGAAAGAGTAGACCCATATATGTATGCGTACATGAATGGGACGGCGGTGAGGATAGCAAGTCGTTCAGCGGATCTCGTGATCCATTGACAGTTATCAGGTCTTCCTCGCCTTGGTTGACCTCGCGGCGTATCTCACTCATTCTAGATCCCCCCATGGGACGTTTCTCGGTCTCGGGCTTGCCCTCCCACGCTCATTTTGAGTCTCCCCAGTTCCTTGTATCTGCCGTCGACGCCACCCAGGACCCGCCCGAGTCCTTGGGTTGCTATCATGACCTTGATAAGAGTCGCGCAATTGCTGTCTGCCCTGAGTCATACACAGTTACTTAACAGCGTCCACGTCTACGCCCGTATCAACCTGAATATCAACCCCTCAGCTTTCCCAATTCCGTGTGTATTCTCGTACTTCACTCCTTTGTCCCACTGATCATCTTATCACCTGGCATAATGATGGTTCTCAAAGTTCACGTCCATGTCCATCCACACATATTACGCCGCAGATCCCTCTCGCTGCAGTCAACCGTACAAGAGTCTCCCGGCCACCATTCTGGTGCACATTCACTTCTCAAGCTGTGCCAACGTCTCCTCTATCTCCTCACAGTCTCCGCCGAGGTCAACATGGATTCAAGGACTCACTTGTCTTTCTTCGAGTCTGGATCGCTATTCCTACCTCATCTCTTTGGAGGATAATTTTATGGGTTATGTAGCAACATCGTCACGACCCGGTCTACGCCCAGAGACACCTCTTTGGAGATCATACAGTGACTTCGGTTTCCATGTCCCTGTCTCATGCTCTTGGCTCCACCGTGGGCCCTGGTTAAGTAAGTCAGTGAGGTTGAACGGTTGATCGTTGTGAGTCGTTACTTACTCGTTGTGTTCCGACTCGGAAGCGAATCGGCGTCAGAATCATCTCTCAGAAGCTTATGTCGCCACAAATACGGCCGAATTCGATGCGACCGATACCTCGCTTGGCAATTGTTCCGCATCTTTATTCGCTCACAATCAGACCCTAACTTGAATTCGCCAAGGTTGCGTTGCACAGGACAATGGCACATAATTTTATCTCCGTTTGGAAACTCGAGCTATTTACATGGCTCCGCAGTGTCCCTGGTGAACTTTGTCAATAAAATCTACACACCTGTGACGCTGCATGACTATAGTACCATTGGTACTATTAAGACGAATCCGGTTTCGTTGTAACGATTGCTATACTCTCACTCCGGCACTACCGGCAGGTACAGGCTCTTGAAGCAATGGATAAACCGAGAAGCATACAGAATGTTTTGAAGGGTCGTTCCTCAGCACTCAGTCCTTATGCCAGTGTACCGCATAAGACCCTGCAGGATCACTGAGTATAATTAGTAATGATCTGGCAAATAATTTTGAACTTGTCGAATCCTCTCCGAGTCAACCTTTCAGACAGCTCCGCCCACTAACGCACTCGTCTCTTTGACTCCCAATCTAGTATGTCCGATCGAGCTCTATTTCATGTGCAGGTACGAACAATCCATCACACTACCAGTTCGAAACTGTCGCTGACCATTCTCAATATCTCACCTAAAAGTTTGTGTCACGATTGTCGATCGAGATCCTCGGATTATCTTTGACAGCATGGAGGATACTTTTGCCTCGAGATTGGCCATTCTTAGTGGGAGGACACATGGGGCGGGGCCATTTTGCTTGCAACAGGAATAATCTGGGTCATGACATATTGGACCCTGAATTCTCAGGTAAATCGGAATTGTTGGATCACTCAAATTATTCGTTCAAGGAAGTCTTTACACTTAGATGGTGTGATTTCCATCATGGGGGCATCGTAACGTACGGATTCATTTTTTCTGTCGTCTGTTTTGGTTCTTATGCCCCATCATTATAGATCTGCACACATCAGTGTGTTATTTTCTATCATCAGAATTATCCGTGGACCGCCGCGGCTTCTCAAGTTCACCTACGCCTGTGTAGCGTTCTTCGCGGCATGTTGGACAGTACTTATTGTCGCCAAGGCCGTGCAGTGTGCCTTGGATCCAAGCTGACATCATCCACATACATCCGGAAGGTCTTCCTGTCCGACAACGGCACAGATTACAATCTTTCAATTCACAAGTAAGCTCATGTTTCATGTTCGATCCCTTATGCTTATGATGCTGAATTGGGGTATCAGCTGATTGCGTCACAGTTTCGATTCTCGTTGTCATTCCTCTACACATACTATGGAAAGTCAAATTGCCACGACGTAAGAAGAGAATGATTCTCTCCATTTTGCTTCGAGTGTTGTCCTAGCCTTCGGAGCGGTTTTCCTATACGGTTGGTCAGATCCTGGATATCTCGACCGTGATGATTGCCGGTATGCATAGCGTGGTGAGACTCCAATACACGTACAGGTTCCTGCTGCGTAACCCCGGTAAGTCTGCCATATCAATCGAGAGCATGGAGGATAGCAGCGATGCTGATGATTTCACGATGCGAGCAAGGCCAACAGCTACAGAAATGGACTTATCTCCGACCGACTGTTGGCCCTAACACGTCTTTTGTTGACTCTGGGTGAGTGTCGGGATGGGAAGCGCTCAATCCCGAATGTATGTCAGGAAGAACTTGTGCGTGCATTCACCGAGACGTGGTACCAAATCACAGCGGCCAACTAACATGTGATTTCTCGATGTATCTATTGGGTAAATTTCTAATTATAAATCAGAGGACTCTCCAGCAGAGGCCTCTCCAGCAGAGGCTGGCGTAAAACATCGTCAGCCACAGCTGTCGGAACACCGGAAGCACCAGACATCAAAAAAGTTGGCGGTCTTTGAATTAGATCGGAGCATCCCGACTTTCGCGTAGTGGTCGCCTCAACCTCTCCAGCTGAGGTCTGATTGGATCATACCTATCCATCTATTCAAATCTCACATTTAGATCTCTGCTAAATATTGATGTGGCTGTTATGGATGCCTCTGAGAGGTACATCTCCATACGTATATATGATCAAGTGTGCCTTTGCCTAATCTAGTTAATCAACGAGGAACCGTGGCTCACTAGCGCTCACTCAGTCACTCCTATGAATCACCGGTGTGTTTCAAAATGGATGAACCTTTCAGGGAAGTTCAGAGCTCAGAGATTTCTCCCACGACTGCGTGCCAGTTCACTTTCGGTCGATGACCTCTGAGTACCGGTGAGCTTCTTCAACTTGCTATCGTCGCCCTGCTATCGTCTAGAACTCTAGGAACATACGCGGAAATATTTTAAAAAGATCTTTTCCCAAATCATTACAGTCACCAGACCCTGCAGGTCCACTACTTATTGGTAATGATCTAACGGGTCAGAATTGTCACGCCGCGACTGGCGGACCATCCATTGAATTCGATGCCCTATACATTTCTCTTGCCGCCAACTTTATCCATAAAGAACGACGCTCGATAATATAAATACCAAGTGATCCAAGCATTTTGTGGTGTATACACGCATTCCTCCCCTTGACACTGAATCTGTAATGTCCCATCCAGCTGTCTTTTATGTGCGGGGTACGGACAGTTCCTCAATTTATCAGTCTGATAATGTATTAATTATTTCTACTACAAGTCGCCGCTGCGGTTGTCGAGGGTTTAGGGTTAATTTTGACGGCATGGAGAGTATATTTTCGCATCAAGATCGGCCGTTTTTGGTGGGAGGATGCATGGGCGGCAATGTTGCTTTTCACGGGCGTGGTTTGGCTCATAGCAGTGGCGGATATATATAAACTCGAGTGAGTCAGAACTTGCCAGGTCATTCAAGTCGCGTGCTCAGAGAAACGGAACGCCTGGTTAGATGGCCTGACCTCCATTGTGGCTGGGTGGATTGACTCAATCGGATTCACATGCATCGTGACGTGCGTCTCTACGGTTTTCGCCTGTCTATACGTGCTTACATGTCAAGGGTACAGCCTGGCGCGGATGAGCATTTTATATTCTGTCATCAGGATCATCCATGGACGGTCTCGTCTTCTTGGCCTCACGTATGCCTGTGTGGCGTTCTTCGCGGCATGTTGGACAATCATCATCGTCGAGAAGGTCGTACAGTGTGCTTCTGTTAGCAGTTGGCATCGGGTATATACATTCGGAGCACCATCGTGTCTGCTCAAGGTGCACATCACGATCTTTCAACTGACAAGCAAGTTCACTTTCGTACTTGGCAATCCCTCGTACTGATCCTACCAAACTTTCAGCTGATTGTATTGCAGCCTCGATGCTTGTTGCCATTCCTCTGATCATGCTTTGGCGAGTGAAGTTGCCCAGACGTCAGAGGAGGATGATTCTCTCCATTTTCGCCTCAAGCGTTGTCCTCGCCCTTGGCGCACTCTTCCACACGGTTGGCCAATTTCAGAATATCTCCGTCGTGATGACGGCCGGCATGCATGCTGAGGTGTGTTGGCATTATACATCTTGAGCTGTTGTTGAAATGCGCTTCCAGGTCGCGCTCTCCATCGTCGTCTGTAATTTGCTTGTGGTCGTGACATACACGTACAGGTTCTTGTTACGTGACGCTTGATTCCGATACAGCGAGTAGCACGGAAGATACGAGCGAGGACGATGATTTCACGTCGCGGGCAACGACCGTTCATTTGACGACTGTCGACCTCGACGCGTCTTTCACCGGCCCCGAGACAGGCGTCGTAACAGGGAGCGATTCAACTCAAATGTCGACCGGGAATGAGTTGCGCGCGTGAACGAACAGCCTCATCCTCCTCACTGAATGACACACCTACTAACGTGAATACCTGCTACTACTATCTGTAAATACTGACTTTTGATTCGTGATAATCTCAAATTACGGAGTCGTGGTCCCTGGATCAGAGTACTCATCTATCTTTTCTGGCATTGATGTGATGCATTCTCGTCGAGGCCTCGGGACCGCCAGTGGCGGCGATGATCGCAGTACAGGCATTCGACGAGGAATAGATATGAATAAGATAGCGAGAACGACAACTGCGCACTCCGACTATCGTACAACATCCTTACCGAACCATTGCCAAACCAATTTTTTGTGGAGAGAAATGACTTGACTCACTCAGACTTGCGCTTCGGCATCCTTCTTTCCCGCATACACCAACAGATCACAGACACTCCTAGAATAACCCCATTCGTTGTCGTACCATGCGATCAGCTTGACGAATTTCTCGTTCAGCATGATACCACCTGCCGCATCGAAGATGCAGCTAGCTGGATGGCCAATGAAATCGGTGGAGACGACGGGGTCCTCCGTGTAGGCGACGATACCCTTGAGCTCATGGGACTCCGAAGCTTCTTTCATGGCAGCTTTGATTTGCTCATAAGAGGTCGGCTTCTCGAGTCGGACAACCAGGTCCACGACAGATACATCGAGCGTGGGGACACGGAAAGCAAGACCACTGGTTTGAACGTCATAAGTGGCATTCGTCAAACGGCAAGACGATTCAGCTCACGTGAGCTTCCCGTTGAGACTGGGAATGACCTTTCCGACGGCCTTGGCAGCACCTGTGGTGGATGGAATGATATTGTTGTTGACAGCGCGCCCACCGCGCCAGTCTCTGGAAGATGGACCGTCGACCGTTTTCTGGGTCGCTGTAGTTGCATGGATGGTGCTCATGAGGCCTTCGACAATACTGAACTTGTCGTTGACGACCTTGGCGAGCACAGCAAGACAGTTGGTAGTGCAGGATGTATCGGAGATGACAGTGTATTTGGAGTCATATGCCTCGAGGTTGACACCGCAGACGAACATGGGCGCATCCGTGGACGGTGCAGTGATCACGACCTTCTTTGCACCACCCTTCAGATGAGCGGCGGCTCTAGGGAGAATGGACATTAAGTTGCATTCGGGTCGGCTAACGCTCACTTTTCTTTTGTAGTGAAGACACCCTACCAGAGAATAGCGTGAACATCACAAATTGTTGGTCAGGATCGACAACTCACCGTAGATTCGACGATGTATTTTGCACCGACCTCGCCCCATTTGACGTTTGCAGGATCACGCTCACTGAAGACCGAAAGCGGCTTTCCCTTGATGTACAGCTTCCCATCCTTGGCACGCACATCACCTTCGAAGCGACGATGAACAGAGTCATATTTAAATAAATAGACCTAAGACAGTTGAGATATCACCCAACTTAGGAACGAGGCACCTACCATATAGTCGAGATCGAGATAGGGGCTAATAACACGTCAAGAGGTGCTAATAAAAATAAGGGACACCGCATACTCGTTCACGGCGACAACGTTGATCTCTGGGTTCTCAAGCGCATTACGCATAACGATACGGCCAATACGGCCTGGAATCTGGATTAGACATGCTTCAACTACGCAAGTATCACAGCTGATCACCTACCAAATCTGCAAAGAAAAAAGCCGATGCATCTCATCATGATATATTCATAGAGGTTGGATATCATACCCGTTGATTCCTACGTTTACCTGGGCGGTAATCATTGGTGAGGAAAATACCCCTAGGGCACGCTGGGCCTACCATTGTTCCAGTGACGTTGGGAGTTGGAATTCAACGCGGAGATGAAAAGGTTGCGTCGCTTACCTGATTAGCCAAGCCGAAAGTGGTAAGTCCCCTGAGGGGAGTAGATAGTACATACTTTGCACACAAAGCCGACAAAACTGCCACACCTACCGTGTGGAACATAAGGTTAGTTGCGGTCCGAGGGGTTTGGTTGTTCAAAGAACTCGTTCGCGAAACATCCGTCATACTAGTAGTACATGGATAATTCTCTATTTTTACAATATTCGCAAACTTTTTCAAGCAAGGGAGTGAGGGATCAAAAACGACTCGAAATACGTGTCGAGGTCTGCAACAGCGTTTGAGGGCTTGATCGTCCCCACAAAGCCATCCGGTCGTACGACCACAATCGTCGTCTGATTGGGATCGATGCCATATTTCTCATATCCACGTCCACCCATGGTGCCCGTCACATCTGCATCGTCGAGTAGTACTCTGAGAGGGGGTGATAGATGAGCTACACCGATGACAGGACGACACAAGGGATGTACGTACTTGGTCCAGTGAGAACGGAAGAACTCGGGGACCGTCAGATGATTAATGGTTTCCTTGGCGCCCGCGGTAATCGTGATGATATCGAACACAGTCGCGATGTTCCCATCAGGACTGTATTTGCGCAGAAAACTCCTCGGTTGGCTTAAATCCTTTGCAAGCGAGTTTAACTCGGAAACCTTCGTCTCCGTCAGGTCGCCCACGAAGAACAACACCTTAAAGCGACTATCTGCGGGAAGCATGTCGTGGATGTTGATTGGGTGGATGTTGGCAGCACAGACGAAGACGTGAGGGATCATTCTTTCTCCAACGACAAGACTTTTTGCGCATTCTTGAGGTTTGGGATCCACGATTGCAGACGGGGAATAATGAACCCCGACACCACTGACAAATCCTCCATATATTTGATTTATCCTATGTCATGAGTTAGTAAACGGAGAGTCAACAAGAATTACTATGGCTGAAGATACTAACGGAACAGGCGGGCCTGCATCACCCCCATTCGCAGGGGGCTTTTTGGAAAGTAATGCTGCAACCTCCTTATCGAAGTCGATCAGGTCGTGCGCATACTTCCTGCGTTCGTGTTCGTACTAGGAGCGGATATCGTTGAGCTCAGGAATGGAAGCGAGCTTAGAACTCACAGTCTTTAGAAGGGACGGGCTTGACCATCCTTTCAATACTTGAGCAAGCTTCCACGCTGAAAGAATTATAGTTTACCCTCAACGGCACGTAGATATGCATACCTAGATTGTGGGCATCATTGATGCTGGCATTCATTCCCTGACCTAGAGGGCCAAGATTGGATCTTAGGATTTGTGAAGTCAAAGGTAATCTCACCAGCTTTGGGGAATGGGTATGGCATGCATCGCCAGCAATGAACACGCGGTCCTTAACGGAGAACTTCGAGGCAACACGCTGTCCGACTAATGGCAAGTAGTTCACACGATGAAATGGGCAAGTGTTGGGAAGGACGCACTGATGTAGACTGCCCACCATTCAACGCTTTTCGAGTTGAATTCATACGGATGGAATATTTTTTGGACAACCTGTCGAACACGTATCAGTCAGTCACACGACAGAGCTGCCAACCGGCCAAGATTCTCACTGAGATGAGCTTCTCTGGACTCATTTTGCTCTTATCAATTCTTCCGGTCAACGGATCTATGACGTCCGCATCCGATAGCTGCATATAGAAACGAACCATGTCGCGTTCACGGGGAAGGATCATGGCAGACCCGCCCGCTGAGTTGACCAGACAGTGATTACGGATGTCAGGGAAGTTGGTGTCCGGAACCATGTCGACGACACCCCAGATATAATCTGCTCAGTTTGATTAGACATGCAGCGAAATTATGGCGCAGATATAATCTAATTACCGGTCTGCTCGCCTTCCATTGCAATTCCAAGGGTCTTTCGAACCCATGAATGGGCTCCTACAAACCGAAGTCAGTATCAGAGGGAGTATATAAGTAGGAACTCACCATCCGCCCCGACAACGTATTTGGCGTGCACGATCTCCGTCTTGTTCTCATCGTCAGCCGCGTCCAGATGCTTCAGTGTAACCTAGAACGATCTTCGTTTTCAGACTTGACATTTGTAATTAGCAAGCTGCTCACCTTGACCGGGTATGATGAAGGGGTGGACAATTCCTTCGGGTCTTCGGAGATCTCGATGGCGGACTGGCGCTCTTAGCCGATCTACTTGCAGCCCATGGTCCTTCATAGAATCAAGAAACATGGCTTCTATCCCGCCTTGCTGTAAAGTCATCTAGGTAGCATTCCGTAAATTAGCTTGTTACAAGAAAAACATCGTGAGTAAACTGCACCCTGAATTGGATAACGTGCGGTTGGTGCACAAATATCGGGAGCACGATGTCTGCGCTTTAAGAGTCTTCAAGGGGCGGAAAAACGCTGATATAACCAAGATTCATACCTTGATTCCTTCGGGCCCAGGACCGTAGAAAGCCTGAATTCATCAGACGCAAATTGAGAGAAAGCGGCAGTTCACGTACACACATGTGCACTTGATGTCCTTCCCGAAGCAAGCGGTCGCCAAGACCATAGCTCTACCACAGAAATTAGATACTTGACAAAAAGACTTGGGAAACGAACACAACCTACCTGGAACAGTTCGATTGTCCTTGGCTGGATGCCGTCTGCTTGGCCAGCTAAGATCCTCGTTTCACTGTGGCATCATGAGAGAAGTAAATTTCAATCCGTGGGGCGAACTAGAGCCGCGAGCATAATTCGTACCGTTTGTCAATGATTTTTACATTGATGCCTGCCATGGCGAGAGCATTGGCACACACCAGGCCAGCAGGGCCAGCTCCAATGATCAAGACATCAACGTGACTTTCTGTTGGGGGAGACATGGTGGAAGGTGCTTATGAGGTGTTTGATGGATCAAAGGGTGCCCAGGGTGGCCTTTAAAACCATTTGTCAACCTCTAAGAAGTTATGTAACTCGTGGACGCCTCAGATTAGGAATTCGGATCTATGACTTACCACTGGCAGCAAGCGCCATGCTGCTTTTTTCACGCGAATTAACAAATTCGAAGGCAGATATGATGAGGGAGGCGAGTTGCGGTGAGGCGATTGATGTGACAATACTAAGTCGTAACTAGAAGTATCCCGTAAAAGGGAGAAGGGTAAAGACCCCCAAAGCCGCCAAACAATGGTAAACAATAATAATCCTCTTTCGCCCTCGTTAAGTACAACGCCATCACTCTCAACTCACCCCATCTGAGATGCAGAGGTTCTACCACGATGCCACACGCGACGCAACGATGCGACTGGCGCGCATGACCGCTAAGTATCACTTCGTCAACGTGCAAATATATCACTTTGTACGGATCACGATCATTGGATGGCTACAAGCAATTTTCATGGCCGCGCGATAGTAACGTCAAAGGCTATGATTACTCGATTTCAGTCACCGTGGGTGTCTGAGGTCAGTGACTCGGAGGGCCGGCCGCCGTAATGCGACGCAGTGTTAATCGACACAACGCTCACGTAGCGGTGCTGCGGATGAGGGAAAGTCTCATAATCAGGAAGGACTTGTTGGCCGAGTTGGGGCCGTTTGCATCTTAGATAGGCCAAGGTGTCGCTGCTGTTACATCAAGTACATAATAAACGTGTTATCCGTAACCAAATTGAGGTCGACCCTCGGGTAATGAACCAATTAATGACTGGAGCTTAGCTCGGGTCCTAGAATAATGGTTGAAGTTTGAACCGAGACTTGAACTTGAGCTTGAGCTTGAACCTTGAACTTTGACTTTTGAAGCTTGATGTGTACCCTAGTGACGACCTGGTTGACCAATCGAGCTTCGGGGATCTGTAATGGTGCCTCCTTGGCAAGATCATATCAGCATCTCCTTCATCATATATACAACTGATCCAGCCCCACCCATGCCTCGTAACCCAGTCTGTCGAGTTTCCTATGCAGCAACAGGTAGCTCCGTGCGGGCGACAACACCTGTACATGCTACGATATAGCACTGGTCGTGCGCAGGGGCCTTGATAAGGAGGCAAGATTGGTGCAGGGCGAGGCTGAAGCTAGTGCGGTCGTTGTCCTGGCAGCACTGGCGGTTGCGTCGACGAGTTGGAATCGGAGCAAGGGTGGACTTTAGCAAGTGGTGGGAGTATAAGAATCAGGCCTTGGGATGTTGCAATAGCGAAACGAACAACTCGATGATGAAAAGAGGTGATCCCTGGTCGAGTAACGGTAGCAACGGCGCGCATAGACGAATGTCGATAAAGGAAAACCATCTGCAGGTGTGACGCATATTGCTGCAGCAACATTTAAGCCACTGATTCATTGAAGCACTGACCGTTTGGATTCGACGTGACACGCCAATAGTTAATTTATCTTAAATAGAATTCATTACCGTGCCGTATCACCAAGAACGTGTTGAATCACGGGCTGGGCTAAGCTCCACATGATCTCCCAGCGGCGTGTCGTCAACACTTCGTTCTTCACAGCGCCCAATACAGTCGGCAACCAGCGACTCCCGCTTGAGTCCACAAATAATAACACAGCGTCGTGTAAGTCGAATGGCATTCGAGCTGCTCGAAGGCTTTCTGCGCCTCCGCCTGCGTGACTGACGCAAGCAGTGGGTTCTTTGGTTGGAGGTCAGTACACGTTAAGAAAGATGATACAAAGCCCAAGAGAAATCTTTTTGAGTCGCTCGGAGGCGCATGCTGCTTTGGGTTTGAGACAACTCCGAGTCGAGCACCTGAACAGCAAGTGCGGCGAAATTCAAAGAGTGAAAGGGAGAGGCTGCATCAGCGCGGGCCCAACGACGTTTGCCCATGCCGACCAAAGGAACATTTTGTCGATGTGACCTTGTGAAAGTCGAGGGCTGTACATGTGAGAATGCGATGCGCGTGAATTTCAAGTTTGGTCAGCAATTATGTCACAGAACCGCCAGCCTGAAGTGGCGCTAAGTTTATCATCAGTGATCGGATATGAGTTCACTATCGGGAACGTGGAATATCAATGTCATACCATAGGGACATGTCAACTTTGTTACTTCAACTTGTTGGATTGGTTCCCACTTGACGCGGAATCTAAATTTGGGTAAAATGTTGACTTGGCCAGGTACGTCCGCAGTGCAACTGCATCCCCACACAGAACATAAGTCCAGCGATCCTCCCCAGCACATCCAACAGACCTTACATCCGAGTCGAGAATTCAACTCCTTGAATTTCACTGGCGCCAGTCCAGATATTAAGGAGCCAGCAACACAGGCGCCAGCGGCTTTCGAGGACCCAATCCACGTCTTCCCATTCATAAGCCTGAGGACGATACTGTCCATAGTATTTCCTGTGATTGGATCTGGCTTGCTGTCACATTCTATTCAGTTTCATATTGCACTCCCATGCACGTCTTGTATGACACTGATAGATGGTGAGTCATCCTATGGGTGTTTCCGAGTCGCTGCTTCCCTTATCATCAATGTTGATTTATCATACAGTAATGTGGGAATGTGTTGATCAACCCCATCCTTTGTGAATTGGCAAGGTTACTATACAGCACACAGTACACCACTGGACTCGTAAGTTTTTCGAGCAGAGAAGCCATTGCTTGGAAGCCAGGCGAGCCGCATCCCCCGCAGCTTGCCTGATGAACGTTAGCAGGAGATAATTTTATGCTCGTCAGACTATCAGCGGTGACATTCATACGTGACAGCTACATTACGGCGGTTTCCTTCACGACGGTGTGATCATACCTGCTCTTAGTCTCTGGGTACTAACGTATGCAGGTGGCCGTGGTTGGTCGCCAAGTGACATGGTAAGTCCTTTGAAGGTTGTGCTCAAGTTGTTGCTGCACCAGACCCTGCAGGCTCACTGATTAATAACGACCGGATGGGTAAACTTATCGAGTCACCTCTGAGTCAACGCTCTTAATTTTGTTCTTGTCGCGTCTCTATAAGAGACGAGTGTGGCAATCCCAAGTGATTCAAGTACTCTCGTCCCTCACGTCACCAAATCTAGAATGGCCAGGCGTGCTTTATATTATGTGCGGGGTATGGACAGTTCAGGTTACCAGATCGAAACTGTCGCTGATCATCGTCAAATATCTCCCAAAAGTATCTGCAAAAGTCGTCGAAATATTCGGATTGGTTTTCACAGCATGGAGAATATGCTTTCGCTTCAAGATTGGCCGTTTTTGGTGGGAGGATGCCTGGGCGGCCATTTTGCTCGCAACAGGAATAATCTGGGTCATAACGTTTTGGGCGCAACACCCAAGTAAGCCAAAATTTGCTGGCACTGAATTTGCGTGTTCATGGAAATGCTCTCAGGTGGTCCGAGTGCTATTGTGGGTGCGTGGATCGGCTCGATTGGCTTCACCTGCATCGTGACGTGCGAATTCGTTTTTGTGGTTGACTGTGCATGTTCTCATTCCCTACCATTATAGATCTGCACGTATGAGTGTGTTATTTTCTGTTATCAGAATTATCCATGGACCCCCACGGCTTCTCAAATTCACTTATGCCTGTGTAGCGTTCTTCGCGGCATGTTGGACTGTGCTTATCGTTGCCAGGACCGTGCTTTGTGCTTTGGATTCAAGCTGGCATCATATATATACATCCGGAAGGCCTTCCTGTCCGACATCAGCACAAATTGCAATCTTCCAATTCACAAGTAAGTCTATGTTCTACGTTTGGGTCCCTTATACTTATTGTTGGGATATTCAGGTGATTGCGTCGCAGTTTTGATCCTCGTTGTCCTTCCTCTACACATGCTCTGGAAAGTCAAGTTGCCGCGACGTAAGAAGAGAATGATTCTCTCCATTTTCGCTTCGAGCGTTGTCCTGGCCTTCGCAGCAATTTTCCATACGGTCGGCCAGTTCCTGAACAATACCACCGTGATGATTGCCGGTATGCACGCCATGGCGAGTCTGCACTCTGTGGCATGTAGACGTTGTCTCACTCACTTCCAGGTCGCGCTCTCGATCATTGTCTGCAACCTGCTTGTGATTGTGACGTACACGTACAGGTTCCTGTTGCGTGACGTGGGCTCTGATAGCACGGAGGACGCGAACGACGACGACGATTTCACGTCGCAGGTAAGGTCAATGTCATCTCTGACGACTGTTGACCTCGATGTGTCTTTCACTGGTCCTGAGACGGGCGTTGGATACGTGTCCTCTCAAGCATAGGTTGGGAAGGAGCTGTGCATAAAAGAGCAGCCTCATTTGTAGCGACATGCCTGGTGCTGTACATAAACACCTCCAGATTGCACAAGATAGTACATCTGGGCTTGTTGGCGACATTGACGTGATGGATATTTGTGCTCAGCGTTCAGGCAACCTCAGTCTGGTGGCATTGAATGACCATTTGTTGTTGCGGGGCTCTTTGTGGGGGAAAGGGCAGGGCAAGAGGGATGTAGTCAGCACACAAGGATTCAAATTCGAGTGATTGCAATGTACTTTTAGCCAAGTTCTCTCGTTTCTCCATGGACACATTCCTCTGAATTATGAATGATTGACATAGTAACGTGTCATGCTAGTATTATGTAATATTATTTGACTCATGGCACCAAAGCCTAATTCGCCAAGATTGCGTTACACACCGCACAGCAGACTCATCAAGTTTTCGAGTAAATATTATGATGACAACCACTCTTTGGAACCCTGAGACATTGTCCCACCGTGTGCCTGATGAACTTTGTCAGGGGATTACATGGTTGTCAGACCAGGCTCGGTGCCGCCGGCGTTAATCTGGTTTCCTTCACGATGGTGTGATCATACCTCTTACTCTTACTCTCTGGGTACTAACGTATGCAGGTGCCAGGTACAGCATCTTTGACACTCGTCGTGCCAGTGGTTGGTCGCCGAGTGACTTTTGAAGGTCGCTCTCGAGTCGTACTGGACCCTGCAGGCTCACTGATTAATAATGATCCGGCACTCCCTTCAACGCTCTTGCTCTTCCCTTGTCCGAGTCGTCCACTTCTCCACAATATGACGACTGCCGTTTACCAATACTAAGTGACTCAAACAGTCCCGTCTACCATCACACTCGCCTTGTTGACACTCTAGTATGGCTGATCGATCGTTGTTCTATGTGCGAGGTATGGACAATTTACCGATTTATTCAAATCAACATTGTCGCACAATAACTCTCCGAAAAGCGTTTGGCACGGCTGTCGAAATCATCGGACTTTTATTGACAGCATGGAGGATATACCTTCGCCTCAGGATTGGTCGTTTCTGGTGGGAGGATGCATGGGCGTCCTTACTGCTCGTAACAGGGATGATCTGGGTCATTACGTATTGGTTGGGAGATACAAGTAAGTCGTCACTTATTGTTTGTTTGTTTAAGGAAATGGTCTTGATTGGCGTTTAGGTTATCTGAGCTCCATTGTGGGTGGATGGATTGGCTCGATTGGCTTCACCTGCATTGTAACGTGGGGGTTTTTTTTTTGCTGGTACCCGTGCGTGCTCATATGCCGTACCATTATAGATTTGCGCGCATGAGTGTGTTATTTTCTGTCATCAGGATTATCCACGGACCGCCACGGCTTCTCAAGTTCACCTATGCCTGTGTGGCTTTTTTCGCGGCATGCTGGACGGTAATTATCGTCGCCAAGATCACCCGGTGTGCATTTGATCCCAGCTGGCATTATACACATAAGCCTGGATTAAAGTCGACCTGTCTGACGACGGCACAAATTACAATCTTCCAATTTACAAGTAAGCTTACGTCTTACGCTCGGTGATCCCTTATACCTTATGATGTTGAATTGGGATACTCAGCTGATTGCGTCGCGGTTTCGATCCTCGTTGTCATTCCTCTAAACATACTCTGGAAAGTCAAACTACCACGACGTAAGAAGAGAATGATCCTCTCCATTTTCGCTTCGAGTGTTGTATTAGCCTTCGGAGCACTCTTCCATACGGTTGGCCTGATCCTGAGGAGTCCCACCCTGATGACTGCTGGCATGCATGTCGTTGTGAGTCTTCAACTTGAACATAGCCCGCTTAAGTGACTGTTCCAAACTCGCCCCCAGATCGCTCTATCAATGATCGTCTGTAATTTGCTTGTGGTTGTGACATGTACATATAGGTTTCTGTTGCGTGACGTGGATATGACGGAGGATTCGAGCAACGACGATGATTTTACGACGCGGGCAAGGCCATCCGCTGCAGAAACCGCTTCATCTCTGACGACTGTTGACCTCGACGTGTCATTGACTGGTCCTGGGACAGGCATCAGGACGGAAAACGTTTCAGTTCATACATAGATCGGGGAGGAATTGTGCATAAAGGAACACCTCGTCCTTTCCATTCGATGCGACATACTGCTGTACATAAACACTGGTTTGGAAAAGATCCGTCTAGTCTTACGAGGTGGCGTTGATGTGTGGATTTTCTGGTGCCAATGCTCAGGTGGCTTCGATCTGACCGCGTAAGCGGGACTACTTGTGATTTGAATTCGCCGATCTCGCCCTCACGGTGACGTGCTTACACTTTTTGTCATTGCACGTGGACAAGCACAACGTGAAGAGTCAGAGTAAATGCATCCATTTCGAGCCTTTGAGGTCATGGGTAGTAAGATCGTACTTTCCACTTGAGTTCTAGTACTTATTCGAGAGTGACCGTCGCGGTGCTGTAGCCTACAGCTAGTCGCAACCTCGATGTTCGCCATCTTTCCTTTCCTTTGCGGGCCAAAGTAGAGCATCATGCAGATAAACGTTTTGTGAAAACCACTGATATACATAGAATTCACGGGAGCCGGTTGATGAGAGTAGCTGCAATACGCCAGTGCTCAAGGTTTCCATCAGACGACTCGGAAAGAGCCCGGCCGACTTCGGAAGTTGTTCCAAGATTAGCACTCGAAGAGTCATTCTCTTGTCTGCTTCGAGGGGAATCTGGCCGAGGATATTCATGTAAACGTCGACAAAACTTAAGGAGATGGTTGGCATTGGCAACGTTGACAGCTTGGGACAAGGAATGTGGTCAAGCCGCCTGTCTGATGTCATACATCTGGCATGTAATCCCCAGTCGGTGTCACTAGTAGTTACACCCGCGTCCTGGAATTGGGATTTACATGATAGTCAACGTCCCCCAAGTTGTTACTACACGGGTTCATTTTGGGTAAGGATAAACAAGTTACAACAGTGATGTGGATTCGATGATGTCAGCAAAAGACAGCGAAAATAGGCATTGCTACGCCGCAGTGGTGACCGGTCAAAATCACTCACGACGACGACGACGACGACGACAAGAAGAACGTGATGGACTCGGAGGAGTCATTCGCGCGACTCGTGCATGGCTCAAACCCGGCGGCGATGAGGTATCCGCCAACGACGCAGAACATGGACCCATTCTTTGACGACGACGACGATCTGCTCGGAACAACTAATCAGCCTCTCCCGATGCGCTCACAAGAGAGTGGTCTACCACTCGCACTCGATGCTGCACCACCCGCAGGTCTCGCTGCATCCACGTCGTCCCTGTCCTACACCGGTCAACCTCAGGGTTGGTCAGATCAGACATTCCAGGGCAGTGCTTCCTTTCCAGGTGTGCCTTTAAGCAAACCCGTTCCTTCTCGAAGACCACGCCGCAAGAAATGGAAATGGCCATGGGAGAAGCAGCAAGCTCCCACCGGCGAGCGTGTCATTGCACTCAACAACCCGATCATGAACGACGAGTTTGGCGACAACTTTGTATCGACCAGCAAGTACAACACCGTCACTTTCTTGCCAAAGTTTCTCAAGGGTATTCTTGCTGCTACCTCATTCCCCTCGTACTCACATGGTATTCACAGAGCAATTCTCAAAATACGCCAACCTGTTCTTCCTCTTCACTGCTTGCATTCAGCAAATACCAAATGTCTCTCCCACGAACCAATACACCACCATCGTTCCGCTCGGAATTGTCCTCCTCGCGACTGCATTCAAAGAAATCCAGGAAGACCTCGTCAGTCTTTCCCGCTCTTTCCTGCAAGCTTCTCATTGTCCTGTAGAAACGACACCAGTCCGACTCGGAACTCAACGCCCGCATCACCGAAGTACTTTCTTCATCTGCAACATTCGAGCACCACGAGTGGATAGATGTTCGTGTCGGCGATATCGTTCGCGTCGAGTCAGACGAGTTCATCCCCGCCGATCTTGTCCTCGTCTCTTCCTCCGAACCAGAAGGCCTCTGTTTCATTGAAACCTCAAACCTCGACGGGTACGTCTAGCTTTGATTTCGACTTCTCATACTCACCCTCTTTCAGTGAAACCAATCTCAAAATCAAACAGGCTTCTCCCTCTACCGCCGCACTCACCTCCCCTTCTCTCGTCGCATCCCTACACGGTTCCCTCCGATCGGAACAACCCAATAATTCTCTATACACCTATGAAGGGACTCTGGATGTCCTATCCGACTTAGGCGTCCCTCGCCAAATTCCTCTCGGCCCAGATCAGATGCTTCTACGCGGTGCACAATTACGAAATACCCCTTGGATATATGGCATTGTTGTCTTCACTGGTCACGAAACGAAGCTCATGCGGAATGCCACGTGAGTGTTTCCATCATCACTGCTTCATCTACCTCATTCGTCGCGGGTCAGGGCTGCACCGATCAAGAGGACGGCAGTAGAGAAACAGGTCAACGTCCAGATCATTTTCCTTTTCGTTTTCCTTCTCGCCTTATCGGTTGGCTCGACGATTGGTGCGAGCATCAATACGGTCAGTCCTTCCTAGACACGTTTCCGCCGTCGTTCACGTTTTGGATCAGTGGTTTCTGTCGAGTTCACAGTGGTATCTCTTTGAATCGAATACTTTTGCGGGTAGAGGTCAGTCCATGTGAGCTTACTTTGATGCTACTTCTGACTCTGCACCCACCAGCCAAGACGTTTGCAGAAGGTCGTGTCCATTCACCTTTCAACCGATCTATTTTAACCTGAACATAATAGATATTCTAACGTTTATTATCCTTTACAATAACCTTATCCCCATCTCACTCATCGTCACCATGGAGGTCGTCAAATTCCAGCAAGCCCATCTCATCAATTCGGACCTCGATATGTACTATGCTCGCACGGATACCCCTGCTCTCTGCCGCACCTCCTCCCTCGTCGAAGAACTCGGACAGATTGAATTTATTTTTTCGGACAAGACCGGCACGTTGACACGGAACGAGATGGAGTTCAAGTGTGTGAGCATTGGTGGGGTGGTGTATGCCGAAGAGGTGGATGAGAGTCGCAAAGCAGGGTCTGAGCGGGACGAGGAGAGTGTCAAGGAGAGCTGGCGGACGTTTCATGATCTACGGCGCGTGCTCGAGGGGGCTGGCACGTCGTCGTCTGGTTCATCGGCGACGTACATTGCCTCTGCTACGTCATCAGCCTCGGGCAAGGTATCTAAGAACCCATTCGACGTGGAATCGACCGATGGGACAGTGCTGAGGGAGAGAGAGATCGCTCACGAGTTTATGGCCCTCTTGGCAGTATGCCATACGGTTATTCCTGAGATCAGAGACGGCAAGACACACTTTCAGGCGAGTAGTCCGGACGAGGTAGCGCTCGTGGCGGGTGCCGAGCTGATGGGGTATCAGTTCCATGTACGTGAATTATCTATTTTGTTTTTTCTTCCCTGATCCATGGGTTAACCACTGCAGACTCGAAAACCCAAGTCTGTATTCGTCAACATTCAGGGGCAGTCAGTCGAATACGAGATCTTGAATGTGTGCGAGTTCAACTCGACACGAAAACGCATGTCGACGATCGTACGTGCACCAGACGGCAAGATCAAATTGTATTGTAAAGGCGCGGACACGGTCATTCTCGAACGGTTGGGCAAACATCAGCTGTTCACGGAAAAGACGCTTTCGCACCTCGAGGTCCGTCCCACGTGCTTCCCTTTTCGCATATTTCTAATGATACGGTTAGGATTATGCCTCTGATGGTCTGCGTACCCTTTGCGTTGCCTACCGTGACGTCCCTTCCGCCGAATACATTCAATGGGCGACCATCTACACACAAGCCGCCGCAACCGTTAACGGACGTGGTGAAGCACTCGATCAAGCTGCCGAACTCATCGAAAAAGACATGTTTTTACTCGGGGCGACGGCGATCGAAGACAAGCTTCAGGAAGGCGTGCCGGACACGATTCACACGTTGCAAATGGCTGGGATCAAGATTTGGGTGTTGACCGGGGACCGGCAGGAGACAGCGATCAACATCGGGATGAGCTGTCGGTTGATTGGGGAGAGTATGAATTTGGTGATTGTGAACGAAGAGACGGCGCATGAGACGGCGGAGTTTATCTCGAAACGGCTGAGCGCGCTCAAGAACCAGCGGAGCAGTGGGGAACAGGAGGACTTGGCGTTGATTATTGGTGAGTGATAGCGTGTGCACTCAGCGGAGGGAGGAACTCACGACATGTTAGACGGCAAGAGTTTGACCTTTGCACTCGAAAAGGAGGTGTCCAAGTCGTTCTTGGAGTTGGCGCTGTTGTGTAAAGCGGTCATTTGCTGTACGTCGCATGTTGATGGGTCTGTTGGTGCTGACCCGCATAATACTCGGTAGGTCGCGTGTCGCCGTTACAAAAAGCGCTCGTGGTCAAGCTCGTCAAGAAGAACCAAAACTCGATCTTGCTCGCGATTGGGGATGGCGCGAATGACGTGAGCATGATCCAGGCGGCGCACGTTGGGGTAGGTATATCGGGTGTCGAGGTGAGTTTGAGATCCTATCCTCCACGGGTCGGTCGAAATGCTGAATGGTGATGGTTTAGGGCCTCCAAGCGGCGCGTTCGGCCGACATTGCCATCTCGCAATTCCGATATCTCAAAAAATTGTTGCTCGTGCACGGCGCGTGGAGTTATCAACGGCTCTCCAAGCTCATTCTATGTAAGTTGATCCCAACTTTGGTCTCTGTCGTCTCTTTGATATATCTCCAGATTCGTTTTACAAAAACATCACACTCTATATGACGCAATTTTGGGTATGCATTTTCTCTTTGATCCGAGGATTGGGTTTTCAATAATCTCTTGGGCCCCACAGTACTCCATTTTCAACAACTTTTCGGGGCAGATCGCCTACGAATCCTGGACAATCTCGTTTTACAACGTTATCTTCACCGTTCTTCCACCGCTCGTGATCGGAATATTCGATCAATTTGTGTCGGCACGGATATTGGATCGGTATCCTCAGTTGTACTCGCTTGGACAACGGAACGTGTTTTTCACCAAGACGGCATTTTGGTTATGGGTCGGAAACGCGTTGTATCACAGTCTGGTGCGTCGTGTTCGTGAGTAGAAACGTGAGTCGGACGATAATGCGGTCGTATAGATTCTGTTTGGCTTCTCAGTCATCCTGTTCTGGGGTGACTTGAAGCAGGCGACGGGGTTGGATTCGGGGCATTGGTTTTGGGGCACGGCGTTGTATCTGACGGTCCTGTTGACCGTGCTTGGCAAGGCGGCGTTGATCTCCGAGTATGTCTGCATTTATTTTGAGAGGAATATCACTCGCTGACGATATCACCAGCTTATGGACAAAGTACACCGTCGCTGCCATCCCCGGTTCGTTCGTGTTCACGATGCTCTTTCTCCCGCTCTATGCCTGGATCGCACCCATGCTCGGTTTTTCGACCGAGTACTATGGACTTGTCCCGCGTCTGTGGACGGACGCCGTGTTTTATTTCATGTTGTTGCTCTTACCTGTCGTCTGCCTTGCGCGTGATCTCGCCTGGAAGTACTACCGCCGGACGTACGCCCCACGGTCATACCACGTCGCGCAAGAACTTCAAAAGTACAACATCCCAGATTACAGACCGCGTCAAGAGCAGTTCCAAAAGGCGATCAAAAAGGTGCGGGCAGTGCAACGGATGAGACGGAACCGCGGGTTTGCGTTCAGTCAGACGGAGGGTGGCGGTCAGCAGTTGGATCAGACGCGGGTGATCCGGGCCTATGATACGAGTGGAGGGGTGAAGCCGTCGGGGTATTAGAGTGCTGTTCGTTTTCTATTTTTCGTTGGACTTGTAATGCTTATCTTAGTTTCTTTCGGTTCGGGGACTCGCCGTTAATACATACCCATCTTGTATAACCTTGCATCCCACCTCAAAAGACGATGATAAATAGTACATTTACCCATGTGAACACCAGGAGCCTGTCTCGGCACTAAAGACCTGGATATGGCAGCTCGCCTTGTTATGCACGAGAATGTCCTTGGGGGTTCTGAGCGGGAACGACTATCGATCTCTAGATCTTGAGCAAGGATGGCGATTCGTCAGCATCATCACAAATGCACATACGCGAACGGTAGGCATGGTTGGCTCAAAGTTAGAATTTCAAAAATGTACCGAGGTAGCAACCTTGATCTAGTGTCGTCGAGTACATGCACACATGTACTTAAAATACTGTCATTTGCTTTTTTGGAGGTGTAGTTTTGATTTTGATTTTGTCTATGTGAGTTGCCCATTTTGAGCGCTCGCCACTGTATCCATGCTAATTTGAAGAGTTGGACAAATTTCTTTCCGGGAGTTGAGGATATTTTGATCCTCAAAGTCCACTTCCACCGTGATGCCCGCCGGGAAACCAGGGGGGTGGCGGGGGATTTGTATAGGTAGCAGCGGGTATATTGAAGTTTTGGGATATGGTGAGAACCTCGCCCGGAACGTCATCCGGCCGATGCTCCATCACTTGTGAGGAAAAATAGATAAGATGATGGCGCTCGTGTATGGCGAGTAGACTCACCGACGCAGTACCATTCGCCATTGTAGGCAAAACTATTCGGCAAATCCGGGACTGGGAACCCAACGGGGAGGTCGCTTCCACGGTTCTCCCTCAGCTGGACTCCTTCATATGGAGTGAGGGGGGTAGCTACGAGCTTGCTCAACGACGATACTGAGCTACTGGGTGAGAGACATACACCAATCAAGGGTTCCGTCTCGGTCAATATGCATAAGATAGATCTCAATGAGGATGATCCCAGTCCCATGCCCGGTCGCCCCAGTTGGCCCTGGCACGGCCTGTCCGGCCCATCCCCTATAGAGGTGTCACACCAGGCAATCTGAGAAGGTTGGGTCGACATACAGATAGATACGAGCCGTGATTCCCACTCTCCAACGTGAGCATGTGGGTGTCTTAATTATTAGTGGAAAGTGGTTATTCTGTAAAAGTTGTACTATGAGCATGAGTGCCAGCGAGAAAATGAAATACTTGAACCATGATAAAAAAGAGAAGATCGAGTAGTGGTTTCTGAACTCATGGAAGGGAAAGTACACGGTATTTATAGCTCGAGTGCACAGGACGGATGGTTTCATTCCAGAGCTTGGTGAAACCCGCGGACATAAGTGCTTAGAAGAATCAGCCACGTCGAGACAGGGTGGCGATCCGAAGTTGCCCACATGCCACTGGCTGGTTTTCTTCCGGCTGTGTGTTGTATATGTGGCGACTCCGAGTAAGTCATTCTAACAAAATGAAACGGCGGACATGATCAGTTGAAAACAGGACGCACTTGTTTCAGAAACCGAGAACACCAGTAGAATCAGCCACGTCGAGACAGGATGACAATCTGAGGCTGCCCGCACTGGCATGCCAGTAGCTTGTTTGCTTCCGACCGTGTGCTGTAGATGTGGCAACTCAGAACTGATTTAAACAAACCTTGAAAGCAAGGTTTTTCAAGGCATGAGTAAAACCTGGACCTGGTTCGTAGCGGCTGCCGGCTTTAACGAGGAAGGTGACAGCGGTTGTTGGCTGACCATTGTCGATGGCTGCGATGTAATCGGCGAATGATATATCAAAATCCACGGCTGTGACGCCTCAATTCGGACAAGGTGGGACGTGGTGTGAGATTAAGTAAAACATTTCATTTCACCCTTGAGCCTATTGTTCCCACCGTTCCCCCCGGACTTTCCAAACTGCACTCGGTCCTCGAGGTTCTCCAAGAAGGTTAGGCCTGAAGGAGGCGAGCGCCGGGTATAAAGGTCGCGAAGAATCCGTATGAGCTCGGTCTGTCCCCGAAGAAAGTTTCTGTATCAAGACCAGATATATAGCGTCGAATACGCAGGCATGTATCGGAGTTTATCTGGTCCTATAGCGTCAGAAATATCCAGATTTCCACCCATAGCGAACCCTCGCGCGCGATATCCGAAAAGACCTGGATATGGCAGCTCGATTTGTTGCGGACGAGAATGACCTTGGCGCGTTAGTGGGGGGTCCCGAGCGGGAACGACTATCGATCTCTCTTGAGCAAGGATGGCGATTCGTCAGCATCACCAGGCACTCACTACAAATGCACATACGGGAACGGTAGAACGGGACCTTGTTAGACGTGAGCTCGATAGAGTCATCAAGAGAGGTTGGTCATAGAACGTATGAGTGGCTTTCTCGAAATGCTTTCTGTCTAGAAAGGCAGGGTGGATGACCACACCTGTGAGAGGAACGTGATGGCATGCAGTGGTTGTACCTCCTTGTCACATTGTTCGTGGGAGTAGAGACGGAAAGACATATCCGTAGGTTGAGCAGCAAACCATCGTCGGGACATGGTACATATTTTGGCTGATAACAGATACTGTTATCCTCCGGAGGGTCACGAACTTCATTGTTGTGATCGTTGCCGTCGTGTCCTCACGTTCGTCTTCATTACGATGAAGAAATGATGATGATGATGGTGGTGGTGAATAGATATGGGGACCACAGGTGGATGTCGCATGAGGTGCGTCGTACGCCCATCTCGTCGTGGTCGACACCGCTATACAGGCATTGGAGGTTGTGTGGGGCAGGTTGTACACCCTGCCGTCAATCACCATCGACGCCGCCGTGGCCCGGGCGTTTTCCAAGTTGCCATCATCGCCGCCCTCAGCCTTATTGACAGTGGAGTAGTGGCGGTAGCCCACAGGATGTGCCATGGATCGTTGTCGTTGGCATTATCGTTGCCACTGGCATGTCCTCGCCCGACCGTGGCAAATCGATTGTTGGAAGGCCATTGTGCCATTGTGCCATCCCATGCAAGGTACCGTCCAACCGAGGACTCCAGCCGAGGATGACGAAGGGCTCGAGCCCTGGGTTTGCGCAAAGTATGCGGGTTGGAGAAAGAGATACTGGACAAGTCAACGAACACGACCGTGCGGACACCCTAACTCTGAACCCAAAATGGTAAGCATACAAAGTATGAGAGGAAGACAGTCGTAGTACCCAAGTGTACGAACGCCAAGGAGAAGACACGCAATTGACGCGACCATGTTGGGGTCGCGTTAGGGGTGTGCAATACCATACCGCCCCAATAGGATTTCTATGGCTTTTGGGACTGAGGAAAGTCGCTGTCGCGTCAGCTGATGAAGTGTGAGATGGATATAGGCCATGGAGGTAGGCGAGGAGGTTGCGGAGCGACCAACTGGAATTACCTTAGGAACTGTCGGAGAGGTACGGCCAACAAACAAAGACAAACACTGTTCTCGACTTTGCAACACCATCATGGTGTCCCTCGCACGCTACATCCGAAATATACGCAGAACAGGCATCAAACAATGGTGGCACCAGATGCAATACATCGGTGATGCCAAAGCAGGAGCCCTCGTTGGCACCGACCAGTTCGTTGCCTTCTCCAGCTCGTCTTCGCACTCACTAACCAACTCATTCGGCCAGGTTCGGCAACCGCTATTTCGAGAACCTGAACCCCGAAGATGAAGTTCCAGGTCGATCCACGTCTTGAGCGTACTCACAAGTACTCGCTGATCATCTCCCTTCAATCAGGTCGTCACAGATGGATCGACTTTGCACAGCACTACGACAATGCGTCGCAGGTCCCTCCTGAATGGCATTCGTGGCTGCAGCACATCCGCCAGCTTCCACCGACCGAGGACGTCATCATGAAGAGCTCTTCCCCGGCTTGGAAAGCAGTACGCCTACATGTTCTTTTCCGTCGTCGTACTTGCTTACTTGTCTTGTCCAACAGCCATGGGTGGAAAACTTGACTGGAACACGGGGTGCGTACCGGCCGTACAATACGGCCGCACCAAAAGTCAATGCTTGGGAACCAAAGGTTACGGCTCGGGGATAAGCATAGGAGGACGTAGTGTGGGTTTTTATCTTTACGGTATTTCCCCGAACCGTTGAAGTATATAGATTCACCGCTGCGCTCGATCCTCTTCATAATGACGAACGGTTGCACCGCATTCAACTGGTCCTGTAGTGTAGTGGTGATCACTTGGGATTTTGACTTCACGACGCGAGACGACTGCGAGAATGTTCCCAAAACCCAGGTTCGAACCCTGGCAGGACCTACAAAGTAACAATGACTTTTTGTTTTCGGTGTCTCATTGGCAGAACATCAACCCCTGAATTCACCAGCCGTCCTCAGGCCCAAGCATTCAAATACTCATGTTCAAACCTGACACCCGCATATGCGGTCGCACCAGTCTACGTGCATGTGTATATGGTGAGCCTAGTCGTGCCTGTTGATCTTTTAAAGCTGTTACTACAGTGTGATTCCCAACTTCTGTTTCATAATGCCACTAACATCATCCCATCCTCATATTGGAAACTCATATTCGCGATCGGCTGCAAAAATATACCGAACACCTTCCAGACGACGTGAGCGTCTGGTGTGCACCGTGGATTGACATCTTGTACACCTTTTTCTAGCCTCGCAATGGTACTATGGCGTGTCCCCACTCCCGAATCACCCGCGTCTGATCCAGCCGCTGGACCGCCCGACGTATGCCCCACGGTCGTACCACGTTGCGCAAGAACTTCTAAAGTCCAACATTGGATTATAGACCGCGTCAAGAACAGTTCCAAAAGGCGATAAAAAAGATGCGGGCAGTGCAACGGATGAGACGGAACCGCGGGTTTGCATTCAGTCAGACGGAGGGTGGAAAAGTACTTCCAGGCGAGGTCACGCGCAAGGCAGACGACAGGTAAGAGCAACAGCATGAAATAAAACACGGCGTCCGTCCACAGACGCGGGACAAGTCCATAGTACTCGGTCGAAAAACCGAGCATGGGTGCGATCCAGGCATAGAGCGGGAGAAAGAGCATCGTGAACACGAACGAACCGGAGATGGCAGCGACGGTGTATTTTGTCCACAAGCTGGCGATATCGTCAACGAGTGGTATTCCTCTCAAAATAAATGCAGACATACTCGGAGGTCAACGCCACCTTGCCAAGCACGGTTAACAAGACCGTCAGATTCAATGCCGTGTCCAAAAACCGATGCCCCGAATCCAACCCCCGTCGTGTTTCAAATCACCCCAAACAAGATGACGGAGAAGTCAAACAATCTATACGACCGCATTATAATATTATCCGTCGACTCCTGTTCTGCTCGAAGACAACGCACCAGATTGTGATACTCATACAACGCGTTCCCGATCCATGGCTAAAACAGCGTCTTGGTACAAAAACACGTTCCGCTGTCCAAGCGAGTACAGCTGAGGATATCGATCCAATCTCCGTGCCGACACAAAAGGATCGAATATTCCGATCACAAGCGGTAGGAGAACGGTAAATATAACATTGTAGAACGAGATTGTTCAGGATTCATAGGAAATGTACCCAAAAACGTTGTTGAAGAAGGAATACTATGAGACCCAAGCAGTCATTGAAAAATCAATGACCGGATCAAAGAGAGCACATCCAAAATTGCGTCATGAAGTTGGGCATCAATGCTCGACGTGTTCCTGGGTCCAGGGGCAGATCATGATTTGGGCATCGTGAAATCGTGTGGAGAAGTCGATGATTGTCTGCACCAGGCCAATCAGAGGGTGGTGAGACACATCTGTCGTGGTGAAATGGTCTGGTAGGCAGTTGGAAAGACTTTGGGCTTGGACGACGCGAACGTGTTGTCAAGAGAGTTTGGTTTATCCAAGTAATTGACTCAGATCTGGGGAACTTCAAATGGGCTGGTGTCAGGGAACCCATTGACTCCACTGCGAACATCAATCCGCTCGCGAGTGCATATTCAATGTTATTTATCGCGAAGAGGATTCACCCGATCTTCGCAGGAGTCACATCTGGTATGAGGCAGTAGAGCGAAAAACAGCGCGATAACATTCGGAACTGCGAGCGTACAGCTTTGGAAGGCTTGTGCAACGGCCGGGGAACATAGAAGGAGTCAGTGGGCTACTACTTGAAAGCAGCTCAAGGAAAATACCAGCACAATGGGTGATCGACCTGGAACGAAAAGGAAACGATACTAGTAGACGGAAGCTACAACACAGTCGAAAAGAAACGGACTTGCAGCAAAGAGACGTTGAAACGGAACCTCTGTGACGACGGTACTGCACCACATCTTACCCCATGACAACCTTTGCCTTAACGACGTTCGTCACAGTAAGGGTATTCTTCGTGTTGGGACCGACCCCAGACTGCGTGATGACCTCCTTTGACAAACCCAACTGCGTCGTGCACAATACAAACTGGCTCCTCGACTTTTTCCCTGGACCAGCCGAGTCAACCTCCATTGTTTGTCCATCTAACACCTTCAGTGGATGAATGGCCTCGATTCGATAGTCGGCCGACAGTGCGTTCATGATCGACTTCGTGAGTTGCCCCGCAGTGGTGAGGATGAAGGATATCCGACCCCGGAATTTCGACGCAATCATTTCTTTCGCAGCGGAGGCGGAAGGGGCACAACCAGCAGTGACGATTATATCACAAAGTCCATCCATCGTAGATGTGATAAGCATGCTTGGGTTGCTTGAACAGGTCGGTGAGAGAGCAGCATAGGTTAGCGATCGCCAGCGGGCAGATATCGTTTGTGACTCTGTTATTCACCATCAGCAGAACAATCAGTGGCACGCTGAGATTAGTTCCTCACCGAGTTTCCGGACTATGCTGTATAATTCACGGATCAGCCGATCGGGCCCACTATCCATGGACCACGAGGACATGATCCCGCACAAGTGATAGATAAGATAGGCACGAAAGGCGATAGGGAGATATGCAACGACCTCGGTGCGTGAGTTACTCCGTAACCGGTTCACCAGAGATTGTCCGATAGATCCGGTGACCCTAGCTGCAATAGAAACTTGTTCCTCCGTCGGGTTCGTAGTGCGAGGCTCGAAATTGTGAATGATACGATCCGCGATGAACGTGGAACTCCAATCTATCCTCGAGTTGAGTTGTTGAAGTGTTTCAATGATATTCATCTCCGCACGTGCGTCCGCCTGAGCAATGAAATTTTGCACGATGAATGGGGTACGCTGATTTTGTTCGACGACGGACTTGAGATATCTAAACTGCTCGTCGTACCATTCCTGGATCTGGATGGTTTGAGACTGGGAGACCTGAAGTTCCTCGCGCACGGCAATGAGCTCCTCTGAATCGCGACGGCGTTCCTCGAGTTCTCTGTGCACAGCGGCGAGTTCTTCTGTTTTGGAGGCATCGGAACGCTTCCAGTGATCCACGTCGGCAGCAAGTACGTCAATTTGGCGATCTTTAGCTTTAATGGATGATTTCAAGGTCTCCAGCTCCTTCTGCGCCAAGGCGAGTTTACGCGACTGCACCTCATAGCGGCCTTGGAGCACTGTAAGTTGATCATTCGGTTCCTGCATGGCTTTCAAGTTCTTGAGGTCGGTGATCTCATCGTCTGGTAGATTCGGATGTCAGAAATCAGCGTCAGCGTGCTGATGGTCTAGACTAGTTTGGGTGATACACGCACCTGCCTGTGGACGAAGTGACGTCATTCCCTCTCCGGGATCCACATTCTAGTAGGTTGGCAATAGAAATTGAGTCAATGAGACATATAAGGCCTATTGGTGCAGGTACGCTTACATCATGATTGCGAACATAGCGAGAAGGGAGGATACCACCGAGGTTCTGAACGGTGACTGTCTTGCCATGACCAATTGCGATGTCATAGTTTTCTGAAATCGCCATTGTATTAACCGTGTCATTGTAGTCGATGTCGGACCCAATTTTCGTGTGCGTCGTCGCATCCCAGAACGATATCAATGACTCGGCGGAGGCTGCAATGAAGCTGTGATTCTTTGACAGAGCAATGCAGCCCCATTGTCCCTCGCCGTCGGTGCGGATGAGCCATCGTGAGAGTGTTTCTCCGGTGGAGACATTGAGGTAGTGGATTATACCGTCACGAGAGATGGCGGAGATGTGTGTGTCGTCGTTCCACGCAAGGCATTGGTTGAAAGTTGAGCCAGGTCGGATTGAGAATTCGCAGAGGAGACGACCATCCTCGATGTTGTAGACACAAACAGAGCAATACCATGTGGCAATGGCGAGAAGATGTCCGTCTGGTGAGAATTTGACCACGACTACAGTGGTGCGTTGTCGTCGTACCAGCAGTTGCTCGCCCGTCGACTGCTCCCAGATGCAGGCAGCGCCGTCCCATGATCCGCTAGCAATTTTGGTCCCATCTGGAGAGATATCCACCGCATACACTGCGCTCATATGTCCTTTCATCTCGCTCACCTGCTCGTGGCTCTCTACGCTCCACACTAACACAGAACCCCCACTCGATCCGCCCACGATCCACTTCTCATCGCTTGACACAGCAATGGCGTTGGCCAAACCCCCTACATCTATCGGCCTTGCAATTTCTTGGCCATCCTCCAATCGCCATCGTCGAATTTTCTCTTCATTTCCTCCACTCAAAACATGTTTGCCCTCCATCAGGAACGCGACTGAACAGATTTCATCTCTCCCATCGATCTCGATTGTCTTCCGTACATTTTGCTGACTGGTCATGGCGGAGGACGTCTGGGGCCCCATCACTGGGCATTCAATCTCCTTCCCTTGATCTTGAACCAGGCTTCCTCCTGCTCGTGCAGCGTCATGGGACGTGGGACCACCATCCGACAGTTGAGGTTTCATCAGTACCGTAATTTCATCGGTCCCATCCATTTACTCACTGTTCACCAGTTTTCCAGGTAACATGCGAGACATTTTTCGACTAGGTGAACGACGACAGAAAATAGGATACGTTGACGTTTATCCACAAGGGCACTTTCGCGCAGCCTACACGTGCCTCTCTATCTGATCCTATCAGGTCGCACTATCCCCTATGCCCTTGATGCTCGTTCCTCGCCTGCAATACCGAGTTACTCTCTAAATACCTGAAAGTGAATCAAGCAGCGCTGCAGGAAAACGGATTCCAATGTTGACGGAGCTGCGAGTGCGTTGCAAGACCTCTCCTTGTCAGAGTCAAGCAGGTGCTCGATTGCTTTCTAGAAGCGGTGGCCGACTCAATGATCAGGTCAGTATGTATCCCACTCTTAACTACTCGGTGCTGGCCTAGTCCATATCCTGCTCTCACGTACGCCGGGGAACGAGATGAAATACATAGTATAGGATAGTATAACATGAACTTTGCGAGTCAGATTACAGCAAGTAGGGGTCGAGTACATTCAAAATATCATAATAGGATCTACCCTACGATTCATCCACACACCACACCTCTATCTTGCCCTCTGACTTCCCTCTCCCATTCTCCCGTGCCGTCCTGATCGCAAGCTAAATCACTCTCGTCGCGCAGCATAATCTTCGTCCCGTCTTCGTCCACAAACTTTATCCCCAACCCCGTCAACGACGTCCCAAATTCGTCAAACGATGTGAGTGGCGACATTGTCATCCCGCGCACGTCGCCCTGGTAGCGCAGATGCGAAAGGCGTCGGAAACGATTCGACACGGGAATGCGGGACGTACCTTGACCTGCCATCTCCAAGGCGTCGTTGACGAGCCCATCGTCGTAGACCGGCACACGACGCACCGTTGGACGGCGTGGAGGTTTCCAGCGGAGTGTCCCGTTCGAGACGCTCTTGCCCATGTTTGGACTACTCACGTTGACCGCGCTTGGGCTGGGGTCAATGACAACCACGTCCGCACCCATATTCTGGTTCATATCCAGTGTGGCCGAGTGCGGGATCCCTTGGATCATAGCCGTATTCGCAGCTCTCGAGGGTGCCTGACCATGCCCAGAACTCAAGCTCGTGTTGCTTGGCGTCCTAGCAGGGTTGAGAGCAGGTTGTGTCCATGCGGGCAGTTCCGGGGTTGCGGTTGTCGATAGGGTAGCACTGCCGCCGGGGACTGTCGTTTTTAATCCTCGCTCCTGGAATTCTTGACTTTGTTTTCCGACAGACGATAGAGCACACCAACGGGCTGTGTGACGTCAGGAAAGACGGCGATGGACGATACTGAACAGTGAACACGGTGTGCCCTTGTCCACGCTCTCGGATAGCTTCATCGATCACATTGTGCTCCTCCGTGACTCTCTGTCTGCTCGCCTCTTGCATGTCCGTCATGCCTTCTTGCGCGTAGCCGAGATTCAGTTCTGCGAGACCCTCGTTGAACAGGATTTCGTCACAGAAGAGTTTAAACTTGAGACCGATTTGCTCATAGTTGCTAGTGTCGATCAGCGCGAGTGCAAAACGATGGGATCAATTGTTTATGCAAACCGGTCTAAGTAGCAAATTCGGCAGAGAAACATTTCGTGCAAATCATCATCATACGAAGGACAAGTACTATGCGTAGTAATAGACCAATACTACCTAGGATAATGGAGTGGGTATCGAACCCTTCTGACCACGAACTTCATCCGATGTTTCCAGTGAGAGGTTGTGCGAACCACCCGCTCGAATAGGTCCTCGTCAGTATCCACAACGCACGAACGTAATGTACACCCATACATTGAGCCCAGGCTGGATGCCCTCAAATCTGGAAACCACTTCGTCCATTTCGGGTCGCTTGGATGATCAGCCTGAATCAAATCCGCGGCTCCTCTGAATTGCGCTCCAGATCGAAGAGATTATTATAGGAAATCAAAGGTATATCACAGCGAGAAGTCGGGATCGTAAATGACTAAAAAGATCCAACTTGCATAACGAACATAACATATCGCTACACTAGTCGAGGTTCTTGGGGACCACCTGGGATGGTGGGCTAGGTATAGCTGGAACCCTTGTAACGATAAACCTAAGTCGACGTTTCCAATGAGCAGTCGTGCGAGAGATTCGTTCGAGCAGATCTTCGTCGACATCTACAACTCGTGAGCGTAACTTGCGCTGACCGAGTCCATGTCGAATATCAGCAAATCGAGCGACCACCTCATCCATTTTTGGGCGCTTGTCCGGGTCAGCCTGGATCATATTGGCAACCAAGGGTGTCATGAATTCGAAGCCTTGCTTGTCCTGAGAACTTCAGGTGAACTGAGTCCCATATAGTGAAAACAGATACTGACCCGAAGAAAATCCATTCTAATAGCGTTACCGATATAGAAAACGTCAGTTGCGAACGGATCGCGGGGTTCGTTGGAATTCCGAAACTCCGGAACCTCCTTGTCACCACCCCAAATTGGTATTTCTTTAGGGTCAGTATCTGAAGGATCGTAGTGGCGAGAAATCCCGAAATCGATAAAATAATATTTTGGGGGTCGTCGAGTACGCGTGAGATGTTTGGCTTCACCACTATAGCTCTTGTTTAGATTAATCGCCACAGGGTGAAATGACTCAGGGTAGAGATCAGTAGGATCTAGCATGATGTTTTTGTTCATGCAGTCCCTATCGAGAAAGATTAACATGAGAGTAAGACGATAGTAGCTCGGCGCACCGATGGGCGACGTGATGTTTATGCATGAATTGGAGCCCCTGAATGAACTTCAAGACAAACTGTCTACAACCTCAAATTTGCACTAACCTCGAAGAGTTGGCGGAAGCATTCGACGGCTTCTCCGATAGTATCGAAACTAGGATCGATGTAAGGCCGAAGCAGAGGCATGACCATGATAAATGTATCGTCTTCAGCATTCAGTGTGAAGACTTCGTAGACTGGAACGCAATGATTCGCAGGGTGCGATGCAAGGTCATCTGATGAGAAATACAAGGCGATATCTGCTTCATATGGATGGCGTTCTCGTTTTATACGCTTCAGAGTGACTACTTTCCCATCCGAAGTTCGAGTCGCATCAATAACTTGGCCAAACTTGAGTAACACGTGGTCAGCTACCACCAGTTAGAAGAACAACGTTGTGTACCTTTAACCTCTTACCATCTTCAGCGTCTCTCCAGTTTTTTTTCGACGTTTTCCAAGAGGGAATCCACTGAGGGGAGTACCGTGACCGAAGTAAATATCCATGGTCATGAAGTCGAATGTAACGATCGCGCCACCAAACCTCCCTGGGATCTAGTTCTTCTGGGGGGATGCCGTCGGATGTTCCATATATCTGGTGCATTTCCTGGGAGATCTGGGCGTCCACCTCAACTGTCCGCGACATTCTTGGTGCCGTGCACGAACAGTAGTGCACCAGAGTCATCTTGCCGTAGTTGAAGCGAATTTCGTGTTAAAAACATAAACAAACATGCACCCACAACGGACACGAGGTCAAATAAATTACTTGCGTCGCGGGGCTTCAAGTTCGATCGGACACATGCGCTGGGTGGAAGTATCATGGGGAGTACTTATACTATAACATACCACTGTGACTGGGGTATATTGCAGATTCGAAACTTCCACTCGGACTTTCAGAAGTCTCCAGAATTTGGACTGTTCATTCTGTGTAACTCTGATCTTCCTAAAATTACGCAACCTCTACTGGGGTCCCTGCCGGAAATTTCCCAGCGACCTGGACTTTTGGGATGGAAACCCGTTCAAATTCCTGGTTTGGACTGATGTTTCCCTATAGTCCCAGCTTCCCTTATAATCAATGCAATCTGGTCACGACCTGTTATCTCCACCACATCAAGTCACCTCTCATCGATGGAATCTAAAGATTCTACCGCTGAATACGCATTCACCAGACTCGACCTTGGTACCACTGATGATTATGATCAACACGATTTCCCTTTTGCGTATTATGAAGCAAAAGACGATTTTGGTAGGGGATGTGCTCTGATTAAAGCAACTCTGGACGAGATGAAAGAAATTCGGCAACTGGGCATCGATCTTAACGAAAACGAGGACTTTATTTATAACACGAGGGTCGGACTTGACGAGTCGGTGTTCATTCACTACTCGAACGCATCTGCTCATGATATAGCAGGCTCAAAGACCAAAAGGAATTCCTGCAGGGTAATCTCAAGAGTGTCAATCTGTGGAAACGATTCCGAAGCAAGAGAGCACTTCGATTATTTCTTGCGACCTCGAAAAGAGTGTGGAGGGAGACCAAGGTTAGGTCCCCCCATTACTGGTTGTAACATCTTCTGAACGCATTCTTGCCAGAATACGTCTGAGAGCATCCAAAGAGAGCAACAAAAACTACCCGAAATGCGAGTCATGTCAAGTAAAGAGCTCCAAGCTCTGGAGGGTAAGTGGTGAACTAGTTTCTAAGGGCAGTTTCGACCATATCCACACTGGTCGATCATTAGGTGACCTACCCCGAGGCACGAAGTTTGTTGGTATTGCAGTTGCGCTGCCCAACGGCATGAACGACGAGGCCAAGGAAGCGATCAATGGCGCGGCAAGGACAATCATTGAAATAAATCCATTCGAGTACAATACAATTGTCTCGCAACTGCGTGATGGTGAGGAAGTTTCCAAATTCACTCTGTCCGCGGAGCAATGGCTGATATTATCCAAACAGGCGATCAAGCAATGTCTCTTGCCAATACCGAAAGTATCCTTAGCCAGTACGAAAACGATGCTGGCATCGATGATGGCCACCGAACAAACGTCGCTTCCAGTGAACTGCGGTGTCCAACTAGTCCCCAAATCATCAATAACATCCATGTTTATAACTGGCAGAACTCTGTCGTAGCAACTAGTTCTAACTTTCATGGACTCACATTGAATCATGGCTCACGGAACAGAGGAGGTTAGTGCTGACCCTTGCAAATATATTGATATCTGACATCTCGGTAGCATCAGTCACCCAAGAGCCTGCACAGTGATATTATTTGTAGCCAGCTTTGGTGTGACTTCCTTTTGTTTCCATAGCGACTGTGTAACTTTGCTACGCATTCTACCCACGTCGCCTCAGGACACGTGTATCAGATTCAAGGGAGCTTGGATTGACCGATGATATCAAGATTGTTTCCATGAAGAATGACAGGAAATTGCAGGTGATTGCGAAAGAAGAGCTCCTTATACCTACCGTGACATTGCAAGCCCTGGGGGGAGCTTGCTTTTGACGATATCGAAAGATGGCGAAGCTCTCGGCCAGCTGACGCCGCGGAGTCGGAGACATTCAGTACTCGCAGAAAGTCATACTCCTATGTTGCGAATGGTAGTACTACAGTAAGCACCTACATGATAGTTCTCGACGCCCGATGATCAGTGTCCACCTGGAAGTTGGAACAGGACCAAGCTTCGCAATTGCGCCATTGAACGATCTGTGCCAAAACCTCGTTCAAGTATTGTTAGTCATGTCTGGATCAGACAAGCAATCGACGCTCGAGGCCGGCTCAGATCTGGCGGAACATCAATGGGACATGGATCAGTACATACTTGACAGGAATGTTATAACTCATGCCATCTTCACGACATTGCTTGCCAGAGACAATTTACATGGGGTGGTAATCAGCGCCACCTCAGCTTTTGAAACGTTTGCTCAGGAAGTGGAGAGGTCCCTCGGAACGCCAACAACAAGTATGACGTTCTTAGTTCGGGACGGCCCAGGCACGTCATTTCTCTCTGAATCCTCTGGATGTCAGTGCTTACACGTCACACACTGGCATCAAAAGCTACGCAGGCATGGAAAACTGAGCTCTGTCCGGCACGATAGGTTGGGCTGTCTCAAAGATGTCCCTCACTGAGGCCGTCATCGCCGAAGGTACCCTCCTTGACATGTTGCTTACTCATTAAGCCATCAATGCCCTCCCAAACCGTCCCGCGATCCTCTGCAAGGACTTCATTCTCGACGGATACCAGGTCGCCGAGGTTTGGTTATGGAACGCAGACACCGTGCTACTTATCGTGGGGATGCTGCCGCCCGCACGTCTCCATGTGCTGTACGCTTATTCCCTGTCGCTTGGGATGGAGCCGCTCGTCGAGGTATACACGATGGACGAAATGCGTGTCGCGCCCGCGCTTGGTGCCAAGGTGGTTGGCGTGAACAATAATCTACACGACTTTAACGTGGACATGGGCACGACGAGTCATCTGGCAGATATGGCGCGGGGCAATGCCGTTCTCTGCGCCCTCAGCCGGATCAGCCAGGCTAGGTTCGATGACGGCTACATCCACCCATCATAGCCACATTCGCAGCCCTCGAGGTTTGAGCTCGTGTTCCTTGGCGTCCTGGCGGAGCTGGGGGCAGGTTGTATCTCTTGTTGCTCCCGTGCCGGGGTTGCGGTTGTTCATAGGACTACCGCTGGGGACTGTCGTTTTCGCACTGGCGGCGTACTCGACTATGCTTGAGACGTAACTAGGCGAGAAAGTGATATCGGTGAGACATATTCCTCCATATACCCATCTATATACAACTCGTAGAACCGTCCGTCTAAACCAGAGTGAAATCAGACAATATCAGTTCAGCGACACGTGAAGAAACAGATAAACTAGGGGACGACGGCGTCATACCCGCCTCTTTGTTCAGATGAGGGCATGGCAAGCAACACCAACGACGTCACCCCCGGGAAGGTTTATATACTGACCAATCTGCAAAGCTTGGGGAAGTGCCACCCATGGGTCAATTCCGAACAGACGACTACCCAGGTACCAAGGGTTTGCATTCCTGGCTGGGTCAGACCGAACGAAGGCACAGACCGCTCAGACTCTGGTGATGATACAACCGTGGGCAGGGCGCATCTATTGTCGCACCTCAGCGCGTGTTGTAGAAGCACTAACTTTGTATTAGTACTTATCTGGTTGACGGGAAACAAGAAGCAAAGCAAGAGCCATTAGATGGCGTGTGGTATTGCCGCGTCTGGAAGTCATGGTCTCCGCAGGGAACGGGGCTGTGAGCTGCCCAGTTCATCAAACGTTAAAGATACCGAAGACTCGTCGAAAAGTGACCCATACCTTGCAGATGTACTGATGCCACGTACATTGGATGAGTGTCGGTCTCTTCGCTCCGATGCACGAGTCATTCATACCTATCAGTGGTTTCTACTGAACCACGCTCATCCGCACACAAAATATTGGGAGTGATCCAACCTCTTGACATGCACCTCAAGTTGGAAGTGTGGACGTCCCGGCGTCTTTAAGTCTGTATGACGTGTCAGTGTCAAGCATCGCACGCGTCAAGGGGAGACACGTCTTCACTTCAAGGCACTGTAACAAAGTTGGGCATCGTGCAGAGTGAAGAGAAGTCGATGATTGTGTGCACTAGGCCAATCAGAGGGTGGTGAGACGCGTCTGTCGTGGTGAAATGGTCTGGTAGACAGTTGGAAAGCCTCCCGGAGTGGACGATGCGAATGTGCTGCCAGGAAAGTTTGATTTACGCGAGTAATTGACCCAGATCTGGGGAACTTTAAATGGGCTGGTGTCAGGGAACCCATTGACTCCATTACGAACATCAATCCGCTCGCGAGTGCATATTCAATGTTACTTACTTATCGCGAAGGGGATCCACTGTTCGAAAAAGTCACATCTGGTATAAGGCAGTAGAGCGAAAAACAGCGTGATGACATTCGGAACTGCGAGTGTACAGCTTTGGAAGACTTGTGCAACGGCCGGGGAACATAGATGGAGTCAGTGGGCTACTACTTGGAAGCAGCTCAAGGAAAATACGAACACAGTGGGTGATCGACCTGGAAAGAAAGGAAACGATACTAGCAGACGGAAGCTACAACACAGTCGAAAAGAAACGGACTTGTAGCAAAGAGACGTCGAAACGGAACCTCTATGACGACGGTACTGCACCATATCTTACCCTGTGATAACCTTTGCCTTGACGACATTCGTCACCGTGAGGGTATTCTTCTTGTTGTGACCGACCCTCGACTGCGTGATGACTTCCTTTGACAAGCCAAACTGTGTGGTGCACAACACAAACTGGCTCCTCGACTTTTTCCCTGGACTAGTCGAGTCGACCTCCATTGTTTGTCCATCTAACATCTTCAATGGACGAATGGCCTCGACTCGATAGTCGGCCGACAGTGCGTCCATGATCGATTTGGTGAGCTGCCCTGCGGTGGTGAGGATAAATGATATCCGACCCCGGAATTTCGACCCAACCATTTCTTTCGCAGCAGAGATGGAAGGGGCACAACCCGCGGTGACGATTATATCACAAAGTCCGTCCATCGTAGATGTGGTAAGCATGCTCGGGTTGCTTGAACAGGTCGGTGAGAGAGAAGTGTAGGTCAGCGATCGCCAGCGGGCAGATATCGTTTGTGACTCTGTTATTCACCATCAGCAGAACAATCAGTGGCGCGCTGAGATTAGTTCCTCACCGAGTTTCCGGACTATGCTGTATAATTCACGGATCAGCCGATCGGGCCCGCTATCCATGGACCACGAGGACATGATCCCGCACAAGTAATAGATAAGATAGGCACGAAAGGCGATAGGGAGATACGCAACGACCTCGGCGTGTGAGTTACTCCGTAACCGGTTCACCAGAGATTGTCCGATAAATTTGGTGACCCTCGTCGCAATAGAAACATGTTCCTCTGTCGGGTTCGTAGTGCGGGGCTGGAAATTATGAATGATACGGTCCGTGATGAATATGGAACTCCAATCTATCCTCTCGTTGAGTTGTTGGAGTGTTTCGATGATATTCATCTCTGCACGTACATCCGCCTGGGCAATGAAATTCTGCACGAGAAATGGTGTGCGCTGACTCTGCTCGATGACGGACTTGAGATGTCGATACTGCCCGTCGTACCATTCCTGGACCTGGATGATTTGAGACTGGGAGACCTGAAGTTCCTCGCGCACGGCAATGAGCTCCTCTGAATCACGACGGCGTTCCTCGAGTTCCTTGTTCGCAGCGGCGAGTTCTTCTGCTTTGACGCCATGGGAACGTTTCCAGTGGTCCACGTCAGCAGTCAGGGCGTCAACTTGGCGATCTTTGGCTTTGATGGACGATTTCAAGGTCTCTAACTCCTTTTGAGCCGAGGTGAGTTCGCGGGACTGCGCCTCGTGGCGGTCTTGGAGCACTGTAAGTTGATGTTTCAGTTCCCGCGTGGCTTTCAAGTTCTTGAAGTCAGTGATCTCGTCGTCTGGTGAATTCGGGTATCAGAGAACCAGCGTCAGCGTACAGATAGTCCAGACTAGTTTGGGTGATGCACGCACCTGCCTGTGTACGAGGGGACATCATTCGTTCTCCGGGATCTACATTCTGGTGGAAATTGTGTCAAAAAGGCACACAATGCCTACTACTAATGGTGCAGGTACACTTACATTGTGAACATAGTTAGGAGGGAGAATATCACCAAGGTTCCGAACGGTGACTGTCTTGCCATGACCAATTGCGATGTCGTAGTTTTCTGAAATCGCCATTGTAAAAACCATGTCATTGTAGTCGATGTCGGATCCGATTTTCGTGTGCGTTGGATCCCAAAACGATATTGACGAGTCAGCAGAGGCCGCGATGAAGCTACGATTGTTCGGCAGAGCAATGCAGCCCCGTTTTTCCACGCCGTCGGTGCGGATGGGCCATGAGAGTGTTTCTCCCGTGGATACGTTCAGACAATGGATGCTGCCGCCACGAGAGATTGCGTAGAGGTGTGTGTCATCATCCCACGCAAGGCATTGGTTAACATCTGAGCCAGGTTGGATTGAGAAATCATGAAGGAGACGGTCATCCTCGCTGTCGTAGACACGAACAGAGGCGCATTTCCGGGTAGCGGTAGCGAGAAGACGTCCGTCCGGTGAAAATCTGACCGCGACTACAGTGTCGTCGTGTCGTCGTGTCAGTAGTTGCTCGCCCGTCGACCGCTCCCAGATGCAAGCAGTGCCGTCATACGATCCGCTAGCAATTTTGGTTCCATCTGGGGAGATGTCCACCGTATTCACTCCTGCTCGATGTCCTCTCATCTCGCCCACCTGCTCGTTGCTCTCCACACTCCACACCAACACAGGTCCCCGACCTGATCCGCCCACGATCCACTTTCCATCCCTTGATGTCGCAATGGCGTTGCCCCTCATCCCCACATCTATTGGTCTTCCAACTTCCTTGCCATCGTCCGATCGCCATCGTCGAAACTTCCCTTCCTGTCCTCCACTCAAAATGTGCTTGCTCTCCAGGAACGCCACTGAAAATATGGTATCTTTCCCATCGATCTCGATTGTCTTCCGTATATTTTGCTGACTGGTTACAGCGGAGGACGTCTGGAGCCCCGTCACTGGGCGTTCAACCTCCTTCCCTTTATCTTGAACCGGGCCTCCTCCGAGTCCTGCTCGCGCAGCGTCATCATCCGACAGTTGGATTTTCGTCAGAACCATAATTTCATCAGTCTCACCCATTTACTCACGGTTCTCCAGTGTTCCGGGTAACCTACGAGACATTTTTCGGCTAGGTGGACGATGACAGAAAATAGGATACGTGGAGGTTCAAGTATTCACAAGGGCGCTTTTTTGCGCAGCCTACACGTGCCTCTTATTCGGATCGATCCCATCGGATCGCACTATTCCCTATGCACTTGAGGCTTATTCCCGCCTGGTCATTGCAGAGTTTCTATCTTACTGGCATCACCCACTCTACTAGTACGCCACCCAACCCATCGCCGGCATCGAGGTAGCAAACATCCACATCAGCCTAAACATCGAGCCCTCGACTCTGGCAATGCCGTGTGTCTTTTCGCCCTTCATGCAGTTGTCCTGCTGATAGTGCTGATCATGATCTGTTGGCGTAATTGTAGTTCTTTACTGGTCAGGCTGCTCAGAATTCACATCCATGTCCATTTACAAGCAAACTACTACGTCCGACCCTTTTCTACCCTCGATGTTCACGGTACGCTTCAGTCGACCGTACAAGAGTCTCCCGCCATTCTGCTGCACATTCACTTCTCAAGCTATGCCAACGTCCCCTCTATCTCCTCGCAGCCTCCACCGTGGTCAACCGTAACGTGGATTCAAGGACTCACTCGTCTTCGCATCTGGATCACCGTCATAATCCCTAAGTCGGACGCTACCGTGTGACAACATCGTCACGACCCAGTCTTCGCCCAGAGACACGCCTCTGTGGAGATCATACTTCAGTTTCCATATCCCTGTCTCATGTTCATGTTCTTGACGAAACGACCAAACTCAAAGGCCGTATCGTCCATTCAGATTTCAAGGAGCATGGCCTTATGATTCATAGGTTTGTGCCGAGGAATTACTCCCTGAATACCTCCGTCGCCCTTGAAGTGAATCAAGCCGTGCCGCAAGGATGGCCGATAGGAAAACGGATGTTGATGTTGATGAAGCTGCGAATGTGTTGCAAGACCTTTCGTCGTTCAGGTCAGGTAGGTACTCAATCACTTTCTAGAAGTGATGGCCGGCTGACATGGCTGCTCAGATCCAGAACGCAAGTCACCCCTCTTGCTCACACTGACTTTATTGAGAATCTTTCTACCACCTACAAGAAAGTTGGGGCCGGTCTTAAAAAACAATATTCCCTGACACGCATTATGAAGTGAAATTGGTGATCGCCATGGATGAGGATGAAAGGCCGCGCGGATACCGTCCACCGGTCTTCTGTAGAGCAGTGAACAACTACACGTACGCTGAGAACCACGCTTTTTGGGTCGTATTCGCGTGAACGACATTCAAGGTCGCTGAAGTTTCTCCTCCAAACCATCAATGTAGGTGTGACCCCAAGACATTACTTAATCGTATGGTTTTCAGATAATCCTAGTTGAGTAGCAGATCAAGGCAGGCAATGCTTACCACCCCTCACTCAACTGAGATGGGACTAAAACCTATCGGTGCTAGGGGATATCAGTATTGAATCTCGTAAGACTGAATCATATCATTGGTTATAACCAGCGCTTGTAATTACTCATTCTTGAATCGTTCCTCAACAGTGGCTTACTTTCTTTACCCAAATATTCCAATTGCGGATAGGCGGCTTTCTCTCAAGACTGCCGGAGCGAGCGGGTATGATTCCGCGCGTGGCAGACACCAAGTCGGAAACGATCGCTTCAAATCCACGGACGTCGAGAGAAAACGAAGGCGACGTCATCCGCTTCGCCAGACGACCGAAACCATAGTTCATCAAACGCATCAGGTCAGTTCCCTCTTCCTATCCTCCCGTTCTTCTCAGGAGTGACGTCTAGTGTGAGCTAGTAGAGGAAAAAACAGCATGATACCATTCGGATCTGCAAGTGAATATGGTACGGCTCGGGAACATGGCTGGAATGTAGTGGCTACGACTCGAAAGCAGCCAAGGACGATACAAACACAATAGGTGATCGACTTGGAACAAAAAGGACGCGTACTACAGGAAACGATAGACGGAAAGAAATGGACGTGTGGCAAAGAGACGTTGAAACAGAACCTCTGTGACAACAGTACAGTACCACATCTTACCCCGGGATAACCTTTGCTTTGACGACGTTCGTCACCGTAAGAGTATTCTTCTTGTTGGGACCAACGTTTGACTGCGTGATGACCTCCTTTGACAAGCCCAACTGCGTCGTGCATAACACAAACTGGCTCCTCGACTTTTCCCCTGGACCTGTCGAGTCGACCTCCATCGTTTCCCCATCAAACATCTTCGGTGGACGAATCACCTCGACTCGATAGTCAGCCGACAGTGCATCCATCATCGACTTGGTGAGCTGCCCTGCGGTGGTGAGGATGAATGATATCCGACTCTGGAATTTCGACGCGATCATCTCTTTCGCAGCGGAGGTGGAAGGGGCACAACCAGCGGTGACAACGATATCACAAAGTCCGTCCACCGTAGATGTGATAAGCATGTCCGGGTTGCTTGAACAGGTCGATGAAATAGAGGCGTACGTGAGCGATCGCCAGCGGGCGGATATTGTCTGCGATTCTGTTATCTACCATCAGCAGAACAATCAACAGCACACTAAGATCTAGTTCTTCACCTAATTTTTGGACTATGCTGTATAATTCACGGATAAGCCGATCGGGCCCGCTATCCATGGACCACGAAGACATGATCCCACACAGGTGATAGATAAGATAGGCACGAAAGGCGATAGGGAGATACGCAACGACCTCGGTGCGTGAGTTACTCCGTAACCGGTTCACCAGAGATTGTCCGATAGATCCGGTGACCCTAGCTGCAATAGAAACATGTTCCTCCGTTGGATTCGTAGCGTGGGGCTGGAAATTGTGAATGATACGATCGGCGATGAACGTGGAACTCCAATCTATCCTCGAGTTTAGTTGTTGAAGTGTTTCAATGATATTCATCTCCGCACGTGCGTCCGCCTGAGCAATGAAATTTTGCACGATGAATGGGGTACGCTGCTTTTGTTCGACGACGGACTTGAGATGTCTAAACTGCTTTTCGTACCATTCCTGGATCTGGATGGATTGAGATTGGGAGACCTGAAGTTCCTTGCGTACGGCAATGAGCTCCTCTGAATCGCGACGGCGTTCCTCGAGTTCCTTGTTCGCAGCGGCGAGCTCTTCTGCTTTGGCGGCATCGGAGCGTTTCCAGTGGTCCACGTCGGCAGTAAGTACGTTAATTTGACGATCTTTGGCTTTGATAGATGATTTCAACGTCTCCAGCTCCTTTTGAGCCGAGGCGAGTTCGCGTGACTGGAGCTCGTGGCGGCCTTGGAACTCTGTAAGTTGATCCTTCGGTTCCCGCATGGCATTCTTGAGATCGGTCATCTCTTTGGATATTAAAAATCGGTATCAGCATAGTACTGGTGGTCTAGACTAGCTTGGGTGATGCACGCACTCGCATGTGTACGAGGGGACGTCAAAGTTCTTTCTCCGGGATCCACGTTCTGGTGGGTTGGCAGTAGAAATTGAGTCAATAATGCATATATAAGGCTTAAAGGTGCTGGAATACTTACATTGTGAACATAGCGACAAGGGAGGATATCACCGAGGTTCCGAACGGTGATTGTCCTGCCATGACCGATTGCAATATCGTAGTTGTCTGAAATCGCCATTGTAAAAACCGTGTCATTGTAGTCGATGTTGGACCCGATTTTCGTGTGCGTTGTCGTATCCCAGAACGATATTGACGTCTCAGTAGAGGCTACGATGAGATTACGATTGTTTGGCAGAGCAATGCAGCCCCGTTTTCCCTTGCCATCGGTGCAGATGGACCATCGTGAGAGTGTTTCTCCAGTGGATACGTCGAGGTAGTGGATTATGCCCTCCAAAGAGATGGCGTAGAGGTGTGTGTCGTCGTTCCACGCAAGGCATTGGTTGTTGATATCTGAGCCAGGTCGAATCGAGAATTCGTGGAGAAGATGACCAGTCCCGCTGTTGTAGATGCGAACAGAGCGATTCCAGGTAGCAGTAGCGAGAAGACGTCCGTCCGGTGAAAATTTGACCGCGACCACGGTGGAGCCACCGTGTCGTAGTGTCAGCAGTCGCTCGCCCGTCGCTCGCTTCCAGATGCAGGCAGTGTGATCATCCGATCCGCTAGCAATTTTAGTCCCATCTGGCGAGATGTCCACCCCAATAACTCCTTCTCGATGCCCTTCCATCTCGCCCACCCGCTCATGGCTCTCCACACTCCATACCGACACACTTCCCCGACCCGAACCGCCCACGATCCACTTCTCATCGCTTGATACAGCAATGCTGTTGGCCCAACCCCCCACATCCATTCGCCTTGCAATTTCTTGGCCATCCTCCAATCGCCATCGTCGAATTTTCTCTTGCTTTCCTCCACTCAAAATGTGTTTTCCCTCCATCAGGAACGCGACTGAATATATGGCATCTCTCCCATCGATCTCGATTGTCTTCCGTACATTTCGCTGGCTGGTCATAGTGGAGGACATCTGGAGCCCCGTCACTGGGCGTTCAATCTCCCCTTTATCTTGAACCGGGCTTCCTCCTGCTCGCGCAGTGTCATCATCCGACAGTTGGATTTCCGTCAGTACGATAATTTCATTGGTTCCGTCCATTGACTCACGGTTCTCCAGTGTTCCGGGTAACCTGCGAGACATTTTTCGGGTAGGTGGACGATGACAGAAATGGGATATGTGGAGGTTTATTCACAAGGGTACTTTTCACGCGGCCTACACGTGCCTCTTCATCGGATCCTATCAGATTGCACTATCCCGGCCTATGCCTTTGATGCTTGTTCCCGCCTGGCCATCGCACATTGCAAGTAGTGATTTTCTAATGAAGACGATGACAGGATGCCAACGAAAATTCTGTTTATTAGAAACGACAAAGATGGGTGATCGGGAAAGAGCAGAGTCATACAATGCGTATCATAAATACAAGGCGATGGGGTCCTCAAGTCGTTCACTGGATCTCATGGTTTGTTGAGAGTAATTACGTCATCCTCGCCCCGGTTGGCCTCGCTGCGTATCTCCAGCTCCATCCCCCATAGGAGGTTTCTCAGTATCCGACTTGGCCTCCCACGCTCGTTTCGAGTCTCACCAGTTCCTTGTATCTGCCGTTGACTTCACCCAGGACCCTCCCGAGTCCTTGAGTTGCTACCATGATTTTGATAAAAGTTGCACAATCGTCGTCTGCCCTTAGTCGTATACATATAGTTACTTAATGGCGTCCACGTCTATGCCCATATCCATCTGAATATCAAACCCTCAGCGCTCAGCTTTGGCAATTCCGTGTGTCTTTTCGTCCTTCACCCTCTTGTCCCACTGATCATCCGATCTGTCGGCGGAATGGTGGTTCTTTACTGGTCAGGCCGCTCAAATGATGAACTTTGTACCGGATACGGATTGGACCAGCGCTTGACCCAAGCTGGATCTCTATGCCGCTTTCTCTGACTCGTGCGCATCTTCTGGACAAGGACAAACACAGTCGACTGAAAGGCTAGTAAGAATACCAATGTGTGAGCAAGTCCGAAACGGAGTGCATGAAGAGGCGGCTGAACAGGGTATGGAAGATGATGAGAAGGGAAGCAGCAGCAGCGTCTGGATCATCATGATGTCGATGAAGCAACGGCGGGCCGGTGGCTGTATCTTCAACGCCCTGTCACCAACCGCGACTGATGCGGCTTCTTTGCAGCCTCAGGAACATCGTGGCACCGCGATCATCGGCACTCTGCCACGAACAGGCTGGACATGATCGATATCGTTGATACCGTCACGGTGGCACACCCGGACCCACGCCCCTATCTGTGATGGGCCACTGTGACAGTTGCCACCCGACGACATGTCTGTCAGGCTCTCACGCGGTCGACGATGACGGACGGAAATTGTCATTGGCATGTTTTGCATACAAGCGACGGGCAATATATATACCGAGATTTGTGCGCGACCGATGGGAAGACGTGGTTTTCTCAAGTTGGTGTGAGGATGCTGGCTCGGTAGACGTAGAGGGACTGCCAGTGTAGCCAAAGCGTGATAGGGAAACCTGGTGGGGCACTGGCGGATGGAAAACTTGGCACATGGGGAGATGGCTCAGGAGAAGCGTAGTGTGAAAGGAATATATGCATATGTTGGGGTAGACGTACGGGCTAGAACACAGCAGAGGACTCGGACATCCGCAAGACGGGATCTGAGATTTGGTGACAGCTGTCAGACGTGCGACGACCTGATGGAACTTGTCATCCGATGGGGTTCAGTGACGTCGGCTGCTGCGATGGCCTGGGATCATACAGGACGCAGCTATGAGAGAAGAAAACATCCGGACATGACTGAGTGGGCTGAATCGATCCAGCCACGGTCTGCAACAGCCTTGATGTTCACGGAACGGTGACGTGAGCCCGTCAGAGCCTCCAGAATTCGAGTTGAACCGACCTCCCTCGTCTCGCGCTGACTCGCGGTTGGCGTTGATAAAAACTTGATTATGCTCTCCTTCGATTTGCATTTCCTTGGGAGTATAAAAACAGTGTTAGAGTTAAACTTGCAAGCCCGGTATCATTTTAAATCCGGCCGGCGGCCCCGGGCCCGGCTCCGTCGCAGCGGCTACGGAAGCAGAGATCTGTGATGCAGAACCTGAAATGGAATGGACGGCAGTTCGTTCGCCCCACGCCTCTATTTTGAACATTGAAACGGTAGCCTGGAAACGGCGACGAGGTAGAGCGACACGGACAATGACAATACAGCGTGGTGGTGGTGTACGTTTTCCTAGGAAGGTATGCATCACGCAAAGAGTCGGCGCATGGATATGCACTTGGTTCAACGCAGAGCTAATTTCAGGTCGACAATCTTGATCAGACGGCGAGGCTGAAAGTGCAGTGCGAAGATGGAGCAGTGCCGGAGTGTGCCAAGTATAGAAGCTGTTATGTAGTGCCATATGCAGTAATAACCAAGGTGTGATTTATATAGTCTCAGATGGCTGATGACTTTGTGGACGGCGTCCATTTCGATTTCTCCTTGTTCTTTTTTTTTACTAACCAATTCAGCGTCTGGCACGCAGCTTCTTACTACCTCTCCTTGTTCCTTACCACTCCTTATCCCATTGATGTCACTCTCCCTCAAGGCTGAACTTGAAACGTGGGTCTCTGCCCTCAAGGCGTACGATGAGCAAGACTTTGAACAAGCCCTGCAATCATTCTCCGTGAGTTGGCATTACCTCACCACCGTACTCACGTTCATATTTCCACCAGCTCATGGCCGATTCCTCAAAGATCCTCACCAATATGGGTCTCATATATGCCACCATCGGCGACCACGAGACCGCCGTCGAGCATTTCATTGCTGCGACCAACCTCGACTCTTACCTTGCCATCGCGTGAGTATTCACCAGGCCCGCAGTTACTACTAGCGATCTGGCTCCGAGGAGTGCCGCAGGCTATGTCCAAGTGTCCCTATTCTCACCGCTTCCCCTTATAGGCACTTCCAATGCGGCGTGTCCAACTTTCTCCTAGAACGTTATGACCTCGCGCTCCTCAACTTTGAAGACGCCTATCTATTTTTACGTGGGAATGAGGCCATGTATGTTCCCATCCCATCGTTTTGCACTCGCCCTGATCGACACCCTAGCAACTACGAGCAAATTGGCCTCAAGTTCACACTCTTCTGCGCCGAAATCCTGTTCAACAAGGGTCTCGCGGAACTGAGTCTCGGTTATGCCCAAGAAGGCATGACGGACATGCAAGAGGCGAGCAGGCAGAAGGTCACGGAGGAGCACAATGTGATTGATGAAGCTATCCGAGAGCGTGGACAGGGGTACACCGTGTTCAGCATCGTCCGTCCCCGTCTTTCCTGTACGGCATTTATCTGACGTCACACAGCCCGTTGGTGTGCTCTATCGTCCGTCGGAAAATAAAATCAAGAATTCCAAGAGCAAGGATTATCTCGGAAAAGCCGTCCGTTTTTCTCTGCCGTCTTATTTCTGCTTATCTCACTCACCTCCGTCCCTTCGTGACGATAGAAACTGGTCGCGGCAAGCGATTCCGACGATGCCTTTACTGAGTTCACGGGTGTCAAGCGACTGCAACAAGCTTCTGAATCGGACAAAGAGGACAAAGAGGACGAGAGGAATCTTGACGCCGAGTTCTCGCTGTCCAGAAGCGCAACCGTGCCTGCACCTCGTTCGTCGTCCGTTTATCGACGCATTTCCGTCCATTCTCATCGTGTACATCCAGGCACGGACCCGATCATCGCACGTCGTATTGCTCTCGAACGTTCCAAGACGACGCTTCAAGTCGGTGCCACCGTTCGCCCTGACATGGCCGCGATCCTTGCGTCGCGACGGTCGCAGTCGGTCTCAAATCCCGCGAATGTACCATCAGCATTGAACCTGTTGAGGAGCAATACGACCTTGGGCAGGAGCAACACCACACGTCTGGCAAGAAGCAACACGGTCAACACGAATGTTATGCCTCTGAGGGTCAAGACGTCGCAAGTCCCAGCTGCTGTGGTTGCGGGGGTTGGGGCGGGTGTCCCGAGGGACGGCGGTGATATTGGAGCAGCAGTGGGCGGGACACCGAGGATGCTTCGGAGTCAACCGAGTCTTCGGAGACTACCAGAAGAAGTACCTCCAGTCACGCAGCAGTCGTCCATACCACGCCCATTGCAAGCGCTTCCCCAAGTTCTGCAGCCCGGTCAATACGTGAACCCTTCCCAAGAGGCGACACCGTTGGTATTACCTGCTATGCCCCCGTCTGCACAAGAAGGTGGGCATGATTTCGCGTGTCCTTCGTTTATCCGTCTCTTGGCATGTCGCTGAGCTCACTCTTGGATGTTTAGACGGACAATTCTACGACTCGTATATAGATGGGTATACGGAGGAGTGTGTCTCACCGACATCCATTTCCCGCCCCCCTACGACTCAAGCACAGTCGAGTACACCGCCAGTGCAAAAGCGACAGTCCCCTGCGGCAGTGCTACCATATCAACAACCGCAACCCCTGGCACGGGAACAACAAGGATTACCCGCATGGATACAACCTGCTCCCAGCCCTGTCAGGACGCCAAGCAACGCGAGCTCGAGCTCTGGGCATGGTCGGGCACCCTCGAGGGCTGCGAATGTGGCTATGATGAGTGGGCCACACATGGCCACGGATATGAACCAGAACATGGGCGCAGACGTGGTTGTCATTGAACCCAGCCCAAACGTGGTCAACATGAGCAGTCCAAACATGAACAGGAGCGTCTCGAACAGGACACTCCGCCGGAAACCGACCCGCCGCCCCACGGTGCGTCGCGTGCCGGTTTACGATGACGAGAACGACGACGGGTTCGTCAACGACGAGTTGGAAATGGCGACCATCCGGGTCAAGGTACGTCCCACATTCTCGTGTCGAATCGTTTCCGACGCCCTTCGCAGCTGCACTACCAGGGCGACGTGCGCGGGATGACGATGTCGCCACTCACATCGTTTGACGAGTTCGTGGAGCGGGTGACGACCAAGTTTGGGACGTCGTTGACGGGATTGGGGATGAAGTTTGTGGACGAGGACGGGACGAAGATTACGTTGCGCGACGAGAGCGATTTCGAGCTCGCGATCGAGACGGCAAGGGAGAATGGGAAAGGGAAGTCGGAGGGCAAGATCGAGGTGTGGTGTGTGGATGTATCGTAGGGTATGGTGGTCTTTTATTGACGGTGCAAGGCGTTGAATTATTTTATGATATTCTAGATGTATCACTTGCTGTAATCTGACTCGCAAAGCTTATGTTATACTATGTATTTCCTCTCGTTCCCCGGCGTACACGAGAGCCCCAGACCAGCACCGAGCAGTTGAAAGTGGGAGACGTACTGACCTGGTCACTTGAGTGGAAATTAGCCTACGATATAATAATGGAACGGCTGCAGTGTTTGATATGTAGTACATGCAGATCGTTGAGGCCAAGGCGTAGAGTGATGCAGATAACAAGAATTACACACATGACGTTTTATTGTGACATCCCGTGTGGTTGCGAGTGGGCCTCTATACAGATACAGAGGTTCTATACTCTGCGAGCATCTCCACGCGGATCATATTGAGACCCCACTTGTCCGCAAACGTCCTACAGTCGTCCCGGCGTCATCGTGCTCATCTCGTCCTCATTCACGAGCCCGCACAGGATGCGGCCCTCGGGTTGCTGTCTGAGCCTGTGCAAATCGACACTGGTCTCGGTGTGGCCCTTGTTCGAGCACACCGCCGTGGCGCGCGGAGGAGGATGTGGCCCGGGTGTGTGAAATCCACGGGGACGGCGGCGGGATCGACGAGTTTCCGAACGGTGATTGAGCGATCCTGTTTGGACGTAATGGTGGGCGTGTGAATGGACATGGACGTGAATTCCAACCTGACCAGGAAAGAATTATCATTACGCCAACAGATCTTGATCAGCGGGACAAGGTGATGAAGGGCGAAAAGACACACGGAATTACCACAACTGAGGGCCTGATGTTCAGGTCATTGTGGGCGTTTTCTACCCCGATGCCAGCAATGGGTTGGGTGATGCCAGTAAAGAGGTTGTATACGTGCAACGCATGGGTCTTTGGCGACATCGATGGCAGGTACATGTAACTGGGGGGTACATACCCGAAACAACCATAGAAGGCCAGGCCAGAAACCGGGATACTTCCTACGAAGGTAGGAGAGTTGGGTGGTGGTGCAGAATGCGCGAGAGCATAAGCAGTGAGGCCAACCAATGCGAGGGTTGTCAACGGACCACGAATCTACTCGGCGACTTGATATCCCTGTGATACGCATATATTAGAAACTCGTTACCTGCAATGACTAGGCGGAAACAAGTATCGGGGGCCGGGACGAGATACAGCGATCTGATGTGATCCGATAAAGACACGTGTAGGCTGCGCGCAAAAGTGCCCCCTCTGTTGTGAATAGACCTCCACATATCCTGTTTTCTGTCACCGTCCACTCAGCCGAAAGATGTCTCGCAGGTTACCCAGAAAACTGGAGAACAGTGAGTCGATGGATGGGACCGATGTATTCACGGTACTGACGAAGATTCAAGTGACAATCGAGATTGATGGGAGACACCATATATTCGGTAGCATTCCTGATGAAGGGCAAACAGATTTTGAGTGCAGGACGGGAAGGCAAGTTTCGACGATGGCAATTGAAGGATGGCGAGGAAGCTGCAAGGCCAATAGATGTGGGGGGTTGCGCCAACGATATTGCCGTATCGAAAGATGGAAAGTGGATCGTGGGCGGTTCGGGTTGGGGACCTGTGTTGGTGTGGAGCGTGGAGAGCAAGGAGCAGGTGAGCAAGATGGAAGGGCATACAAGAGGAGTCATTGGGGTGGACATCTCTCCAGATGGGACCAAAATCGCCAGCGGATCGTTTGACGGCACTGCTCGCGTCTGGGAGCGGTCGACGGGCAAGCGACTGCTGACACTACGACACGACAACGATGTGGTCCCGGTCAAATTTTCACCGAACGGACGTCTTCTCGCCACCGCTACCCGGAATCGTTCTGTTCGTGTCTACAACAGCGAGGATGGCCATCTCCTCCAAGAATTCTCCGAAATCCAACCTGGCTCAGGTTTAAATCAATGCCTTGCGTGGAATGACGATAGTACACACCTCTACGCCATCTCTCATGACGGTATAATCCACTATCTCGACGTCTCCACCGGAGAAACACACTCGCAGTGGCCCATCCGCACGGACGGCGTGGAAAAACGGGGGTGCACCGTTCTGCCAAACAATCGTAGCTTCATCGCGGCCTCTGCCCACTCGTCAATATCATTCTGGGATACGACGACACAGTCGAAAATCGGATCTGACATTGACTACAATGACATGGTCTTTACAATGGCGATTTCAGAAAATTACGACATCGCAATTGGTCATGGCAAGACAATCACCGTTCGGAATCTCGGTGATATCCTCCCTTGTCGCTATGTTCACAATGTAAGTGTACCTGCACCGTTAGACCTTATATGTGCCCCGCTGACTCAATTTCCACTGGCAACCCACCAGAATATAGATCCCAGAGAAAGAATGATGTCTCGTACACAGGCGGGTGCGTGTATCACCCAAACTAATCTAGACCATCAGCATGTTGATCCTGGGTTTCTAATACTCGAAGAAATGATCGACCTCAAGAAAGCCATGCGGGAACTGAAGGATCAACTTACAGTACTCCAAGGCTGCCATGAGGCCCAGTCGCGCGAATTCGCCTCCGCTCAAAAGGAGCTGGAGACCTTGAAATCATCCGTTGAAGCCAAAGATCGCCAAATTGATGCCCTTACTGCCGATGTGGACCACTGGAAACGTTCCCATGCCGCCAAAGCAGAAGAGCTCGCCGCTGCGCACAGAGAACTCGAGGAACGCCGTCGCGATTCAGAGGAGCTCATCGCCGTGCGCGAGGAACTCCAGTTCTCCCAATCTCAAACCATCCACATCCAAGAATGGTATGATGAGCAGTTTAGACGTCTCAAGTCCGTCGTCGAACAGAGTCAGCGTACGCCGTTCATCGTGCAAAACTTCATTACTCAGGCGGATGCACGTGCGGAGATGAATATCGTCGAAACACTCCAACAACTCAATGAGAAGATAGATTGGAGTTCCACATTCATCGCCGATCGTATCATTCACAATTTCGAGCCCCACGTTACAAATCCAACGGAGGAACATGTTTCTATTGCAACGAAGGTCACCGGATCTATCGGACAATCTCTGGTGAACCGATTGCGGAGTAACTCACGCGCAGAGGTCGTTGCGTATCTCCCCATCGCCTTTCGTGCCTACCTTATCTATCACCTGTGTGGGATCATGTCTTCGTGGTCCATGGATAGCGGGCCCGATTGGCTGATCCGTGAATTATACAGCATAGTCCGGAAATCAGGTGAAGAACTACATTCAGCGCGCTATTGATTATTCTGCTGATGGTGAATAATAGAGTCACAGACAATATCTGCCCGCTGGCGATCGCTAACCTATGCTTCTCTCTCATCGACCTATTCGAGCAACCCGAGCATGCTTATCACATCTACGATGGACGGAATTTGTGATATCATTGTCACCGCTGGTTGTGCCCCCTCAATCTCTGCTGCGAAAGAGATGATCGCATCTAAATTCCGGGGTCGGATATCCTTTATCCTCACCACCGTGGGGCGGCTCACGAAGTCGATGATGAACGCATTGTCGGCCGACTATCGAGTCGAGGTGATTCGTCCACCGAAGATGTTAGATGGGCAAATAATGGAGGTTGACTCGGCTGGTCCAGGGAAAAAATCAAGGAGCCAGTTTGTATTGTGCACGACACGGTTGGGGTTGTCAAAGGAGGTCATCACGCAGTCGGGGGTCGGTCCCAACAAGAAGAATATCCTTACCGTGACGAACGTCGTCAAGGCAAAGGTTATCACGATGTAGGACGTGAGATTGGTGCATCACCGTCGTCGTCTCAGAAGTTTCTTGTTGACGTCTCTTTGTCTCAAGTCCATCTCTCGTTTCCTGCGGTACACGCTCTTTTTGTTCCAAGTTGATCATCTATTGTGTTTGTATCGTTCTTGGCTGCTTTCGAGTTGTAGCCACGACATTCCAGCGATGTTCCCGGGCCATACTATTTTCACTTGCAGATCCGAATGCTATCATGCTGTATTTTGCTCTACTTGCTTGCACTGGACGTCACTCCTGAGAAGAACGGGTAGAATGCCCTCCCGATGATAAGCGAATGGATAATCAAACAGTATACTGAATATCCAACCACTTGCGACCAGATGAATGTTCGCAATGCCAGTGGGTTCCTTGACACCGAGCAGTTAAGAGTGGGATACTATTTGAGCGAAAATTGGCGGTATAATAATGGCAAAGTTTCAGACGGCTGGGGCGGTGTTTGATATCATGATGCGTACGCAGATCGTCAAGGCCAACGCATAGAGTGATGTAAATAACATGCATTGCCTGCAACGTTTGAACTTACATCCCGTGTGGTTGCCAGCGAGTATCTATAGGACACAGAGAGACTTTCTATACGCTGCGAGCATCTCCACGCTGATCATGTTGAGATTCTGCTCGTCCGCGAACGTCCTACAGTCGTCCCGGCGCGCCATCCGAGTCGTCCCCATCTCGTCCTCATTCACGAGTTCACACAGGACGCCGCCCTCGGGTTGCTGTGTGAGCCTGCACAAATCGACACTGACCTCCCTGCATTCCAATACGCCGCCGTGGCGTGCGCGAAGGGGCACCATGTGGCCTTATGTAAAATCCGAGGGGATGACAGCGGGATCGATGAGTTTCCGAACGCTGAGGGACCGATCGTATGCAGATATGCCTGCGGTGGTACCTACCCGGGTCAGTCATGGTGTGTAACACGGGCGTGCGAAGGGGGATGTACCATGCTTGTAATCGACGGTGACGGTGTATGAAGTATGCCATTCTTGGTTGTCGGGCACCATCATCGGGATTGCGATTGCGATACAGCCGTAGCTGCTGGGGGGAGTGAGCGGATGCGGACAATAAGAGGGGACTGACTTGGTGTCTTTGATGAGCCAGGCCATGGTTTCGGTCGTGCGTTTGAGGCTAGCCCTAACTATCTTGTAGGGAGTAGAACGAATCTCAATGAAGCCGGTGAGAACAAGAGAAGGAGGCTTGAGCTCTGGGTCTGAACAGTCATCTCAGCCGGCCATTACGAGGTGATCGAGTACCTACTTGATTTGGACGAGGAAAGGTCTTGCGACGCATTCGCAGCTCCGTCAGCATCACCAACCGCCTTCCTATCAGCCATCCTTGGGGCACCGCTTCATTCACTTCGGGCGACGGAGGTATTCAGAGTAACTGCTTGACATGAAACTACGGATCATGAGGCGGTATTCCTTGATTGAACCTGAACGAGACGATACGGGCCTTGATTTTAGTCGTTGCGCTAGAACATGAGGCAGGGACATGGTTGAAACCGAAATATGATCTCCATAGAGGTGTGTCTCTGGGCGAAGACTGGGTCGTGACGATGTCGTCACATGGTCAACAACATTATCATCCAAAGGGATGTGATAGGGATGGTGATCCAGATGCAAAGAAAGACAAGAGGGTCGTTGACTCCATGTTGACCTCGATGGAAGTCTTGAGAGGTGAATGTACACCAGAATGGCGGCCGGGAGACTCCTGTACTGTCGACCGAAGTATGTGGTGAATATTGAGGGTAGAAGATGGTTGGACATAGCAGTTTGCATATGGACGTGAATTCCGAGCAGCCTGACCAGTAAAGAACCACCATCAATCCAACAGATCGTGATCAGCAAGACAGCTGGATGAAGGGTAAAAACACACGCAGAATTGCCAAAGCTGAGGGCTTGATGTTCAGGTTAATATGGGTGTTTGCAACCTCGATGCTGGCGATGGGGGTGGTACTAGGGTGATGCTAGTAAGAAGCCGTGTACGTGCAACGTAGGGGTCCTTGGTGAGGTCGACGGCAGATACACGCAATTGGGGGACATGAAAGGAGCACGGGAGGCTGGGCCCGAAACCGAAAGACTTCCTGGGTGGGTTGGGATGGTGTTGGATGAGCGAGCGAGGGCATGAGCAGCGATGAATGAGTGATGACCGTCAACAGACCATGAATCCACCCAGCGACTTGATGTCCCCGTTGCCTTCTGCTCTTCCCCGACCTTTATCGATATCTAATGGACGGATTTTCGTTACCATCATGGCATTGTCTTGATTAGAACTCATTACCTGCAATGACTAGGCGGAAACTCAAGCATGCCAGTGGTAATGTCACGGTGACGTGATCCGATAAAGAGACACGTGTAGGCTGCGCAAAAAAGCGCTCTTGTGAATAGACTTCCACATATCCTATTTTCTGTCACCGTCCACCCAGCCGAAAAAAGTTTCGTAGGTTACCCGGAAAACCGGAGAACAGTGAGTCAATGGATGGGACCGACGAAATTACAGCACTGACAGAAATTCAAGTGACAATCGAGATCAATGGGAGAGGTGACATACATTCAGTCGCGTTCCTGATGGAGGGAAAACACATTTTGAGTGGAGGAAAAGAAGGGAAAATTCGACGATGGCGATTGAAAGATGGGAGGGAAGTTGCAAGGCCAATAGATGTGGGGATTCGGGCCAATGCCATTGCTATATCGAGTGATGGGAAGTGGATCGTGGGCGGTTCGGGTTGGGGACCTGTGTTGGTGTGGAGTGTGGAGAGGCACGAGCAGGTGAGAGAGATGAAAGGACACACAGGAGGAGTGTATGCTGTGGACATCTCCCCAGACGGGACCAAAATCGCCGGCGGATCGCCTGACAAGACCGCCTGTATCTGGGAGCGGTCAACGGGCGAGCAACTACTGACACTACGACACGACGAGTGGGTGGCCGTGGTCAAATTCTCACAGGACGGACGTCTTCTCGCTACCGCTGCCTGGGGTCACTCTATTCGTATCTACCACAGTGAGGATGGCCATCTCCTCCAAGAATTCTTAATCCAACCTGGCTCAACTTTTAATCAATGCCTTGCGTGGAACGACGACACACACCTCTACGTCATCTCTCGTGACGGTATAATCCACTACCTTGATGTCTCCACTGGAGAAACACACTCACAGTGGCCCATCCGCACCAACGGGGTGGAAAAACGGGGGTGCATCGCTCTGCCAAACAATCATAGCTTCATTGCAGCCTCTGCCCATTCTTCAATATCGTTCTGGGATTTGACAACACGTACGAAAATTGGGTCCAACATCGACCATGATGACCTCGTCTGGACAATTGCAATTTCAGAAAACTATGACATTGCAATCGGTCACGGCAAGAAAATCACCATTCGGAACCTCGGTGATATCCTCCCTCCTAACTATGTTCGTAATGTAAGTGTACCTGGATAGACCTTGTATGTCCCTTATTGACTCAGTTTCTCCATTCCACCAGAATGTAGATCCCGGACAAAGAATGACGTCACTTCGTACACAGGCAGGTGCGTGCATCACCCAAACTAGTCTAGATCATCAGCACGCTCAGGCTGACACCGATTTTCTGACCTGAATCCATCAGATGAAGAGATGACCGACCACAAGGCAGCCGTGCGGGAAGTTAAGGATCAACTTGCATTGCTCCAGAACCACCACGAGGCGCAGTCGCGCGAACTCGCCTCGGCACAAAAGGACCTTGAGACGTTAAAATCATCCAATAAAGCCAAAGATCTCCAAATTGATGCCCTTACTGTTGACGTGGACCACTGGAAGCGCTCTGATGCCGCCAAAACAGAGGAGCTCGTCGTCGTGTGCGAGGGACTGCAATTCTTCCAACCCCAATCCATCCAGATTCAGGAATGGTATGACAAGCATCTCAAGTCCGTCGTCGAACAAAGTCGGCCCACACTGTTTCCCGTGCAGAATTTCATTATCGAGGCGGATGGATGTGTGGATCTGCAACTGCAGGCACGGGAACAACAAAAACTACTTGCGTGTGTACAACCTGTGCTCAGCCCTGGTATGATGCCAAATAATATGAGCTCGAGCTCTGGGGACGCTCGGACACCCTCGAGGGCTGCGAATGTGACTACGATGAATGGGCCACACATGGCCACGGATCTGAACCAGAGCATGGGCACAGACATGGTTGTCATCGAACCTACTCCAAGTGCGGTGAACGTCAGCAGTCCAAACGCGGGCAGGAGGGTCTCAAACGGGATCCACCGCAAGCCGATCCGCCGCCCCACGGTGCGTCACGTACCAGTCTATGGTGACGGGAACGATGACAGGTTCGTCAACGACGAGTTGGAGATGGGGACCATCCGGGTCAAGGTACGTCCCGCATTCCAGTATCAACGCGTGTCCGACGCCTTTCGCAGCTGTACTACCAAGGCGACGTGCGTGGTATGATGATGTCGCCACTCACATCGTTTGACGAGTTCGTCGAGCGGGTGACGACCAAGTTTGGGACGTCGTTGACGGAATTGGGGATGAAGTTTATGGACGAGGAGGGAACCAAGATTACGCTGCGCGACCAGGACGATTTCGAGCTCGCGATCGAGACGGCAAGGGAGAATGGGAATGGGAAGTCGGAGGGCAAGATCGAGGTGTGGTGTGCGGATGCATTGTAGGCGAACTCATTTATTGACGATTTCGTGGACTATTTTGATGGGATGATATAACTGCTGTGATCTGACTCGCAGTGCTCATGTTATCTAAGGCATAACTGATGGTGTCAACAGACCATGAATCCACTCAGCGATTTGATACCCACCCCCCTGTATTTATGATACGTAAGTTGAACAGGATTCTCATTGGCGTCGTGGCATCATCTTGATTAGAAATTCATTGGCTGCGATGACCAGGTATCAAGGGCATAGGGCATAGTGCGATCGGATGTGATCTGATAAGGCACGTGTAGGCTGCGCAAAAAAACGCCACATATCCTATTTTCTGTCACCGACTCACCGTCCACCTAGCCAAAAATGTCTCGTACGTTACCTGGAAAACTGGAGAACAGTGAGTCAATAAATGGGACCGATGAAATTACGGTACTGACAAAAATCCAACTGTCGGTGGTGGTTCCACGTCCCATGACGTTGCGCGGGCAGGTGAAAGCCCGGTTCAAGATCAAGGGAAGGAGTCCTCCGCTATGATCAGTCAGCTGAATGTACGGAAGACAATCGAAATCGATGGGAGAGATGAAATTCATTCAGTCGCGTTCCTGACGGAGGACAGGCATATTTTGAGTGGAGGAAATGAAGAGAAAATTCGACGATGGCGATTGGAGGATGGCCAGGAAATTGCAAGGCCGATAGATGTGGGGGGTTGGGCCAATGCCATTACTGTATCAAGTGATGGGAAGTGGATCGTGGGCGGATCGGGTCGGGGAGATGTGTCAGTGTGGAACGTGGAGAGCCACGAGCAGGTGAGCAAGATGGGAGAGCATACAAGAGGAGTGTATGCCGTGGACATCTCTCCAGATGGGACCAAAATTGCTAGCGGATCGTATGACAAGACTGCCTGCATCTGGGAGCGGGCGACGGGCGAGCAACTGCTAAAACTACGACATGGCGACTGGGTGGCCGCGGTCAAATTCTCACCGGATGGACGTCTTCTCGCTACCGCTGCCTGGGATCGATCCGTTCGTGTCTACAACGTCGAGGATGGCCATCTCCTCTGCGAATTCCCAATCCGACCTCGCTCAACTTTCAATCAATGCCTTGCGTGGAACGACGACGCACACCTCTACGTCATCTCTCGTGATGGTAAAACCCACTATCTCGACATATCCACTGGACAAACACTTTCACGATGGCCCATCTGCACAGACGACGCGGTAAAACGGGGCTGCATCGCTCTGCCCAACAATCGTAGCTTCATCGCAGTCTCTGCCGAGTCGTCGGTATCGTTCTGGGATACGGCGACGCACACGAAAATTGGGTCCGACATCGACTACGATCACCGCATCTGGACAATAGCGATTTCAGAAAACTACGACATTGCAATCGGTCATGGCAAGACAATCACCGTTCGGAGCCTCGGTGATATCCTCCCTCCTAACTATGTTCACAATGTAGGTGTACCTGCAGAATTAGGACTTATATGTGCCTTATTGACTCAATTTCTACTGCCAATCCACCAGAATGTCACGGTGGATCCTGGAGAAAGAATGACGTCCCATCGTACACAGGCAGGTACATGCATCATCCAAACTAGTCTAGATCATTGGCATGCTGATGCCGGTTTTCTAATACCCGAAGAGATGACCGACCTCAAGAATTCTATGCGGGAACTGAAGGATCAACTTACAGTACTCCAAGGCCGCCATGAGAGGCAGTCGTGCGACTTTGCTTTGGCTCAAAAGGAGCTGGAGACGTTGAAATCATCCATTAAAGCCAAAGATCGCCAAATTGACATCCTTACTGCCGACGTGGACCATTGGAAACGCTCCGATGCCGCCAAAGCAGAAGAACTCGCCGCTGCGAACAAGGAGCTCGAGGAACGCCGTCGCGATTCAGAGGAGCTCATTGCCGTGCACAAGGAACTTCAGTTCTCCCAATCTCAAACCATCCAGATCCAAGAATGGTACGACGAGCAGTTTAGACATCTCAAGTCCGTCGTCGAACAAAGTCAGCGTACACCATTCATCGTGCAAAATTTCATCGCTCAGGCGGACGCACGTGCGGAGATGAATATCATTGAAACACTCCAACAACTCAACGAGAGGATAGATTGGAGTTCCACATTCATCGCCGATCGTACCATTCACAATTTCGAGCCTCGCACTACGAACCCAACGGAGGAACAGGTTTCTATTGCAACGAGGGTCACCGGATCTATTGGACAATCCCTGGTGAACCGGTTACGGAGTAACTCACGCACAGAGGTTGTTGCGTATCTCCCCATCGCCTTTCGTGCCTACCTTATCTATCACCTGTGTGGGATCATGTCTTCGTGGTCCATGGATAGCGGGCCCGATAGGCTCATCCGTGAATTATACAGCATAGTCCGGAAATCAGGTGAAGAACTACATTCAGCACGCTATTGATTGTTCTGCTGATGGTGAACAATAGAGTCACAAACGATATCTGCCCGCTGGCGATCGCTAACCTACGCTTCTCTCTCATCGACCTGTTCGAGCAACCCGAGCATGCTTATCACGTCTACGATGGACGGAATTTGTGATATCATTGTCACTGCTGGTTGTGCCCCTTCCATCTCTGCTGCGAAAGAGATGATCGCGTCGAAATTCCAGGGTCGGATATCCTTTATCCTCACCACCGTGGGGCAGCTCGCGAAGTCAATCATGAACGCATTGTCGGCCGACTATCGAGTCGAGGTGATTCGTCCACCGAAGATGTTAGATGGGCAAACAATGGAAGTCGACTCGGCTGGTCCAGGGAAAAAGTCGCGGAGCCAGTTTGTATTGTGCACGACGCAGTTGGGTTTGTCAAAGGAGGTCATCACGCAGTCGAGGGTCGGTCCCAACAAGCAGAATACCCTTACTGTGACGAACGTCGTCAAGGCAAAGGTTATCACGGGGTAGGACGATTGGTGCAGCACCGTCGTCGTCTCAGAAGTTCCTTGTCAACGTCTCTTTGTCTCAAATCCATTTCTTTCCGTCTCTCGTTTTATGCAGTACACATTCTTTTTGTTCCAAGTTGATCACCTGTTGTGTTTGTATCGTCCTTGGCTGCTTTCGAGCTGTAGCCACTACATTTCAGTGATGTTCCCGGGCCATACCATTTTCACCTGCAGATCCGAATGTTACCATGCTGTTTTTTCCTCTACTAGCTCACACTAGACGTCACTCCTGAGAAGAATGGGCGGGTCGGTCAAGGTGTGAAACACGGGTGTGCGAGGGACGGCATATGAAGTATGCCATTCTTGGTTGTCGGGAACCATCATCGGGGTTGCGAGTGCGATACAGATGTAGCTGCTGGGAGGCATGAACGGATGCGGAGAATAAGAGGGGACTGGGTTGGTGTGTTTGATGAGCCAGGCCATGGTTTCGGTCGTGCATTTGCTGGGGGAAAGGATGGCGTCGCCTTCGTTTTCTCTCAATGTCCGTCAATTGGAAGCTTTCGTTTCCAAGTCACTCGGCAGTGTCTGCTACGCGCAAATTCATACCCGCTTGCTTGTTCACTCGTAAGAGAAAGCCACCTAGGTAAAATTGAGTCGCATAGGAACGATTCAAGAATGAGGAATCACAAGGGCCACTTAACACCAATGATACGATCCAATCTTGCAACATCTTTCCACACCGATCTCCCCTGATGCGTCTGGTACCATCCCAACTGAGCGAAGGAAGGAAAACATTATTCACCTTGATCTGCTACACGAGTAGAATTCTCTGAAACCCGTACGATTAATGTCTTGAGGTCGTGGAACCGGAGTTCACACTTAGTCACACCTACATTTTGGGTTTGGAGTAGAAACGTCCGCTGGACGGTATCCACGTGGACCTTTAAATGTTCGAGTGAGTGGATGTGCCTCATCCATGGCGATCATCAATTTCAGCTTGTAACAAGTGTCATAAAATGTTCTTTCGAGACTGGCCCCAACTTTCTTGTAGGCGGTAGAAATATTCTCAGTAAAGCCTGAGCCGGTGGGAGAAAGAAAGACGAGTGAGTCGTTGGATCCACGTTGACCTCGGAGGGTGTGATGAGATAGAGGGGACGTTGACACAGTTTGAGAAGTGAATGTGCACCAGAATGGCGGGCGGGAGACTCTTGTACGGTCGACCGAAGTGAGAGGGATCAAAAGGGCAAAAGACGGTTGGACATAGTGGTGGGTGTGTGGATGGACATGGACGTGAATTCTGAGCAGCCTGACCAGTAAAGAACCACCATTACGCCGACAGATCGGATGCAAGGGGGTGAAGGGTGAAGGCGAAAAGGCACGGAATTGGCAAAGCTGAGGGCATGATATTCAGGTCGATACAGACGTAGACGTGGGCGCCGTTAAGCAACTGTGTACGACTCAGGGAAGACGACGATTGCGTGACTCTTATCAAGGTCATGTATAGCAACTCAAGGACTCGGGAGCAGACACAGGGAACTTGAGAGACTTGAAACAAGTATAGGAGGCCGAGCCAGAAACTGTGAAACTTACTGACAGCGAGGCTAACCAAGGCAAAGATGACCTGATAACTGTCAACGAACTTGAACCACGAGAACCACTGAACGGCTTGATATCCTCACTGCCGTGCCTTCAAGTTCATGTACGCATATATGACCGTGCTGCTTTTTCCGAACCACCCATCTGGATCGTCATCGAATGAACGGATTCTCGTTATCATCGTGGCACACCATCTTGATGAGAAATTCATTGGGCGCGATAACCAGGGGGGAACAACCAAGCATCAAGGGCATGGGGGATAGTGCGATCTGATGAGATCCGATAAAGAGGCACGTGTGGGCGGCGCAAAAAAGCGCCCTTGTGAACAAACCTCCGCACCTTTTTTCTGTCATCGTCCACCTAACTGAAAAATGTCTCGTAGGTTACCTGCCAGTGGAAAACTGGAGAACAGTGAGTAGACAGATGGGACTGATGAGATTCAATACTGACGAAAATGCAACTGTTGGATGATGGTTCCATGTCCCATGACGCTGCGCGAGCAGGAGGAAGCCCAGTTCAAGATCAGGGGAAGGAAATTGGGCGCTCGGTGACGGGGCACCAGACGTCCTCCGTCATGACCAGTCAGCAAAATGTACGGAAGACAATCGAGATCGATGGGAGAGATGACATACATTCAGTCGCGTTCCTGATGGAGGGAAAACACATTTTGAGTGGAGGACAGGAAGAAAAAATTCGACGATGGCGATTGCAGGATGGCAAGGAAGTTGCAAGGCCAATAGGTGCGGGGGGTTTGGCCAACACCATCGCAATATCAAAAGATGGAAAATGGATCGTGGGCGGTTCGGATGGGGGACGTGTGTTGGTGTGGAGCGTGGAGAGTCACGAGCGGGTAGGTGAGCTGAGAGGGCATCGAGAAGGAGTGTATGCGGTGGACATCTCTCCAGATGGGACAAAAATCGCTAGCGGATCATGGGACAAGACCGCCTACATCTGGAAGCGGTCGACGGGCGAGCGACTGCTGACACTACGACATGACAACTGGGTGGCAGCAGTCAAATTCTCACCGAACGGACGACTTCTCGCCACTGCGACCTGGGGTCGATCTGTTCGTATCTACCACAGTGAGGATGGCCATCTCCTCCGGGAATTCTTAATCCAACCTGGCTCAACTTTTAATCAATGCCTTGCGTGGAACGACGACACACATCTCTACGTCATTTCTTTAGACGGCAGAATCCACCACATTGACGTCTCCACCGGAGAAACACGCTCACGATGGCTCATCCGCACCGACGGCGTGGAAAAACGGGGGTGCATCGCTCTGCCAAACAATCGTAGCTTCATTGCAGCCTCTGCCCATTCGTCAATATCGTTCTGGGATTTGACGACACGTACGAAAATTGGGTTTAACATCGACCACGATGACCTTGTCTGGACAATTGCAATTTCAGAAAACTACGACATTGCAATCGGTCACGGCAAGACAATCACCGTTCGAAACCTCGGTGATATCCTCCCTTCTCGCTATGTTCACAAGGTAAGTGTACCTGCACGATGAGGCCTATATATGGCTCACTGACTCAATTTCTACTGCCAACCCACCAGAATGTGGATCCCGGAGAAAGACCTTTGACGTCCCCTCATACACAGGCAGGTGCGTACATCACCCAAGCTAGTCTAGAGCATCAGCACGCTGATACCGATTTTCTAACACCCAAATCCATCACACGAAGAGATCATCGACCTCAAGAAAGTCATGCGGGAATTGAAGGATCAACTTACAGTACTCCAAGGCTGCCACGAGGCGCAGTCGCGCGAACTCGCTTTGGCTCAAAAGGAGCTGGAGACCTTGAAATCATCCATTAAAGCCAAAGATCACCAAATTGGCGTCCTTACTGCCGACGTGGACCACTGGAAACGTTTCGATGCTGCCAAAGCAGAGGACCTCGCTGCTGCACACAGAGAACTCGAGGAACGCCGTCGTGATTCGGAGGAACTCGTTGCTGTTCGCGAGGAACTTCAGTTCTCCCAATCCCAAGCCATCCAGATCCAGGAATGGTACGACGAGCAGCTTAGACATCTCAAGTCCGTCGCCGAACAAAGTCAGCGTACACCATTTCTCGTACAAAATTTCATCGCTCAGGCAGACGCATGTGCGGAGACGAATATCATTGAAACACTCCAACAACTCAACGAGAGGATAGATTGCAGTTCCACATTCATCGCAGATCGTATCATTCACAATTTCAAGCCTCGTACTGCACACCCGACGGAGGAACAAATGTCCATTGCGACGAGGGTCACCGGATCTATCGGACAATCCCTGGTGGACCGGTTACTGAGTAACTCACGCGCCGATGTCGTTACATATCTCCCTATCGCCTTTCGTGCCTACCTGATCTGCCACCTGTGTGGAATCATGTCCTCGTGGTCCATGGATAGCGGGCCCGATCGGTTCATCCGTGAATTATACAGCATAGTCCGGAAATCAGGTGAAGAACTAAATCTCAGCGCGACATTGATTGTTCCGCTGATGGTGAACAATAGAGTCACAAACGATATCTGCCCGCTGGCGATCGTTGACCTATGCTTCTCTCTCACCAACCTGTTCAAGCAACCCGGACATGCTTATCACATCTACGATGGGCGGACTTTGTGATATCATTGTCACCGCTGGTTGTGCCCCCTCCATCTCTGCTGCAAAAGAGATGATCGCGTCTAAATTCCAAAGTCGGATATCCTTTATCCTCACCACTGCAGGGCAGCTCACGAAGTCAATCATGAACGCACTGTCGGCCGATTATCGAGTCGAGGCGATTCGTCCACCGAAGATGTTAGATGGGCAAACAATGGAAGTCGACTCGGCTGGTCCAGGGAAAAAGTCGAGGAGCCGGTTTGTATTGTGCACAACGCAGTTGGGTTTGTCAAAGGAGGTCATCACGCAGTCGAGGGTCGGTCCCAACAAGAAGAATACCCTTACCGTGACGAACGTCGTCAAGGCAAAGGTCATCACAGGGTAGGAAGTGAGATTGGTGCAGTACCGTCGTCTCAGAAATTTCGTGTCAGCATGTCTTTATCTCAAGTCCATTTTCCGTCTATCGTTTCCTGCAATACACGTCCTTTTTATTCCAAGTCGATCACCTATCGTCTTTGTATCGTCCTTGGTTGCTTTCGAGTCGTAGCCACTACATTCCAACCATGTTCCCGGGGACCGACCGCGATTGCGATGTCGAGTGATGGAAAATGAGTTGCATGGGGAACAACGATTGGGATGTCGAGCTTCAGGAAAGAGTCATGAGGACAGAAACGTTCCTCGACATTGAGAACAACGATGCGTCTCAATGCAGTTTGTGCGAAGAAAGGTTCAAATGGTTACAACGTGTTACTTACATCTACGGGTCGCTTTGTCTGAGGGAACGGACTCAGCGGAACGATTCTGTCCATTTTTTCCAATCTGTAGATATACCTTCAAATCGAATCACAACAACGTTCTTGACGACCTCGGGCTCAATATGGGGGTTAGACATGAGGCTAGTGCGTAGCTCCAATGGAGTTTAATCTTATCCGTGGGGAGGAAATATAACTAAGCAGATTGTGGAGTAAGCGCTGCTCTTTCCGCACCTCCGTGCTCAACCCCACCTCTTCAAGTCGGGCTCGCCTGCCCAGGACGTCTTTGCAGTACGAACACTTCATTTTCGACACAGTCCATTGCACTCGAACGCTGCTACTCTTCGCAAGATTCGCTGGATCGATCTCACACAGCAACTCTCCAATACCCGCATCAATGATCCCGATGAAGTCACTGTTCCTCCCACGCTAGGTGGGAAAATGGACCTGTTCCAGCGAATGCCGAAGTCTTTTCAGGAACTTACTACAGTCGACTCTCTCATAAACCATACCTCACATAACCCATACTCTCCAATACCCCATACATTTTTGGATTTCCCGAGTTGGTATACAGGGATTTTGTTCGAAACCCCATAATCCATAATCCATAGCCTTTTTCCACACTCATAACCCATACCTCGTGTGAAATATTTCTCATATTTAGACGTTTTTATTATATAAGCTGTCTCTAAATGGCAATGCCACTCATTCATGAATGCATGACGAGTCTCACCCAACCCACCCCATCTTTGTGCATCTCATCCCTCCTTACCAATGACTTATCGCGGATGTGGAAAGGTTCGTCGGCACAGCCTTGGACGTTTTGAAGGCCACCGGAGCATTCCAACTTGCCAACATATGGATATCAAGGAGCTCTTTGACCCCAGAGACCCACAATGTTTTCGATACAAACGATGAAGACATTTTTGGGGCGGTCACGGAGGCAAAGAAACTGCAAGAGAATGCCAAAGGAGGTTGTGACGAAGTTGGCGATTCGGAAGAACTGGACACCGGCGCCACCAAACTTAAACCCACCCCAACAGGCCCAACCCACAGTGAGGCACTTCAGGCAACATTCCTTTTGAAGAGGTATCTTGCAGAAACAGATGACCCAGCTACACAGAAGCTGGAAGCCTTTGGACGCATGACATGCACTTATGGAATGCAGAATACAGCAGAGAGAGCATGGAAATCACTCACTTTTTTGCTTGTAAATATTCGTAGTCCTAGTATACCATACATAGTTGCTAGAATTACTAGACAAATTATACCCTTATGCGCTGATATTCTTGGTCATTATCCATACCCCATACTCTCCAAAAACCCATACCTTGAGCCATTTCCCGAGGGGGTATGGGTTATGAGAGAGTCGACTGTACTACCGCACCGTCCTCCGAGTCGAAGATGACAGCAAACTCAGGGGGACAACATCGTCACACACCCAAGTAAGTCGAAAATACTTTGATGGCTGATGTGTTGACTTACAGAAATATCTGTCGCCAGGAATATATGGAGCAGAACCAAGGCCAGTCAGTCAGTCAGTTCGACAACTACTGGAGGAAGCTACCCGAGGAGCAGAAGAAAATTTACACCGATAAGTTTGAAGCTTTGAAGACCAAGACTCATGCCAAAGAGAAAGGAAAGGCCGCAAACGTTGGTGCCGACAATGAGGCTCTTGATGACAACGGCACCTAGCGAATGGATGAAATCAAATCGCTGCCACAAGTCGGTTTTACATTTCGACACTGTTCTTTTCCTCCGCCATATGTTGTCGCTATAGTTTTGTCGAATGATGTACCGTGCTACCAGGCAATGTCTATGTATTTTCGTCCTACCATGATACAAGTGTTCCTCGCATACAAGGTCCTACAATCGTGCTATGTTGCCAATAATCTTTTACAAAGACTTTACTTCGCATACTTCATTCTATAACAATGTTGTTGATCAGTACAACGATCTATTTGTATTGCTCTGTTGTAGGTTTTGACTGGGGGATGATATAACTGCTGTAATCTGACTCGCAGCGCTCATGTTATCTAAGGCATAACTGATGCAGATAACGGGCATTACCTACAACTTTTGTTACATCCCGTGCGGTTGCGAGCGGGGTTCTATAGGACAGGTACAAACTTTTTATACTCTGCGAGCATCTCCACGCTGATCATTTTGAGACCCCACTCGTCCGCGAACGTCCTACAGTCGTCCCGACGCGCCATCGTCCCCATCTCGTCCTCATTCACGAGCTCGCACAGGACGCCCCCCTCGGGTTGCTGTGTGAGCCTGCACAGATCGACACCCGCCTCGGTGTGACCCCTGCGTTCGAGCACGCCGCCATGGCGCGCGCGGAGGGGCACCATGTGCCCTGGGCGTGTGAAATCCGAAGGGACGACGGCGGGATCGACGAGTTTGCGGACGGTAAGGGACCGATCGTATGCGGATATGCCCGTGGTGGTACCTACCCGAGTCGGTCGGTGTGCGTCGCGGAGACGAGGGGGGACGTACCGTGTTTGTAATCGACGGTGATGGTGTATGCCGTGCGGTGCCGTTCTTGGTTGTCGGGCACCATCATCGGGATGGCGAGGGCGTCGAGACGGGTTTCGGGGAGTGCGATGCAGACGTAGCCGCTGGAGTGTCAATGTGAGCGGGAGGTCACTGGGGAGGGGGGGACTGACCTGGTGTGTTTGATGAGCCAGGCCATAGCCTCGGTGGTGCATTTGCTGGCGGACAGGATGAGGTCACCTTCGTTTTCGCGCGATTCGTCGTCCATGACGACGATGGGTTCACCGCGTGCAAAGGCTGCGAGGGCTGCCTCGATGGAATCGAATGCAAATTGTATCCGGTGGGGGACGTCCTGTACACGGACGGGGCGCCACGATGGTGACGACCCGTTGAGCTTGAAGGGCATCGATGGCATTGGGACTGGCATCGGGGGAGTGTAGAGACTGTGAGTACATGAGTAAGATCATCGGAATTGTCGGGCATTCGGTTGTGCGGTCCATCTCGGTCGTTTTCGGAGCGGCAACGTTCACCACCATTTCGTTGGTCACGGTGGGTTCTGCAGTCAACTTCCTTTGTTTCACAACGGCTGTCTCAGTACAATGGGATGCATAAATGATGCGCATGGTGCATGGATGCAGCTTTTGGGAGTAGTACGATATAATCTACATGCAGGGCTGACCACCTAGTATACATACCCGAGTATCTTGCCACCCACGTTTTTGCGACGAGCCTCTTCGTGGTCCAAGATACCGGATGAAGTCGTCTATAAATCCACGTCCGTTAGCACCGAAAATGACAAACTGGAATCACACGTACCAGGATGATCTTGCCAAATCCACGGGCGGGAAGCAGCAAGTTGACCCAAGATTCGATTTGGTTCACCTGGATGTTAAACCTCGGTGAGATGACACCGGTCTTGTTGAGTCGGCCATTCAGCTGAATGACAATTTTCCCCGAACGGTGGTCATCGACAATTTCGAATTCACCAATGTAACCTACAAGGGCATGAGGGTCTGTTGTTTTCATCGTGAAGGTGGGATATATATACCATGACGTTGCATGACACTGAGGAATTTGACGATGACCTTTGACGAAGGCCGGATCATCACCTGGCGTTTTCCACGGCGCTCGGCGTTGACAATGTTGTTCTGCAATACAATCTGTATCCGCCCACGGATCGGGGTTCGGAAAGACTCACGAGACAGTCGTTCTGGATGGGGTGTCAGAGATTGGTGACGAAAATGACTGTGACACTTACCAGAACAGAGACGCGGACCATAATGCTCGCCGAATGTTGGGATGAGGGCACTGCAAGCGAAGCATGTTAGCCGCTCTGTCCGAGTGTCGTGCTACGTGGAGACACGAGTCAGGACAGAGACTTTGGAGTCTCGCATCGCCAACACGACACGAAGAACGACGGATGGATGGCTCACCTAAGAAGAGATTGTCGAGTGATAACAACAGCAGCGAGCTTGTTCTGGATGACCAACTGTACAGTACCATCAGCCACAGCTCGGGATTGTCCGTGCGACTGCAAATCGAGACTTAGCTTCGACGACATCCAACATCAGCCACCATGGTAAATACACTCCTGACGTCCTCGCTCTATGCTGATCGTCTTGTAGGGTCGCGTTCGTACCAAAACCACCAAGAGAGCCTCCCGAGTGCTCATCGAAAAATAGTGAGTGTGTACGTTAAACGACGACCTGAAGCCAACCTCCCGCAGCTACCCCCGTCTCACCCTCGACTTCCACACCAACAAGCGTATCATCGATGAAGTCGTCCGTATCCATCTCCCTCTGTTCTCTTCCCCGCTCACGCAGTACAGGCCGTCGTCCCTTCCAAGCGTCTCCGAAACAAGATCTCCGGGTTCACGACCCATTTGATGAAGCGTATCCAACGTGGGCCCGTGCGCGGCATCTCATTCAAGCTCCAGGAGGAGGAACGTGAGCGCAAGGACAATTATGTGCCTGAAGTGTCTGCGCTCGACACGAGCACCACCGGTCTTGAGCTGGACGGTGACACAGCTGTGCGTCCCTATTCAGATTGAGACGGTGACGGAGGCTGATGCGATCCCGCGAATAGGACATGCTCAAGGCATTGAACTTTGATATTCCACACACCGTCGTGCAAGTGACGGTGGCACAACCCGAACGGGCGCCCCGGAGGGAGCGACGCAATGTGCCTGGTGCAGCGCGGTCATAGAGGGACAACAGCTTTGTGATACTATGAAAAGACGAGATAGCAGGTTTTCTATGCACGTATCCTATGATTTTACACCTGATAGGATGTCCTATGCCAAAATTGACCGATAGTGAACCGGCCTACAAGGCTTCTACCAGTGTGCCTTATACCGTACGCCCTGATCGACTCAGAAGCGACCGCGTAACAGAACCGGTCCGTTGACACCCTTCATAATGGACTGAGCTGACCGCGGATGGGTACATTGTAAACTGCTGCAAGATATGGCACGCACTTGCGAAGTACTCGACAAGGTCGTTCTATTGTTGCAGCACTGATTAAACTCGTGACCAGGCGTCTAAAAGAGGCAATATCGACGGCTTGCGCAGTTGCCTCTTTTAGACGGCTGGTCACGAGTCTAATCAGATCGGTGATACTGGGCAAAGGGTCACATCATGCATCAGAACCAGACCTGCCCGGGTAATCTTCTCAACACGTCTCCAGTACATGAAATTCCATCCCAAAATATCCTGTATTCATCAACTGGCACGTCCTGGATAAGCTCAGGGTCGCCTAGGTCAGTGACGAAAAGTGTCTGCTTCTGCCAGTGGCTCGGGGGGACACGTTACCGAAACCGTGTCCCTACACGTCGGCCAGGTGAGAAAACCACGCGTTTTGCCATTCATTAATGTTCATTGCTGTATTAATTGTACATGATGCGGGCGCGCGCAGTTGGTCCTTTGCCATCACTCACATCTAATCACCTCATGTCGCTTCGAGAACAGCGGCGAGCGGCGAGCCTCACGGTTCGAATGGTCAACTTATCATATAGATTGCACACAGCTCGTGATGCCTTATAGAACACCCATCTGAACCTGGATATGTCCAACTGGCACTACGCTTGTCACGGCTTCTCCGAACGTTGTGTAATCCTTCGGACATTCGGACTCGGCGTCGTGAATGCGACAGCGTTACGTCGCCACGGGGGCATCCGTGTGCTCTCGTCTACCGCGAATTCGACCTTTGACCTCGTCAATATAAGTATACGGTTTCTGGGGGATAGTACGTCAGATACGTACCTATGCGCTGGCGACCAGGGATACGGGCCGGCCGTGGCCACAATCCAGCGGCCAAAAACGCAAGCAGAACTGGGATCGATAAGTGGTCGGCTACCCAGGACACGTGTCTATCCTGCTCACCGATAGCGATGGAAACGGGGAAGACATAGTCTCCTGCAAGAAACGAGACGCAGAGGTAAGCGATTCGGGATAGGAGCATGGCACGAAGGAGATGCACTGATACGAGGGATAAGACTGCTGAGTTGCAGTGGGGGGAACGCACCGGCCGTATAAATAATGGTTCACTGGCACTGATCGTATCAGAACACTCGTCGCAGCTATGTCGTTGCGGCGTGGCTCTGCGGCGGAAATAAAGTGATCGTGGATATGGGGTGGTAAGGTTAGTCCGGGATGACGGGATTCACAGATACATCTTGCGTCAGCTTCGGTCAAAATGGAATACATACACATCTTCTGAAAAAAAAAAAAAAGGTTACCAGTCTCGCACATGTAGTGCCTGTTCAAACGATGACTTCATAATCCAGTGCTCGGCTGGTAAGGACTTCCACAGCGCTGAGACGTCCCACCAGCAGAAATAAAGTACATACGCCGTGCACTTCTCGGAGATAATTTGGCGTTGAGAAGTTGGGCAACACGAATCCCGCTGAAGGCAGCTTTCAGGTTAAACGTGCGGTCATAAAATTTGCTTGGAACTTGAATCTTGTGCACAACGAGACTCAAGTCTGTCGTTTAATCATGTGCAACGCTCGTACCACACACCGGGCTTGAGGTTGACCCAATCAATCTGAATGCAGTGGCGAAGCGGTGCACTGCCAATCGCTGCAAGGGTTCCGGACAAGGTGTGCATTTCTTCTATATACTCACCGTAGAAATTTGTTTTTCCATTTCCGCAGTGACTGAGAGGGTGGTTTTTGCTGGATGGAGTACGCCACCGTGCCTCGAGGCGGGTGCGAACTGGTGCGTAGCGATGCAAATATCGATCAGGGCTGCCGGTTCCGTCCACAGGACCACAGCATGGCTGACGAGGGGGAGGCTATGTAGTAGACAAAAATCATATCAAGTGCCGAGTTGGTGTTCGAACGCGGGCTCCTGCAGTGGATCCAATCCACATGTTTTGTCGAATATAAGTGACGAAGTGTCGGATATGCATCGAACTTTTCATCTTGATTTCAGTTATGGTGTAAGGGTTGTCATTCGTTCGTAACCTTGTCTTGCGCCCCGTTGAGAATCGGGAGGATTTATAGTCGGGTTCGTGTAAGGCTACCATTGACACTGACCCAGGTCCCGCCGTGGGCGACGCAACTTTAGCCGACTTGGAACATAAATGGAAACGGTGTGCCGATGCAACCATAATAATGACCTAAGGGTCACGGTTATCGTTGAAACGTTGAGATCCCGAGCTCGCTGTCCACGACGGACAGCTGGCGGCGTAACATGATCGTATGCTTTGAATATTACTTGGGTCCTGCGTAAACGGGGTGCAAACGATGCAGTAGGGTGGACACGACCCACTGGAGAGTGGTTTCTGGTTGGGTGATGGCGGGTGGGAGCTCCAGATCCCACGGGCCAGCCGGGCAGCGCGGGTCCTACAGAGGCCCACCCTACGCGTTTTCGGATCTAGTGCGGGTGCTATGCGGGGATCCCCTGTCATACTCGAGGGTATTCTCCGCCGCTCGTTGTCGAACTGACTCGATCAGCAAGAGCATATTATGCGACAGGGCTGACGCGATTACTCATCCAGTGCTCTCAATGAAAACCCCCAAGTACGTCATCGCCCTTGATTCGGAATTCCGTAGGGGATGTCTTGGTCGGAAGGTAAATCAACGCATAGAAACTGCATGTAATTCACACCAAGCTGCGTCAACGAGGGCAGCACAGGAACCGCAAAGAAGGTTGCAATGACCCAACTCGCCTTGAGAACGTCAGCGACGATATGACGTCCGCGCGTTGGCACAGGATCAGACTGCTTGAGGTGGCTTGAGCTGCAGGATTAAAATTTGGAGGACACGGTCCAGACCACACGTGGACGCCATTTGTAAGTTGTGTGACTGACAATGTCGTGCGTTCGCCTGCGTATGAATGGCTGCACGTCTAGCCGTTCCGCGCGTTGCTCCTAGTACTTCTACTTCCCCTGGCACCATCAAATTTCATGAGTTGCGCCTGGTGAATGTGACAGACAGAACCAGTGTCAGGATCACTGGAGTCCGCGGCTGATTAGAGCAGTTGAATGCTGAAGCTAATGGCCCAGGAGAAATAAATGCGTAAGGTCGTACATCGTTTTTGCTGTACCGAATGGGTCGTCGCTGACCTTTGTGAGCACAGTAGGAGTGACCTGGCTATTGCATGCTAGCGTGACGCTGCCACGAGGAGGCTCAGCACTCAGCATGGTGAGTTTAAAAGGACACGATCGGCTGGGGCGCTCTCGGCAACAATGTTATTGCACTCAAGGTACCACCAGAAATCCAAACTCTAAAGAGGATTACGAGTCTTCGTCTGGCACCTCCTCCACACGTGCAGACCTACTACCAGGACGCGACAAGTCTGGTGATTCATTGTCTGCTACCTCCTCAATGTACGCACCGCCGTTGTCTGCCAGCTTTTGCTCAGGAGTTTTGCCTTCTGGCGCCTTACCCTTCTTCTTCTTACCGCCCTTCTTCTTTGGCAGGTCCCACTCCCAAAGTGGAATAAATGATTCGATCTGTGGAGAACGTAACTATAAGCCTTTCATGTCACGTGACAGGCGATGCGAGCTCACCACACCGACGTCGGCAAAGAGTTTCGGGAATATCCAAATACCGGGAGAAACGACGACAACAGTGATGATGTAGAATATGAGCCTCACGACGGCGAGCGCGAAAAAGGCACCGATGAGGCCGAGCATCCCCACACTAAGGTACCACACGCCGAGGCGCATGATGGGCGGCCACAGCGGGAACATGACACCGGCAAGCATGATCGCCACCATGAGCAGACCGCCGGCATACGTCGTCCACTGAGACCCCTCGTAGAACCACGCAAAGTAGCCGTCCTGCGCAAACAATTGTTGTGGGGTAACTGCAACGTGGCGGGGGGAAGACGACGATGAACCGGTGGGATTGCCACGATCCACACGTAGGTAGAAAGCGAAAGGGATGATTGACGTCAAAACGGTTTCTGCCTCTGCCTCGTTGGTGACGGTCGGAACGTTTTTAAGCTTGGCGTAGGCGGGAGAGAGGAGGGCTTTGACGGCGGATTTACCTACAAGTTTGCGCGTTCATGAAGAGAAAGACACCAAACGAGGTGGGTTGGTAGCAGACCTTTGAAGTAGTCGACACGTTTGCCGTTCAGAGCTCCGACACGTATCTTCATACCAGACTTGCTACTCCGCAGAAACTGGGCCACGTTTCGAGCCTGTGGAGGGGCCCGAACTTGCTGGGCTTGTGCTGTCGACATGGCTGATATGGATACAGTAGTACTAGTCAATGAGCAGAGAAAAGAAAAGAAATACGACTGGTAGTAGCTACTAGAATCGGGGAATGCCGATAGTCCTGGGAAAGCTAGCTGGGGAGGGGCATAGATTACTTTTCAAAGTACGACGACGAGCGACAAGACCAACTTACAACATGTCAAAGTACGTACGGCGTCCCTGCTATCTTCCACAGGCTGATCGCATTGATGTGACTCCAGCGAAGACCAGCTTCAAGATATACCCGACGGAGAGATCGAGTCCAACTGGGACCAAGTTGTCGACAAGTGCGTGCCATTATCTCTCGCTACCGTTTGCTGATCACGCCCATCAGCTTCGACAGCATGGATTTAAAACCAGAACTTTTGCGAGGGATTTACGCTTACGGGTAAGTTCAATTCTTTTGGAGAACAAAAGGCGGTACAGAATTTGTGACTCGTCTCTAGTTTCGAGCGTCCTTCAGCCATCCAACAGCGCGCGATCGTGCCCGTGATCAAAGGCCACGACGTCATCGCCCAAGCGCAATCCGGTACTGGAAAGACCGCCACCTTTTCCATTTCCATCCTCCAACAGCTCGATATGTCCATCAAGGGTTGCCAGGCCCTCATCCTCGCCCCCACCCGTGAACTTGCACAGCAAATCCAAAAAGTCTTCGTCGCACTCGGCGACTATATGAACATCGAGTGTCATGCCTGCGTTGGCGGTACCAACGTCCGCGAGGACATGGCCAAGTTGCAGGAGGGTATTCAAGTCGTGGTGGGCACGCCGGGTCGCGTGTACGATATGATCAACCGGAGAGCGCTTCGCACGGACCACATCAAGATATTCTGTCTCGACGAGGCGGACGAGATGTTATCTAGAGGCTTCAAGGACCAGATTTACGAGCTGTTCCAGCTCTTACCCCAGGAGACACAAGTCGTTTTGCTCTCGGCCACGATGCCGGCGGATGTCTTGGAGGTGACCAAGAAATTTATGCGTGATCCGGTACGCATTCTCGTGAAGAGGGACGAATTGACGCTCGAAGGTATCAAACAATTTTACATTGCGGTGGAAAAGGAAGAGTGGAAACTAGACACGCTCTGCGATCTTTATGAGACGGTGACGATTACCCAAGCGGTCATTTTCTGCAACACGAGGCGCAAGGTGGACTGGTTGACGGAGAAGATGCATTCACGGGAATTCACAGTGTCTGCGATGGTGCGTAGATCAGAGACCGGACGGTGCCACCGTGTTGAACTTGGCTAATGGATTGATCCGTAGCATGGTGATATGGAGCAAAAGCAGCGGGAGGTGTTGATGAAAGAGTTCCGATCTGGATCGTCTCGTGTCCTTGTCACGACGGACTTGTTGGCGCGTGGCATCGACGTCCAGCAGGTTTCGCTGGTGATCAATTATGATCTACCGACGAACCGGGAGAACTATATTCACCGCATCGGACGAGGAGGACGGTTCGGACGCAAGGGTGTTGCCATCAATTTTGTTACGACCGACGACGTTAGAATGCTGCGAGATATCGAGCGTGAGTACGACACTTCATGCGACAATCCCATGGACTCACGGTTCGGGTAGAATTCTACAACACACAGATTGACGAGATGCCATTGAATGTTGCGTACGTTGAACCCAATCGTTATGTGATGCGTTAGCTAATGACAATGTACACTAGCGATCTCATCTAAACGCGTAGTCGAGCTCCACGCCGCTCGTGATGTGCACCGAGATTACGACGTCTCCTTTATGTCTTCATGTCATGTCATTTCCATTCTTTTCTTTATCCTTAACTCTTGATGAAATGAGAAATGCGATGATCGTCGTACAGGTGTTGACCTGGGATGTAATACAGCACTGTGGACGTAAAAATAGCAAGACCGGAAGATCGTCGCCTGTTAAGAGTGCCCTGAAGACGAGGCCGTACAAACGTCCCGTCCTAACTTCATAGGAGAGGATAGAGTCGATCCGATCTGCTGCTTTGTGGATTGGCACATCAGTCAACAAGATTCGGCAGCACTCTCCGACGAGTCCTTGGCCGTCCTACAGTGGGGTCTTCAACTCTTGCGGCCGGCCTCGCTGCGATCTCGGGTGGGCGGATGTGGATTCAAAATCTCGCCCAGGGTGGTGGATCGTTTCATACACACACTACTGAGTATTCAATACAGTACCGGTGCAGGAATCACAGTACTAGAGTACAAACACAAACACACCATGTTCCAACTTGAAAATGATCTACGTATCCACACCCACTCAGAAATCCGTCCATCCCAACCGAGGGATCCACGCAGCCAAACCTTACTCCTCCTCCTCTTCCCAATCCACGCTCTCCAACACCTTATCCCCCTCATCATACAATTGATCCAGCCCCGTCAACGCCTCCAGATAGCCTGTCTCATTGAACGCCCGAAGCAGCATGGGGAACCCCTGCTCCTCGTACGCGCGCAACACGGTCTCGGAGCACCCGGTACAGCGGTCATACGCGGGGCCCGTGATGAGCAATGTACGGAACTGGGCGAGGAAGCCGCGAAGTTGGTGTGGGACGAGGCCAAGCACGGAGGTTGCGCCGCCATTGTCGTCGGTGGACGCGCCAGCGGATTGGGATTGGGGTGGGGGCGGGGGCGCGTGGAGACTTGGAGGACAAGGTGAACGTCAGGATTGAGTGTGGCGCGATGCGACTTACCCGTCTGGATGCTGCAAAAGCGAGACGAGCAGCTCGACGGCTGTCGATGATGCGATGGAGGCGATACCTGGTCGGGTAACGGTGCACATTTGGTCCAGCGTACGATCGGTAAGGGACTGTGGCGTAAGCGATGAGCACATGATACAGAGTGAGTGAGTGGAAAACGGACGTCAGCGGGCGCGACAATATCGTTGCAATAATAACATCCCAACCGTTGGCCGTTTGGATTCGAAGCGGCACGCGCACCGTGCCGCATCACCAAGAACGTGTCGAATCCAAGAGCCGCGTTCAGCACGATCTGGTGCGTCGTCAGCAGATAATCCAACCTAAAGACTGGACGCACCTTGTTCTTCGCAGCGCCTAATACAGTCGGCAACCATCGACTCTCGCGTGAATCCATGAGTAAGAATATAACGTCATGCGAGTCGAACAGGGTCTCGAGTCGCTCGACGTCTTTCTGCGCCTGCGCGACCGACGCTGGGGGTATCGGGTGTCCGGGCATAGGTATCGAGAATTGGTGTCCCGTCGCGTTCTTTGGTTGGGGGTCAGTGCATGCCGAAATACAAATTCAAGAGTACGTACCACACCGGGAAAGATCTTCTTGAGTCGCTCTGCGGCGCATGCTGCTTTGGGTTTCCCTCCGTTGAGACAGTCCTCGAATTCAAAGAGGGGCTGGCGGACGGGGTTGGAGAACGAAACGCGGGACGAGTCAACAAATGTGATGGTGCGGACGCCCCAACCCTGAACAAAGATGGTGAGAGTACAAAAAGTGAGGAGACGCAAACGCACCATCAGCGTACGCGCAACGTAGCACCCGAGTGTGCCCGCGCCAAGGAGAAGACATTTCGTCGACGCGACCTTGTCGAGGTCGAGCGCTGGAAGAATGCGCCAGCGCATGAGTTTCAAGTTCAGATCCACCGCTTGGTCTGCGAGTCTGTCACAAATCAAAAATCAGAGATCAGCAGGAACAGACCGCGCATCGACGGAAATGAGGATACCTAGTCGGGTCCATCATCGGTGCCAAGTCGGCCATGCGTGCGCTGAGTTTATTGGTGGTCGGATGACGTTCCCAGCCAAGCGCAGCAGGTTTGGTGGCGGGTTCACTGTGAGGGGCGTGCAATACCATGCCTAAACGGGACTTCCACGACTTTTTTGGTTGAGGGAGGTCGCTATCGCGCCAGCAGAGGACGCGCAGGGAAGTGTGGGATGGGTACAGGGCATGGAGGTAGGCGAGGAGGTTACGGAGCGGCCAACCTGGATTGTCTGGGGATCCAGAGGGATCCAAGAATCCGATGATGATCTGTTCAATGTAATTAGGGCAGTGGATCAAAATATTGGAAGTACGCACAGAATTGATATCACTATTTGTGAGCAGGGCATCAGCTTGCTCGATCGGATGTATTTCGGCCGCGTCGCCGGTCAGCTTGACAATAAAGTATGGTTTCGTTTCTTTGTGGAGCGCGTTAAAGATCGACGTGAGCTGATCAATGGTCGATCAGATGTGCGATTATGTGATTGGTGTAGGCTACCTGTGTGGCATTGAGCTGGTCCTCGGCATTCGTCCAGCCGTTTTCAGCGATCTCCCATGCTGGCTTGGCAACAAACGCAGGAAAGGCAAACCAGTAGTAGTATTGGTATTTCTTGAGGTCAGCAAACGTGATCAGCAGGAACTGATTGAGTTTGGATGCATCCTTGCGCTCGACGATGCTCGCCCACATCTGGATAGGATGGATCAGTGACCAGAGATGGTGGATGCGGTACGCACCTCGTCAGCGATGGTGTTGAAGAGGGCGGCTTTATCGGCGGCCTTGAACTCGTCGATCGTATTGTAATTTTTGAACACCCCGCGCGCCGAGACGGAAAACACGGGCACCCTGCATCAATTGTGAGCCAGATCGATCGACTCGGATGGCACGTACGTCGGTGCACTCTTGAAAGCATCGCTACCGAGGGAGAGGTTACAACCTAGTGGGACATCTTTGCCTGTTTCGCGATCTCTGATGGAGCGACCGACGGAATACGAGGCGTTGACGGTGAGCGACTCATCGGAGAGACGAAGGACGTCAATCTTGAGTCTGGTTAGCTCGTGCCAAAACGCGGGCTGGACGAGCGACGCAAACGGTGCAAACTGAACGACGGGCATGTCGTCGGTGATGATGATGTAGAGAGATTGTCGATGTCACTAAACGGACTGCACAGGCTCGAATAGGAAGTAAGGCTATATTCGTGTGCCTAGTATTCTGCAACATAGTGTACCATAGACTCCAGTATGATCATGCCTTCTTCGCCAGGATTTTGCGTATCACGTCCCTCCTCTGCTTCTTTGCCAACATGACCTCGAAGCGTGCAAAGTCGTTCAACAACCTTCGTTTTTGGATTGCCGCGCGCTTCTTCGCCCATGCGGAGTTCTCCCATTTCTCAACGGTCCCCTCCTTTTCGAGTTGTTTGCGGATGACGCCGGAGCCAGCAGCACGGGGAAGTTTGGTGAGACGGAGAGGTGTGAGGGAGAGATGGCGGTAAGGGAACGATTGGCGAGGTACAGAGGTGGTGGGGCCGTCGATTATTGCCTGCAATTGCATGAGTATGTGGTGGGATATGCAAGACGAATACATACCCGATTGTGGTCAATAATTTCGGCGATGACGGCGATTTTGCCAGCGGATGGGCCGGAGTTGAGGAGAACAACTAAAACGGGTGAGAATGTAGAAGCGGCTCAAGGCAACGCGACCGACCTCGTCCCACCTCGACAAAGCGTTGGAAGTTTGAGTCCTGCAATCGGGGTCAGCCCATCTGAACAGAGTTTCATCCATCCAGCCCGTTCTGGCGCAGCCAACGAGCTTAGACACACGAACAACGCGGGTGAGACGGTGCAGACGACACAAGGACACTTACAGACATGTCTTGACGGTGTCGGTCGACGGCGAGTGGGGTGTCGTGTATCGCAGCAGCGATGATAGGGGACACTTGGTAAGAGCGGCAAGTTGCAGAATTTCAATCTCCGACTGAACCACACCATTGGAGGGCCATCCACGCTCGACGCCAGCAACGGTACCTCAAACACACGAAGAACGGTGAGTGCTGGTGACCATACGTCGTTGCATGTTTATAGGTCATTCTGGCCCTTTGTTCATGCGAATCCGCGATTCATATCGGTCTGCTACGCGCTGGATGGGCTGGCCTCTGTTTGGATGCTCTATCGGATTGAACACGTAGCTGATGCTTCTCGCAGATAAACGATGGGTCGGGTCATTAGGGCACAAAGACGCTCGCACGCCATTGTACGCTGCATGCTGCATTCAGTCTTTTCCCCTACTCAACACGATACTTTCCTGATAGTTCAAGGCGCACACTCACCACAACAAGGCACCCGCCAAGCTTCGCACTCTCGACTTTGCAGAACGTAATGGTTACATCCGTGGAATCGTCAAGGAAATCATTCACGATCCTGGCCGGTAAGCTTGCATCGATCCTTGATGGCAAGCGTTCACTCGTCTTGATTAGCGGGGCACCCCTCGCACGTGTCGTCTTCCGCGACCCCTACCGCTACAAACATCGCCAGGAAACCTTCATTGCTACCGAGGGTCTCCACACTGGTGCTTTTGTCTACTGCGGAAAGAAGGCCACTCTCACTGTTGGCAATGTCCTTCCTGTGGGCCAATGCCCCGAAGGTACCATTATATGCAATGTGGAAGAAAAGGTTGGTGATCGTGGTGCACTTGCTCGCACATCTGGCAACTATGCTACCATCATCGGTCACTCTCCTGAGGACAACAAGACCCGTATCCGTCTCCCCAGTGGTGCAAAGAAGACAGTTCCTGCAAGCGCACGTGCGACAGTCGGCATTGTTGCTGGTGGAGGCCGCATCGATAAGCCTCTGCTCAAGGCTGGTCGTGCATACTACAAATACAAGGCCAAGCGCAACAGGTACGAAGGGGCCGTTGGCTTGACGAAGGAAGACAGCTGATACCCTCTTCTTTTAGCTGGCCTCGTACTCGTGGTGTTGCCATGAACCCTGTTGATCACCCTCACGGTGGTGGTAATCACCAGCACATCGGTAAAGCCTCCACGATCGCCCGTTCGGCTGTTCCTGGACAAAAAGCTGGTCTCATTGCTGCCCGTCGGGTACGTAGATATCTCATCTATATTCCCCGAGTTGCGAATTCTAAGCATACCGATCCGTTTTCCAGACTGGTCTGTTACGTGGTACGGTCAAGGTCAAAGAAGTATAAGCGGCATGCTCGCTCTATGTTTTTACCTACGCATCATTCATTATGCTTCACTACACCAACCCCAAAAATCTTGTATGGCATTGCATATACTCCACGATGATGCCATGTGATGTGTGCACTTTACTCAGGATCGGCAGACACAGCTTGTTCATTGCGCATCAAGGCTACGTGATCTGAGAAATTGCTGGCCGCAACTCTGCGTATTATTACCACTAAAATGGCACTAGACCAAACTCTGAACTTAGCGAATATGGACCATGCATTGCAAGATTTTCTAAAGAATCGACACGCACTACAGTATCCGACGCGCTGAATCGAGTTTCCAGTTGTTCCGATTGGATATCTCCGCTATTGGCCCATGGGGCCGTATGCCGTGGTCATGTCAATCCTACGCCGGATCCGTCACTATGCCCGGACACCAAATGGAAGATTCATTGACGGATCAGACTTGTGTCTTCTATTTCCAGGTAGGCGCGTGTGAGTATTACACGGCAATAAATGACAGTGCATGCAAACTTCCTGGCGGAACTTGACGACCACCGTTGAACGTCACTTTGAACCTGAAAGCCTCCTTTGGCCGGATTCGACACCCAAATTTCTCAACGCTCATTGTGGCCTCCACTTCGATTAGCATGCTCATTTCTACGAATGGTGCGTCTCTCTGAGACCTGTGGAAATAACTACCAACCGAACAGTGCAAGTTGACTAGTCTACTGGGTCCATTACTCCTTTTCAGGAGACGTATACGTACCTATGTACGATCAAAGAAGGATAAGATCGAGGCACTCGAATGCCCTTTCATCCTTTCTTTCAGCAAAGACGGGTTGATCGTATCGCGACCGGAGTCCATATGTGTTGCAGCACGATAGGCGCGAGGAACTTAGTCAGACGAGATGGTAGTCGAGAGGCAGGAATCTATTAGGAGTCTCCTATCGACAGATGACGTGTAGCTACAGTCGGCATCAGGCCGAGTGATCATGAGGCTTGCCATTGTTTGGCGTAATCAAAGGACTTCGAGTCCAACAAGCATCAAGGGCATAGGGGATAGTGCGATTTCGAGTTTGCATATTGTAGCTCCTTTGCTCTTCTTGCTACTAGTACCTTTCTTCTGTTATCACGCTCACTGAGAGAGAGCCACTCGTGTATATAAACGCCCTCCTTTACACCAAATATCATCAGTTTCCCCTCGAAGTCTCTCCCGTCGCGAATCCGTTTCAGTGTCGAATCGACTCGGATCGAATCGAGCTAAGTCTACAGTTTATCATTTACACATCTATTTTCTTTTATCGAGCTTTGGATCTCACCAACCAACGATCCGAAGGATACACTGCAGAAGTTAATTCAGCATAGCATCAAGGAAAAAGAGATTATTTGTCAGTGGGTAGTACAAGGAGAGGCCAGCGGCGGGTGTGAAGTTCAAGGAATTGAAGATTCACCTACGATGCTGGCACGGGGTTGGCTTCCGATCCGACCTGCAAAAAACTTGCTGTCTTTGGGAGGAATGGGGGCCTTTGTCAGGAACGTGAAAGCACACATCCCCCTGAGGTGGATATGCTTAAGTGCGAAAAGACATTCCCGGTGAAAGAAGCCGCGACGCACCATCGCCGGTATTGTGCAGGCTTGGGCACAACGTAGCTTGAATCCCGGTCGTGTGGATCCTTTACTGAAGTACTTTATTCTGTTCCCGTGTGGTAGAAGGCAAAAGTACATGCAAGATGAGATTTAGGCATCAGTACCACATGCATTATGAAAAAGTCAGTCTACTGTAACAGCCTAAAACGTCCACCCCGTTCAATCCACGTCCATAGAGGGTGCACCACCGCCTGCCCCACGCCGATTGCGCCCACCTTTCCTTCCACCACGTTTCCACAACGAGACTTCCGGTCGAGAGTTGTTCTGCTGACTGTACACCTTGGGATCTGCCCCTGGCGGTGCAACGAGGACGCTGGCGCGAGGATCCGAATTCATGATCGAGTCCGAGCGCATTTTTCTGATCAAGGAAGCCGGTTCGTATGGCTGGAAGGATTGCAAGTCCAAGACTTACGATTCTGCATTGTTACTTCCATTCATCAACACATCCACGCTCCCATTCTCGTCGACCACACCAAGCCTTCCAGTAAGACCCACTGACTGTACACCAACGATCTTCACGTGGAGTATACGACCATCGGCAGGTTGGTTGTCAAATTTGGTCACGGCGGCTACAGCATGTGCAACCTGCTTGAAAGTCAGTCGGACGGTCACTTCGTCCGATGTTTTCTTGGTCCCAAAATCAGAGGAAATGATTGGACCACAACGTTGGAAAATAGCCTGTCGGATATCAGAATATACTTTGAAACGAAAATGGGCGAGACGAACCTCGACATCGGCAGGTGTGGTTCCCTTTACCAAACCTTCGACCTCTACAACATTTCCATTGCCACTGGCGCTTGCCCCTTTGATACTTATGCCACCTGCCGCAGTCGCTTCTCTGATGGCGCGCTGGACGAGGGACGAATCGGGTTTGCGGGGGGTTGAAGCAGAAGCAGACAATCGAGAGGATAGCGAGGGCTTGAGGAGTTCTTCATACATGTCATGGGACCATTGGGCGTCTGAATCGCCTTTTGGGGGTCGAGAAGGACGGATCTGGAGCGCACGTTTGGCAGGTTTATTTATACAGGCTCGGATGCGAATCGTAGGGTACGCACATAGGGCGAGTTTCGGGTTGCAGACTTTGGACGGACGGGGCCACCGTCGGTGGTGGTGGAGATGCGTGCGAGGAGGGACATGATGATGGTATTACAGGAAAGAAAACGCGTTCGACTTGCTGTATGTATTTGTTTGGCCCGTGGCAGAAAACAGCGTGCGTCAACACTTGCACTCGACCTCATCGTCGCGCACAACAGTGGGCTCAACGTTCACCCTTCTCCCCATCCAAAGACGCGCAGCAAGTATTCCTCACGCAGATTCATCGAATTTTCATCACTGGGTTGAATCGACATGGGTGGAGCTGGTGCGTCTTTAGCGCGCACGTTTTCGAGCCTTGATTCTATTTCACCTCTTCAACAGGTTGGCTGTTCCTTTTCTCGGTCCTTATGGCCGCTGGACTGCTCTTCACGATGGTCTTTTTCGTATGTTTCCCCCGTCTTGTCCGAAAAAAACCAAAACGTCTTCTAACATGCAACACTAGATCATCATGTTCTCCGACCTCGAATGCGACTACATCAACCCCATAGACCTCTGTAACAAATTGAACCAGGTATTTGGATCTTGACTCAATTTTGCATAGTTCCCTCACCATGTGGAACGTCTAGTTTGTTCTACCAGAAAACATTGCACACGCGCTCCTCACTATTCTTTTCTTACTCTCGGGTCAATGGGTAGCATTCATGCTCAATCTTCCCCTCGTGCTCTATAACGCGAACAAGTACGTGTCGTATCACCACTCGCCTTCCACGTTGTTTATCACACATGGGTAGGATACGAAAGAAGAACCACATGTATGACGCCACCGAAATTTTCCGCACGCTCTCTGGCCACAAGAAAGAGAGCTTCATGAAACTAGGCTTCTACCTTTTGTCTTTCTTCTATTATTTGTACCGGTGTGTATCACCTTTGTCTATCCCTACTTTTGACCCTCATCGTCCCCTCTAGCATGATCGTCGCACTTATTTCAGAGAGCGAATGATTTCCCAGACCTCTCCTTGGGTGTGGAATCGTACGGCGAGGCTCTACTTACATGAGATCGTACATGATATAGGTTCTGATTTATGTGAGTAATACAGTGGAAAGTTGACCCTTTTCCCAATGCATCAGTGCTGCAAAAATAGAATCTTTGTTTGTCGCTATGTGTTTCGGATTGTGGTGAGGCAGAAGAGGGAGGGAAACTAAGCTAGGTGTAGGTGAAGGGACTTCGTGCCTTTCGCCCGTGATCTGTGAGAACCTAAGGATCCGAGTATCAGCTACATGGGGGAGATGGGAAACACTTCGCACGGAGTTGGTCGTGGGTGGGTGAAAAGAAAGGAAGATGCTCGGTACGAATCCTGCCTGTCTGACATCCTCAATGGTGTTCAACTTGTCATCAAAGACCCTGTTGAGGTCACTCTGGACTTTGGTGCCATTCATATAATTAGCTAAATAATACTTTCAATTATATTGGTGCTAAAGATTTTGTTCTACTTCTATATAGATGTCATAATATAGTACTAGTAGACTTACTAACTCAGGAAGGCTGACTGTGTTGGCAGAGACCCAAGTTGCTTGATCCTTCACTACATCATAAGTTAGAGACTCATTAGGATTCTGATTTATGTAGTATAAGCAAAGGGTATCTTAGAAAGAGTTATCAAGGGAGGGTGAGAGTACCAGTGATGAACTTGCCAGTGTGGATATTATTGATTTCTTCATTGATTCTGTTGTGAAACTAAACCAGAAACAATATCAATGAAGAAACAGGGCAAGACAACTAACCAGAAGAGTCACAATGAGAGTAAGAGTGAGGCTTCCTCAATTCAGGCTGCTTAGAGACTCTGAACAAATGGATGAGACTGAGGTAGGTCAGTCGCAATCCTACTGTATATATAGTGTCTGAGTATAGGTTTTAGGGCAGGTGGAAAGTATTAGTAATGAAGAGTTGTATGATGATAAGAAGAGGGAATCAGCCAATGGTGTTAAAGGTATAAAGACAAGAAGATAACAAGAATAGTAGCCAATTGGAAAGTTCTGAAGAGGTGTCATGTACATTGGGTCATGTGACTAGAAAGATAAGAACTGATGTAGGAGCATGAAAAGGGAAACAATGATTTGAAGTACATGCAAGCACTTACCTTCTAGGGCTAAGTGTAGTAAAGTTAGTGTAAAGGTGTATGAAATCATAACAGATTCTATCAGTAAATCACACTTTTCTTTAGAGGGATCCCTAGGTCTGTCAAGCATAGTTTCACAGTGAGGTCTAGGCTGGATAGCCACTCCAAGAACTGTATTTTCTATGAATTACTATGGTCTACTATGAAAAGTATCCAAATGAACATTTAAGTCCAACTCTACAACACTTTACAAGGCTGGCAAAGAAACTTGTCAACTAAGAGCTATCTCACACCTGGGCCTGCTAGCATGCACACTCTAAAGTCAGAGACAATCATAGACTGACTTCTTGAACTTGAGCAGAGATTGAAAGCAAACAATAATTTGTCCATATCAGGAAAACAAAGAGTGCTACTTAATGCCTAACTATTCACATGGCCCTATGGGCAACCCTGGACCCCTGAGAGCAAGCTATCCATTTCACTCAATTTTAAGCCTAAACTCACAAAACAAAAACAAAAGCAACAAATAATATCAGAGACCTCCACATGGAAAGCATTGTATTTGTAGCATCAGTCTGAACACAGCCTCAGTGAGTAATTCAAGAAAATTTAACAATAGTATCAGTCAAAGCAAGAAGTAGTAGGCAACTTGACTCAGCATTTCCTGGACCTTGGATATGGCCAAGGTACACTGATAGGGAAACAAGCAATCTCAGTAACTGATACAATATTAGAAAGAGCAAGAAAGAGTGAACAGCACACTTAAGAAGAAGAGGGGCTATTGTTAAAAAATCATGTGGATGATATGTGCACAATATCTTATTGTGCATGATCAAGATGCTGTGAAGTGGGCCACAGATGCTAATGACTGAATAGTTACCATATAAGGGTCAAGATAAGTGACAATTTTGAGCAAGAGACCTGGACTATCTTTCAGGGTCCAGGAATGTCCAAGCTGTGCCTTGTATTGCTGACCTACAGTGAGCAACAAAACTATTGCAATGTCTAACCCTAACATGATGGGCATAGCATACCACAAACACTCATGGGAATTTCACTTAGCTTTGATGAGACCAAATAAAATAAACTCAAATCCTTGGCTATAAATTGGCCTCTGGGTCATATGATTTGGCCAAGTGGCTGTGAAGATATTGCCATTTTAAGTCACTCTAGTCATTGTAACAGTTTTGTTGCTGATATCATGGGTATGGTAATTAGTATGATGTGTATCCTTTGGCCTTGATAACCTCCTGAACCTTCCTGAGCATACTCTAAATTAACCTTTGATACTCCTCTGCCCCAATCTCATACCACTCTGCTTGAATCCTTTTTCAAAGTTCTAATATCTATTATGATTTACTCTTTTCTTTCTTTTCTTTGCTTGATTCACTATGCTTGTCTATGCTTTCCTTGCTATACTTATCTTTGTTTTCACCCTTTACCCACATATGCTATACAGTGTCCCTTATCACTGATGTACTTCCACTTATAGTGTTCTGTTTATTCTATTTTGCATCCAATTCCATTGTATGTTAACCATTCTTTTCTTGTCATTCTTCAATGGCATTGCCTTTATCATTTCATCTTCATCACTGTCCACTGTGCTTGCATTGTACAATTCCTTTTGTTCCATTTATGATTGGTTTTGCTCTTCTTGGAACATTCTTTGCCCTTGTTTGCCTCACACTATATAAACTGTATGACAATACTCCTGTACTTTAGTCTTGATCTCCTCAATTATACCTGAGTGTCATTTTAACTCCTTCTTGTCCACCCTTTACCTAAGGGAAGTCACTTATTGCATTGATCAACATCTTCACTTCTCATTCACCTTGATCATCCTTATTGCCTTGGGTATAGATTTCTGATAGCATACCTCAGCAACACCTGAGTTCCTTTGTCTTATCAATAGTCTATGCTAGCTGATTTACCCTTGACCCTCAGTTTTTGTACCTCACACACTAGTGGTGGTTGTTTAAGTTATTGTAGCCACTAGGATACTTGGGAGCTTTTGAGTCTACACTAGGCCCTACCTGGGACTATTGTAATAGTTGTAAGTGAATTGCAGTTATAAATATAGGCAAATCAATCCACCTGTGACTGGTAGTGAGGCCCCTATAACAATGAAGCATTTGCTTAAGGTAGTGGTTTGATATAAATAAAAAATGAGAGAGGGGAAAAGAAGGTCTTGTTGATTTTGAGAGAAGTTGTGGATGAGTTGTAGCCACAAACTTAAATAAATTGACTTATGTATGACTGGTAATGAGGCCCCTGTAATGGCAAAGCATCCACTTGAGATGGTAGCTTGATACATATGAGACAAAAAGAGGTAAAAGAGGTAAAAGAAGTGATGGCAATGTCAGGACCTGTTGAGAATGATTCACAGGCCCGAAAGCATGTAAACCAACTCTAACAGAACTGGAAATGATGTTCCTATAATGGTGAGACAATTGGAGGAGATGGGAGATACAACCCAGGGGTAAAACCTCCATGGGTACAGGAATGGGTATCATACCCATACCCATTTCCATGGGTGCTGTACACATGCAGGGCCATCTCCTATGGCTCTCCTACTCCTTCTCACAAGAAAGAACAAGACCCTGACACCATGGATGTTGATGCTACTGGTATCCATGTTCCCGAGATGACTGATATTAAATGAAAGCAATACATTGCTCAAAACCTTTGTTTCTACTGTTACAAACCTGGTCATTGAACCCATCAATCCCCCACCCTTATTTCCTCAGCATGCCCTTTCCCACTTCCCAAGAAAGTGCACAAGGCTGAACCAAAACCTGAACTTATTCCTGTTCTGTAGGAGGTAGACAATGATGACAACTCAATGAGAATTAACAAAGTTTCCATGCCCATCACATGTTTTTAAGGAGGAAGACCAATTCAATGATGGTATCTTCCTATTCTTGTAACCATGTAATAGTAGCTGAACTTTTTTCCAAATAAATGCAAATTACTATTTGCTTGAGTTTAGCTGCTACCTTGAAAGATGTTGAAACCCATGCCCTTGTCAACTTAGGAGCTGGGATCAATTGCATCAACTGGCACTGGCACTACATCCAGAAGAACAAATTCCCCAAGGATTGACTGCTGACATCTATCCTAGTGTGAAACATCAATCAAATCTCAAACAAAAATGGTGATATTAAATTCACCACTATACACTCCACCTCACCCTTGGGCAATGTGTCAAATTCTACATTATCCACTGTGGAACTGAGAACATAATCCTTGGCCTTTCATGGTTAAAAGCAACAAATCCTGTGCTCAATTGGGTTGCCAAAACTATTATGATCTCCACCACCAACCACTATCAATAAACCTCAATGCTCTATCAAGCTTGCCCACCCTTCCCCAGTAATTCTCCTTTGCCACATTAATGTCAATTCCATTTGGGATAACAAAATCTATGATTACCTTGATGCCCAGACTGGGGAACACTTTCTCTCTAAATCTGTAACTGCTATAGAAGTTGGGAACTCCCTACAGTTGTAGCCTACATTTTTCCCACTTTTCAGTATGTCCTACCACTTCCTATCCTATCTGCTATCAACTTGATATCAGTCTAGTTTTGTTGTAGCATTTACAGATAATCTGAGTCAATCTAAGTCCAATCCAAGTCAATGTGATTCAATCCAGTTTCATTGTATGTGTTCCATTTCATCCATTTCAACCTATTCTATTCAATTGAACCTTATTGAGGTTGTTCCTATTGTAACACACTTTTTCTTTCATTACCTACAAGGTTTTGACATTCCTTTCTTATATACCCATTATACTTTGATCCTGTATGTTTTTCTAGGGTCAGATTGCTTTTTACAGTCTTGGGTTGTGCCCAGGACCATAAAACCATGTGTTTTTGGACATTTCAATTCTGTATTCAGGGGGTTGCCTGTCTACTCTGTTGTGTGTGAGAGGGGCTGGGCATCATTCTTTGTCATTTATTTCACCTTGTCTTATCATTCTCTTGCTCCCCATCATCTTGGGTTACCTTTACATTGTCTTCACTCTGTCCAGATTGCCTTTCCCACAGTTGTCTTTCATTCCAGATTACATAGCAAACTTTAGAATGCATTGACAAACCCTTACTTCTCAATCCTTCTACTACAACCCCCCTTGGGACACACCTATTGCTCCATCTTTCTCACTACACACATTAGTTTTCTACACTGTGTCATGTGTGCTAGACAGCACTTTATCCACATGGTCCAACCCAAAAAGCTCACCAATGCTATTGCCCTGGCTGCCACTGTAGCAAAACCCAAAGTCACACACTCTTTAGAGTACACTAAATTTGCTTTGGTCTTTGTAAAGGAACCCTTCAACCAGATGCCTCTGTTTCAGTCCTGTGACCATGAAATCCAGGTCAAGGAGACCTTTGTTCCTAAGGTTGGGAGGGTCTACCCACTTTTCTGAGAAGAACAGAAAGCCACTAATGAATTTATTGACAAATACCTTGCAAATGACAACATTTGCCCTTCAAACTCCCCACAAGCCTTCCCTTTCTTCTTCATCAAGAAAAAGGATGGCAAACTTCACCCATGTTAGGACTATTGCTACTTGAATGAACACACTATTGGTGACACCTACCTCCTTCTGCTCATCTCCAACCTCATTGACAAGCTCAAAGATGCTAAGCTTTTCATCAAGTTTAATATCTGATAGGAATACAATTGACAGTGAAAAGCCATGTTTATTACTCACTGTGGTTACTTTGAACCCATGGTCATGTTTTTTGGATTGATCAACTTCCTGGCCACCTTCTAACACTTCATGAATAACTCCTTTTGTGATATGATCACTGAAGAATGGCTTGTCATCTCATGAATGACCTCTTCATCTTCTCTGAGGATGATGTCACCCACACCAAGCATACCAAACATGTCCTAGCCTACATGAAGGAGCTTGACCTTTACCTTAAGCTTGAGAAATGCAACTTTGCTACCTTAGAAGTTGAATACCTTGGGATGATCACATGACCTGAAGAACTTGCCATGGACCCTGTCAAGGTTGCCAGAATTGTTGACTGGCCAACTCCTGCCAAGCTCAAGAATGTTTGCTCCTTTATGGGATTTGCTAACTTTTATCATTATTTCATCCCTAACTACTCTATCCTTGCTCGCTTCCTCATTGATCTCATCAAGAAGGATGCCCCTTAACCATGGGGGCCCCAGCAAATATCTGCCTTCAAACACCTCAAAAAGGCATTTACCTCAGATCCAGTACTCTGTTTCCTGGATACCTCCTGTGCCCTTGCTATCACTACCAATGCCTCTAAATTCACCTCTGGAAATGTTATTTTTCAAATCAATAAAAATGGAGAATGGCATCTGTAACAACCTAGAACAAATGAAGGACTCAGAGTGATGAAGTGAAAGGTGCTAGATAATATGATGATCAAAGAGCAGGCGATGTCCAACAAGTAAGGCAAGAACTATGGAAAAAGACTCAGTCAGAGACTATTGGGAGAAACCCAAAGGTGAACTTTGTTAGAGTTCCCTGGGTACTGCATTCATGTCTTATATACTAAAAAACATTGGAGTATGAATTGAAGTATGAAATACATAGATAAGTAATAGTGTCCTGATTGGATGATAAGGTGTTGTCATATATCATTCCATTCTCTGTTCCTCTAGATATAACTCTGACACTCTTAGACATGAACTCCAGGTTGATCTTCCTCAGGATGCAACTTCGCAACCCTGGACTTCTGTTATATATATATGTTTCCCTTTTCGTTTTAGTACATAACCTGTGTCTTGCTTACAAGCACAGCTTCAGCTTCCTCAGTACCCAATTACCTCTGGTTATGTAGTTTCCCAATATCCATCTCACTCAGCATTTAGTCATTCTCTGTTTCTCTGTATTATTCATCTCCTTGCTCCATGACTAATCACTCTGTTTCCTCCAAGTATATAAATTGTAGTTACTTCCATTGTAATTTCAGTCTGAATATTAGTTTATTTTGTACAACTCACTCTGAACACTCTAAGAAGACCTTGATGGTCTTCACTTTACTCGACTCCACTTTATGTGTTGAGTCTTACTTTGACCTCTATTCTCCACACATCCATAAATACAGGGACAGACTGTGACAAGAGTGCACCACATACAGTGAAGCCAAGTCCTGTCCGATGCTACAACTCCAGAGATCCAGAGCTGGCAATCTCTGAGTTGCACAGTCTCTAACAGGTATGAATACATGAGAAACACATGAGGTGCACATGGTTAAGGCATGGTATGTGAGTTATAGATAAAGGCATGTGTTGTGCATGGATTATGACAGTGTATGATAACATGTGTCTAATGATGAATCATAGTGAGTCAAAATGTGGCAGCCAATGGGGTTAGGTCCTGAGGACAGCTTGACATGAGGCAAGACATGTCATGATAATTAATAGAAAGAGTTGAGGAAGAGCAAAAGCTTGATGAGTGAAACTGTGATTGTAACAGCATCTCTGTTCTTACCTTTTCCAGTTATTTAATGCTACCAAACAAAACTAAGATATCTACAATTATGAACTTCTTGTGGTCATTTACTCTCTGAAAGCCTAGTGCTATTACTTCCATGGTAACTTTTTCCCAAACACCATCTTCTCTGACCACAAGGACCTACCATATTTCTGCCAACCCCCAAACCTTAATTGCCATCAGGCCCAGTGGCTCCTTGACCTTGTTGACTTTGACCTCACATTTTCCCATGTCCTCAGAAAACTTCTTAATGGATCAGATTAGCACTCACTGGCCTTGAGGTGTTGCTATTATGATAGTTCCAGGTAGGACCTGATGTAGCTGCAAAAGCACTAAGTAACAAGTGGCTATGATAACTTGAACAACCACCACTTGATACGTGGTGTGTTGTAGAAAACTAATAATAGGTGAAATGAAGAAAGGTGGGGCGATAAGTTCGTCCCAAGGGGGGTTATATTCGAAGGAATGAAGGATTTGGGTTTGTCTAGGAGTCCTAGAGGCTGCTGAATGATCTGGAATGAAAAGCAGTCAATGAAAAGTATCCAGGTTAAGTTGAGGCGATGAGAGGATTGATTTGAGTAGATGAGATGCAAAGGAATGATAGGACAAGGTAAAAGGAAGGCTATCCAGCTCACTCACACACAGGAGAGTAGGCAGGAGATCTCCTAAATGCAGAAAGATGATATTTTATGTTAGAAACATGGTTTTATAGTCCTGGGCACAACCCAGGACTGTTAAAGGTAATCTGACCCTAGGTAAGTATACAGGATCAATGTAGGGTGAGTATTTAAGAAAGAAGTGTCAAACCTTATAGATAACAAAAGGAAAGGAAGGTGTTATGATAGTAACGACCTTAATAAGGCCAAATTGAATAGAACAAGTCAAATCAGATGAAGCGGAATATGTATGATGAAACCAGATTGGATCGTGTTGACTCAGATTGGACTTAGATTGGACTTGGATGACCTGTAAATGCTAGGAATGAAACCAGACTGGCACGAAGTCAATAGCAGATGAGATAGGAGGTAATAGTACTTGATGGAGAGTGAGGACAAGGTATTCTACAACCGTAAGGAGTATCTAACTCCTACAGCATCAGGGAGTTTCATAAGTTGTCTGGTCGAGGATCTATACTCTTGGGACTGAGGAACAAGGTTAACTTCTATGAAGTCCAAGGAGGAGTTGAGAGTACTCAGCTAGATTGCGGATACTACAGAAGTATGGTGGTACAGGAAGAGTATACTGTGAGGTGTATATACATTGATATAAAGGGGTGTTCCAATGAAGAGTAGAACCAAGCAAAAGAAACAAAGGTGGAGTACTACTCCATGGGAAGAGGGAGTTATACAATGATGACCAAAGAAGGAAAGCAAAGGAAGCTACCATGCTATGGAGCAATATGTTCTCCACAGGGAAGGGGAGCAAGTCATAAGCAGACAAGCTAATGTAAGAGTCCATTGGGGAAATGGAGTCAACAAGGCAAAAGAGAAAAGTTGTAACAGTTGCCTCATAGGTGGTTCAAGTAAGATATTATTTTTGTTTGTTTGTAGTAGTAGTCTGAGATTGTCTGAGTCAAGGTAAATTATAAGCAAGGTTTTATTTGACTATTTGCACAAAAATCAGATGTAGAGTCTTAGTAGACTCATATAGTCAAATTTGTAGTCAGACTATAGTGAGACATCTTAAAGCAGGTTCAATTGAAGGTTCAACAGGGTGGGGACAATATAAATCCTTGGTTTTATGTACAGTGAGCAATAAAACTAATGCAATGTTTGTAGCATTTTGATTGAAGCATGAATATTGAGAGTCTTGTTGATGGTAGACCCCCTAACCTAGGTACCATTGGAAAGCCCTGATTAAGGGCTTTCAAATGGTATATGGGTTTATTATGTAATTATTGGGAAATATTTCGAAATTGATGTGAGGTACTCATTGCATTGGTTTTGTTGCTAATACTCTAAAGTATTCAAAATGCATATTGCAAGTGGTTATGACATAAGCAATGGATCATGTGACATTTAATAAGTTCAACATGATACAAACACACACACACTATCATTTTGTTCACAACCACCATCATGAGATCTCTCTCAGTTGATCAAACACACCATATTATCTCTTCCTTGGAATTAGGACAATTAACCCATCAAATTGCTCAATCTACTGATCTCAACCAATCTACTATTAGTAGACTCAGGTCCAATCATCTTCCCAACCTACCCAAAGCCTCTGGTGGTCATCCTTCCATCATTTCTCCTACTGATATACATTGTGCTATTTATCTTATTGGATCTGGGAAGGCTGAGAATGCAGCTCAGGTGACCAAAACACTTCAAGAAGTGAAGAACCATTCCATTTCCCCCAGACCATCTGCCCCCACTTGAAGAAAGCTAATATGAAGGCTGTAGTAAAGCAAAAACACCCTCTTCTTGCCCAGCAACATAGGAGAGCAACAATGGACTTTGCTCTAAGTCATCAGCATTGGACTGTTGAGGACTGGAAGCAAGTTATATGGTCAGATGAGACCAAAATTAATTACATTGGGTCAGATGGCAGGAAATGGGCATGGAAAAGGGCAGAAGAGGATCTTAGTCATAGAATTATGGAGGAAAATGTTAAATTTGGGAAAGAATCAGTGATGCTATGGGGCTATATGATCTGGGAAGGTGTTGGAATGGCTTGCAAGATTCATGATAAGATGGATGCTGATCTCTATGTGTAGATTTTGGAGGATGAACTCCAATAAACTCTGGTGGATGATAGATTTTCCCCAGAAGGCATTATATTCCAGCAAGATAATGACCCCAAGCACACCAGTAGGAAGGCTAGGGAGTGGTTTGATAACCATGGATTTGAGGTCATAGTATGGCCTGCTCAGTCTCTAGACCTTAATCCCATAGAACATCTATGGTTTCTTCTCAAAAGAAGACTAGCAAAGTATCCTGAGCCAGCTAAGGGGATATTGGAACTTTGGGAGAGGATTAAAGTGGAATGGTATAAGATTGGGGTGGAGGAGTGTCAGAGATTGATTGAGAGCATGCCTAGAAGAGTTCAGGAGGTCATCAGGGCCAAAGGAGGATACACATCATACTAATTTGTGATACCATTATACCAGCAACAAAACTGATAAAATGAGTACCTCACATCAATTTCAAAATATTTCCCAATATAGTAAGAATTACATAACAAACCCATATACCATTGGAAAGCCCTTGATCAGGGCTTTCCAATGGTACCCAGGTTAGAGAGTCTACCATCAACAGGGCTCTCAATATTCATACTTCAATCAAAATGCTACAAACATTGCATCAGTTTTGTTGCTCACTGTAAAGGTGTACAATGGAAATATAAGTACAAAGCTGATAAGTACAAAGATTATAGTATGGAAAATTGAAGAAATGTACATATATCAAATGTCCAAAGTTCTAAATATTTCAGTCCAAACAACATTGATAGCTTTTGAGTTTTCTTGACCATGAGGAAAAAGAATTTTTATGTTTCTGGGATAAGTACAAAGTGACAAAGTGACATAAAGTTGTCCATGAGAGAAAACAGAAGAGCTCAAATTCAGCCCAACATGCTTGACTGTCTGACCTTGTGAGAGGCTGCCTTATCCCAAATGATAAGAGAGATGTCTTTGAGAAGTTCATGAATGGGATCAGATATTGTGTCTAAGTTTTTTGAACATCCAGATGCTTCACTTGAATCTGATAACATGGTATACCTGGGTTTTGATCTACAGGTACAGGAGGATGGTGCTGAATTTTGAATCAACACCATATTACATAGTAGTATATAACAAATATAACATATCATTAAAGCATTAGGGACATGTTGTGAAACTTGTGGCTGGTGGCTGAAACAACCTAGAACTAAAGCTAGACTGTCTAGTGGAAGGGTTTAGAGAAGAGATGGTTGATGTCCAACTAGAGGGGCAAAAACTCCAAGTGAACTTTGTTAGAGTTCCTTGGTCTTAATTTATGGGGTTTATATACTACATGGATGTTGGAGTTCTAATCTGAGTATGAACTACTGTAGATAAGAGTATCTATTGCTATTGGACAATAAGGTATGAGACATAGATAAGGAACATGAGGTGCACAGGTTTAGTGTGGTAATGTAAAATAGAAGTTGACCATGTGAATACACATGTGGTTGTGAGTCATAAGGAATCATATGTGTGGCAGCCAATCAGATATGTTTCTTTGGACAGCCTTGACATAAGGCAGAGTATGCTGTAATCTTTTAGAATAAATTGAAGGTAAAGTCCATTAGGGATTGAAATGTTGGAATCATAACAGTAGTATCCAGGTGAATCCATCTGATGTTCCATCTGCTCAGCTTTGTGAGCAGCTTGTTGTGCTTGTTGTAATAATGTAGGTGGTGTTGCCCTAATTATTATTAAATTATTAGATAGGATGTTTTATAGTATATAGATAGTTTTGTTGATTCCAAGCTCAATATTCAGTTATGTACCTGCAAATGCTCTACACAGGGCTATAGGGGAAGGGTTTGATTGCAATCACTCAAGTACACTTCAATCTAATTGAAGTAGCTGTCTTGTGTAGCAAATTTGATAGGTTGTGTCAAGGTATTTGACTTGCCCATATATTGCTCAACCATTTTTTTGATCACACATGTCACAGCACACATAAGCCATGAGTTTTAGTGTTACCTGACTATTTAGGTGTCCTGCTCATGCCATAATCTATCTGGGTTACCATCATCATGCAACCTGAGTTCACTGGCTTCATGTTAGGGTGCATTTTCCTCACATGAGACTGATTAGGTGTCCACTAAATCATGTTTGATGCAATTGTGGCTTTGCTGCTATGACTTGGGTAGTGCCACACAGTGGCTGTACTTAGCCCTACTAACAGACAACAGTATCATACTTAGGCAAGCCACATAGTTTCTGTTGAGCAAATAAGGCAGCTTTGTATTGGTAAGTGAAATATGTAAGTGAAGGCAAAGTACAAAGGCAAAATAGCTAAAATATGTGAAAAAGTGTTGGATAGGTTTAGAGAGGCCAATCTCCCATGCCATTGTCCCTTTAGTTTTTAAATGCCCTTTCTTGACATCTCAATTGTATCTTCTTGGACTCAGACAACAAGAATTTTACCCTTCTTCTAGATGATGTCTTTGTCAACCTCATTGCCCTAGACCTACAGGCCTGTATTGCCAAATCCTTGGCCTCAGACCATTTGGTCCTAGATACTCTCAATGCCATGGATAGTAGCCTCTTGCTATTTTTCCACTTCTATCTCTCTGACTGACATTTCAATGCTGGTGTCCTGAACTACCAGGTATATATCTATGTTCTGCCAGATGTGAACTCTAACAGCAGATCATTACTCATCACCACAACAGTGTGACTGCTGGTTACCCCAGCTTCCTAAGAACCTGCTAGCTCATGGCTGCTGAGTTCTGGTGGCCTGGCCTTATCTCCTTTGCGTGCTGCTATTTCTCCAGCTACACCTCATGCCAGCAGAACAAGGTCATGGTTGACCATGGCCTCACAAAGAGGTACAGTGAGCAACAAAACTGTTGCAATGTTTAACCCTAATGTGGTGTGCACAGCACATCACAACCACTTGTGGGAATTTCACTTAGTTTTGGTGAGATCAAATAAAGTACAACTCCCTGGCTACAAATTGGCTTCTGGGTCATGTGATTTGGCTCAGTGGCTGTGAAGATATTGCCATTTTAAGTCACTCTAGTCATTGCAACAGTTTTGTGTACCTCAACCTCACATAAGCAGGGGCTAATTAGGCTGCTGTAGTGCCTGCAAGTGTCCAGCTAGTTAGCCTGCCTTTATTCAGTCAGGCATCCTGCCAATAATACCTGCCAATAAATATGATAATTCTAAGATGGTATATACTATGTAATCCCCATACAAGAGCAAAATGTTGGCGCTGCTGGCAAACTCGGCTAACATTGGCATATCACAGTGTTTGCCACCGCTGCTGCCCCTGCCACTATGAAAGGTGCATGCTCATCATGCTGCATGACGAGCACAACATTACCTTGTAAATACATCAATTTCTTTGCTTTTCCATTCAATTTTATAATACATTCTTGTATTCTGTCTTACAGTGCGTGTTGTGTTCTGTGTAGACTGGGAATGCATGCTTGTCATTTGACACAGTGGCAAGCTTGTGGCTGATGTGGCATATCACGTGCTCTTGTACCTGGATCAACAAAGTCATGTATGTTGTTAGACTTGTGTGTAATGACATGTTTCTTCCCACACCCTTCCCCCTTCGCTTACCACTGTCTGTTGTCATCATTGTTGCTGTCACTGCTGCCAACACTGTCACTGTATCCTCCTCCAGTGCTGTTTGTCATTGCTATTTCCATTCCTGCCATGTGTCAAGCCCACTCTTGAAACCATCTTCTCGTTTTATCCCTCTGACAACACATTACTAAGGGGTATCATCACATACCATCCATGAGGTGCTCTGTATTTAAGTGAGTTTCTCCCCTTCTTTACACATTATCTTCTTTTTGCTCACACCATGCAGAAGGGTGTCTCCTGTTCCTGTAACTTCATCATTGGCTCCAGCCACTCAGGGAACTCTTCTCATGTTCACACCCTTACATCCAGTGGACGTGTGTGAGAATGCCAGCTTCATGAGGTGAGGTTTGTACTCAATACTTCAGGTTAGTTAATAGTTTTGTGAGATTGTTATGTTCTTCACTCTTTTTCTAGGGCTTGGGAAGGAGTCTTGAGAGATTCTGTCAGATCTGCAAGATGAGAGTTGCTTTGCAGATGAATCCCACCCTAACATCCATTTTGATGATCTTACGGAAAATGAGGAGCACTCCACACCTGTTGATGTGTCTGAGAGGGAGTTTATGGAAGCTGTTCAAGATGTGCTGGCCAAGCTGTAGGTTGCATCATTGTCTATTGAACTGCACTTACATCTTCAAACAGGTGGTATAGATACAAAAATAGGCATACATGGCATCAGTGTCAAGCCTGTTGTAGGAGTTAGATACTCCCTACGGTTGTAGGATACCTTTTCCTCGCTTTTCATCATGTCCTATCACCTCCCATCTCATCCGCCATCAACTTCGTGCCAGCCCGGTTTCATTCCTAGTGTTTACAGATTATCCAAATCCACCTGAGTCCAATCCAAGTCCAATCCAAGTCAACGCAATCCAATCCAGTTTCATCATACATATTCCACTTCATCCGATTTGACTTGTTCTATTCGATTTGGCCTTATTAAGGTCATTACTATCCTAACACCTTTTCTTTCTTTGTTATCTACAAGGTTTGACACCCCTTCTTAGCATACTCACCCTACGTCGATCCTGTACACTTGCTTAGGGTCAGATTACCTTTAACAGTCCTGGGTTATGCCCAGGACTATAAAACCATGTTTCTAACACAAAAATATCATCTTTCTGCATTCAGGAGATCTCCTGTTTACTCTCCCATGTGTGAGTGAGCTGGATAGTTTCTCTTTTACCTCGTCCTATCGTTCCTCTGTGTCTCATCTACTTGAATCAATACTCTCATCACCTCACCTCCACCCCGGATACTTTTACATCAACCGCTTTTCATTCCGGATCCGTTCAGCAGCCTCTAGGACTCTTAGACAAACCTGAACCCTTCATTCCTTCAAATATAACCCCCCTTGGGATAAACCTATTGCCCCACCTTTCTTCATATCACCTATTATTAGTTTTCTACACCGTTTCCAGGCCAATTGGTCCCCACTTTTGAAGGATCTTGTTTCTGTGTACTTGGAATAGAAGTATCTTTGATCCCCATCTCTACCAGATAATTCAACATTGTCAATTTATGATTTCACTATTCCTGTGCTTGATGTCTTTGCAATAGAAGAAATGGCAACAATCAAGCAATCCAATCATTGTACTAGTGCTGCAGTGGCACTTGTATACCATGGCTACATGGCTCCCCTCTTTCCCCATCATTGGCAATTTCCCTTTGCTCACTTGAGCTCTACCATTGGATCTGCCTGTGCAAGCCATTGTTTAGTATCGAGGCATTTGTGAAGGTCTTCTGCAATGTATATTATGTAAAGTATATTAATTTTTGGTGCTTCGTTGCTTAGTTCATTTTATAGCACCCCTACTCCTGTCACTACTGTCATCTGTTGGCAAATGCCTTTGATGCTTATCTCACCATTGTTCAGGAGGTGGACAGGCAGGTGCAAGAAGTCCTTGGCCTTGCTTTGGTGAACTGGCGTGTTCTGAATGCTTGTCCCCCTTGCAGCTATGAGGCAAGCTTTCACTGTACTGCATTGAAAAAAAGCTAACATATTGTAGATTGAAGGCGAGCCGGAGCTACGGTATCATCAGATGGTTGCAATCGATGGCAATAATTCACTCTCTCACATGGCACTGCAAGGCAATTGTCAAGTTGGTGATCAATATTGCTTTACTTCTGACTATTTCCTCGACCCTGAGTATGTCAATACCTTTGTGACCTCCACATTGACTATGGTGGATAAGGTGGCCACACAACCTGATCCTCAGGTTGATGATACAGTCAGTGGCTGCATGGACAATTGGAAGGCTGCTGCCAAAGACATGTCAAAGAAAGCATGAGGGATCTTTGATAAAACAGGGATTTTTGCATGTGCATGTTGGCATGGGTTAATGTTGTGGGTTGTTGACATGATTCAAAGTAGGAAACTGTGTGTAAAGTGATAGCATGGCTGCTGTTATAGTGTACTCACCTTGTGTATAACAGATTCAAGTATCCCCTCTCCATTGTTGGCTGTGCACTTGACATGCTTGGACCTTGCCTTCTCATTGGCTATGACATTGGTTGTAAGCTCACCACAACAATCAAGTCATCTCCCCTTGCCACCAAGTTTGAGGATTCGAAAAGTTGAATGTGTGTGGACTCATTCCATGGGTATACACACAACTATGCATGTCAAGACCGCAACCGCCCAAACATCATTGAGGGTGTTGACCTCAAAGATCTGTCAACAATGGAGCACATCTTTAGTGCCTCTAACCAGCTCACTTCAGTTACACGCTATGCCACCACTTGCAACTGCCGCCTGTTCATCAACATGTATTTTTGGCAATGGGATAAGGACAAGTATGTAAATCTTGGGAAGATGTTGTACAACAATTACCCCCAAGCACTCTGCATTGTCAATGACAGTGGTCTCGCCCTTCAGCAAGCTAAGATCTCACTACAAATCGATGATAAAGATATTCAAGCCTTCCAGGTTAAGCAGTCAAAGTATCTGGAAACATTAGGTCTGGAGTCTGAGTAGGACATCCATGCAATTACGTATGTTGAGCTATTGCAAAAAGTGTGAGAAGCATGGTAAGGTTATGTACTTATCATTTGTTCTGACAAGAGAACTAACAAAGTTCAGTGCACGAAAAGAAGACACCATGAAATCATTCCTCAACACAGTGCCTGAGAATTATGTGTTTGTTATTCCCAAGTCTTCATCTGCACTTCACCATGATGCCTACTTCACCAACCTCTCTCAAACACAAAAACTTGAAACTGCCCAGTGTCAGGCCACAGAATGGCTCAATGTCCTTCTTGCTGATATTGTTGCCATGGAACTCAAGATGGGCATCACCCAAACCTGGGAACTGACCGATGAACCATACATGCAGACCATAAAATATATCCATCAACAATAATATCACCATGCTCTTAATGATCTACAATGGCTGGTTGTCCTGTACCTTATGGAACTGCATAAAATGAACCTTGGACAAGCTGGTTTGTTTTTTTTCTTTCTACTGACAATATTGTTGTAATAAATTCCTATCAGGTTACCATATGCACACTCAAATCACCAAGTCCTTACAGACCTGGTGCAGGACAATCCAAAACGTGATCAAGACTTATAATGCCATTGCTACCACACTAGAACCTCCTGCTCCTGTACTTGAATGGTCCTGTGTGTTGCATTATGGCTTTTTACAAGAGTTTATGCTTTTGAAGGAAACACGAGATGATGTCAGAATGCGACCTTGGGCCCAGCCTGCCATATATGAAGCAATGCGCCTTGGGCTCCATGTTGACCGAGCCAAGGAAGAAATCATACACTGAAACATTGAGGTCCGACAGCTGCACAGTGCAACCAAGGTAGAGAATGAAACATTAAGCTCAGTTTGTACATGCCTTCAGACTGAACATCATCTGTTACATGGGGAAGTCAAGGCATTCATGCAATGCCAGATACAAATTAATTCCCATTTGCTATTATACGTTCACTATATATTTGATCTCAATGGCTTTACTAGGAACAGAACAATTGGACAAAGGGTAGGCATGGAGTGTGTGGACATGAGTAGGCTGTTCAGAGTTGATGGTCAAACTCCTCTTGGCAAAAATGAGGAGGTCAAGTGGTTCAATGTTAAAGATGATGCTGATGGAGAGACAACCGGAAGGATTGTGGACTTTCTCTCAGACTTGCCCTCTAATCATACAAAGTAGTTGTTCTCATGTATCTCCAAGTCCTGTAGTCACTTTGATTTCTGTAGTTCATTTGATATGATGCATGGTAGGATCACTTGATCACCTTGATGCCATCATGCCACAAGGTGCATCATCATCACTGATTCAGAATCACTGTGTCAATACATTTCAAAATGTTATCAGACATAAGTTTTCTCCCAGTGTTGTAGTAGCCCCAGACAAATGAGATGGTAGTAGATTAGTATATTGCTTGTTTTGTTGTAAATTTGAAACACAAGACTCAGAAGCTGGACTAATAACTGATTTGGAAGTTGCAGTACACTGTTAGATGCAATGCGTGTGACTCAGACAATGCCATTGTCTGCCTTCCTTCTATTGCCTTCTCTTTCATTTTCAAGTACCTACCCATATGGTTTACTATGTGGTTCTTGGAGGAGCATCTCCAGGAGTAATGCTCAAACGGTAAGGATAAAGCCAAAACTGGTACCCTTCAATACGCAGGCTGATGCTTGTAATTCATTATTAGGCCATTTATTGCAGCTAGCAAGGGTGCTCCACCATTCCCCCTTGTTGTGACATGTCACTCAGAAGTCACTGCAAATGATGTCATGCATCTTCAGCCACTAGTCGCCAAACTGACCAGTGACAAGTCATTATCAAGGGTGGCACACAATATTGCTGGTTCATCAATCTGTCTTGATCTCTTTAAAACCCACAAGAAATTTTATTCTGTCATCCTTGGAAAGAATGTGGGCTTGTACTTCACATGGTAAATTGCTATTTATGCTTCGATACTCCCTTTCAATTCAACCCACCAGGGCAGAAGCATGTGAACAGGTCAATGGCCACACAATCCACAAGTTCATCAAGTCTAAGACATTTTCTGATGCACTCACATACATGATCATGAAGGGAGAACTTTGCAGCATGACAACCCCAGACTGCTATCAAAATACAGTGGCTAGTATGAAGGAGCCAGTGGACACATGATTCTCTCCACTGCCTGCTTCTGCATTACTTGGTTCTCATGGCAATGACAAACTTGCAAATGGTGAGCTACTTCTGTCAACTTTTTTTTACATTGTACTGATACTCACAATCTTCCAAGCTTTCTCTGTGTTATCAGTTTCCAATTCTCTGTGTGCTTCCCAGCAACATCAATCACCTGCAGTTTCTGTTTCTTTTCAATCCCTTTCCCAGCTATTGACTGACTTTTCAGAGTCATCACCATCTTGTTCACCTCCACCTCCATGTGCACAAGCCACCACCAGTAGCTCAGGGATTCTGGTCCCTGTTTTCCAATTTGTTCAGAATCTAAACAGAATTGCTGGCAGCCTCACTGGGGCATGTAAACTGAGTCCAGATGTGATAGAGGATTTTCCTCCATTGGGAATTCTTGGTGTTTACGTGGAATGTTACCTTCTTGCTCACAGCTACCATGCAACAGCATGGTGGCACATAACCCATGCATACAGAGATGTGTCCCACGTAAGTGACTTCACAAGTTACTTATGTGCATGAGGAATGACGAGAATGGAGGTTGAGTATTTGTATGACTTAATCTCATGGAGTGGCTTGGCTCTCAACACTGATGGTGAGGTACTAACCATTATTTGCACATGATGAGCAACACTGTCATGCATCATTTGACAATATATATATATATTTCGCCATCCCTGTCTCTCCTCTCCCCTCCTTTTGGATGACATTCTCCACTGATGTGATGATCTGTTACCTTAAGGTTATGTGGGCCAGCCAGTGCACTCCCTGGAGAAAGTGTAGTAGGCCAATGATTAAGCACACTGCAGCTGAACAGAAAAAGCTTGCTTATGACCATGCTGACTGTAGGAAGGATTACAATGAAGCCCTAGCTACAGCTCATCAACAAATCATGCAAGAGGCCATCAAATTGTGCAATCAGTTCAGGTGTTAGAGACTGTGCGACTCAGAGGTAGTCAACTCCGGATCTCCGGAGTTCTAGCATCGGACAGGACTTGACTTCACCGTATGTGATGTGCCCTTGTCACAGTCTGTCCCTATATTTCGGAGGTGCGGAGAACGGAGGTAGATATATGACTCAACACATAAAGTGGAGTCAAGCGGAGTAAAGACTGTCAAGGTCTTACGGAGTGTTCAGAGTGAGTCGTACAAATAAACTAATATTCAGACTAAGGGTACACAGTCGGGGTACTACAGTTTATATACTCGGAGTGGAATGGAGATTAGTAACAGAGTTGGTAAGAACTGAGTAAGACGGAAGATCAGGAAACTACATAGCCAGAGGTAAGTCGGGTACTGAGAAAGCTGGAGCTGTGCTCGTAAGCGAGACACAGGTTATGTACTAAAATATAAGAGGAAACATATGTACGTAACAGAGGTCTGGGATCATGGAGTTGCACCCTGAGGGTGATCGACCCGGAGTTATCATCTAAGATACAGTGACTCCAAAAACTGTTCCAATAACTAACCCAAAACTGGGGCGTGAAGCACCCCACAATCACCTGTGGGAATCACACCTCACTTTGGTGAGACCAAACAATGTGCAAATGCTTGGCTACAAATCGGTCTCTTGGTCATGTGAGCTGACTCACAGGTTGTGGAGATATGCCTATTTTAAATTGGGATTACCATTGGAACGGTTTTTGGACTTTTGATACTGAGAGAGTATTTGGTATATATCAGTACTTGGTGTATCCTCCTTTGGCCTTAACCACAGCCTGTATCCTCCTTGGCATGCTCTAAATCAACTTCTGACACTCCTCAACTGGTATTCCCTTCCATACCTCCTGAATCCTCTCCCATAACTCCAAAATTCCATTAGGGGGATATTCATACTCTGCTGGCCTTCTCTTGAGGTAACTCCAGAGATGTTCAATGGGATTGAGGTCAGGGGACTGTGCAGGCCACACCATGGTCTCAAAATCATGCGCTTCCAACCACTCCTTTACCTTTCTACAGATGTGTTTGGGGTCATTGTCTTGCTGAAAGATGATGTCAGGTGGATCGAGACCATAATACTGCAGAGTATTCAGCAGATCATCCTTCAAAATCTAAAGGTAAAGGTCCCTATCCATCCTACCATCAATCTTAGTAGCATAGCCAACTCCCTGCCAAGTCATACACTCCCATACCATCACAGATCCTCCTCCAAATTTCACAGTTCCTTGTACTAGCCTGTCACTGAGGCTCTCACCTGGCTTTTTGTTACGATACCAACTTTTCCTCACTTCACAACTCCAACATTCAATCTATTCTAAAGATACATGCCTCATGTCAAGGCTGTTCAAAGGATCATATCTGATTGGCTGCCACAATAACACAGCAACCATCACCTCATGTCCTTATCTATTTATTTCCCTTATCACTGACTCATCACCGGCAGTGCAAGGCTATGCTCTTATCTATGACTCATATCTATTCACACCTTATCATCCAATAGGATACATTATGCTTATCTATGTAGTTCACACTCAGATTAGAACTCTGACATCCATGTAGTATATAAACCCCATGAATCAAAGCCAGAGAGCTCTAACAAAGTTCTCTTGGAGTTTTCGCCTCTTCACTGGACTGAACCCCCTCTTCACTCAACCACTACACTTTACAGTCTAGTATTGTTCTAGGTTGTTTCACTTTTTCCACACCCACTTGGGCCTATCTGACCCTAGATGATTGATTTTGGTCTTATCAGACCATATGACCCTTTTCCAGTCCTCTATAGTCCAATCCTTGTGAGCAATAGCAAAGTCCAAGTGAGCCTTGCGATATTTAGCAGAAAGTAAAGGACATTTGGACTTGACTACAACAGCCTCGACCCAGATTTTTTCAGGTGATGACGAATGGTGTTAGGATGGAGAGGCTGGTTAATGACATTGGAGAGTGCTTTGGTCACCTGGACAGCATTCTCTGCCTTGTGAGAAGAGATGAGATGGATAGCATGGCGAATATTGGTAGGGGAAAGTGTTAGAGACCGTGCAACTCGGAGGTAGCCAACTCCAGATCTCCGGAGTTGTAACGTCGGACGGGACTTGGCTTTACCGTATGTGGTGCACCCTTGTCACAGTCTGTCCCTATATTTCGGACGTGCAGAGAATGGAGGTAGATATATGACTCAACACATAAAGTGGAGTCGAGCGGAGTAAAGACTGTCAAGGTCTTACGGAGTGTTCGGAGTGAGTCGTACAATAAACTAATATTCAGACTAAGGGTACACAGTCAGGGTACTACAGTTTATATACTTGGAGTGGAATGGAGATTAGTAACGGAGTTGGTAAGAACTGAGTAAGACGGAAGATCGGGAAACTACATAGCCGGAGGTAAGTCGGGTACTGAGAAAGCCGGAGCTGTGCTCGTAAGCGAGACACAGGTTATGTACTAAAATAAAAGAGGAAACATATATACGTAATGGAGGTCCAGGGTTGCGGAGTTGCATCCTGAGGGAGATCAACCCGGAGTTATCGTCTAAGAGAAACAGAGTTATATCCGGAGGAATGGAGAACGGAGCAGTATATGACAGAAAGCTTGGGTGGACGACCCCCAATAGACTTTTGGAGGTCAGAATGCTCCTTGGAACAAAGTCTGGAGATGGTAGCAAGGCCCACACCAGTGCTAGATGCAATAGAGTGAATGGAATGACCAGAATCAAGCTGAGCAAGAATGGTATTCTTTTGAGTAGTAGAGAGAGATCACATGATGATAATGGTAAAGAGTAAAGAGGTGTGTGAATGTTTTAAAACTCAGATGACATGTTTACATGTATATCTTTGTTTGTAGCACCAAACAACAGCAAATAACCTCTTACAATATTGAGATCCTATATCTTATATTAAAAGTCCAAAAACTGTTCCAATGGTAATCCCGATTTAAAATAGGCATATCTCCATAGCCCTTGAGCCAAATCACATGACCCAGAGACCGATTTGTAGCCAGGAATTTGTACTTTGTTTTGTCTCACCAAAGTGAGGCGTGATTCCCACGGGTGATTGTGGGGCACTTTGTGCCCCAGTGTGGGGTTAGTTATTGGAACAGTTTTTGGAGTCACTGTATCTGGAGTTATATCCAGAGGAACAGAGAATGGAGCAGTATATGATATCGGGGCCCATTCTGTTGACTACTACTATGAGGCCATAATTCAATCATCACACATTCACAATGCAAAGCACAAATGCAACTGGTGGAATGCATTCTTGTACGCTGAGGTTAAAAAGTGCAATGAAGGCAAGACTGTGACATTCCCTTCCCCCCTCATTCATATTGCTGACCTGCTCATACTATTGACTTGCTTTCTTCCTCCAGCACGTCCTCCTGGTGAGCAGTACAAGGCCTACAAACTCTCAAAAGAGATCACAGGTATATGGAATGCCATGACTGCAGAGGAAACAGTCACTGGTACTGCCAATGCACTGCAGGAACTAGAAGAGTTCTGTGAAAATAAGATGTACATATGCAGTCTACAATGTGCCCATCAGCACATTCCATGATACATAGAGAACTCTTGCCTCAATTTCTAAACAGGTTTGTGCATGTACCATATCAACATCATGACTTGAATGGCTGACAACTCCTACACTATTTGATAGCTTTTGGCCCTCAATATTCATACCAACATGCAGAGCATTCTTATTGCTGTATGCAGTGATGCTGACCATTTTACTTGACCATTCATACATGTGTCTGAGGAGTGTGTTGCAGACTTTTTCCAATGTAAATTCAAGATGCCTCCAACCAGTATCACAAATTGTTTGGAAGCCTATTGTTTGTCAGGTGTACAAGGTTTCTCTTTTTTTCTCTATCCTTCCGATACCTAATGGATTTACTGGGATATGTAGGTGTCATTCAAACATACAAGGACTTGCTCAGTGCACTGAAAATGCAGATGCATGCCTTGATATTGGAGAAACTATGTAAGTACCTTCCATTGCTGTATTAACCTTGCCAGTATTACAATGCATCAGGTGAAGTCGCACAGTTGGTGATGGTGAAAATGTTTTATGTTAATTTCAACACTCACATAACAGAGAAGATGGGCATTGTGATTAAGGGCTGGCCATTGAAAAAATTTTGCAGTCCCAGTGACATCAATTCCACCATGGAGCTTCAAGTATTATACAATGCTTGGAAGAGTGGGACTACACATTTCTCCAAAATGTCCACCGACAAATGGAGGGCCTGGGGAACATCTTGTCTCACAGATACTTAGGATACACAAGATGAGGAGGGCAACGGGAGTAGAGATGCGGCATCAGCCAATAAAATTATACAAAGTAGCGATGGTCACAGCACTGCAGCACAGGCACAGAAACATGGGTATGATGAAATCATGTTCTCAACAGTCTCTAGAGAAGGTGGCCAAGCTGTCCCCTCTGCCAAAAGGCCACAGAAATATCACTCAGATGCCGGAGTAACTCATGGTCTGAGAAAAAAGAAGAGTACACAACCTAGTACTGAAGTGCAGTAATACAATTGATAGATTATTCATAGCAACTCCAAACATGTGAAAGTTAATGCTTGGTAACAGCAACAAAGTACAGAGTTTTGGTGAGCTAGAGATCAATGTGATAACATGGCTGACAAAGAACATCATTAAAAATGCTGGGTGCCACCAAAGAGCAGAACACAGGGACTGAAGCTCACAGTGGCCTCATAACACAACATGGTAGCTATAAAAACCCTTGACAATGAGGCCAGCACAGCAAAGACTAATAGAAAAAATGACACCCACAATAACTGACATGATGACAGAAGTACCAGGAAACATCAATATGAGAGGGCACTGAAAAATGATAGACAATGTTGATGACAATGAAAACTGGTGGTAAGAGGTTGCAATACCATCTACGAGAGCAATGAGAATGGTCAAAGGTAAATCAAAGGTAAATCAAAGGTAAAATGATGACAAACAAGAAGACAGTTTCAGGAGTGGGCTTGATGCATGGCAGGAATAGAAACAGCAATGACAAATAGCACTGGAGGAGGGTGCAGTGACAGTGTTGGTGGTGGCAATAGCAAAGGGGGAAGAGTGTGGGAAGAAACATGTCGTTACGCACAAGTCTAACAACACACGTGACTTTGTTGATCCAGGTACAAGAGCACGTGATATGCCACATTAGCCACAAGCTCATCGCTGTATCAAACAACAAGCATGCATTCCTGGTCTACACAGCACACAACATGCACTGTAAGACAGAATAAAAGAATGTATTATAAAATTGAATGAAAAAAGTAAAGTAATTGATATACTTATAAGGTAATGTTGTGCTCATTGTGCTGCACAATGAGCACATACCTTTCATAGTGGCAGGAGCAGGGGGGGGCAAATACCATGATGTGCTGACATTAGCCAAGTCTGCCAGCAGTGCCAACATTCTGCTCTTGTACAGGAATTACATAGTACATACCATCTTGGAATTATCATATTTATTGGCAGGTATTATTGGCAGGACACCTGACTGAATAAAGGCAGGCTAACTAGCCAGACACTCACAGGCACTACAGCAGCCTAATTAGCCCCTGCTTACATGAGGTTAAGGTGGTTTTGTGGCTAAGCTATGTAAATGCAGAAACCGCTGGTTGCAATGAAATATTATGTCAGCAATGGGTCATGTGATGCATAAACAGTTCAACATGATGTAAACACAGCCAAACATCATTGCTTTTGGCATTTCTTTCACCATGAAATCTCTGTCCATTGATTAAACCAACCAGATTATCATTTTTTTTTGGGATTAGGTCAATCAACCTGCCAAATCTGTGCTTCTACTAGGTTCAACCACTCCACCATTAGTTATATTTATGCCAAACACTGTCCTGACCTTCCCAAAGCCTCTAGTTGTCATTCATCCATCATTTTCCCCACTAATATGGACCATGCCATATCCTCACAAACCATCTGTCATCACCTGAAAAAGGCTAGTATAAAGGCTATAGTAAAGCAAAATTTCTTCTTTCCAAGCATTATTGGGAAGAAAGATTGGATTCTGCTATAAGCCACCAAGATTGGACTATGGATGATTGAAAGCATGTCATATGGTCAGATAAGATTGAAATCAATTGTATTGGGTCAAATGGCAGGAAATAGGCTTGGAAAAAGGCAGAAGAGGGCCTTAGTAATAGGATTGTACAGGGTGTAGTTAAGTTTGGAGGAGGTTTAGTGATAATATGGGGTTGTATGAGTTGGAAAGGGGTTAGAATGGCTTACAAGATTGATAGTAAGATGGATGCTAACCTCTATGTATAGATTTTAGAGGATAATCTCTAACAAATCCTGGTGGATTTGGATTTTCTCCAGAGGACACTTTCAATAAGATAATGATCTCAAATATACCAGTAGGAAGGCCAAGGAGTGGTTCGAGAAGCATGGATTTGAGGTCATAGTATGGCCTGCTCAGTCCCCAGATCTTAATCCCATAGAACATCTATGATTTATCCTTAAAAGAAGGCTAGCAGAGTATCCTGAGCCACCCAAGGGAATATTGGAACTTTGAGAGACAATTCAAGTAGAGTGGTACAAGATTTGGGCAGAGAAGTGTCAAAAGTTGATTGAGAGTATGCCCACTGCCAATTATCTGCAATCAGACAGAGAAATGGAACAGGTTAACCAAGAAGTTGAAATCTACCTCCACATGTGTTGCCAAAGTAACCCTGAAAAATTAGGCTGATATTTGCCCTATAGCTGACCAATCTGGGACTATCATAACACCTCCTTCTTGTAGTGCTGCTTCTATATTACTCCTTTACACCAAACAATCACCATTCTGGCATTTAGCACATCAATTTCATTTTTTGATACATTCATACTGAAATTCAAGCCAGATGCTGCTCTGTTTACTCCTTCTTCCTCTTTCTTGCTCCAATTCATTTCTTATTCCCTTAGGCCTTTTTTTCTGATTGCTTAGAAGCTATCATTGGCACCTTTTGCACAGGGCTGCTTGATGTAATTCCCAAGCCAGGTACTCCAAAATTTCACTTAGTCCAGGACCACTTATTTTCCTGTAATGACCCATCATATCTCTTACTCAATGCTCTCCTTGACTCCTTATCTTCAATGTTGACTGGAGTACTTTTAGTGACTGCTGGATCCTTCAAAGGTATCCCTGGGTTCTCAAGCAGCCATTTTTGATATAGAAGCAGCACACTGCTGCTCACCCATGTATTGTTACAATTTACTCTTTTCTTTCTTTTCTTTGCTTGATTTACTACACTCATCTTTGCTTTCCTCACTATGTTCATCTTCACTTTAACCCTTTGTCCATGTATGCCATATATTATTCCACTTATGTGTCTTTTATTGCTGACACATCTAGTTCCATTTACAGTGTTCTGCCTATTACTTTCCATACCTGATCCCATTATATGTATGTTACTCATTCTTTTCATATCATCATCCAATGGCATCATGGTTGTCATTTCAACTTCATCATTGTCTGCTGCCTTCACATTGTATGATTCCTTTTGTTCTATTTATGATTGATTCAGCTCTGCTCAGAACACCCTTTGCCTTGTTCACTTTGCACTATATAAATCCTATGACAATACTCCTATGTTTCAGTCTTGATCTCCTCAATCATATCTGAGTATTGTCTCAACTCTTTCTTGTCTACCCTTTACATAAGGGAAGTCCCTCATCATGTCAACCAACATCTTTGCTCCTTGTCCATCTTGATTGCAAGAGAAAGTCCTTCTTGCCTCAGGTATAGATTCTCAGTGGCATACCTTAGCAACACCTGAGTTCCCTTTGTCTTGTCAGTAGCCTATGCTAGCTGACAACACTCTTGACCCTTAGCCTTCTATCTCATACCTTAGTAACAGTGATTGTTTGAGTTATTGCGAACACTAGGATACTTGGGAGCTTTTGAGGCTATGCTAGGCACTACCCATGACTATTGTAACATAAGATCAAGATTACCTTATCAGCTTGCCATTGTGCAGTCAGCTGCCAATCATTGCCTGATGACCCTCCTGTTTATCAACCTCTCATTGGAGTCTTTGAACATCTAACAACCAATCCTCTGACCTTTCAGACAATAATCCAGAACCCTCCTCATGCTTCCCTGAATCCCAAGAGAGCAATCCAAATCTCAATATCCATGTCAGTGACTCTGACAAGGAAACCTGGAACTTATCTGGTCAACTTAGCTCACTTGCTATCCTGCAAGCCAGCCTGGCCTCATTGCTGTTGGATACAATACCAAGGAACCCTTTGCCTAGCCCATCTTCTCTCCAAAGACCAGCTGTTTACATTCCTGTGCCACTTCCACCATCAACCCTCTCACCCAGCACTACTATGTCTAGAACAAACATACCCACTGAACTTTGCCTCAGAAGGCCCTCCACTTTTGATGGATCCTACAATCATGCCATACCCTGGCTCCACAACATAGCCACCTACTGTTTTGTCAATGAGCAAATAGCCCAGTCATGAGTGATAAATGACTAATATGTTGGATGAAGTACCCAAAGGGAATGAGCAAATAGCTAAGGTACAGTGAGTATGTGAGTAGACAATCTAAGAAGGAATATGTGTACCTTAGTTGTGAGTGGTAAATGACTGAGGTGCACAATGTGCTGTGTAAAAGGAAATGATAATGGACTATGTGTGAACAAAGTACTGTAAATGGAAATATAGACTTGGAGCTGTAATATAGGTAATATCAATACTCCCCCTCAGCTAGAGTCAGTTTGAAGAACAATGCCCAGGCATTCTCAAAGCAAAATGAACATAGGTGTAGGTAGAGATTTTGTGAATAGGTCTGCAATATTATCTGATGATGGTACATGTTCCAGTGTGATCTCACCATGCTGTGTAGCTTCCATTAGCCAGAAGTGTGAAATCTTCACATGTTGGCACTGATTTGAGACTTCATAAGGTATAAGTACCATGCAGATGGTGGCTGTGTTGTTGATCCAAAGGGTAGTTGGCTGTAATGGTGCGAGATTGAGTTCATGAAGGAGTTAGCAGAGCCATAGAATTTTGTGTCCTGTATGTATGTATAGCAGCATAGTATTCTGCTTCACCTGTTAACAGTGCGGTTGTGGTTTGCTTCTTTGCTATCAGGCAAATGCACCTGCTCCTAGCACAATGGCATATCTCAAGATAGAGTGGCCATGATTAATAGAACTTGCAAAGTCTAAATCACTATATGCAACTGGATCCAACATCTCCACCACAAGTTAGTGCAAGATTGTGTGTTCCTCTGAGGTAGCAGAAGATGTGCTTGATGCTGACCAGTGCTTTTCTCCTGGGTTTGCAGAAAATTGTGTAATACATTGAACAGCAAATGAGATGTCCAGTCATGTCATTATAGCACAGTGGTTCAGAGTACCAACTGTGTTTTGGTAGGGTATGCATCATATCTGCTCACATTTTTCTAGGAATGTTGGTAAGTCCATGTGTGATAGATGTGAACCAGGTTCTACAGGTATAGTGACAGGCATTGTGGAATCAAGGCCATATGTTGCAAGCATGGAATTGATGTATCACCAATGAGAGAGGGCAATTTTATGGTGTTTGCTATCTTGGATAACCTTGATGCCTAAGATTTGCATGATCTCCCCCTGATCCTTGATGGATACATGTTGTCAGATCTCATTCTTGAGTTTCTCGACCTCAGCTTTGCCAGAGCAGTATAGACCAAGATCATCAACATGGGAGGCGATAATGCAAGTGCCAGTTTCCCAATGCTGGATAAAGACACAGGGATCAGATAAGCAGACAGTAAATCCAAGTTTGGTGAGAATGGCTCTAAGCTTTTTATACCATAGGTAACCAGATTGTTTCAATCCATAGAGTGCCTTGAGCAATAACCACACAAGGTATTCCTTTCCTTTCATCTTGAATCCACAAGGTTGTTTTACATATGCTAGTTGATCTGCAGGCATTTCAATGTTGAGCAAAGCAGAGTCTATATTGATGACATGGATCTTCCAGTCAAGTGTGGCTGCAATGGCACAGAGTAGCCAGATTGACTCAATCTTTGCAACAGGGGCAAACATGTCTTCAAAGTCAATGCCTGGTTTCTGTGTGAATCCACAAGTGACAAGATAAGCCTTGTAGCCTGTGATGTTGCCATCTGGATCATGTTTGATACAGTACACCCACTTTGTGTCAATGGCTTCACAATCAGGGGGTAGCTCAACAAGTTTGTAGGTACCAAGTTGGGCAATAGCTTTGAGCTCATTCTCCATTGCACTTATCCATTCAGTGCAACCTGGTGATATGTCCATGGCTCCTCTCCTGATGCAATATTTGCTTCCTCATCCTCAGCAGGTCCATGGTCGAGGGCACATGCAATTGCAGATTCATCTGCACTTGAGTCTGAGGCTGAATCCTCAGCATCTGACACTCTTTTGAGCTGTCAGACATCATGGGCTTTTGCTGCTGTAGATCGGGTGGATGGTGCTCATGATAGAGGCCTTGCTGGAAGTTAGCGATGTGGAGGTTGTGGCAGGGCTGGTGATTGCTGCAGTAGGGCAGCAGGTAGTGCAGGATGTATAAAATGGGGTTGTTGTGGGGGTTCAGGGTCTTGGCTGATGTTGTCAATGTCCATAGATGTTGATTTAAGGGAACAGTAGGAGAATTGGTACTCCCCCTCAGCCTGGAACCTGTCCTGTACATCAGTCACATTATCAAATGTGACATGAGTGGATACTTGAACAGACCAGTTTTTGGGATGGTAGATCCTCCATCCTTTCTAAATTTCTGAATATCCTACAAATAGTGCACATTTTCTTTGGGGTCTAGCTTACAGCAAGTGGGAGTGTCATCAAGCACATAAGCTGTGCAACCGAACAGGTGGAATCAAGATAGGTCCATTTTCTTTCCATATTGCTTCTCATATGGTGTCATATTGGATAGAAAACATGTTGAGCGGTGGTTTCATGATTGATAAGGAAGCAATTTAAGAGTTCTGACATACCATTCTGTTCTAGCATGTGTGGGTTATAGTTTCCTAGCATATTCCCAGCTCTTTCATATACATAGTCTATTAGTTCAATAGGTATTCACCACCATTGTCCATGCAGAATGCCTTGATCAGAGACTGTCCACTGGACTTCTCAACTTCTGCTTTCCATGTTTGGAATGCTTCAAACATGTTGCTTTTGTGGCATAGAAATGCAATCCAAACCCATTGTGAGAAATTGTCAGTAAAGGTAATCAAATAGCGCCATCCAGACATTGTCTGGACTGGTGCAGGACCCCAAAGATCTGAATGTACAAGGCCAAGAAACTGGCTCGCTCTACCACTCTCTGAAAGTGGAAATATAATCTTGCCTTGCACACATAATGAACAGATAGGCAGCTCAGTATCAAGCCCTGTCTTCAGCATTGAGTGCAAGGATTGGTAATTAAGGTGTCCAAGTTTCTGGTGGAGTGCTTCAAGTTTCAAAAGAGGGGTGACAGTAGCAGAATGAGTATGGTCTTGTCTTGCAGTTTTGATGTATCTAGGTGATATAGGTGATCAGTGTGCATCAGAAAATCACTTTTTGCTATGGAGTGCTGGCTAGCTCTGGCTAGCTCCACCCAGCAAGATCTACTAGTCCATAGTATATTGAAAAAAAAAAATCCTGCCTATAAACCTCACTTAAAATTTTCACCATTCATTATTATCATCAAGCATGTACACTTGAAGTGGCTGCCCTGACCATTTTAGTCCAACTGCCTATATGGCAGTGCAAAAATGTTTGAGAAAAAGTGTGTCCTGCTTATGTGTCATGTCATAGTGAAAATAATAGACTTTGATTTGTTAAGAAGATCTTGTACTATTTGTCCTCCATCCTTTACCTTGAAGGTGATGCAGCGACCAGCACCAAAGAGTGTGTAGCAATCAGCATCATCAAGTCATGATACAGAGATTATTGATGGGGATAAGAATAGGACATGGCACACATCTTGGAGTTTGAGTTGTGATATGTTTCCAGTGGGTAAAGTAGCCATTAGCTGTACTTTCCCTCAGCCAGATATGGTGGTACAACTATCACCAAAGCCATTGATGTTGCCTGAGGAGGCAAAATATGCCATAAACTTTGAGTGGTCCAGGAAAATATGTGTTGATGCACTGGAATTGATGATTGGCACTGGGTTTGCTGTATGTGCACTGTATGTGTGATTCTCAGTGTTGGTGCAATAGTTTTTATACTTTTAATTTAAGACATAGGATCTCATATTTACCAGTAGATATTTGGTCTTGTTTGGTGCTACAAACAAAGATATACATGACTACATTATATCTGAGTTTGAAAATCTTCACACACTGTGACTTCGTGCTTACATCACCATAAGATGTCTTTCTTCCCTTAGAAGAGTAATTAAACTTTCTAACCATATTCTCAGGATACTGACAGAGTAGGCATAGGTCTCATTACTTATTCATATGCTGGTGTGATCTCCCAGGGTATCCAGACCTCATAAAGTCCATTAGTGGTCATGTATTCAAACTTTCTTCTACTACCACTTGTTTTGTTCATTATTTTATGTCAATTTGTAAGATGGAACATACTGTCCAACATCATTAAAATACTCTTAAATGTCACTAAACATTCCATGTATTATAATACTGTTCACTTTGACTTAAATCCTTGATATACAGTGAGCAACAAAACTGATGCAATGTTTGTAGCATTTTGATTGAAGCATGAATATTGAGAGCCCTGTTGATGCTAGACCCCCTAACCTAGGTATCATTGGGAAGCCCTGATCAAGGGCTTTCCAATGGTATATGGGTTTATTATGTAATGCTTACTATATCGGGAAATATTTCGAAATTGATGTGAGGTACTCATTGCATCAGTTTTGTTGCTGGTATATGGGTATCACAAATTAGTATGAAGTGTATCCTCCTTTGGCTTTGATGACCTCCTGAACTCTTCTAGGCATGCTCTCAATCAATCTCTGACACTCCTCCACCCCAATCTTATACCATTCCACTTTAATCCTCTCCCAAAGTTCCAATATCCCCTTAGCTGGCTCAGGATACTCTGCAAGTCTTCTTTTGAGGAGAAACCATAGATGTTCTATGGGATTAAGGTCTGGAGACTGAGCAGGCCATACCATGACCTCAAATTCATGGTCATCAAGCCACTCCCTAGCCTTCCTACTGGTGTGCTTGGGGTCATTATATTGCTGGAAGATAATGTCTTCTGGGGAAAATCCATAATCCACCAGAGTTTGTTGGAGTTCATCCTCCAAAATCTGCACATAGAGATCAGCATCCATCTTACCATCAATCTTGCAAGCCATTCCAACACCTTCCCAGGTCATACAGCCCCATAGCATCACTGATCCTTCCCCAAACTTAACTGTTCCCTCCACAATCCTGTCACTAAGACCCTCTCCTGCCCTTTTCCATGCCCTTTTCCAGCCATCTGACCCAATGCGATTAATTTTGGTCTCATCTGACCATATAACTCGCTTCCAGTCCTCAACAGTCCAATGCTGATGGCTTAGAGCAAAGTCCATCCTTGCTCTCCTATGATGCTAGGCAAGAAGAGGGCGTTTTTGCTTCACTACAGCCTTCATACCAGCTTTCTTCAAGTGGCGGCAGATGGTCTGGGGGGAGATAGAATGGTTCTTCACTTCTTGAAGTGTTTTGGTCACCTGAGCTGCATTCTCAGCCTTCCCAGATTCAATAAGATGAATAGCATGACATATATTAGTAGGAGAAATGATGGAAGGACAACCACCAGAGGCTTTGGGTAGGTTGGGAAGATGTTTGGACCTGAGTCTACTAATAGTAGATTGGTTGAGACCAGTAGATTGAGCAATTTGATGGGTTGATTGTCCCAATTCCAAGAGAGAGATAATATGATGAGTTTGGTCAACTGAAAGAGATTTCATGATGGTGGTTATGGACAAAGTGATAGTGTGTGTGTTTGTTTGTATCATGTTGAACTTATTACATGTCACATGATCCATTGCTTATGTAATAACCACTTGCAATATGCATTTTGAATACTTTAGAGTGTCAGCAACAAAACTGATGCAATGAGTACCTCACATCAATTTCGAAATATTTCCCGATATAGTAAGCATTACATAATAAACCCATATACCATTGGAAAGCCCTTGATCAGGGCTTCCCAATGATACCTAGGTTAGGGGGTCTAGCATCAACAGGGCTCTCAATATTCATGCTTCAATCAAAATGCTACAAACATTGCATCAGTTTTGTTGCTCACTGTACAAATTGTAGCCAAGAAACAATGACCCTTTCTTGGAATTAGTCATTAGGAGACCTGGTCTATGCTCACAAGAAGAGGACTACAGAGGGCTAGATGAACATAACATACTCTGACTATGTCAGAATGATTACCTAGGATAAGAAAAGAGCATATCATTATATAAAAAACCATGTCAGAGGCTGTAGTAATAGACTAGCAGTAGAAGCAATAATGTTTAGGTGTCTTTTCTTCATGATATGAAGCTGTATCACTTGATAGAGAGTTGGATATGCTTCCAAAACACAGGGTATGATCAATGGTCATATTTTCATTCAGATTTTGAAGGATGACTTATAGCATACCATAAAATATTATAGGTGGAATTTCATTAATAGCATTTTTCAACAAGATAATAATGTCAAGTATCCTTTTAAAAGATCCAGCAATGGCATAATAAGTGGTGATGTGGGTCTGTGACATGGTCTATACACTCTCTGAACCCAAACTCCTCTGAATAGCCTTGGCAGCATCTCAAGAGAGCTTGATTACTCTCTTAAGGGAAAAAAGACATCTTATGGTAATGTAAGCATGAAGTCACACAGTGTGTGAAGATTTTCAAACTCAGATATAATGTAGTCATGTATATCTTTGTTTGTAGCACCAAACAAGACCAAATATCCACTGGTAAATATGAGATCCTATGTCTCAAATTAAAAGTACAAAAACTGTTGCAATGGGGTCATTGATTTAAAATATTCATATCTTGGGATCCTGTGAACCAAATCACATGACCCAAGGGCCATTTTGTAGCCAAGCAGGAGTACTATCTTTCATCCTACCCAACCTAAGTGAAACTCTCACCCATGTTTGCAGTGCACTTCGCACACTGTGTTGCATTTAGTTATTGCAATGGTTTTTGGAGTCACTGTAGATAAGCATAAAGCATCCTATTGGATGATAAGGTATGAGTTGTAATGAGTTATAGATAAGAGCATAGCCTTGCACTGCTGTAATGAGTCAGTGATAAGAAAAATGAAAGATAGAAGTGTAAATGTGTGATATTGTGGCAATTAATTGGATGTGTTCCTTTAGACAGCATTGACATGAGGCATGGTTTATGTCATAATATCTTAGAATAGATTGAAGGTGAAATCTGTTAAGGGTTGAAACACTGAAATCATAACACTACCTCCTGTCTGATAATCAGACTCCGGATGATCTGTTTTATAGTTTAAATGGTGAATTCCTAAACTATTATTGAGTTTGGGTTCAGTTGCTTGTTCATAGTTTCAGAACATGGAGTTAAATTTCATATATGTGGTTTTGCTTTATTTTTAGGTTTTGTATCAAGAGCCAGACCTTATCACCTTTCTCATAGGAAGGGGATTCTGATCTTAATTTATCTACAACATTTTTCATATGTTCTGCTGCTTTGTCTATATTAGATTTCGTTTGCTCTAGAATCTCAGAGAAGTCCATGATAAAATTCTGAGCAGCAGAAATTTAGTAGCAGTGTGTTTCTTGCTGTTGTATGAGAATTGGGCTAAGGGGAGCCAATTGGACCATGTATTATCCTTCTCTGCACAGAACATGCAAAGATATTGTTGTACTTCTTGCTCCATTCATTCTGATAGTCCATGTGTTTGTGGATAATGTGTAGTGCTTAATTTGAGTGTTATTTTTAACCCTGAGCATATATCTTTCATAAGTTGGGAAGTGAATTGTGGTCCTCTATCTGATATGATGGTTTTAGGGAGGCCATGATGTTTTCATATGTGTAAGAGATATAATTTGGCAAGATCCATAAATGAGCATATTTTGTGGTAGGGAATGAATTTGACTGATCCACAACCATGAGAATGGAATCATAGGAGTGCAAAAGTGGGAGATCTGTGATAAAATCTACTAAGATATCTTCCCATCGTAATGACAGAGTTTCTAAGGATTGCAGGAGACAAACAAGCACATCTTTCACAATGTGAGACATAAGTTTTGACTTCTTTGTTTATTTGAGGTCAAATATAGGTTTGGGAAAGAAGTTCTAAAGTTTTGTTGTAACCAGGGTGTCTGGCTTCAGGTGTGTCATGAAACATGGTTATGGATTTTGTGCATAAAGCATCAGAAATGAAGATTCTACCCCCCTTTCTAAGGAAGGTGTCCTTGACTGAATATTTAATAGATAAAAGAGGTTTCATGGCATTAGGTGATAATTTCATAGTTTCATGCTGTATGTCAGAGAGAAATTGATTGCTATTGTAAAGGAGAGTGACAGCTGATCGAATCTTAGATAGATCCATGAGAATGATACCTTTGTTATTGTCTTCAATTCCAATCATGTGATCTTCTCATCTGCTTAATGCATCTGCTTTTCCCACAATTACACCTGTGGTGCCAAGTGAAGTTAAAGCATGAGATAATGGGCCTATCTCACTTGTCTTTGGTTAAGATCTTGGTAAGTCATGAGCCATGTCAGGTTTTGGTGGTCATTCTATATTTCAAATTCATGTTTTGCACCTTCTAGATATGGTACCATAGTTCGAGTGAACAGATAACCAAGAGCATTTCTTTATAGGCTATTGGGTAGTTCCGTTCTTCTGGGATCATAGAGTGGCTATTATAAGCAACAGGGTGCCATAATCCTTCTTTTTCTAAAGATAGGACTGCTCTAGTAGCAAAATCTGATGATGAATTGCATTTGATATGATATTTGGCATTCTGATCTGGATAAATAAGGATAAGAGCTGTCATAAATGCCTGTTTTAGCATATGGAAAGCTTTGTCACAAGTGAAGGTCCATTCAAATTTCTGAGCTTTCTTAGTTAGGTCATGTAAGGGACATGCAAATTTTCCATAATCTTTAATGAACCTGTGATAGAAGTTGACAAGTCCAAGGAAACTGTGAACATGTTTGACTGAGAAAGGAACAGGCCATTCAGTTACTCCTTTGGTCTTTTTGTTGTTCATTTTTATTCTGTTAGTGCTCACGATCATTCCAAGGAAGTCCATTTCTTTTATATGGAAGAAGCATTTTTCTGGTTTTATGTATAGATCATTATCTTGAAGGCATTTTAGCACTTTGAGCACAATTTTGTGATGTTCTTCATAATTATCAGTATTTGTGAATATCATAAGATCATTGATGTAAATGACAATGATGCCATTCATATCAGGAAAGATTTTATTCATCATGGTTTGGAATGTGGTGGGGGAGTTGCATAATCTGAAGTATATGATGATGGGTTCAAATGAACTGGTGGCAGACAAAGGCTGCTTTCCATTCATTGCCTTCTTTGATAACATTATTGTATTTCCCCTATTAGAGATCCATTTTGGTAAATAGCTTAGCATCTTTTAGTTTGTCCACAAGCTGCAATACGAGTGGCAAGAGATAATTATTTTTGCTTGTATGTTCATTTAGGCATCAGTAGTTCTGAACCATGTGTTTCTTTCTGTCTTTCTTGGGATAAAGAATGCCATGGATGTCTGTTCAGATTTAGAGGGTCTGATACAACCTTTATTTAATTGGTCATCAATGAATGTGGAAACCTCCTCTTGTTTGGTAACAGAGAGAGAGGTATTCAGCAACCCTTCTTTGGAATGAAAGACTCTTTTAGGTCAATGCTGTGATCCCATGGTTTATGCAGCAGGATTCTTTTAGACTCTGTTTTTCCAAATAATTTTGCATATTCTCATGGAACCATCTCTTCAAGAGTGCATTCCTCAGGAGGAGAAGGTGGAGTTTCCATGTTAGCAGAAAAAACATGAGCTTCTGCTATTGAGTTTGCAGAAGCAAGTTCTTCTGTGATTATGGAATCCAAGACATTGTCTTTGTCTTGTGAGCGACATGACTCAGGGCATCCCCACATTATAACCATTCCTGACATCCAGTCTATATGGAGGTTGTGGTGCTTTAACCATGTGAATCCGAGGATAAGGTCATTCTTTCCAATGTTGGTAATTTCGGCATCTAATTGATCAGGATCTAGGTAGCATGACTTATGGAGCCTGCTTCATTCTTGGTTCTGTCCACATTAAAGACTTATATTGATTGTGGAAATTTGTGATGTGGGAGATTGTATTTAATGACATAGTCCTCATGTATGTATGAAGATCATGTTAGCTCCACTGTCTAATAATGCTTTGCATCAACATAGCCAATTTGATTTACTAGGGATACTAGAATTAGCAAGAAGATTTGTTTTTCCATATAGATAGATCTAATGAAAGACCACCCATCAGGTATTTTTGTTGTGACAGAATTAAGCATGGGACTATTGTGTCTACTGTGCTTGTGAGAAATGCTGTTAACAGTTTTCTGTTGTTTTTCTATTTTTAGCAGTTTATCTTCTTGCTTAAGAGTTTTATTGGATGAATATTTAAAGTTGAAACCTAATGAGATAGAGTTTTCATCTTCTTTCAAAAGGGTTTGGTGAATGTGAGATCCCAGTTTACTCAGTTCACTTTGTCTTTTTCCTTTTTATTCTTGTTTTATACATGTTGAAATAATATGCCTGCACTTCCTTGGGTGTCATCCCTCATATGGCAGCAAAGGGGTCCTTAGCTGGTATAGATGGGGTAGAAGAGGAAGTAGTGGAAATGGTTTGCTTCTCTTCCTTTTTAGTGGATTGTGCCCTTTTTGTCTGGAAACACAATGCCTTGTGGTTTCTGGCATAGTACTTGTATTCACTGCATTGCACTTTGGGTTTGGGACACATTTTTAGATAATGTCCTGTCTCCTTGCAGTTATAGCATTTGGGGATTCTTTTTCCCACATGCTTTACTTCTCTGCTGGTGAACCATCCTTCTTCATCTTTCTCATAAGTGGTAGGCCCTATGTCCATTGTGTTGGGTCCCTTTTATGTGAGGATTTCCTTTCTCTGTGGATGAAGTTTAGAGCTTCAAGAGAGTTCCCCACTTGTCTTATCAAGGCTAGGTAATTTGTGACAGCTTTATTGCAGTCACTTTCATATTTGGGTGCTAATGGATCACACCACATTGGTTCTTTCAGGGTGATTCTTGTGCCATTCCTGAAGATTTGATAGATGAGACTATGGGCTGTGTTTGCCTCAAGGAGTCTAATGGCATGAGAGGGGTTGATTTTGGCTTGATGCCATAGAGATTCCTCTACCCTTGTGATTCCTTGTACAAGGTGTTCTAGCTTGGTTCAAGCCCAGCCTACCTTGTTGTTTTGTTGAAACATTCCTTCTATGTCAATGACAAGTTGTCCCTATGTTAGGGTGTTTCCTTGTGCTAAGTGAGTTTTGGCAAACTATGAAGCTTTCTGTCCTTTTAGGCTAGATAGGATGGGGACCATGGCTGAGTATGAGCTGGGTGGGATAGACATTTGGTTTATATTAATCCATTCTTTAATCTTTGCCCACCATTCTTTGAATCTAGTGGTTTCTCTGTCAAAGATCCCAGGGTCTATAAAGATTTCAACTTTGGAGGGGTTCCTTGGGGCATTCTGAAGGTTGTAGATGAGCATGAAAAGTTCACTGATAAGAAAAGTAGCCACAATGAAGCAGTCTTGCATAGTTCAGTTAGTATCATTCATCTGGGCTGTAGCCATAGTAAAGTTGAATGACATATTTTAGTTGTTTGAGTTGTTATCCCAATCACCTGCATTAACCAGTGCTTGCCAGGCGGTATTGGTGATAGTGGGAGTGAAGTGGTAATGAACTTCTTTGGCTTGCTATTGCTCATAGGGTGAGTATAGGGTGAAGATGAATGTGTTTTCATTTAATTGAAACCTGAAGTTCAAGGATTGTTGATAGTCGATAAGGTTTTTGGCAATGTGGTAGAAACCAATGATAACAGTTATTGTGATTATGAAGACGGAGATAAGGAGTGCATAAAAAAACATATATTATTTCCTGAAGATATCTCCTAGGAGTTTTGAACACATTCCTGGCTCTTAGTCTAGGGTAACCATTTATATATGTATCTATCTCTGAGTTGTATTCTCCTTTATTCCACAGGAGTGATATAGTTGTTTGGGTCTCCTGTACTTCCTTCTGACTTTCTCTCTCACATTTGATACATGGGGAAGGTACATGGAGTGAGAGAATGATTGGTGAGATTTCTCTTTTCACCTCTGGTGTTACAATCATGTTTCACTCCTTATCTTTTCGCCTTCCTACTCAAGCTCTACTCTATTATACAAGATACTTCATTATCTATTATGGCACACTTCGCCTCATGTCAAGGCTGTCCTCAGGACCTAACCTCATTGGCTGCCACATCATGATATTTATATCATCATCATTAGACACATGTTATCACATGCTGTCATAACCCATGCACAACACATGTGTATTCACACATTATCTCTTATCTATGATTCCATATGACTCATGTCTATTATTAAAGCAGTGCTTATCTCATAACATGCTTATACCACATTGTTACAGCATTGTTTTTATCTATGACTCACATACATGCTGATACCTCATGTATTCTCACCTTATCATCCAATCAGGACAATATTCCTTATCTATGTAATTCATACTCAGATTAGAACTCCGATGTACTTTTAGTATATAAGACTTGAATCCAGCACCCAGGAAACTCTAACAAAGTTCACCTTTGGGTTTTCTCCCAATAGTCTCTGACTGAGTCTTCCTCCATAGTTCTCACCTCACTCATCAGACTCCACTTGCATTTATCCTCTTAACACTGACTACAACCTCCCACAAGTTCCCTCATAGTCCACATTTGTTCTATGTTGTTATATCTGGTTCCTCAGTAGGATACTATAATGCCAGACTGTTAGACCAGGTAGACTCTCTGGCACTGGAGTAGTCTGGGAAGGAGGGAATGTCCCTGATGAAGTGCTCTAGAAGAGCATGGAAGATGTTTCTGTCAGTACAATCCTCAGGATCAAGGTCCTCAAGAGTGACAACTTCTGCAAGGTATGCCATGTCAAGAACATTGGTATTGATGTGGGACTCATAGAAGATATCCTTAGCTACAATAATGGAGAGGGGTAAGGCAGGCACTGGGAGAGTGGTCTCAGTTAAGAGTACACTCAGCTACCCAAAGGTACACTGTCTGCTTCTGCATTCAAAGACCTTGAGTCTTAATTTGATATGACTTATTGGGAGCTAGACTTTCTCTTTGACTTTCAAAGTATGTGACTTACTTATGTGCTGCTTGATTTATTTCTTGAAGGGGGCTATAATGAGGTTGAAGGGACTTGATAGTAGTGTTCAATGGCAAATAATGCAACAAAGTTCTAATGAAACAACCTAGAACAAGGCCTAGACTGTAAAGTGTAGTGGATGAAGTGAGAGGGGATTTAGTCCAGTCAAAGAAACAAAAACTCCAAGAGAATTTTGTTAGAATCCTCTGGCTTCAATTCTTGGGGTTTATATACTACATGGATGTTGGACTTCTAAACTGAGTACTAATTACATAGATAAGAGCATAGCCTTGCACTGCTGTGATGAGTCAGTAACAAGGGAAATGAAGATAGAAGCGTAAGTGTGTAATATTGTGACAGTTAATTGGATGTGTTCCTTTGGACAGCCTTGACATGAGGCATGGTTTATGTTGTAATATGTTAGAATACATTAAGAAATCCATCAAGGGTTGAAACATTGAAATTATCACAGTTACCCTGGAAATTAGAGAAAAGTTTCATACAGTGACTCCCAAAACTGTTACAATGTTTAACCCTAACACAGTGCACAAAGCACACTGCAATCACCCGTGGGAATGTCACTTAGCGTTGGTGAGACAAATAATAGTACACACTCCTGGCTGCCTATTAGTACCTGGATCATGTGATTTGAGCTAGTGGCTGTGGAGATATGGCCAATTTAAAACAGGAACTACATTGTAACGGTTTTGTCACTTTTGTTAATAGATAGGGTATTTGGTATATATCAATACTTTGTGTATCCTCCTTTGGCTTTAAGCACTGCCTCAATCCTCTTAGGCATGCTTTTAATCAATTTCTGACACACCTCAGCTGGTATCTTGTCCTATTCCTCCTGAGTCCTTTTCCATAACTCCTCTATCTCCTTAGGGGGGTTTTCACACTTTGCAAGCTTCCTTTTGAGGTAAAGCCAGATATGTTCCATGGGATTGAGATCTGGAGACTGTGCAGGCCACACCATAGTCCTGAAATCCTGGTTTCTAGCCACTCCTTGACCCTCCTGCAAGTATGCTTTGGGTCATTGTCCTGTTGAAAGATGGTATCAGGAGGATTAAGACCATAAAACTCCAGGGTAGCCTGGAGCTCATCCTTCAAAATTTGAAGGTAAAGGTCACCACCCATCCTACCATCAATCTTAGTAGCATACCTAATGCCATCCCAAGTCATACAGCCCCATAACATTAGAGAATTTCCTCCAAACTTGAGAGTTCCTTTAATCAATCTATCACTAAGGCCCTCTCCTGCCTTTTTCCATGCCCATTTGCAACCATCTGACCCAAGGCAATTGATCTTAGTCTCATTAGACCATACCACCTGTTTCCAGTCCTCCAGCATCCAATATTTATAAGCATGGGCAAAGTCCAACCAAGCCTTGTGATGCTTGGCAGAGAGTAAAGATTGTTTGGACTTGACTACAGCCTTTATACTAACTTTTTTCAAGTGACGACAAACTGTGTTAGGATGAAGAGGCTGATTGGTAATAGTGGAGAGGGCTTTGGTGACTTGGACTACATTCTCTGCCTTGTTGCTAAAGATAAGACGAATAGCATGGCGGACATTGGCATTAGAAAGCTTTGATGGGCGACCTCCAATGGACTTCTGAAGGTCAGAATGCTCCTTGGAATGAAGCCTCCAGATATCAGCAGTGCTGACACCTGTGCTAGAGGCAATGGAGCCAATGGAATGGTCAAAATCAAGTTGAGAGAGGATGGTATTTTTTTGAGTGACAGAGAGATCACATGATGGTAGTGGTTGAAAGACAAGCAGCATGGGAACATATTTAGACTCAGACACTATGTTTATATGTGTATCTTTGTTTGTAGAACCAAATAGCACCCACAATCCTTTTGTTTTATTCAGATCCCATCAAATATTATGAAAGTGACAAAACTGTTACAATGTAGTTCCTGTTTTAAATTGGCCATATGTCCACAGCCACCAGCTCAAATCACATGATCCAGGTACCAATAGGCAGCCAGGAGTGTGTACTATTATTTGTCTGACCAATGCTAAGTGACATTCCCACGGGTGATTGCAGTGTGCTTTGTGTACTGTGTTAGGGTTAAACATTGTAACGGTTTTGGGAGTCACTGTATCTAGAATAACTAGTTTGAGGGTAATTGGTAGAGAGTGACATTAAGGGAAGGCATAGGGTCTGCATGCTCTTTGCCCTTATTTGAGGGTAGGAATTGTGACAAGAGAAGCAGGGGGTCCTTGCATGGGTGAAGGTGATGATATGGTTTTAGGGATAGTCCCTGACTGGCTTGGTATGCCCTGTACCTCCCTCCCCCTGGTGAAAAAAGAACTAGCTTGGGGCTGGTCCACTTCCATTGGATGTCCAAGGGAGGTCATTTAAGCCTGCTTGAGTTGATGCCTCAGCATGTACAGATAGGAGTGTGGGCACAGAAGCATCATAAGTGGCATATTTTGATCAAGCAATCTTGTTGTGTACCTTGTTAAGGTCATAATGGAGGTTGTATTGATCTTTATTATCCTATTGGGCATGATCATAGACAATGTGGTAGGATTCACACCTACAGAGATTGGCAAAGTGGTCTGCCAGGTCATTCAATGTTTCTATGAATGAGTGTGAGGGCTCAACCATTGCCAGAGCAAGATACATGACATACCTCCTTGTAATCTTGTTCATGACAGATGATTGGGAGAGTTGGGTGGACCTGCCACTGTTTGACAGATTGTCAGCAACACTTGTCATCATGTTGAGGAGAGGAGGATTCATGGCACCATTTAGAGCAAACATGATTGTGTGACAATGTGGTATTGTATTGTGTATCCTGTGATTAATAATGACCATGAGAGGAAGAAGGGGAGCACGATGACACACAAGGTAAGGGAATAGTGGGTGGGAATTGGGACATGATTTGTTGTAGATGGTAGGTAAAAGTTGGGAGAAAAGGAGGAAAGATATGTTAATGCTAAGTATAAAAAATAAGCAAAATCAAAGCAAACTTGAAAAAGTGGTTGAGATCAAATCCAATTTAACATGTGGTACCAGTAGAGAAAAGAAAAGGAAAAAAGGAGATTGGCAAAGGTAATCTAGACTACAAGTGGCAGTGTGGTGTTTTTCTGTGGACTTTTGTGATTTTTTTTTGTTCTACTGTTTTAGTATTTTAGTTTGGTATCGTCCGTATCAACAAAATAAACTCTTTGGTGGCACTTTGCTACTGGACTTCACTTCATGAAGTTTTTGCACACTCTGGCATGCTTTTGCCTTGCCTGGGCAATTGATGGATTTGCATTATACCTTTTAAATCAAGATATCAATCTAGAGCCTCAAGCTTTTTGCAATAGAAGCTTGGCTTCTAGATTGAATTTCCAAGATTTCACCAGATGAGAAACTCAACTTTGTTCCCTGTCCATTTATGGGCAAGTATTTTATTCATGAGCCATTCTTCCTTGTTGGTTAAGCTAACATTGTAGAATGTTTAAGCTTTCCTTCAAGGGAATAGCTCATTGTTATTCAGCTTGTGTCATTGCAGTAATGTGATGTGAAACATTGAATGATTCCATTGTTTCTTCATTCCTTCTGGGAGATCCAATGTGTATGTATCTATTATAGATTGATTGATCTGCAAGATTTTCATTGGTCTAATGAACTAAGACACTAATTTCCTAGCCCTCACCTTGGGCATTGCCAAATGTTGTATGGACAAATATGCCAGGTCTCCTACTTGGAGATCCTGACTCTGTCTGCTTCCCATTGGCCTGATGGACCTGCATCACTTGGCTCTCAATAATGGCATTATATGCTATTTCAAGATTTTCTCTTGCTTGTTGTATGAACAATTGGACACCAGGGGCAGATGAGGGAGTACCTTTATTCAGTCTTGCATTAGGACAGGCATGTACCTGTAGTTCAGCTCAAATGGAGTGAAGCCCATCAAGCTGCTAATGCTCAAGTTTATGGCAAACTCTGTCATGGGCACCTTGTCCACCTAGTCCATCTGGTCTGGTTACACAGTCATTTGTAGAACCTGCACTATGTTTCATACTGCTCGTTTTGATAAGTCATTAGTCAGCAAATAAAATGCCATAGACATAAGCAGCTTTATTTCTAGCTGCCTGTGTAACTCATGCCAGAAGGCAGATGTGAACTTTGCATCTCAATCCAAGATGATTGTCTCAGGAATGCTATGAAGATGAGTTCAGATGATACAGAATGATCCAAAGGTGGTCATGCTCAAGGCAAAGGTTTTGCTCTCCTCTATAATTGGTTGTATACATCAATCTCTCCTCCTCTTTGAACAAAGAGTAGTGCCCAGGGTTCTCCTGGATTTTGGCAAATACCAAGTCGTTTGCATATCCTTTGTCCACTGCACTCCAAAACTTAGACAAGTTCCCATAAGTCACTAGTGAAGTTTTGGCTATCTCAGCTGATTTGAGAACAGCAAGGTTCTCTTCCACTATCATGGATGGATACTCCTCCATTCTCCTTTCTATTGCAGTAGTATAGAAGTTTACAATAGTTATAGCCTATGTTTTTCCTGCTTTCTAGCATGTCCTATCACTCCTTATTCTATTTACCATTGACTTTGTATTAGTCCAGTTTTGTTTTAGCATTTACAGATCATCTGAACCCAATCCAAGTCCAATCCAAGTCACCATGATCCAATCCGGTTTCATTGTATATGCTCTGCCTTATTTATTCTAACTTGTTCTATCTGATTGGACCTTATTTAGATTGTTCTTCTTATAACACACTTTTTTCTTTTGTGAACTATAAGGTTTCAACATTTCTTTCCTTACATACCCATCCTACATTGATTCTGTATGTTTACCTAGGGTCAGATTGCCTTTGACAGTCTTGGGTTGTGCCCAGAACTATAAAAACTATGTTTTCTGACATTGAATAGATCTTTCTGCATTCAGGAAATTACCTGGCTACTCTCCTGTGTGTAAAGTGGGCTGGACATTGTTCCTCATCTTTCATTTCACTTCATTTCATTATTCTGTTGTGTCTTATCATCTCAGATTATTCTTTTATTGCCTTGACTCTATCTGGACTGTCTTTCCTACAATTGTCTTTCATTCAAATTGTTCAGCAAACTCTATGGTGCATCAACAAACCCTTATCCTTCAATCCTTCTATTATAACCCCCCTTGGCTCTAAGTGTTTTAAGGTCTAACCATCAATCTTGTGGAAAATTGTCCCCTTCTGGGTCTAGTTGAACATCAGTGTTTAACTATTTAATCTCCTCAGGAGAGTCTTCTTCTTCTCATTTATGTGTAGTATCAAGAGAAACAGTCAGCTACTCAGTTTTCTGAGCCTTTTGCATAGACAAAGTCTCCATTGAATCTCAATATATAGTTGAGCCAGCAGATTTGCCTTGTAGACAGTTTCCACTGTGTTCTTAGGTATCTGAGTGCTTTGTGATCCATCACAATTGTGAACTTGAAGCCTAGGAGTTTGTCCTCCCACTTCATCAATGCCTCTGAGCCAATAATTGTCAGGGTTTCATGCTCAAATGTGTGATAGTTTTTCTGGGCATCACTTAGCTTTTTTGACATGAAGCCTGCAGGGTGACATGTCTTCCACTTGGACCCTTGTCTGTATAATTCTCCAATCCCATAAAGGGATGTGTCACAGACAAGCTATATAGGCTTGGCCTTTCTTGAGTCAATGGGCCAGGGGATTGTGAACTTGCATGCCAAGTCTTTGATCATTTGAAAGCACCAGTCATGTACTTCACTCCAAGATTCCAGTCAGTGGAGTAGTATATACTAAAACATCTGAAATAAATTGAGCCAGGTACTTGACCAATCCAACAAACCTCTGTGCTTCATTGAGGGAGTGGGGAGTTCTTTAACTCTGGACATGCAACATCTTGTCCAGATTGGCATGAATGCCCTTCTGGTTGATGATGTGACCAAGGCAGTCCACTTGGTCTGCATAGAGCTCACACTTCTCTTTTCCAGGATAGAAGTCTGCCTTTTGAAACACTTCAAAAACTATCTTAAGGTGATACTCATAATTAAATTCTCAATGGCATTGCTGAAAACATGTTGCTGAAAACAAATATATTGTTCAAGTACATGTATATAACACAACCTACAGTGGCTCAAACAACTGTCCTAATGTTTGCATGTTTTTCACTAAATGCAATGAAACGCAGCAACCACCAAACCTTACCCAAACATGTGGGAATATGAAATATAGTACATACTCCTGGCTTTCTATTGAATCAAGGGTTAAAGGATTTGAATAGGATTTGATGAAATGGCAATCATTTCAAAATGATTACTCATTGGGACAGTTTGTTGACTTTATATAAATGTAAGTATTTAATATTTGATATGACCTCCTTTGCCCTTGATAACTGCTTCTAATCCATATCTGATGCTATTCTGTATAAATATTCCCTCACTCCTTTACTAACCTCTCCTATAAATGGTAAACTCCTTTAGGGGCACCTTTATAAGCTGAAAGTCATTTTTTGAGATTATTTCAGGTATGTTCAAAGGAAGTAAGGTCTAGAGACTGTACAGGCCAATCTAAAGATCCAATCTATTGATCTTTGGCCCAGGTCTGAACTCTTTTAGAGGTATGTTTGGGATCATTACACATACTCTTGTTTGTATGACCTAATCCTATTGACTTTAGTCTCATTTAACTATACAACCCTTTTCCTACCCTCCACAGTCCAATGCTAGTATTTGAAAGCATAGGCCAATCATCCTTTCTTGTAACCCTTGAAGAGAAGAGGTTTTTGTTCTCTACCATAGCTTTCAAAGAGGCTTCCTTGAGGGTATTTCTGACTGTCTCCAATAATGATCTATAGTACAATAGCCCTTTTGCTGATAAATGAAAATTTTGAAGGGTGACCACCAAGATGTTTAGTCTTGTCTAGCTGGATTTCCTGAAGGACCCTAGACACTGTAGACTTGCCCAGACCAGTTTTAGAGGTTATGTTATTGGAAGAAAGCTTAAGGAAAGGAAAGAAGGCAATATTGTCCCTTAAGAGCTAGAGATAGGTTTCATAATGATGATAGGAAAGTTACTATAAAATGGTGGGATTTATATGGTGTTAGCTAATGATAGTTACATAAATATAACATAATAGAACCATTATCAAATGTATGTAAGTACTTTCCAACATGTTAGGGTCTAATATATGTAATCCAAACTTAAAGTCAAAGAACTATCCCAATGAGTAATCATTTTGAAATGATTGCCATTTCATCAAATCTTATTCAACTCCTTTGACCCTTGGTGTAATAGAAAGCCAGGAGTATGTACTATATTTTATATTCCCACAGGTTTGGGTAAGGTTTAGTGGTTATCACATTTTATTGCATTTAGTGAAAAACATGCAAACATTGGGACAGTTGTTTGAGAGTAGCAGGGGGCATTACAGTTCCCTTGCTGCATGACTTGAAATATAAATGTCCCATAAATTGTTGAGAACACCATTGTCCAGACATTGTCTGGTTCAACTCTAACTTGTTCATATGCATTCGACAAGTCAATTTTTGAGTGATACTTTACTCTAGCAACATCTATCTGAATCTGGTCTTGATCCAGGAATGGAGTAACATCCTTGACAGTATTGTCATTCCTTTTGTGGCAGTCTATGACTATCCATAATTTCCTGCTTTTCTTTAGAATACATAACATTTGTGTAGCTTGGGCGACACTTTTCATGACCCATCATCCTGTGTTAGTGTACATTCAGATTTTATCCAATAATTGCTGCTTCAGAGCATCTGGGCAGCATGGTAAATGATAAGCAATATGCTTATCATTCTTAATTTCTGCTCACATACTCACTGTACCTTAGCTATTTACTCATTCCCTTTAGGTTATGAGCCCTGTGCCCTAGCACAACTCAATATTCATAAAAATCACACCAGATCACATTCTCACTCTGTTCTTGCCTTGTCATAATTTCTCCAAGCCTTGACCTCCTTCCCATTCCCTCAACACAACTCCAGTCTTGCTTGCACTTATTCTGAGCCACCCTACATGCATGCTAGCATTTTTCATGCACCACAACACCTCATGTCCAGCCAAGGAAACCTGTCTACAGGACAGCCTACCCTGGGTGCCCAGGCAGGATCCACCACACCTGTGACAACTGCAATAAAGTGGGACCTGCCATCTAATCCTCTCCATTATTTTCCACATATTGACAATGTGAAACTCACCAATGAAACTGGTTACTTTGTTTGGTTGCATTGCATGCAGATTGGCTTTGACTACTGTGGTCTTACCTCACTCATCAATGGAACTCTCACAGAGTCTCCTGACATGGATACAGCAAACCTAGCCACATGGTGCAGCATGAACTCAGCAGTGTGCTCACTTATCCTGCAGTGTATCTAGGGATCTGTGTGGGTATACCCATGGGTATCTGTGGTCTTACCCATACCCATACCCACCAAAAATGATACCCATACCCATGAGTATGGGTATGGGTATGGGTAAACCCATATGTACCCACACTTAAGTAGCATTTTGAAGTCTACACTTTTTGAAACTTTCCAACTTGGTTTTTGACATGAGAATGAAGTTTAGTAATATAGACATGGAATGTAGCATTGACACATAGTTATATATGAGCATGTAGGCCAAAGGAATCCACCCTGAAATGAATGAGATATATGTAAGCATTTTAAATGACATGTCATACTGATACCTCTAAATCTTTTATCTAGGTTATTGATTGTAGTATTATTGATAATATAGAAGTCATGCTTAGCCATACAAGGCTAGATTGTCAACATAATGTTGGATGTTTCATTTCCCCCATCTTTGGCTGCTACCTTTGCTTTCTTGTTCTTTTTGCCCTTCTTTTTCTGCTTCTTCCTTCTTGGGCCCTGTCCTTCCTTCTTGCCACCTGAAGCTCAACATTTGGTGATGTTGTGCCCTTTATGCTTGCAATTTGTGCAAAATTTAGTTCCAGCTGCATGAGCAGCTCTTTTGAGTGTGGCAAGCATGTTCTAAGAAGCTCCAGTGATACTGGTTGGCATAGGGGGGGTTTGGTGGCATTTCTTCTCAAGAACCTCTGATATTGTACCCATTAGTGTAGTTTTATTTTTGTTGAAGCGCACACCCTTGATGAAGTAATCCCAAGAGTCTAGGTCCTTCAAATTAGATGGTAGCATGGATAGCAAGATGGCAGCAGTGAATCATTCTAGTATAATGAAATTGGTATTTGCAAGATATTGGATGGCTTCTTAGAATTTGTTAATGTGAGTAGATACATTACCACCGCTATGCATATGGCACATGAGACGACAAAACCAGTAGATGATATTATAAAAATCATCTGTCTATAGAAAGCACAGGAAATATGGGATAAACTAGCAGCAGAACTCAGTTAAGTCAGCACTGGCTCCATCATCTACTGGTTTTGTCGTCTCATGTGCCACATGCATAGTGGTGGTGATGTATCTACTCACATTAACAAATTCTAAGAAGCCATCCAATATCTTGCAAATACCAATTTCATTATACTAGAATGATTCACTGCTGCCATCTTGCTATCCATGCTACCATCTAATTTGAAGGACCTAGACTCTTGGGATTACTTCATCAAGGGTGTGCGCTTCAACAAAAATAAAACTACACTAATGGGTACAATATCAGAGGTTCTTGAGAAGAAATGCCACCAAACCCCCCCTATGTCAACCAGTATCACTGGAGCTTCTTAGAACATGCTTGCCACACTCAAAAGAGCTGCTCATGCAGCTAGAACTAAATTTTGCACAAATTGCAAGCATAAAGGGCACAACATTACCAAATGTTGAGCTTCAGGTGGCAGGAAGGAAGGACAGGGCCCAAGAAGGAAGAAGCAGAAAAAGAAGGGCAAAAAGAACAAGAAAGAAAAGGTAGCAGCCAAAGATGGGGGAAATGAAACATCCAACATCATGTTTAAGAAGTGCCTTGCCACAAGTAAGGATATCTCAACTGCTCATTCACAGATTGAAGATATTTTGACACAATTCACTCTGACATCCCCAACACTGAGGATCATGCATACAGTGCACATATAGCAAACCCAGTGCCAATCATCAATTCCAGCACATCAACACATATTTTCCTGGACTGCTCAAAGTTTACAGCATATTCTGTCTCCTCAGGTAACATCAATGGCTTTAGCGATAGATATCTGGCCAAGGTGAAGTACAGCTAATGGCTGCTTTACCCACTGGAAACATGTTGTGACTCAAACTCTGAGATGTGTGCCATGTCCCATCCTCATCCCTGTCAACAAGCTCTGTATTGCAACTCAATGACATCAATTGCTACATACTCTTTGGTGCTGGTCACTGCATTACCTTCAAGGTAAAGGATGGAGAACAAATGGTACAAGATCTTCTCAACAAATCAAAGTCTATTGTCTTTACTGTGACATGACACACTGATCACCTATATCACCTATATACACCAAAACTGTGAGATGAGACTGCTCATCCCACTACTGTTGCCCCTCTTTCAAAACTTGAAGCACTCCACCAGAAGCTTGGATACCTTATTTACCAATCCTTGCGCTCAATGCTGAACAAAGGGCATGTGACTGAGATATCATTGATGAAGGCAGAGCTTGATCCCAAGCTGCCTATCTGTTCATCATGTGTGCAAGGCAAGATTACTAGAGCCTCATTTCAACTTTCAGAGAGTGGTAGAGCGAGCTAGTTTCTTGGCCTTGTACATTCAGATCTTTAGGGTCCCACACCAGTCCAGACAATGTCTGGATTGCACTATTTGATTACCTTTACTGACAATTTCTCACAATAGGTTTGGATTGCATTTCTATGCCACAAAAGCAATGTGTTTGAAGCATTCCAAACATGGAAAGCAGAAGTTGAGAAGTCCAGTAAACAGTCTCTCAAGGCATTCCGCACGGACAATGGTGGTGAATACCTATTGAACCAGTGGACTATGTATATGAAAGAGCCTGCAGGGAATATGCTGGGAAACTATGACTCCACACACACCGGAACAGAATGGCATGTCAGAACGTTTAAACTGCTCCCTTATTGATCATGTCCATACCATTCTCATTGATGCTGGCCTACCATTATTCTTGTAGGCTGAAGCAGTCAACTACACTGTCTATACCAAAAATTGCCACTCAACATGCTCTCTATCTAACATCACACCATATGAGAAACAATACAGAAACAAACCAGACCTATCTCAACTCTACCAGTTTGATTGCATAGCTTATGTGCTTAACGACACTCCCACTTGCTGTAAGCTAGACCCCAAAGGAAAATGCACACTATTTGTAGGATATTCAGAAACTCAGAAAGGATGGAGGATCTACCACCCCAAAAACTGGTCTATTCAAGTATCCACTCATGTCACATTTGATGATGCAACTGACATATGGGACAGGTTCCAGGCTGAGGGGGAGTACCAATTCTCCTACTGTTCCCTTAAATCAACATCTACAGACATTGATGACATCAGCCAAGACCCTGAACCCCCACAACAACTCCATTCTATACATCCTGCACCACCTGTTGCCCTACCACAGCAATTACTGGCTTTGCCATGACCTCTACCTCACCAACCTCCAGCAAGGCCTCCACCATGACACCTGATCTATCACAGCAAAAGCCTGCAAGGACATTGCCTGTGATGTCTGACAGCTTGAAAGAGTGTCAGATACTGAGGATTTGGACTCGGACTCAAGTGCAGATAAATCCAGAGTTGCATGTGCCCTTGACCAAGGACCTACTGAGAATAAGGAAGCAAATATTGCATCAGGAAAGGAGCCATCCACATATCACCAGGTGATTAACTCACCAGATTGTACCAAATGGATTAGTGCAATGGAGAATGAGCTCAAAGCCATTGCCCAACTTGATACCTACAAACTTGTTAAGCTACCCCCTGATTGTGAAGCCATTGACACAAAGTGGGTGTACTGTATCAAACATGATCCAGATGGCAACATCACAGGCTACAAGGCTTATCTTGTCACTTGTGGATTCACACAGAAACCAGGCATTGACTTTGAAGACATGTTTGCCCCTGTTGCAAAGATTGAGTCAATCTGGCTACTCTGTGCCATTGCAGCCATACTTGACTGGAAGATCCATGTCATCAATATAGACTCTGCTTTGCTCAACATTGAAATGCCTGCAGATCAACTAGCATATGTAAAACAACCTTGTGGATTCAAGATGAAAGGAAAGGAATACCTTGTGTGGTTATTGCTCAAGGCACTCTATGGATTGAAACAATCTGGTTACCTATGGTATAAAAAGCTTAGAGCCATTCTCACCAAACTTGGATTTACTGTCTGCTTATCTGATCCCTGTGTCTTTATCCAGCATTGGGAAACTGGCACTTGCATTATCGCCTCCCATGTTGATGATCTTGGTCTATACTGCTCTGGCAAAGCTGAGGTCGAGAAACTCAAGAATGAGATCTGACAACATGTATCCATCAAGGATCAGGGGGAGATCATGCAAATCTTAGGCATCAAGGTTATCCAAGATAGCAAACACCATAAAATTGCCCTCTCTCATTGGTGATACATCAATTCCATGCTTGCAACATATGGCCTTGATTCCACAATGCCTGTCACTATACCTGTAGAACCTGGTTCACATCTATCACACATGGACTTACCAACATTCCTAGAAAAATGTGAGCAGATATGATGCATACCCTACCAAAACACAGTTGGTACTCTGAACCACTGTGCTATAATGACATGACTGGACATCTCATTTGCTGTTCAATGTATTACACAATTTTCTGCAAACCCAGGAGAAAAGCACTGGTCAGCATCAAGCACATCTTCTGCTACCTCAGAGGAACACACAATCTTGCACTAACTTGTGGTGGAGATGTTGGATCCAGTTGCATATAGTGATTTAGACTTTGCAAGTTCTATTAATCATGGCCACTCCATCTTGAGATATGCCATTGTGCTAGGAGCAGGTGCATTTGCCTGGTTAGCAAAGAAGCAAACCATAACTGCACTGTCAACAGGTGAAGCAGAATACTATGCTGCTGTACATGCAGGACACAAAATTCTATGACTCTGCCAACTCCTTTATGAACTCAATCTCACACTGTCACAGCCAACCACCCTTGAGATCAACAACACAGCCACCATCTGCATGGTACTTATACCTTATGAAGTCTCAAATCAGTGCTAACATGTGAAGATTTCATACTTTGGCTAATGGAAGCTGCACAGTGTGGCAAGATCACACCGGAACATGTACCATCATCAGATAATATTGCAGACCTATTCACAAAATCTCTACCTACACCTATGTTTGTTTTGCTTCACAAATACCTGGGCATTGTTCTTCAAACTGACTCCAGCTGGGAGGAAGTGTTGGTATTACCTATATTACAGCTTCAAGTCTATATTTCTATTTATAGTACTTTGTTCACACATAGTGCATCACCATTTCCTTTTACACAGCACATTGTGTACCTCAGTCATTGACCACTCACAACTAAGGCACGCATATTCCTTCTTAGATTATCTGCTCACATATTCACTATATCTTTATTTGCTCATTCCCTTTAGGTACTTCATTCAATATATTAGTCATTTACCACTCATGACTGAGCTATTTGCTCAATCTCTTTAAAGGATGGTAATTTTGAGAACCATTTTTCATGCAATCAAGGAAGTCCTCATTTCCCAAGCTAATACTTGGTTTTATTACTGCTGACCATAGTATATTAGAAGTTTTTCCTTTCCAGATCCTGGTACTAGTTCCCTTCCCCTTTAAGCTCTCATGAAGTCTAAGCTTTGTAGTACTTGAAAGTCAATGGAAAGATGTGAAGGCTTGGGTATCATCTCATGGAAATGATCCCCCAGTTCTCTTGAGATCATTGGTCTTAGAGTTTTTCAATGGGATACTGTGTCCAGTGCCCATTAAGAGACAATTAGATACAAAGTCTATACTGCACTTTTGTTCCCAGAGAGACAGGATTCCCAAGATACAATTGTATCAGTTGATGTTAGCTACATCATAATATGTGTGAGTGCTTTACCCTGTGAAATGAATCATGGAGTATTCTCCATGAGATATTTTAGATTGGCTGCCAACACAGCTGAGTTGTAGGGTGGTTTGTCCCTGCAATGGATGAACATTCATTTTTGTAATAGCTGCAAAGCTTAGACTAACAAAGTTGGCAGTACTGCCAGTATTGATCATTGTGTATGTCATGCATTTGTTAATTTTGATGCAAATAGTCACACAAGACCACAAAGTCATTGTGATATAAAATGATTTCATTGGGACACATTTGAAGGTAGAGATTGAAGATCTCTTCCAATTCATTGACAGTCTCATGGAGCTTGGCTTCCATAGGGTTGTCACTTTCTTGCAGGGCAAAGACACACATGGCAATTTGTCTTGCCATATGCAATTTGGCATGCACATTTTTCTCTCATACTTCTGAGGCTCATGGGAGGCATCAGGTGCCTCTGAACTAGTATCTCTGTACCATTCTTTGTCATATCATTGACAAGCATGTTGTGATAGATATTGTAGGACTGTTTCTATGTTCACAGAGTGGTCCAGTATGTGCTAATCCACATGTGCTATACAGTGGGCACAAATTGTTCTTTGCAACCTTCAGTGGTGTGGATAGTACCATACAGGATAAATCATTTCTATCATGGATTCTCAGGGGGGTTTCCACCTTCCTGAGGAGGTTGCTGTCTTGCTTCTTCAAGCTGGATAGCAGTCCCAATGTCTGAGATCTCATTGAAGTTAACAATGACATTATCATCTCTCCAGTCATATAGAACATTGTCTTCTTTCAGTTTCATTTAGATATGAATGAGTATGTGTCAACTCTTCAGGTCAGATCTAGACACCTCCCTATGGTATATGTACAGTCATCCAATCTGTATGAAGCTTGCCAAGGTACATCTTCCAAGCTGTTGCATTTTTTGCAATTGTTCTTTCACCTCTTGCAAGAACAACTGAACTCTATTTGAATTGTTTTGCTCAAAGGCAACTCAAGTTGCTTGATTGACCATTGGACATTAGTTCAAAGCTGATCTGTGCACTGCACTTGGGCAGCCATAATATGGATAGCTGTCTTCAGGGATTTGTCCTGAGACTCATCCTCATAACAAGTTGTCCAACATTGATTCCCTAATGTAAGTCTCATATTGCATGCCATCTTGGGGTACAAGTCGCTGTAATCAATGATTGTCATTAGTTTTTTAAAGTCCACTCTGGTCCAGTTTTCCACATTCCAAATAAGGCAACTGGACCAAGACTGGTCCTGAAAAGGTCCTGGACTCTTGTAACTGCAACTGGACTGAAAAAACCAGTCCAAAATGCTTTTGACCCCTTTTCTGTGGGAACCATGATTAGTCATGGTGGAATAAAATATACTATGGACTCCTGGCTACCTACTGACCCTTGGAGCATAAGATGTGGATCACAGGATCAAAATATACAGCCATTTCCAGGTGGCATGTCAGTCAGAGGGGGTCTCAACTCTGTTCTTGTTGTAGAAATTCAAATAAAATACCTAAAACTCTGAACATATTGTGGGAAGTACCTATGGATAGGAGCTAAAGACTAGTCCAGTAAAGCACTGGTTGAAACTAGTCTTTGACTGGTCTTGTATCTTTTCAAAATCATGGCAACTGGCAACTGGACTAGTTAGCAACTGGGTGCAACCACAACTACAGTCCAGTTCCCTACCAGTCTGGTCTGGTCCAGTTGCCAGTATTTTGGGCAGTTTTAGACTGGACTTCAAAACACTAATTGTCGTCCTGGCCTAAAGGAGCTTATATGACCCTTCTGCTGGTCACAGGTCTCACATGGGTTGACATGTACAGTATGCTCCATACACATTGCTCCACACCAACTGGTATGGTGGCAAATGTGATTCATCACAAAATGTAGATGTGAATGCAGAGGTTCCTGAGCACCTGGGCCAGTATTCAAGAGGTAATGAGTTATCCTGGTAATTCTCATTTGAGAAGGGATCCATTGGGTCTGTTAGATCTGGGACTTCATTCTCCTCAATTGTGTTCATCATTGAATGAATCAGACTCTCCTTGTTTAAAGTCTCCTTGATATCATTGATGTTACCCTTGTCATGTTCCTCCAGATGGTTCTATGATTCCTTTGCCGACAAGCTAGGATTCTTCAACTCCTGCTTAATAGTATTCTCCTGAGTAGCCTCAGGAGGACTCTTAGGGTCTTCCTAAACATTGGCAGCAAAGAGATGAGGCCAAGTTCAGGTCTTGCCCTTATCTTTCTTAGAATAAGGGCAACTTGTAAAGAGATGACCCTTCCCTCTACAATTATAGTAGGTAATTCTTGCTAAGTATTTCTTTGGCCCTTCACTGAGTGTTAACCCTTGTGACTTATCCTTATGCTGGAATAGACCAGCATTCCTTTTCCTAGTAGAGGGAGTCTTAACTCTGTGCTTATACAAAGTGTTTCCCTTTCAGAAGAACTGGGGGGTTTTCCTGTTCTTATGAGATCCCTTATCATCTTTCTTATGAGAAACTATCTCCCTTATGGGAGGTTTTATTCCCTGAACTGTGACTAACACAGAAATGTTGTGCTATTGCCTTCTATGGAGTCTCTATCTGTTGTGCCTCTTTGAGGATTTCCTTGATTGTTGAATGCTCAGTGGATATCCCCTGAGTCATGGTAAGTTATTCGCATAAGGCATGTATACCCTTGTGTGGCAGAATGGAAGTTCAGTAATGAGGATAAGGTGAGGTTGAATGATTAGTATAGAAAGGATGTGGTTAAATCTAAGATATAAGGGGTAAAGATATAAGGAATAAGTTATTGTTTGGGTCATGTCATGACATGAGAAAGTTAAACAATTGTCTGTGGAATGAGTCATTAAAGGGTGTGATTGTAACATGTTCTATGCTTCCCTATTATCATAAAATGAAAACATATGGCCCAAACATCCTGAAATCACTACCTGATCTTAATGTGGGTGAAAAAGAATACAAAATTGAGTGTATCTTGAAACATAACCAGAACCTGTGAAATTGCAAATTCCTGATCTGATTGAGGTGCTACTCCACAGTGGACAACTCTTGGGAACCTGAATCCAACTTAGAAAATACCAACGACACTGTCAATGCTTATAAATGTCTCTATTGCTAAGACTTTCCCTAGTCTCCACTGTCCTTCCCCACCTTGCTCACCTCTTTGCCCACTATCACCAGTTTCTATCAAGGCTATTATGATTTATCACTCCTACTTAATCTCTAATTTTGACAATGAGATCATCAACTCTGTTCTTGTCTACATCCTAACTTTGTTATTTTCTATTTCTATACCTTGGCCATCACTTGTATCTTTATATGCTCCCTTCATCTCCACCAAATCCTCCTTCATAGAGTCTACCTAACATGTTTCTCTAGCTGTTTCTGCAATTGCTTCTGCAGGATGGAAAGCACCAGATGTATGTATATACTTGGTTTTCTATCTCTAATAATCATATTTGTCTTCCTATTATCACAGTACATCTCCCCTATCATTCATATTCTATCTAGGCATCTCACCTAACCCACAAGTACTTGACTGTATGTGTTATCTTCTCATGGACCCTCATATCACCTTCTCAATTGAGCATTATCTTGATCTCAACTCCCCACTTCATGTGATATATCTAGTGTATCTTCAATATGAATGCCTTACATTAAATTATCCAGTCTGACCTCACTGGACCTAATGCCACTCAGCTATGATCAACCAAATCCACAATAATATCAAGGCCTACCTTTGGTATACTTTTCATCAGATGCAAATAAGGGAATTCCTTAATCATTTTTACTGCTATCAGTGGGAACTTGCCACTGCTCTGAATTCACCCATTCCTAACCTGACTTTAGTGCCTACTCCATTTATACATTCTGCCTCTTCTACATCCCTTACCATGAAAGAAATTACTACTTCATGTAAAGCATGCTGAAGTTAAACATGTGTTTTGAATCAGCCAAGTTCTTCTCCCCTGTTACAATAGTCCCAGGTCAGGCCTAGCATAGCCACAAAATCATCAAGTATCTAGTGGCTGTGATAACTCAACAATCACCACTAGATATGTATATGGTGTGCTGAAGAGTTTGAAGAGGGTTGTGGGTCAGTGAAGTGCTATCAATGAGACAAAGTAGAACTCAGGTGTTGCTAAAAGCATCCTGGTAAAAATCTATACCCAAAGGACTGCCTCTTGTGGTTGAGGTAGATGAGGAAGGAAGGTGTTGATTGACCTAATGAGTGGATAGCTTGAGTGAAGCTCAAGAAAGACTCATGATATTCAGGTAGATTGCAGAGATCAAGACTGAGAAATTCAGAAGTATCATTGCAGGTTTTATATACATAAAGTGAAGCAGGGCAAATGGTTGGTCAAGAAGAGCAGAATAAATCATAACAGGCCAAAAGGATTTGTATGATGTGAAGGCAATGGACAATAAAGAAGAAAGAACAATAAGTGTGGTGGGCATCAATGATAAGCATAGTGAGGATATGTATAGCTGAGTGTAGTGAAATCATAGACAAGAAAAAAAAAAAAAAAAAAAATTGTAACATCCCCAAGGACTATCCTCACTTCTATGAGACCTGCTTCAAATGTTGGAAGCTCAGTCAATGATATGTGTGTCACTTGCAACATATACCAATGTCTCCCAGTTATACCCAGAGTAGGTGTCCAGGATAATCTTCTTGCATATGTATGTATGTGCATTCCCTTGGCCACACATATTACATCTACTTCTAATACTAGTAGTGCCTGGGTACTCATTCCCCTGTCCTATCCAACTTTTCATCCTTGTTGGGTATCTCCCACTCCTCTTGTCAACAAGCTCACTACTCTATCTAGCATTCCAATTCTCCATATTAATGCTCAGTTTTCCCATGTAACAATCCTAGTGATGACAAGGGTTATGCCAACATTACAGAAAGGCCTGTTAGGAATTTGTTCAATTTCTAGAGAAGATCTTTAAATGGTGCTTTGATCATATTCAGGGAATAATGTTACAATTTACTTTTTTCTTCTTTTTCTTTGCTTGATTTACTACACTTGTCTATGCTTTCCACACTATGTTCATCTTTGCTTTTCACTCTTTGCCCACACAAGCTATATCTTATCACTAATGCACTTAGTTCCATTTATAGTATTCTATCTATTTCATTTCACATCTAATCCCATTGTACATATATTACTCATTTGCTTCTCACCATCATCCAATGGCATTGTGCTTTATCATTTCACTTTTGTTATCATCTGCTGCTTTCACATGAAATAATTATCTGTTCCTGTTATGATTGGTTCTGCTCTTCTTAGAACACTATTTACTCTCCCTCATCTTGCACTATATAAACCCTACAACATGTTACAAACCTGATTTCATGCATTCCTCCCTATTGCAGTAATCACTGATGATACTTATAATTTTCCTCCATCTTTTTAATCTAATTGTTTCCTATCTTATTAGATCACATGATCTATGATGTCACTGGTCTAGACTCCTCTATTTATATATCAGGACTCTAACTCTAGATAAGATCTTCCTTTGCCCATTCCTTGATCGACATCTTATTCCATTAGCTCTGGATCCTATCTCTAGATCTATTCACCTTCTATGTGGCAGACTCTGACATTCATACCAGATCATATGATCCATATTCATTTACTGCCACATTCTCATTGCTTTAATTACCATGCACTTCCATTTTCATTCACACAATATATTAACTTCTATTCTGCATCATGCTTCCATAAAGTAACTCATCACTACAACATGCTTTGCCTCATGTAGTCAATACCTTGGACTATTCATAATATTTACACTACTACCTGTCCTTATACAGTAGTGCACAGCCACACATGTATAGTATATATACTAGCTGTTACAAACATGCTTTCATGACATTCCTCCTATTGTAGTCAAATACCATGATACTCATGATTTCCCTCTATCTCTCTATCTATAATTGTTCTCATCTTTATTAGATCATATGACCCTACATCATCATGTTCTAGACTCTTTATCTGACAATGTGACTCATTCATGACATCACAAGTCACATCCCTTTATGGATTCATATGACTTGATATTATATCCTATTCTATATCCCTGAGATTGGATCTCCATTCCTTTACAATTTGTTTCATATCTGACTTACATCCTCAGGATTCCCATGATCTTTGATAGATTTTCCCACATGTGGCAGCTCCTATCTATCATATTGTATTAATACAATCCATTATCAATCAGTACCACATTCACATTGGATTATACCCAATATTTATTCCTGCCCATGGTTCCCTTAAGGACCATGCATGTTTATAATCTCTGTGTACTTCCATTGTAACACCATGCTTCTTGTGACTCAAACCTGACTCATACAGATCATATCTGATTCATTCATACAGTAAGCAACAAAACCATTACAATGTTTGACCCTAATGTGGTGTGCACAGTGCACCACAACCACCTGTGGGAATTCAACTTAGCTTTGGTGAGACCAAATAAAGTACAAATCATTAGCTACAAATCGGCCTCTGGGTCATGTGATTTTGCCAAGTGGCTGTGATAATATTGCCATTTTAAGTCACTCTAGTCATTGCAACAGTTTTGTTGCTGACATCATGGGTATGGTAATTAGTATGAAGAGTACCCTCCTTTGGCCTTGATAACCTCCTGAACTCTGCCCCAATCTTGTACCACTCTGCTTGAATTCTCTCCCAAAGTTCCAATGCTTCCTTGAGTGGTTCAGAATACTCTGCTATCCTTCTTTTGAGGATGAACTATAGATGTCCTATGGGATTAAGATCTGGGCACTGAGCAGGCCATACCATGACCTCAAATCCATGCTCCTCAAACACTCCTTGGCCTTTCTACTGGTATGTTTGGGATCATTATCTTCTTGAAAGATAATGTCCTCTGGAGAAAATCCAAATCCACCAGGATTTGTTGGAGATTATCCTCTAAAATCTGCACATAGAGGTTAGCATCCATCTTAGCATCCATCTTGCAAGCCATTCCAACCACTTCCCAACTCATATAACCCCATATCATCACTGAACCTTCCCCAAACTTGACTATACTCTGTACAATCCTATCACTAAGGCCCTCTCCTGCCTTTTTCCAAGCCCTTTTCCTGCCATCTGACCTGATATGATTGATTTTGGTCTCATCTGACCATATGACATGCTTCCAATCATCCACAGTCCAATCCTGGTGACTTATAGCAAAATCCAATCTTTTTCTCCTATGTTGCTTGGAAAGAAGAGATTTTGGCTTTACTATAGCCTTCATACCAGCCTTTTTCAGGTGACAACAAATGGTTTGTGAGGATATGGTATGGTTCTTGATATCCTGAAGAGTCTTGGTGATCTGGACAGCATTTTCAGCCTTTCCAGTACCAAGAAGTCAAATGGCATGGCACATATCAGTGGGGGAAATGATGGATGGATGACCACCAGAGGCTTTGGGAAGGTTAGGACAGTGTTTGGCATGAATACAACTGATGGTGAAGTGGTTGAACCCAGTAGAAGCAGAGATTTGGCAGGTTGATGGACCCAATTCCAAGAAAGTAATAATCTAGTAACCTGGTTTGATCAATGGACAAAGATTTCATGATGAAAGAAGTGGTAAAAGTGATGATTTTTCACTGTGTCATATTGAACTGTTTATGCATCACATGACCCATTGCTAACATAAGATTTCATTGCAACAGGTAGTTTCTGCATTTACATAGCTCAGCAACAAAACTGTTGCAATGACTAGAGTGACTTAAAATAACAATATCTTCACAACCACTGGGCCACATCACATGACCCAGAGGCTGATTTGTAGCCAGTGATTTGTACCTTATTTGATCTCACCAAAGCTAAGTGAAATTCCTGCAAGTGGTTGTGGTGCACTGTGCACACCACATTAGGGTCAAATATTGCAATAGTTTTGTTGCTCACTGTAACTCAATCATCACATATCACAAACACATGCTCTACCTCATGTAGCCAATACCTTAGACTATTTGTAATATAGATTATGTACAGTAGATTCCTTATACAGGGGTATACAGCCACAGATATACAATATATATACTAGCTTACTGGTGGCCTTAAGCCCCCAGTTCTTTTATACTCATATTCTTTCACCATACACTGCCTGAGTGAATACTTGCTAGCATCATTCATGAGCATACTCAGTCACTGGACAGCAGTTGTACTTTTGCAACAAGTGTCATCCTTCTAGGACAACACACACCTTAAGGAGTCCCTATTATAACTCTACAGTTATACTACCTCCTTCCTATGCACTACATATTCTTTGCTTGTTTCACTAGCTCATTGGTGACCTTAAGCCCCCAGTTCTTTTATACTCATATTCATTCACCATACATTGCCTGAAGTAAATACTCACTAGGATAGCAGTCATACTTCATTGTATATAAATGTACTGCAACAAGCATCATCCTCATCAGACAATGCCTTCAAGAGTTACCACTACAACTCTATAGTTGTATAGCTACCCCCTATGTGCTATCTGTCTCCACTTGTTTCACAACAATTCTCCTTCTCAATCAGACCTGAGTATTGTCTCAATTCCTGTCATTGACCACTATGTTTGCTTTGGTTGTCTAGCTCTAGTCCTGTTTTTGATTGTCCAGCCAATGCAATCATCCACATTTATCTTTACTGTGGTATCAATAACATTTTCCATTAGGTGGATAACTATGTTTTCTTTTGGTATTCTCTTGCTGGAGATAACTTTCTCTCTTTCTCTTATAATGAATCTCTTGTCTTTGAGGTTGCAGCAGAACTAGGTTGACCATGGGCCCCAGACTCCAGTGGCTCACTCCTTCATTATGTAGGTTTTCATTAGGACCTCACTCAAAAAACAGTTTCCATCCCCTTCAAAAATAATGAAAATATCTAGATTGCTTGTCCTCTTGGTCCTATGGCATGCTCATCTCCCTCAAAGATTGCCAGAGCATGGTTGACTATTTACAATATTGTACTTTAGTCATCTCAGACAGGTGTTCCCACCTTCCTTCTCTCTATAAAAACTTGCCCTCTTCAAAAACACAAAAACCTCATTTGTTTAACATTGCATTCCCTTGCAGATGGCTGAAGAAATCTCATGGTAGAGAACTACTCTAGAAGCAGAATGATATAGCTGCTCTATTACTATCCTATCTACCCCACTTTCCAACTCCACTTTGTAAACACTTCATTCTTCTTTGGCATAGACTTACTATTGGATGGCTGCTGGCTTGCTTGGGAGCTGCTTGAGGACTTGAAATCAGTGGGCAAAGATATTGAGTGGGCAGAAATGATCACAGTTCATCTTGGCCTTCATACCCTCATTCATTCAGGCTTCCATGATTACCACCTGTTGGTCCACTCAGACAATTGTGGTGTGACTGGGGCACTCAAAGCAGGCAGATCACACAATTCAGCACAGAATAAGATTCTTCATCATTGCATCACAAACTTTCATGATTTAAAATTTAGCTGTCAATAGAATGTGTAAAGTCAGGACAATATTTCAGACTCTATCTCTTGTGGTTCTTTTACAGCCTCCATCACATGTCATGATCAACCCCTTCCATTACTTGTATACTTGAAATCATTTGTCAAACTTGTGTAGTTGCCCTTTCATCCTCCACTATTTCTTTTGCTAATTTCATGGCCATGTATCCCTTTTACATACCAAGTCATATACAACCCATCAGCTCTTGCTCCCTGCCAGCAGTCTCTGTGAACTTCAATATTCCCAGGCCCATCCCTTTAGGCCTGTATGTCCACACCAATTTGTTTTGCAAGCTAACTGAGACCCAAATCAAGCATTTCCTTGATCATGTCTGGGCAGAATCAACTCTCAAAAAATCTGGGTCAAAGACATTCACTTGTGTTCTGCAAAAAAATTAATTACCTATACACAAATGTCTATTTGCCAATGAACACCTCTATGCATTTGCTGCATCCTAGGTAGGTTTATAGGTGATACTGTGCCAAACTATCTAGCTGCTCAAAAGGCCTAGCATATCTACAACACCACCACCTGGCCCTTGAGAGAGCATGGCTATGCTATGTTGTCAATGGTATCTTAAACCTGGCTCCTTAGTCCTCAAGACCTCCTCATTCACCTATCACTTCAATGTTAACCACTCTTGCTCTCCATCTTAATTCATTGAATCCCCTAGATATATGCTGCCTGGTAGTAGTGTGTGTTGCCTTTGGGGGCCAGGTTTCCCTAGGTGAACCTTCTCCCCCTGGGAAAATCATTCAAAGTCTCACTATTACTTAAATGGCTCTTGTAAATACCACCTCCCTTTTACCAAGGATAACAACATGCAATCTGGTCCTTTAACAATATTCCCACCATCACAGGGCACTTATTTCAAATTGAAGGCACAACTGAATTCCTTCTTACAGGTATATCCCCTAATATTGTCAGGCATGCACATCCCACCTGGCGAGAGGAGGCAAAGAAAACATTGGAAAAGCTTCAATGTGAATGGGAGCTAGGTAGTCTAAGGAACACCAGTAGTGTAAAAAGCCATCTAATGTCTAATGTCCATGAGTTTTGACAATATCAAAAGCTCTTCTAGTGTTTTCTATGCCTCTCTGGCTGAGTTAGGTGTGCATACCTGTTATGCTCCTATAGCATTATTTTCTTGTTTGGGTTGGTCTCATCCCTAGTCCACAGTGCATCTTGATTAGACTCACCTGGTCATGTGCTCATACCTGAGTGCCTGACACCAGGGTTAGGAACTATCTGTTCATTACCCAACTCCTAGAAGGCATATTCATCCCCTTTCCTTTCCTAAGATGTGAAAAGCCTGAAAGCAGCTAGTTCTTTTTACATTCTGTAACAAGAACACTTCTTTTGCTTATGGTATTATTTCTCTTCCTAAAATCAAAGCTTCCACTTACTGCTACTATTCCAGCTGCTTGGGTGCTACTACTACTATTAATAACAACAATGGTTAGGGCCTTCTCTGCATGGATATCTAAACAAACCACTTTAATCTTGACCACACAAATGACAAGATAAGACATTGAACTGATTCCTCACAGTTCTTTCCTATCCTATGGCAAACAATAATATCAAATGCAAGCAATTCAGGAAGCATTCATAGAGTACATGAGAGAAATTTGAAAGCCTTAGTTTTGCCATCAAAGTTAAATATATTTTCTAAATGTCTTTTAATATTTATTGTGAACTGAACTTGTTTCCAAGGTGGAATTTGTTGATAAATTTGCATATGCTAAGTGGTATGAACATACTTGACTGTGCCTGTAGTGATATTAATGTTTGTGAACATAGTAATAGTAAAGTGTATGAAAAAAAGTGTAGTAAAAAGTGTAGTAAAGTATACAAAAAAGGTATAGTGTCTATGGGGTCTGTTAGGTCTATGGGTCTGTTGAGTCTGCTGGATGGTCTGTGGAGCATGTAGAGCCACAGTGTAGAGCCACAGTGTAGACAAAAAGGCAGTTTACTGATTGGCATACAAGTAAAGTTGATGTTGCTCACACTTGTGTAGAATTGTATATCTATCATCTGACTGCTCTGTTCCTCACTCTGCCACTCAGTCATAGAGGCAATGAATACAACATGGTAGTTCAATTGCCTGAATATTCTATGAGAAATATTGACCAGACCCATGGCACTGTTACTTGCTAGGATCACTTGCTAGGAGGTTAATATATTGGTGATACTTGCATAACTAATCCAATCCTGATTCTCTGGGGGCCAACCAGGGGTACCTTTCATTGTCATGTGACAAAGGAAAAGGGTAATAGAACAGCAAATTGTTGGGCTTGGTTGCTGTAGGAAAGGTGGTCAAGGAAGCCACCTAGACATATTTTGCATGCTCAGCAGTCAAATGTAAGATACTCTAGGAATTTCCTGTGCCAAGTGAGTTGTAGCTCTAATTTCTCTGGGTTCACAACCTGGGTTACTGCAGGGATGGTGCAAACCCCAAACTTATTTCTAGTTGGGGGAGAAAGAATGTACCAGTGACTGACTAGCCTCTTCTCTATTTTGGTTACTAGTAGTAGATTATGGCACAAGGGAAAGCATGTCCTGCCACATGGGTACTGTATAAATGCATTGTGTATTACTTGTTCAATGAGTTTCTGCTTGATAAAGACTTCTTCAGAAACTCACTATGAGACTTGCTTGACAATTGCAGGGTTCTTTGAGACCAGGAGATGCAGTGAAAGACAAAGCAGCCACTACAGAGGGTATCAGAGTGTGGAAGTCATGCTGCCTTGCATCTGTTCACATCTTTCAACTAGAGAAATGTCATCATTGCAGAAGTGTTCTTTTTATCTATACTTGCCAATGGAGTGAGTAATATGAGTCCCCTGGTACCCTGCAATGCTGTCAATGTTTCCCACACTTGAGGTCCAAGGGACTCAGATAAAGCCTGTGCATACTCATATGAGCCAATTTTGGTGCTAGGAAAGATAGAATAAAAACCACAACAACCTCACTTATGGAGGTACCCAATAAATCATCACTTTTGTCCACTAAAGCCAGCAATTGTGAGGGAAGCTTTTAAAGTTGAGGTGAAACTGCAATATCCTTGATTTGGTACAAAGGCACCTTTTCTTTATCCCAGTGGGACAGAATTTAAATACAATGAATCCAAGAACAGACTTGTATAGTAGACATAAATAAAGTAAGCCAGCACTTGTATTCTTCTGCAAGGATACATTGCCTTGAATAACCTGACTCAGTAAACCAGACAATTGACCTAGGATCCTAGGATCATTTGAAATTACTATATAGGGGTATCAGTTAATGTGTCAAGTGTTGCTTACCTTTGTCCTTGCCTGCTTCTTGCAAGAGACCCAGTGGATAACCTTTCCTTGCTATTGTTGTTACCTGCTTTGCTGTTCTCAGTGGCTGCTTTGCACTATCTGGAGGCTCTGCAGCATCCACTTCCATGTTGAGCCCATTCCATGCTCCAGAGGAGGCTTGTCACCCTGATATCCTCTCCTTGATTTTCTACACCTTGCTCATATTTAGCACTCAATTGGTCCCTTTCTCCTGGTCCCACTGTCAATTGACAATGTTTACTCATTTGAAGTCTTTTCATGAATGCCAAATTCACCAAGATGGTCTTGCTTTTGGCTTTGTCTTGGTCCTCCTCTTTGTCCTTGTCCTTGTCCTTGTCCATGTCCTACTACTCCCTCCAGTTCACCACCTCTCTCAAAGTTCACTATGTTCCATAAATCATAGATTTTGTTCCAGCTCCACCTGAAGTCAAATACATTGTGTGTTCAGTGCTTTAAATTATAACAACATTTGGGAAATGAGTCTATGTAGCTGACAATATCATTGTCTACTCTGCTGGAGTTGGGTCTGTGGTGTTCCACCCAGTAATTGAGGGAAAGAGTGGTTGAGTGGTTGAGTTTAGCAATGTCCTGCATGTCCCTGAGCTTCACAACAACCTCCTTGCTGTTTTGTACTTAGTTCATCACTCCTCATTTGTTGTGCACATCAATATGACACAAATGATGTTTTCGTGCTCATCTGGACCTCCTGTCTTCATTGCTACTATTGATGGCAACAATGCCACATTTCTGAATGGCACAACTGAGCCTGTGACTGACCATGCCTGCCCTGTGACCACTGTACCACTGGACTTATCACTTTGGCATTGTAGATTTGCCCATCACAACCTCATTGATGTGAAAGTGCTCTCTGATCCCCAGTTGGTCACTGGGATGAAGCTAAACAACAAGTCGTCTCTAGATCCTATCTGTGAGCCATGTCTAGCAGGCAAGATGTCTGCTAACCCCTTTCCCAGCTCAACCTCTTGCTCCTCTCGCCCTCTTGAGCTCATCCACTCTGATGTCTGTCAAGTGCCCTACCCCACCTTCACTGGGTATCACTACTGGGTCACATTCATCAACGACTACTCTTGCTATCGCTTTGTGCTCCCAATTCATGCCAAATCGGACGTTTTCAATGCTTTCAAGCAGTTTAAGGTGTTTTCAGAGAACCAGAGTGAGCAAAAGATCAAGACCCCGTGAGATGACAAGGGAGGGGAGTATATAAGCAATGTGATGCTCAAATTCACCACAGAGTGTGGTATAGAGCACCAGCATACAGTCCGTGTGCGTCCTCAGCAGAATGGAGTCATAGAACAAGCAAATTGCATCCTGAGCAAGTGCATTACTACCATGTTGAAGAAGTCAGGCCTTGCTATGGCCTTCTGGGGCAAAGCACTCGCTTCCCTCATGCATGTGTGGAATTGATGCCCCACAGCCACTCTGGACGACTCTACCCCCTTTGAGCGATGGCATTGATGCAAACTAAATGTCTCCCACCTTCACGTTTGGGGATCAACTGCCTATGTGCACATCCAGAAGGACAACACCCTGCTTTGTGCCCTCACTATAAGAAATGCGTCTTTATTGGCTATCCAGATGGGTACAAGGGATGAAAGTTCTACAACCCCACCACCAAGCACACTATCATCTCAGAACATGCTGATTTCAATGAGTGTCCATTCCTCACCTTGAATGGCCTAGTACCCATCATTGTGCCCATTCAGCCTTACATACCACCTCATGAGAATGACTCCATGGTCGATAATCCTCTCTCACCTGCTCCTGGGATTCTACCTACTGGGGGGGTGCCTCTCCCTCCTCCTCCTGTTAATAAGGACGATCAGGATGGAGAACCCCACACACCTATTGCAGTTCCCAGAGCTCTTCCTGAGGATCCTGTGATGCCTCCCCCTGTACCTGAGCCAGTCAGTATTGGTGCTCATCTATCTCACAGGACTCAACAGCAACCTCGTGAATGGTGGAAGCTGAGCCCAGCACAGCTCTCAGATGATGCTGACAACTCTGATGATGAGGAAGCAGACATGGCACAGTGCTTTGCCACCAATACCACCCATCTGCAATCATTTAGAGACGCCATGACATGAGACAGTGCTTCTGAGTGGAGACAGGCTGCTGTGGATGAGTTAGCTGCCCAGAAATCAAATGGCACATGGACTCTTGTGGATCACCCCAAGGATTGTCCTGTATCGGTTCCAAGTAAGTATTCATCAAGAAATTTCATGCTGATGGCTCCTTTGAGCATTACAAGGGTTATCTAGTCGCACAAGGATTCTCCCAGCAACCTGGGTTCAAGTATTTACTCCAACAGTGTGCCTTTCCACTCTTTGCATCATCCTGGCCCTTGCTGCCATCCAGAACCTGGTCTGTCGATGTCTCTCATGCCTATCTAAATGTGACATCAACTGTGACATCTACATGGAGTAGTCTGAGGGATTTGCACAATGTGATCCAAAGTAAACTGTCTATTTGCTGAAGAAAGCACTATATCATAAGCACCAGACAGGGTGGTAACAAATGGAATCGCAAGATGTACTCCATTATCAAGACCCTACACTATACCCAGACATACTCTGATATAGCAGTGTACATCTTCATTCAAGACAATGTTCAGGTCATTCTCCCTGTCTTCATTGACGACATGACCTGCACATCGAAATCTCTCGAAGCCACCAAGCAAGCCATTGCAAATCTAGATCCTGGGCATCAAGATTGATTGTGATCATTCCAAGCACTCTTTGACACTCTCCCAGCCTCAGTACTGCATTGACATGCTGTCCTGGTTCAACATGGCTGACTGCAAGCCTGTCATGACCCCCATGGAGCCTGGTTTGTGCCTATTGCACGAGCAGAGCCCCAGGACAACAGATGAGTGCAATTTCAGGTGTTCTATTGATTATGGTGGCGCCATTGGCTCACTGCAGTACCTCTCCTGTGCAACTTGACCAGACATTGCCTTTGCAGTTGGTCAGCTCACATCCTTTACATCCTGGTGTAGCCCATTGGAATGCTATCAAGCACCTCTTTTACTATATCCAGGGCACTGTTAGCTTCAGTATTACCTATTCCCCTGACCTGACATCTGCAGAGCTTTTCAGCACCTTCTCTGATGTGAACCATGGTGGTTGCAAGGATTCTGGTTGCTCCACCAGCACATATGTGATCAAGATTGGTACTGGAGTCATCTCCTGGATGTCCAAGCACCAGCCCATTGTCACGCTCTCTACTACTGAAGCAGAGTACATCACAGCATGTGAGGCAAGCAAGGAGATCATCTAGATGCGCAACCTTCTCCAGGAACTTGGCTACAAGGTGACTGGACCATCAACCCTCTATATGGACAACCAAAGATTCTGCAATCCAGGTTGCAAAGCATCCCAAGCATCATGGCAAGATGAAGCACCTGGACCTTCGCTGGTATTGGCTTAGAGATGTTGTTGACAAAGGCCTTATTGTGCCTCATTTCCTTCCTACTTCTGATATGCCAGCTGATCTATTGACCAAGGCATTACCACAAGTCAAAGTACAACATTTCTGTGCTTTGCTAGGACTTGGTTCATTTCAGTATGTTTCACTTTCTTAGAGAGATGCACAATCAGGAAGGAGTGTTAGATGCAGTAATTGTGTATTAATCCCTTTCTATTTGATTGTCATTCATATTTAGAGTTTCAGCCACTTGGCTGTTTGGTAGTGTATTTCTCTAGTGTATTTACACTTGGAGTTCAATGTAATTACTTCCTTAGCTTCTTACATCAAACTCCAGCCATCTTAGACAGCTGTTTTATCAGGTGGGGAGCATGTGTTGTGTCACAGGATTAGTAGGACCATCTTCATTTGAGTGATAGATGGTTGGTGGTAAATTCTATTAAATAATTGTTAGTATTTTGTTGCTGCTAGCGCATTTCCCACAATGACAAGACTTGAACCATGACTGAATGGTCATACAAGTCTTCAAATTGTCTGTGATGTTCTATCAAATCCAATGGAGATTGACAGGCTCATTGACATGGAGGGAGTACTCTGACTCTTGCTCAGGGATAGCCCTCCCTTGAGGATTCAATAGCACTAGACTTCACATGAAGTGTGCATGTGCATCTTTCATCCAATTAACTGTGCCACAACCCATGCAGTATAGGTTTAGTGTATTTTGTGGTTGAATACACTTTGTGCATTTCTGTGCTGACTTCACAAAGAATTCCATTTTACTACCAATTTTCCAAGCTGTAATGCTATCAGACAGAGACATCATTTTGAGCCTTGGGTTACCTCAGCCTGGCACAGACCATGCCACTTGCAGAGATGGCATAGCAAGGGTGGATGTGTGCATGTGAAGGGTAAGTGCTACTGTGTGCACAAGATGGCAAACACAATTGCAAGTTGTCTTGTTCATTTCTAGGATAGATGGACAATTGAATACAATAGCAAGGTAGATGTGCAGGGAGCTACTTTGAATGTGTCCTCAAGAGTGTATGTTTTCAATATGAGTTAGGTACAATTCTTGTGATTTTCTTGTCTGTGTTTTCATCTCATCATAACCATTGTTGCTAGACAGTGTCCACTTGGTTGTGAACTATGCCAGATAACCTGGTTCCACACAGATCATACCATTCTACAAGCTGTTTCATTGAACTGCATGTCTGTCCACTTTTTGATTGTGCATTTGGCACATATTAGCTAATCTACTATATTTGGATATTGTGCCACACTTGTGGCTTATTGTTTGTGTTTGTTTCACACATAGTTTATAGTCAGAGTTCCACAGTGGTAGCTCTCTTCAGTTTCTCACTGTGGACTCTTGTTAACAATGTCTTGGCATGAAAGAATGTGATAAATTTGGCTCTGAAATTACTGGTAAGCCAGGTATCACAGGTGAGCTGAGATTGGGGCAGTAGGAAAGTGTGAGACCATTCTGGCACAGGGGTGGAGTAATTTCACACATTCAGAATGTTAGCTTTCTCATTGCGCACTTTGCACATTTTAGGTACTTTGTCATATTTAGATCTTGTGCCACATTGTGGCTCATTGTTTGTGTTTGTGTCATACCTAGTTTATAGTCCTCCAGGAGGTCCACAGTGATCGCTCTCATCAGTTTCTCAATGTGGACTCCAGGTATGTCACATTTATACCCTAATAGTTCAGTTTCTCACTGTAGACTCCCACTGTGCGATTCTTCTGTCCTTTAATTGTTCCTTATTTATACTGAGCATATATGGCTTAGACCACATATGATCACCCTGAGTCTTGTGTCCCACACACTGACAAAATGCCAAGCATAAGTCAAATTGGTATTAATGCATTGGGTAAGTACTCCAGTATACATTTTAAGTGAGTAAACTGATGTGTTGCAGTTCATGCAAAACTAGAAGGGAATCTCTTTGGTGCCCACTTTGACAGCATGATCTCTGCAGTGGTGCCTATGATAGACATTCTCACAGAGTCTTGAGGATATGAAAAAGTAATATGATGACAAGAATTATCCTTTGATTGGTAGGTCCATTATCAATTTCATGCTTTCACTGTGCTGATTCTGTTCAAGACAACCTATATACATCATCATGGATCAAGCTTGTGTGGAGTGTGATTTTGAGTCACAGACAGTACTGTCCATGATGACAATGATGTAGTTGAAAATGACATGGACATCTAGAAGAGGAAGCCCAAGACCCCATGATGTGCTCAGCAAGGAGTGAGGAAGATGAGGAAGAAGATAGAGCAATGTGAGTGAAGGATAATACTGAAGACAGCAGGGCACAGAAGAAAGAAGGTAATGATGATGCCGAGGAGAAGGGGGAGGAGAAAAGGGAAGAGTATAACAAGGATGGAAATTACAAAGAGATACATGCACAATGTTACACAAGGGAATGGCACAGGTAGGACCAGTCATAACTTGCAGATAAGTTGGCTCCATGTATTCCCATCCTTGCATCACAATGAGCCACCTTTTGTGGAAATTAATTGCCATTTGTGGTTAACAGATTTCACTAGTCAATCTCCCTTTGTGGAATGTATTAATCAGTAGTGGTTCTTTGTTCTGTTAAGGACCATCAATCACCATGTCTGACCTAGAAACCCTGAGATCTTCTCTGGAAAATTACATCCCTCTATTGCAGTGTCTTTGCCGGCACAAATGAACCTACAGGCATTCTATACATGGCAATGCCACTAACCACCCTTCCAACCATCAAGTGCAGGTTTCCACACTACTATCTATTAAACCCATGTGGAGTGGTTCCTTTCACAGTACTACTTATTCTATAACTTGTATGAATACTTTCACATCCAGCAAAAGGTGTTGAACCAAACTGGCATCAGATTCCTGGAACACATGCTTAATATCTAATATGGTAAACTAGCTAAAAGGTATACAGCACCAAGCACAGCGTCTTGTAGGATAAAAGTACTCCATGGGATAATGAAGCTTGCTAGAGATCACATACACTTTCAATCATATCAGGGGGTGCATCTGTCCCCTTCAAGTCCATCTTGAGAACAAATGACTCTCTTAGGTTATTTGATGCATCAAGAAACACAAGGTCAACATCTGCCATCTGAATTTCAGGGAAGAGTATCAATGAGTGTGTTCACTAAAATGAATGAAACAAAATGGAATACACACCCTACACGCTGAGTATTTATCTTCACCAGGTGTACTGATAACAAGAGAGTCAGACTGAATACAGATATAGACCTTGAACTTAACACATTGAATGGAAATTCAGGCAAACTGCTCCAGGAAAACAGTGATACCTAGTGTTTCAAAGTCTGGTCTAGGACTGCTCAAAAGACTGGCAACTGGACTGGACTGCAGTTGTGATTGTATCTAGTTGCCTTGATTTTGAAAACATAAACTTTTAGACCTGTCCAGTCCTTTAGTAAACCAGTCTTTAGCTCCTATCCATGGGTTACTTCCTACAATATTTTCAGAATTTTAGGTATTTTATTTGAATTCCTACAACAAACACTGAGTTGAGACCCTCTCTGACTCACATGCTACCCGGAAATGGCTGTATCCTTTGATCCCATGATCCAAATCTAATAACCCAAGAGTCAGTAGGTAGCAATGGGTCCATAGTAGATTCTATTTCACCATAACTAATCATATTTTCCAAGGAAAAGGGGTCAAAAGACTAGTTTCACACAAAACCAGTCACAACTGGTTGCAACTGATCAAAAGATTGTTTTGGACTGGTTTATTTCAGTCCAGTTGTGGTTGCAAGGATCCAGGACCTCTCTAGGACCAGTCTTAGTCCAGTTGTTTCATTTGGACTGTGGAAAACTGGACCAGACTGGACTTTCATAATTACCACCTCTGAACATATATCATTACTGATCTTCCACAGATCAAGAATATCTCACTTTCATTTTGATCCATGAAAGACCTCAAGCATGAGCAGCAATTCTTCTGCATGGTTGGAAGTGACAATGTGAAATACTGATGCCTGAGGATCCTGTCAAGCAGCCATTATGCCTCTTCTATCAAGACCCTATTGAATGTCTTCAACCCCTCCTCAGCCACCCCCTCTTTTAGCCTCATATATCATTTGTACCACAAAAGGTATGGACCTGTGCCATGAAGGTTTGTCACATCTATAAGAAATGGTTGGGCGAGAATCAGGCTTGGAATCTCCAGGTATGTTTTCTTCTATGCTTGGGTGCATGAAGAAGTTTGATTGTAACTCAGGAGGCTCTACTGCCTGGTGCAATGCTCCTTGAAGTGGTCCTGTCATCCAACAAGACCAACACCTTGCTAATATTGACATGCCTATCCAGTGCAAATCACCCCTCCATGCCTACCTGCTTCTCACTTTACTCCCAATTCCAAAGTTCACTCACAAGTTGACTTGTGTCAGTGGCATTGTACAAGATTGCTGAGTACACCAAGCCCTCAATGTTGTCCTCTCACCCTTGAAGACTGTGATAGCAGTGGGTGTCATGATGAGTGATGTGAAAATAGCTGCACTTGCCAGGCAATTATTTCATTCATCTCATTGAGAACACTCAGGATTCCTCCTTTCAGGTACTTTGACTGCTGGCTGTTCTTGTATGTAACAGACGCCTTGTTGGATATCTTGAAGGTGCTGTTGAATGAGCCGTAAATTGCTATGGCCACAGTGAGTCACTCATAGCACTGTTACATATGGCTAAATTGGTCTCCCCTGTCAGCAACTGCATGTAAGACTGGGACTCACACTCCTGCATGTGCACAACAAATTTAAGGTAGACTTCCATGATGGTTTTTGCTGATATACACTGTGCATCATAGTTCAGCAGATCGTTGAATGTTGAGAACATTTGAAGGCCTTTGGGGCCAATACCAAGAAGGAGGTGATGGTTCTGTTAGTGGACAACCAGCCTGCGATCCAGGTAGCAAAACACCCAGAGCATCATGGCAGGATGAAGCACTTGGACCCTCGCTGGTACTGGCTGAGAGATGTAGTCGATAAAGGCCTCATTGCGCCTCGTTTCCTCCCTACCTCGGACATGCCAGCTGATCTGTTGACAACGGCATTACCTCGAGTCAAAGTGCAGCATTTCTGCGCTTTGCTAGGACTTGGTTCGTTTCAGTAGGTTTCGCTCTTTTGGAGAGATGCACAATCAGGGGGATGTGTTAGATGCAGTGATTGCGCATCAAACCCTTTCTAGGTGCTTTGTCATTCATGCTTAGAGTTTCAGCCACTTGGCTGTTTGGGAGTGTATCTATCTACTGTATTTAGACTTGGAGTTCGATGTAGTCGCTTCCTTAGCTTCTGACATCGAACTCCAGGTATGTGGTCGCACTAGCCTCCCAATTGACAGCTTCTGACATTGAACTCCAGCTGTCCAGTGCAGTTGTCTTTCCAGGTTCTGGGGCCTGTCAGCACTCCATCAAGTCCATTCAAGTACTCAAATGTGTGCCAGTGATATTCCAGCAGATGGAGTTTTGGATCAGATCAGTAATATACAAATTGAAAGATGAATTTATGTCTGAACTGTTCTGCCAGTCTACCTGATGTAGAGGAAGGCTGAGACTCGATGATAAGGCCCCAAGTTGTGTTAACAGCTGGAATCACACAGCTGGAGCCCAGTGAGAAACTAGTGTATTAGAGGCTAAATGCGACATATCTGGAGTCCACAGTGAGAAACTGAAGAAAGCGAACACTGTGGAACTCCGACTATAAACTAGGTGTGAAACAAACACAAACAATCAGCCACAAGTGTGGCGCAATATCCAAACATAGTATATTAGCTAAAATGCGCGAAGTGCGCAATCAGAAAGCTAACACACCCCCCTGATTGTGCATCTGTGCGAAATGACTAAGTCGAAGAGAATGAAGCAAGTCCGAGCATAGAACAGAAATGTTGTACCTTCACTCGAGGCAATGCCTTGGTCAATAAATCAGGAGGCATATCAGAAGTAGGAAGGAAACGAGGAGAAATAATGCCTTTGTCTACAATATCTCGCAGCCAGTACCAGCGCAAATCAAGATGCTTCATCCGACCATGATGCTCTGGATGCTTCGCCACCTGGATGGCTGACTGGTTGTCCATATGGAGGGTCGAAGGACCAGTCAACTCGAAACCAATCTCCTGCAGTAGTTTGCGCATCCATACGATCTCCTTGCCTGCTTCGCATGCTGCAACATACTCTGCTTCAGTAGTGGAGAGAGCGACAATGGGCTGGCGCTTGGACATCCAGGAGACGACACCAGAACCGATCTTGACGACATATGCGCTGGTGGAACGACCAGAGTCCTTGCAACCACCATGGTTTGCGTCAGAATAGGTCCTGAAGAGCTCGGAAGAGGTGGGATCAGGGGAGTAGGTGATGCCGAAACTCAAAGAGCCCTGGATGTAGCGAAAAAGGTGCTTGATCGCGTTCCAATGCGCTACACCAGGTTCAGAGGTAAAGGAGGCGAGTTGACCTACTGCGAATGCGATATCAGGACGAGTGGTGCAGGATAAGTACTGCAAAGAGCCAATAGCACCCCCATAATCAATGGAACGCATGAAATTGCGCTCTTCTGCTGTCTTGGGGCTCTGATCACGCGAAAGGCAGAGACCAGGCGCCATGGGGGTCGTCACAGGCTTGCAATCGGCCATATTGACGCGAGCGAGCATATCAACTCAATACTGGCGCTGGGAGATCGTCAGAGAACGCTTCTGACGATCGCGATCGATTTTGATGCCTAGGATCTCAGTAGTAGGCCCCAAATCGCGCAATTTGAAGTGTTTGCGCAGATCCTCGATCGCCTGCTTGATCGCCTCGAGGGATTTCGATGCATAGGTCATATCATCGACGAACACAGGCAGGATGATCTGGACATCACCTCGGACGAAGATATACACAGCGGCATCAGAATAGGTCTGAGTGAATCCAAGAGTCTCCAAAGTCGAGCGCATCTTGTGATTCCAGCGATTACCCCCTTGTCTGGTGCCATACAGCGCTGTCTGGAGCAAACAGACCGTTTGCTTGCGATCTCCTTCCTCAAAACCCTCTGGCTGCTCCATATAGACGTCGCAGTCGATTTCGCCGTTCAGATACGCATTTGAGACGTCGACAGACCAGAGATGGAGGTCGTGGATCGCAGCAAGCGCAAGGATGATACGAAGAGTGGGAAGGCGCACAGCAGGAGCGAAAACCTCGAATCCTGGGCGCTGGGAAAAGCCCTGTGCGACCAAACGACCCTTGTACCGCTCAAAAGAACCATCAGCGCGATACTTCCTGGTAAACACCCACTTGGAACCGATGACAGGACGATCCTTAGGTCGATCCACAAGTGTCCAAGTCCCATTCGTCTTATGGGCAGCTAATTCGTCCAAAGCGGCTTGTCTCCACTCTGAAGCGTCATCTCGCTTCATAGCATCTCTAAACGACCTCGGATGCGCTGTACTGGTGGCAAGACAGTGCGCAATGTCCGCATCTTCACTGTCAGAGTCGTCCGACTGGTCGTCTGTGAGCTGGGCTGGGCTCAGCTTCCACCATTCGCGAGGTCGCTGGCGGGTTCGCTGTGGTAAGCGTGCTCCGATACCTACAGGACTGTGCACAGGCTGAGGCGCAGGTGGTGGTGTCTCAGGAGCGTCTGGAAGTGGTTGAGGCGCAGCAACTGGGGTATTGGGTTCTGAATCCTGTTCCTCAGCAGGACCAGGCGCCCCCCCAGGATGCAGAATCCCAGGAGCCTCAGACGCGTCGTCCTCTGCAAGCTCTTCGATATCTGGGGCAGTATGAGGTCGAGAGACATCGAGACGTGCTGGAGTGGGTGTGGGTGAAGGAATGGAGGTGCGCTCGTCGAAATCAGCGCGTTCTGAGATCACAGTGCGCTTTGTGGTCGGGTTGTAGAATTTCCAGCCCTTGTAACCATCAGGGTACCCAATAAAGACACATTTATCATAGTGGGGGCGCAAAGCGCTGCGCTTGTCCTTCTGGATATGGACATAGGCAGTGGATCCCCATACACGAAGGTGGGAGACGTCCGGTTTGCGTCCATGCCATCGCTCAAAGGGGGTAGAATCATCCAGAGCGGCTGTAGGGCATCTGTTCCAGACATGGACGAGTGCAGCAAGTGCTTCGCCCCAGAAGGCCATAGCGAGGCCTGATTCCTTCAACATAGCAGTAATGCGTTCGCTCAGGACGCGATTAGCTCGTTCTGCGATACCATTCTGCTGAGGACGCGCTCGCACTGTGTGCTGGCGCTCTATACCGCACTCAGTGGTGAACTTCAGCATCGCATTGCTCATATACTCCCCTCCCTTGTCGTCTCGTAGGGTCTTGATCTTTCGCTCGCTCTGGTTCTCTGCAAACGCCTTGAACTGCTTAAAAGCCTCCAAAACGTCCGATTTGGCGCGAATTGGGAGCACAAAGCGATACCGCGAGTGGTCGTCGATAAAAGTGACCCAGTAGCGATACCCAGTGAAGGTGGGGTAGGGCACTTGGTGGACATCTGAGTGGACGAGCTCCAGAGGGCGAGACGAGCGAGAGGTCGAGCTGGGGAAGGGGTTAGGTGACGACTTGCTCTCTAGCTTCATCCCAGTGACCATATTGCGCTCAAGAAGTGATTTGATGTCCCCAGTGTTGTGGTGAGCGAATCTGCGATGCCAAAGCGCCATGTCGAGTGGGAGTGTGGTTGCAGGGTGCGCATACTCAGTTACAGGCTCTGTTGTGCCGTCCAAAAACGCGGCATTGTGACTGTTGATGGTAGCGACGAACAGAGGCGGTCCTGCAGCGCGCGAGAAGGTCATATGGGTGGCATTGATATTGACAACAAAGGAGGAATGCCGTGTGAGGTATAACACTGCGAGTAAGTTGTTCCGCACTCAGGAACATGCAAGACGTTCGAAAACTCGACTGATCGACCACTCTTCCCATTAATCACCGGCTTAAACACCACAGAGCCCACCCCAGTCGAATAAACCACAGTATTGTCGGCGAGCTTGATTGCGAGGCGTTTTGGGGTATAATTGCGCAACCAGTGGCGATGGGGCGTCATATGAGAAGTGGCCCCCGAGTCTGCATTCCAGTCGTGGTCAGCATCGAGTTGGAGCGGTGAGAATGGATCAGAGGGGTCACTGGAACGCACAGTGTTCGCTTTCTTCAGTTTCTCACTGTGGACTCCAGCTGTGTGAGTCCAGCTGTTAACAGGAACTCCGACTATAAACTAGGTATGAAACAAACACAAACAATTAGCCACAAGTGTGGCGCAATATCCAAATAAAGTATGTTAGCTAAAATGCGCGAAGTGCACAATCAGAAAGCTAACAAGTTGGGAGGAGGGTCCGAGTCAATGCCAGTTGCAGGTTTTTGAGCAGTTCACAGAGGTGAAAATGTGGTGGTGAGTGTCATTCATGAAGGAGTGAGTGACATGGACCCAGTTTCACAGAGGAAATCAATGATAGTGGTCATTGCAGCAGAAATCTCACCAGTCTCACATGTACAACCAGTTCCCATGAACTGAAATTTACATCATAACATGTTACAGTGTCGTCCATCTTAGATGGATCTCCATTAACACCATCAATTACAACTCATTTTACACCTGTCACAGAAAGACAGTTAGCCCAAGAATATTCAGAAACACAGATCAGTGGTGAAAGATGAACAATTTGCTCCCATAGCTAAGCTATCACAACAAAGAAATAAAAGAAAATGACAAAACATCTGAGATCTGTTAAGACTCAGATGATATTGGAGTCACAACGAAATCCACCCTTTCCTACAAAAAATTCAAATCCAACCTACTTCAATTCCGCCCACCTGCGCCTTAGGGGAAAGAATGTGCAATTCTCACTATTGCTCATTGCCATCCCATTCTTACTTGGCTGCCATCATATCTTTCATGCTGTGTTGGCCCTCAAATCAGGAGGCAGCGCCATCTTCCTGTGCTTCCATTCACGAATAGCTCTGGGTCACCTGCATTCAACTACATCTTGTGTGAACATTTCAGCAATACCCTCAACCATTCCTTCAAATATGGATCTGATAGAGCACTGCATTGAAGGTTCTACCTCACATGAAACTGATGTTGCAACCCGTTGTATCTCAACATCAGATCTTGACAAGGATGGTTCTAGGATGACAGAGCCCCCAGTGGCTGATTTACCTCTACATTCCCATTTATTATGGAGTTGCCATTGCACTGTTGATTTGTGAGACATTTTGTTGTTCCATGTTGTTTCTACTTTGCTCAGCCTTCTGCTTTTGCAGTCTTTTTTGGGAGTTAAATTCTGATCCCACTCACAAAGCAGTGTATGAATGTAAATAGCAATTATGCCTGGCCTGCCACAACCCCATTCTCGCAATAGTGGGTCATCCATATTTGACTTTGAACATTGCATTGAGTTCCATATCTTAGTCCTTCTGTCCTCAACTGGCTCAAAAGTTTTTGTGGTGTACATCATCCTCATCACATACCTTTATTGTCAGCTAAGATCAACTCATAGCGCCATAGTTGAATTTCTGCTCTCAAGCCAAACAACGAGCAAGATGTTGCCAGTGTTAAATGGAAGCTTGATGGACACTGCATACTAATCTGGGAAAGCTCACACCCTTCAAGCCTGACATGCTCTGACATAGTAGTCCATTGTCTGTGGCATTCCTCCTAAAGACAATGCAAGCCTATACTCAGCCAAGTCAGCAACCAATCACTTTGTATGCCAACTGTAATGTCTGTTGGGTCTTATGTCCACAGCATGAGAGTTAACCTGGTGACCTCAAATGGCTGAGCATTTAAAGAAAGTGTCCAACTTGAAGGTGCTTGAGGAACATGGTGAACTAGGGAGAAGGGATGATTCCAAGAGAGTGAACACAAATTCCACCTATGAGTCCATGGAAAGTTGTTGCAAATTGGTGAGATCATCCCTGTTCTGGGTGCAGGTAGCATTGTGTCAGAGAGAGGTCAGTGTTACATATCTGCATTGTTCTTGAAAAACCCACTGGTAGGCAGTATTGTCATTTGACGTGATCCCAGTGTCAACCTCACCTTGTCTTCCTTGTCCCAATTGCACCCACAAACAAATGAAACAGTCTCTCAAACTAACATGCAACAACAAAATGCCCCACATGCACACTCCAACCCATAGACACAGTCTCTCCCATCATCCTCCGCTGCACCCCCATCCTCCAACACACCCCTTCCACTCTGGTTCATGCCTGGGGTTGATGCGCGATCCACTGCATCTAACAAGAAGGTATGCATGTTCCACATGTTACAGAATGGCGAGCAACCAATTTATCTGAGAGCAACTCGCGATAAAGAGAGGCAGTGCGAGGAGGAAGAATGGTGCCATTGAGAGGCAGAGGAAGTGCATTGCAGGGAGGAACAACAAGTGGAGATATGATGTGAGGAAGTGGATGAAAGGCAGCAGCATCATCATGAGAAAGACCAACAACAGCACTAGGAAGAAGAAAGAGATCAACAGACTGAGCAGACTGTTAGATGCAGTGATTGCGCATCAACCCCTCTTGAGTTGCGTTGTCATTGACACTTAGAGTTTCAGCCACTACCATATTTGTTAGTGTATCTAGCTACTGTATTTAGCCTTGGAGTTCGATGTAATGGCTTCCTTAGTCTCTTACATCGATTTATCACAGACAGGGCAGGACAAGTTAATGGACAGGTCTGCAGTGCAAGGTCAACAACCTCACTGCCAATACTGACGGAGAACAGTGAGGGAAGGAAGCAGTGACTCCGCAGCTAGTACTGGCTCCTTCAAGCTCAAGAAGGTGCTAGGTAGAAAACACTATGTGAGTGTCTGCCCCACTTTGTAATGGTAATGGGGATTGATGATGGACACAGCGTGCCATCACTCCACTATTCTTGCCCAATGATGACAAGGTGGAAGAAATCATGATCAAGACTGTGAAGCATTCAATGGCCCTACACTCACCCTTCAAGATTGCCCTCCCCTTCCATTGCCTGATGATGACAACAACCACATAATAACCACTATTCACCTGGTCCCCTCTCTTGGTGTCCTCAACCCAGTTGATGTAGATGTGAGCTAGCCTAAGAAAGGGGTTGTTACCCATCTACCAGGCATAAATCAGCAGAAACCTTAAGAAGTGGAAGATTTGGTATCAAGAGCTGGATGCTGCTTTCAAATTTTGCGATATGGTTACCAAGTAATCATGATTACCAAATTCATGGGTCAATAGGCGACCCAAGGAGGCAGCATCACTGGCTAGATGGTGGATTGAGTTTGACTGGGAAGGCACATCAACCTCTCTGGTCTCAGAATGGCTGGTGGTACTAGGTTGACTGGAGTCCAGGCACTAAGGTTTGGGGTGATGAACAGCTAAAAGAGTTTCTGAAGGCTGGAAGAGACACAACAAAGTGGCTCACCACAGAGCCCGGTGCAATCTAGTCCCATGCATTCCCACCCAGATGTCCTTGTCCTCTTTCAAATGATACGTTTCCAACAGAACTACCTTGTCCGATCTCAACTTCCTTTCCCACAGACTCATCGCTTGAACTGCTCTGTAGTCTATGACAGGCTGATATTTTCTTGACAGATTATGGTTAGCTTGCAAATGGGTATGACTATTGCAGTGTGATAAAAAGTATGGAGGGTTATGGTGTTTTCATCTGCCATGATGGAGAAGAGATCGAAAAGATTACTGACAGTGAGCCACCTGTGGCTCTTATAAAAAGAAAATCGCCAGCCAAGAGCATCCAAGCATCGCAGCTTGAACACCCTTGTATGGCTAGCTCAAAGAGAAAACTGTGTTTGGATTGCTTTGCTGGCAGATTGGTCATTCAAGGCCTGAGTCAACCCTGTCGAGTGACAGTGCTGCTGGCAAAGGCAGATCAGCCTCAAAGGGGTTTCTGGGCAGAATTAACCCAGTTGAATGAATGCCAACCAGGTGGAGACTAAGGGTTGGCAGAAGGGGTCAATGGCAGCTCACGACCCACATCACACAACATGTAGATTCATTATAATTCAATATTATACCACATTATCCCATGTCAGGCTCTCAGAATTTTTTTGGGATGTCAGATTTCAGTCAGCAATAATTTTCAACACCCCACCATGCACCTTCCAATTGGAGAACAATCTCCAGATAATCTTTGAGATTCTAAGAATACTGCATCATCCTGAGATTGGATGATAGACAATGATGTGATTTGATTCCCTAATATCATAATCTAATGATAAAACAACTGCACTGGGCAGCTGGAGTTCGATGTAAGAGACTGTAAATTCTGGAGTTCGATGTAATCCTTAGTCTCTTACATCGAACTCCAAGGCTAAATACAGTAGCTAGATACACTAACAAATATGGTAGTGGCTGAAACTCTAAGTGTCAATGACAACGCAACTCAAGAGGGGTTGATGCGCAATCACTGCATCTAACAGTCTGCTCAGTCTGTTGATCTCTTTCTTCTTCCTAGTACTGTCGTTGGTCTTCCTCATGATGATGCTGCTGCCTTTCATCCACTTCCTCACATCATATGTCCACTTGTTGTTCCTCCTTGCAATGCACTTCCTCTGCCTCTCAATGGCACCATTCTTCCTCCTCGCACTGCCTCTCTTCATCGCGAGTCACTCTCAGATAAATTGGTTGCTCGCCATTCTGTAACATGTGGAACATGCATACCTTCTTGTCAGATGCAGTGATTGCGCATCAACCCCTCTTTAGTTGCTTTGTCATTGACACTTAGAGTTTCAGCCACTACCATATTTGTTGGCTGTGCACATCTCAGTCTTTGCTGCGCACTGCGTGTGTCTGCTTGATGGCCTACCTGGCCTGGCACGAGAAAGCAGCCATCCATTTCTTGTCTCCATGATGAGCTTGGTGGTAGCTTTTTGCATCGCATGCGGGTATGCGAGAAATCATCTCTGTGAATTCATCAACCCCCTCTGCCCAACAGCTGGCACAGGTGGTGGCTTGTCAGGGGCTTGCAAGAAACATGGCTGCGACCTGGCTGCTAAGAAATGGCTAAGGTGCTTCACAGATTGGCTGTGGGGGCAGCTTCGAAGCAGCTGGAGGATGCAGCAGGTTCAAGCTGAGGGTCTTGCGAGAGTCACAGCAGTGACTCAGCGGCTAGGAGATGGTCAGGGCAGCATTGCAGGGTAACGCAAGCTGACGCCCAAAGCCCTGCTTTGCCATCCCACTGCTGCTATGCATTGTAGTTTGCTGCCACCATGGGGGGGTTCCATCAAGGGGGTCTTTTTCTAGAAACAGTGGTGTGATGTATCTCCTTTTCTTCCATGGCCATGTCAGCGTGCTCCTGACCAGCCTCCCTGGCAGCTCGGAGCTCCAGCGCACTGGTGTCCTGATGTGATGCCAGGCATGATCTGCGAAGCAGAGCTGGCAGGTGGATAGAGCTAACTTGGGCTACTTTGGGATGAATTTGAGTGGGTAGAAGGAGGCTTGCAAGCAGCATGGCGGCAGCCAGATGAGATGGAAATGACCAGGGCTGCCATGGCTGCTACCTTTGCTGCATGAGGTACACTCAATGGCTAGCTTTCGTGCCCAGTTGGAGCCTGCTGTGTGCACCTTTGGTTAGCACTCACACTGGGTGCCCGCTGAGCACTGCCCAGTACCATGTGAGCAAAGCTGTTGCATCATTACCACTTATATCAGAATACCTCCAAACACATAATGTATACCACTGCTCACCCATTCAAGGAAGCCCACACAGATACATGGCTGTCATTGTCAGTCCATCCTGGAGTGATTCAGCTGATGTAAGATGCTACTAGGCCTGAGTGGTGAAAGCATGAATGAAGCTGCAATGCTCCATAGCCGTTGTCAGCAACCAATGGGTCCATGCCCTCCTCTTCTGAGCCAATGATTGTCCCTGTTCTGGTCATCAACCTCATTTTTGTTTTCTTTGTCTCCCTCATAGTCATAAGTTTGGGTCTATCAGGGTGTCACGGTTGTTGCCATTATTGTCTTCTGCTGACTTGCATACACCTTCCCTTGGGCCATCTGAGTCCTCTTGCGGTGGTGTGTGTCCCTCATGCTGTAAAAACTTGCCCCACTTCCATTTGATCTCATGACCAACACCACCACCTTGGAAACGCATGGATGTATCTCTGTCCATGAAACTAGGGGAAGAAATTAGCTGCAGCAGGTGGTTAGTAGCCACATGCTCGCATAGAAATACATCCAGTCGACCTCAGATGTGTCCTGCCATGCTAATGAGTGCCTTGGTATCTTCTGTGGTTCCAAATGCATTCGTAGGGATGAGGTGGACTCCATGAATAACAGAGTCCGGGTTGACAAAACCAAACACGTTGCTAATGCTCTCGCTGTCAAGGAACAGGTTCTTGTCTTCCTGTGACAGAAGGAGGATGTCAGCTCGCATATGAGGGCTTATTGACTCCTGTTCTCGGTGGAGGTCGTAGATATGCATGCCCGAAAATCTTGTTGTCCTCGAGGAGAATGCAGTTGTGGTCTTCATCTGAGAACTCACATTCATCTCCATTGTACTCAAAACTTCATAGCTGGGCTAGCATACTATGGTCCTTGAGGTGAGGGATGAAGTTCTATATTACAAGAGAAACTGATGATCCTGTCAACTCGTTGAATCATTGTAAACAAACACAGCTCTACCTTGAATGCAGGCTCATTCCTGCGTCCTCCTAGCCAGGCTGTGAGGTCAAGAGCCTGCCGCGTTGATGCTGCAACGTGGTGGTAGTGATCACTTGGGAATGTGAGCACACGTAAGGGACGGCATGGGTCAGCAGGAGCTTCCTGTGCATAGAGAGTCTCGAGCATCATTAACTTGTTTAATGAATTTTTCTACCACTTCTTGGTTTACAACACCTGTGTTCCTTGTTGCCTTCTTCTTTCCTGAGTGAGGAAAACGATGTTTGATACACTGATGCTCCAGTTCACCCCATACATGTCTCAATCCATGGTAGGAAATCAGATTTGTGGGATGAATGCACCGTTTGCACAGAGTAGTTGTCTGTCATTCCAAATTCTCGAATTGTAGCAGGATAATTGCCCAGGGCATGGTGCTTGTACATCGCCAATTCAGCTTTTTGAGCTTTGGAAGACCTAAGTTGTTGACGCTTGCTGCGGCCTGGGGATCCTTGGCAATGACTGTGGCATGGCGATGAGCTTGTGAGGCTGATTCTTGAGGTAGTTCTGTAGTTTGGTAGAAAGAACACATCTCGTGTTGAAACTTCCATAAAGACCACTGGGTAGCAAGCTGTTTTTTTAAGCATCTGAAGCATACCAACATATCCATGAGTGAACTGGAAGATTAAATTCACCCACATCTTAATCTCACACCACCATCACAATCCCCTCAACTAGCAATAAACGCGCCCATTTCCCTCATTCCCCTATCTATGATTCTGACCAATCATCAAAACGCACAGAGATCATGTCCAGTTTAACAAGGAAAGGCAAAAAATGGGCTGCAAACAGGTATGTTTCATTTCGGTACTAATGTGAAAACTACCAACACTATTGAGGAAACACCATGGCTCTGATTCTGAGGGCTCTGACTCTCTCTGACTGGGAGCCAGAGCTGGAAGAAATTTTGCAAATCAATATTGAAGAGTCTCACAAAGTGGCCCGTGCAATCACACACTACTTGCGACCTAATAATCTTTCCCTCTGTATCCGTACCACTTGATAGCCCCTGGAACAACCTAGTGGAACAACCTACTGGAATAACCTAGTCAATGGAGTAGCACAATTTAGTGGAACAACCTAGTGGAACAACCTAGTCATTGGGGTGGAATAACCTGGTGGAACAACCTAGAATGGGGTAGAACAACCTACTGGAACAACCTAGTAGAACAACCTAGAATGGGGTGGAATAACCTACTGGAACAACCTATTAGAACAACCTAGTCAATAGAGTAGAACAGCCTACTACAGAAATCTTGTCAATGCAGTGTAACAATCTAATAAAGACAATGTCTGTATTACATAGCCACAAGCACATGTATTCCAAATACTTGGGCATGATGATAAAATGACTGAGATACTAGGCATGAGGCAAAATCCATGTAAGTATATTTGCATTAGTATATGGAATACTTATGGCAATTGATAGACACCAATTCAGCTAAGTTAGTCAACTACTAGTGGAAGCATATGATACATTTCACTTTTACTAATTGATAGCCACTATCATAAATATATGGAATATTTATGCTGAGCTACAATCACTTAGTAGAATAAGTCAACAAGCTAGCTATGGATAGAAGTATATAAACATGTTGACAAAGACCAATCTACCACACACAGCGGAAATCACAATTAGTCATGGTGAAATAAAATCTACTATGGACCTCTGGTTACCTACAGACCCTTAGATCATAAGATGTGGAGCACAGGATCAAAGGATATGGCCATTTCCAGGTGGCATGTTGGTCAGAGAGGGTCTTAACTCAGTTTTTGTGGTAGAAATTCAAATGAAATATCTAAAATTCTGAAAATATTGTGGGAAGTACCCATGGATAGGAGCTAAAGACTGGTCCACTAAAGGACAAGTCTTTTATTTTTTCAAAATCAAGACAACTGGTAACTGGACTGGTCAGCAACTGGATGCAACTGCAACTGCAGTCCAGTTGCCTACCAGTCCAGTCTGGTCCAGTTGCCAGTCTTTTGAGCAGCCCTAGACTGGACTTTGAAACACTAGGAGTTAATGTCTGAGAAGGTCAGAGTTGGATCTGGTAGAATGGAGATGGTATGGTATATGACAGTGAGCCAGATGTGTCATCCCAGAAATCCTATCAACAAGTGCAACTTTCCTATTTCAAACTCTGACCCTTCAGATCTAATAATCTTCCCCATGCATGATGTTCAACATGCTGCGCGCAGGTTCCCTAATAATCTTCCCCATGCATGATGTTCAACATGCTGCGCGCAGGTTCCCTAATAATCTTCCCCATGCATGATGTTCAACATGCTGCACGCAGGTTCCCTAATAATCTTCCCCATGCATGATGTTCAACATGCTGCGCGCAGGTTCCCTAATAATCTTCCCCATGCATGATGTTCAACATGCTGCACGCAGGTTCCCTAATAATCTTCCCCATGCATGATATTCAACATGCTGCGTGCAGGTTCCCTAATAATCTTCCCCATGCATGATATTCAACATGCTGCGCGCAGGTTCCCTAATAAGCTTCCCCATGCATGATATTCAACATGCTGCGCGCAGGTTCCCTAATAATCTTCCCCATGCATGATATTCAACATGCTGCGCGCAGGTTCCCTAATAAGCTTCCCCATGCATGATATTCAACATGCTGCGCGCAGGTTCCCAATAATCAGTTAGGGTGCTTTAGGTTAGGTTTGCTTATCTCATCATTTAGGTAATCATTCCCATTACATGGTTAGGTTAATCATCATCATGCCCTTCTGTGTGCAGTGCGTGCACCTAGTACTCCATGCACAATGTAAAGTCAGCTGATATCAGCCATCTGTCAATAATGGAACACAAATGCCAACAGATATAAACAATGATTAGTTATTCTTATGTGAATACCACTGAATCTTGATACATTCCACAGCCTATATGTAAATGACTAAACCTAAATACAACTCACAAGAATAACGTAGATAGCTAGGAAGCTAATCCAATCCTTGCAAGCAATAGCAAAGTCCAAGCAAGCCTTGTAATGTTTAGCAGAAAGTACAGAACATTTGGACTTGACTATGGCCTTCCCTGGACAGTATTCTCTGCCTTGTGTTTAGAGATGAGATGGATAGCTTGAATGGGTGACCCCCAATAGACTTTTGGAGGTCAGAACACTCCTTGGAACAAAGTCAGGAGATGGTAGCAAGGCCCACACCAGTAACCCACACCAGTGCTAGATGCAACAGAGCAAATGGAATGACCAGAATCAAGCTGAGGAAGAATAGTTTTCTTTTGAGTAGTAGACATATATATCTTTGTTTGTAGCACCAAACAATAGCAAATTGCCTCTTTCAATGTTGAGATCCTATGTCTTATATTAAAAGTCCAAATACTGTTCCAATGATAATCTTCATTTCAAATTGGCATATCTCCATAGCCCTTGAGCCAAATCACATGATCTAGGAACTGATTTGTACCCAGTATTTGTACTTTGTTTGGTCACACCAAAGTGAGGTGTGATTCCCACAAATGATTGCAGGGCACATTGCACCCTGGTTAGGAGTTAGTTATTGGAACAGTTTTTGGAGTCACTGTATGGTGACTTGTTTGCTTTATGTTTGCCTTATCAAGGGCAAGAGCAGGCTCCTACATGCCTCTGCTTCGAGTATGAGGCTATATCATTGGACTTAGTGGAATCTAGTGCCATGGATAATTCTGAGTGGCTGTACACATAAATTCAAACAGCGAAATCTTAAGCATTCTCACACTCTCAGTGACAGATGCAAGAAAACATTGGTAAACATTGTCAGCCACAGCATTGGGGCCAGCGGATGTCAAATAAAAACTGCAATAATGTACAACTAATCTAGGGTTACATTTATCTGGTCAGTGGTTGAGGGTTACCAGACTGCTACTATCAATTTTCGTCACACTGGCATTGCACCTTCCGCATGGAGGCACCTCCTGCAAATGATGTCCTGTGTGGCTGCACCTTATGGCAATAAACAACATGACACTGTGGCTGACAATGTTTACCAATGTTTTCTTGCAGCCATCGCTGAGAGTGTGAGGATGCTTAAGATTTCACTGTTTAAATTTATGTGTACAGCCACTTGGAATTATCTGTGGCACAAAATTCCACTAAGTCCAATGATATACATAGCCTCACACTTGAAGTGGAGGCATGTAGGAGCCTGAGGAAAGAGGGGCATATTGGATATGGTAAATGGAGGAAGTGCTTGGTCAAGGAGGACAGTGATCAAGAAGCATTCAATGTATTGAATGACTGTGCACATACCATCAACCTTGCTAGCTGTTTGCCTTAAAATGGTGCAAGACTTGGTTCTAAACACCCAAAATGGGCAATTGTGGCTGGGTAAACAATATCTCATCAACTCACTACTAGGTTACCATTTTACAAACAAGGTCCCTCCCCAGGCCTACTAATGTAACTACCCCTCAGACTCCATGAGAAATAAAAACAACCAGGTAACATGCCACAACAAATTTAATGAAAATGAAAAGTAAAACAAGCTGTACATACAAGCTTACAGTGATGCTGACTGGGGACTGTGCTACATGGCACAAAATATTATTTGGGTTTGCAACATGATAAACAAGGACCTTGCCAGCAAAGCTTAGTACTCACCAAGGTTATGTTGGGTTAGAGAAAGAACTTACCTTTCTAACAGGAAGCAATTATGATTGGTCAGCATCTACCCTAAATGAGTATTCTTAGTCAGCATGTTTGTGTCACGTTCATTTTTCAACATTACTTTATTCTTCCTTTACTCTCATTTCTTTTTCATCACATATCTTTTATCATGCGTACCTGTGGAAAGTGTCAGGCCACATTTGACACTTGAAAGGAGCATTCCAAACACCAAAAGAGATTTACAGTTGGTGTTAAGCATGGCTCAACTATTGATATTCCAGGTCTTGGTAGAAAGATCACAGTTTTCCCAAACAAAGATGGTGTCTATGAGTGTCATTGCTCTCCAAATGGTTGCACTCGAGACAAGACCTTCTCCACCCTTGAGGGTCTGAAAAAACATTTGAAGGGAAGAAAATCCTGGCATGATCAATCCAATGTAGCTATTTGTTGATTTCTCCTGCATAAGTTTTCATTTCTGATGTATCCTCAGATCATATCTGATACTTTAGCTATCAGGGACTCCCATCCTACCAATGATTCTCACAAATGTGTCTTTGCACACAATGTATGCATTCTCAGACAAATGACAGCCTAAACATTCTAATCAATCATCCAAACACCCATATACTAGCTCCTTTCCTCCACCCCTTCTGCTCTACAAGAATCCCATGTTCAACACAATACAAATGAACATAATCATGTGGGTATTTGGTTTTCAATGTGTCATCCATTTATACTATCATCCTCATGTCTATAGCTTCCTTCACATAATCTAGAGGAACAAACAGCTCCTAATACTTTGTTCAAGGCATGTTCTCTTCAATCACCATGTTTGTTTATCACTAACAACAACTGCTAGAATCATCCTGATCACTTCAATGAGGATACAAATGATAAAACCCTTGTTCCTCCAGTATGCATAAACTCATTATTACTATTAGCAAACATTCAAAATGATTACAGTTCTATGACCCAAGAGATGCTCTCTTACACCATCCATTTCTGGATTCCATCAATATTGTCATTGATCCAGACTTGATTGCACTTTGTTGCAATGTTTGCCTTGTAGCATTGGCTCCATCCCAGGTTCAAAGTCATATCCGTAACAAACACCATGGGATGAAATTCAACACAGACTTCTTCCATCAATTGGTTGATTTCCTGAAGATTCATGAAGACCTGCCAATGCCACCAATCTCAGCTGGTGTCAAGCCATTCAAGGGTTTGAAAATTCTTGATGGCTTTGCATGCAATTTCTGTGAACGTATCTTGGGAGTAAAGAAGAGCATGCGCACACATCATCAAGAACTTCACTCAGACATCCCCCTTCCCAATGATTGGCTGCCCTGCAAGATGCAACAGTTTAACAGGGGTGGATCTGCTTGTGCTCTGTGGCGTGTGCTAGATCCCATCACAACCAAAGGAACAGAACCTTCTCATGACATCACAAGTCCTCACTTTATCAGAGACCTATGCAATCAAGTCTCTGCAAATGTCAGCAGCACTCAGGTGCCTCAAGATCAACGACTCATCTCTCCTTGGCTGCACTTCACACGATGGCATGAACATGTTGCTGGCTATAATCCCAAACTGTTGCAACAATTGGTTCAAGTCCCTGACAGATTGGATACAGACATCCATGTGCCAGGAATCAAGATGGCAGTTGAGACATATTTCAATGAGGCACTAGAACTATTGAAGGTCACAGATGATCTGATTTTACAAAAGCTCAATTCTCCTGACCCACAAGCAGAGTAAGCAATGATGTCTTTCATTTCTTGAAATACCTGGTTCACAGCATTTTTGAAGTGGAATAAGCAACACACCACTACAATCACATCAAGATTCAAAGACCATGGGCAAATATATTCAACCAATTATTGCTCTCCTGTGTCTCCTTCTGCGTTTACCATCACAGGACAAATACCAAATTCCTTTACCTCAAGTGCTCAAGAGTCAATTGCATGTATTGCAGACTGCCCTTGAAGGCCAAACCAATGTCTCTCATGCAATACATGATGTCTTCCGTGGCCTGTGGTTCACCATGTGGAGGTGATCAGCTGGAAATCACATTCCTTGTCCAACAGAACGGTTGCTTGTCCTCCTCACCCTCAATCAGGATGGCAGGCATCAAGATCCCAAAGATATCACTGGCTACCTTGCCAAGCTGGAATACTGCATCCGTCTCACCTGCCTCAAAGAAGTAAAGCACCTTGCTGCTAGCAATTTCAATGATGACGAGTACCAAGCCTGTGACTTTCTCTTGCCATGGTACACTGAAAAGACCAACTCACCATTCAGTCGTGTACGGGCCTTGCAGCACTATGCATCATTCATTGCCTTTCAAACAATGAACTTACCTTGCATCTGGTGGCTGGATCATACGGAATGGCAGCACTTGTTGTACAAAGGGGACAAGATTCATCTTGATCACTTGAGACTCATGTTTGCTGCAGGTGGGCACACAATCATTGACATATGGGAGAAGAAGGTGTTGAAAGGGGTCAACATGCGAATTTGCTATGATCATCTTGCTGATGCAATGGGGAACAATGAAGTTGGGTATTCCTTTCTCACAGATCCACAGAACAGCTGCTTCAAAAATCATGATCTGCTGGCAAATGCCTTCATGGCCAATCCAAACATCTGGGAATTTTTTGGACGTTTTGATGATGGTTCTATCATGTGGAACTTTGGCGCCCTTTGCCAATGGCTTTGCGACTATGCTGAATTTCAGGCTCACCTCCTCATGCGTTGTGAAATGCTCAGTGGAGCTCCAGGTCGTGGAACAGAACTCACTCCAATGTTGTACTGCAACGGGAAATACCGCTCTCAGCGCAACCTAATCATCATGGGAAAGCATGTTGCCCTCCTTCGTCATTATAACAAGATGGCTTCAATGACAGGATATGACAAATTAATTCCACATTCCCTTGATGCCATTACCAGTGACCTCATGATCTAATCGCTTGCGCTGGCTCGACCATTTGCTGAACTCGCTGTGTACCTCTGCTATCCAACTCGACACGACATTTCCCTCCTATATCAGTCAAATCTCTTTGTCAATGTTGACCACCTGTTTAACACCAATGATCTCAGCAACATCATGGCATCTAGCAGCCTTCCTCATGTCAATACCAAACTCACTGTAAACCCATGGCGTCATATCAGCATTGCGTTCAAGCGGAAGCTTGCACATTACACAAAGGAACTTCTTGAACTTGATGGAAATGATACAGTGGATGCTCTTCAAGTGGGCCATTCACGAGCCACCGAGAATCGCATCTATGGTCTCAGTCCAGATGTGCTTGCAGGTGCTGCAGAAGACCTCCTTCCTCACTTCCTCCATGCAAGTGTCAAATGGCAGGTCATCATGCACACAGTCCCAGGAGGTCTTGGCCTGCCATACAAATTCGCTGACAGCGCACAATTCCACCATCTGGCGAAGTCTGGTCAGTTTGGCATTGATGTCCAAAAGAATATGCTTGGGCCTGTCAAAGATGGGAATGAAGAAATGACCATTACAGCAGACCACATTGCTGAGCGGATCTTGGAGAGGATGGAAGAGAAGTTACTCCCCACTCTAGAAACCCAATTGATCCACAAGTTTAGTCTCGCCATGGGTCCGATGATCAATGCTGCAGTGCAGGATGTTATATCAAATGATGATACCTCAAAGCTACCGCAAAAAAAAGATTTCACATTGGAAAATCTTCACTATGATCGTAGGGCATCTTCAGGCAGTATGTGTTACATCCAGCACACAATCTGATTTATCATTGTAAAGCTGAACATTTCTTCTTAGAGCACACTGAACAATATTCAATGCCAGCTTTCAAGTTGGATAGTTCTCAAGGATCAGCAATAGAGGAATTGATCTGCCCCACCAATCTGGAAGACATGGATGATCTCTATGATGACCTTATACCAACACCAGGCAGTAATGTGGACAGTTTTTGCACACCTAGAACAAGGCAACCGATCCAACCAAGCAAGGACAACGAAGTAGTTAAGGATGATCGGTATGGTGGATCAACCACGCCCTTATGTGGTAGGTGGGAACAATGCTAAACACAGGCCTAAATATTGATCCCAGTCTGTAGTAGCTACTATCCTCCCGGAGGCTGCAGCGACCACAGTGATAGCAGCTCAAGTTGGTATGATTTCACACCTGCACCAGTGTCATGCTCTATCTGATTGCTCTTAGAGGAATGTGGATTGCCCTCCATGTCATTGACGTCCACAAACAGTGAGGATAGTGAGTGATGCTCAGTTTCACCCTGCTCACATATAACATACAATCATGTGTCACTAGTGGCCAGTACTACTGCGCTTGAAGCCCGTTCATTTGAATACCCGCTTGCTCAGAGCCCTGACCTTGAGATCAAGTATCTCCAAGCTCTGCGGTGAATTCTAAAGATGCCAAGTGCAACTTGGGTATCCAAGGAACAGAAGGCCACAGCACTTGCTATCATGGAATACAGAACAGACGTGATTGCAATGCTCAAAACCGGTGGTGGAAAATTGATGTTGACAATCATTCCTGCTATGCTGTCAGAGGACACAGGAACAGTTGTGGTAGTGCCATTGAAATCTCTTATGGCAGACTGGAAACGAAAATTGGATGGCATGGGGATTCCTTATCAGGAATACAATCCATGTCTTACAGGGAGGCGACTCCATTCGAGGACTAACCTGATTCTAGTGTCAGCTGATCCGGCAACATTTAGTGGATGGCATCAAGCCATTGCAGAGTTGAATGATGAGCTACAAATCACACGATTGGTGTTTGATGAGGCACATCTTCCATTCCTGTCGCATGATTTCCGTGACTCTCTCACAAACGTCAAGGAACTACGGGAATTCAGCATGCAACTGATCCTACTCAGTGTCACAGTGCCACCTTCAGAGGTTCTTCCATTGAAAAGGTTTTTCAGTGTTTTGGATGATGCTGTGGAGATTCAACAAAGTAGCAACTGGCCTGAGCTAGAGTATATCATGGAGCAACCCATGCCATCTAAACAAATACCAAACAGGATCAAAGATATTGTACGACAGCAGCAGCAAACGTGGACACCACAGGATCGAGGGCTTGTCTTTGTGGCATACATTGAGGATGGCGAAGAGTTGGCTGCACAGGTATCTGACTGCACATTTATTCAACCTATCATTCACTGATGTTCTTTGCAGACCGGCTGGCCATTCTATACAGGGGCAAAACATGTGACTGATGAAATACGATTAACAATGCATAATGACTGGAGACAGGGTATCACGCCAATCATGATTTGCACAAGTGCATTCATGACCAGAAATGACTATCCACATGTCAGACTCACCATACACTTCAAGATGGCACTGGAAATGACGGAGCTGGTCCAGGCACAAGGTCGGTGTGGACGCGATGGTGAAAAAGCGCAATGCTTCATCATTCCAGCATCACACCCTCAGCTACCAAAAAACCCCCGTGAGACCCAGGATCACAAAGGCCTATGGTATGTGCATGACCATGTGTATATGCATGGAAGCCATCGATGCTTGCGCTATGGATCAACTCTATACCTCAATTCTCATGGAATGGAATGCAAGGAGGATGTAGCAAACATGCCCTGCTCCGTTTGCACAGATAGGTCGTCGAAACTGAAGACATCGGATACCACGCATCCCTCATCCATCTGTCCCTTGCCGATGGGAGCACCAATTCAGTCCTCAACCAAAGTAAATCCACCCTCGATATCAATCCCAATGGATGGAGTAGAGCAAGCACATGGTGGTACTCGGAGCAGTGCCTTTTCACATGCAGCTGAAGTGACGAAGAAGAAGCGGATATCGCGTCTGGCTACGGAAGTGCAGGAGGCTGACCGGATGCGATTGGCACTGAACAAGGTCAAGGACTATGGTTGTGGCGTGTGTCTTGTCATGAGCCAAAAGCCCACACATGTGGGACTGTGGACTTGTCCACAGCTGCAGGTGTGTGGTGGGACTGCACACATGATGGAGTGGAAGAAGAAGATACAATACCCACCAGGGGTGAAAGGGATCTGTTGGATTTGCCATGTGCCTACATGTTCGAACATGTTACATGGTGAGTTTGTGGGGGCGAAGGTGATCTGTGAGTGGGAGGATGTGGTTATCCCCACCCTGGGGGCTATATGGACACATTTCGAAATACGAACTCAAGCACAAGAGAAGTTGGGAGTGAAATGGTTTACCTGGGAGGCATATACACAATGGTTGGTGGGCATGCCAGCTGAAGGGTATTACAGCAGGGTCATGGAACTGTTCTTGTGGTTCGTGGAGAGGGTCGTTGGATTTCACAGGTGTCATTAATGCAGTGGGACAATCATAATGGGCATCCACACAAGTAACTAATGGGATCTAACTGTGCAAGAGTTGTACAGATACTCCTGGCTAGTAACAACAGACACAAAAGGGTGGCTGCAAATCGCCTGTGCTTTGCAAGTGATCACATTGGCAATGTCAAAAACATAGTCCAGTAAGCCTGGTGGGAAGGCGAACTTGGGGACAATGGGCACTGAGTGGACATTCAATGTTCGGGAGTCCTTCGTGACAAGTAATGTGCTCCTTGAGATCCTCCATGGTACTTTAATCAAGGTAAAGACAGTTAGCAACTTGGGAAAGGTACCAGCAGTGGTGCAGATGTAGCACTGAATAGATAGCATAGACCATATGCCAGATAAGCAGGCAAACAAAATGGGTGACTCAACAATTCATGTGAGATTCACATGGAAGAACACACAAGGAACAGAATAACAAGGGGCTGAAATCCTCAAAAAATAAATTGCAACTAAATTGAGTATTGAGCAGCATCCTGCACCATTTGCAAATGCTTCATTATGGCAGCACCGGCGGGTCTGTCATCTACGGCCTCCCTTGTAGTGTTGGCATCTCCAGGGGTAGATGGCCAGCTAAACGGAGACGTCGAATGTTGCGTGGCACGATCGATTTCGGATTCTGAGTCTGTGGAACTGCCAGTGCTTGCTTGGGAAGATACTGCAGTATAATAAGATACAATGTGAATTTGCAATGCACATGTGAGCCTACATGTCCTTTTGAAAGGGCCTCACAGTGCAGCGCTTGATTCGTCATTGCATGAAGCTGCAGGGGAATCGGACGACAAAGAAGTTTGAGGTGACTCAGAATTGGACAAGTTTTCTTTGTCCTTTGTACCACAGCAGCATTCGAGGTGACTCAGAATAAGTCATGTTCCTTTTCTTGCCCTTTGCACCACGCCCCGTTCCCTGCACTGTATATATTACAGGGGTGAGCATCAGATGGCCTTGTAAGCGCACTCACATTTCGCATTGTTGTTGTTCATCCCCAAATATTCAGCTGTGGCATCTGCAAGTGCTTGCCACTCATCATGCACCTTCTCTACATTGAATCCGAATGCCTTCCCAGACCACACGTCGTTCGCATTGTCACATTCGGAATAGAATCGTTGCCAATCTATCATGAAATGTCAACCCCTCTGAAAGAGTCTGACAACATGTACTTACCGAGCTCCTCGAAGCTCCGTTGTTCCAGGAACACGTCTGGGTGATTGATGCGCCAGGCATTGCCGATGTCATATTCAGTGCCTCCTCACGAGATATTCGGTGACGAGGTACTGGTCAAAAAGAGATGACCTATAATTGGAGCTCGGTTTCTTGCAGGGCGTCATCAGTAGCCCTTCAATCATGCCATCCATGTATACTATGTACCGACCGACCAGCTGCTCGGAGCCCCACAGGCCAGACACAATTTCTGGGACCTCTTCCATATCTCCATGAATACGCAGTGGTGCCAGATGAAGTGTCTGACGTGCTCATGGTAGATCGATGGCAAAAAAGCCTTGTCCTGCAACCCAGTCGTCAAGCTCGAGATTTTTCCCTTCGACTACGAACATGCCATCTATGACGTCTCTTGAAACATACCGAACTTGACAAATCAGTTTCACTTCATGGCCCGAGATTGTAAAAGGGAAGAAACGATCAGTCATGCTGATCCGGGTGACGAGGTGGATGTTTGTGTGAAGCAGTGTCACGGTGCCACTTTTATACGAGTTATGTTACTATATCGGGAGGTGTACACATAAATTGGTTGTCCTGCTACGTTTATAATTACAGTAATTTCCTAAAGTGAAAATGCAGATAAGTAGTCCAGAAATTATCAGTAATTTACCTCACATGCGACTGCTTCGGAATGTGTGAGAGGGACTAAAGCTCGGGCGTCATGCATACAAAATTCCTCGATCTGATACAGGTGAGGATGCTACGCGAAGATCGCCTGCCATACCATAATGTGACACGTTCCACATCTGATAGTCCGACAGGCGATTTGGATGTGCCCTCAAGGTCATCTCTTTCATGACGCTCAGGCGTGACATGTACCAAGCGCGGAACCTCCCCCGAGCTGGCCATGTGCGCAAATGCTTGGCAACCAGCATGAGTGATCATATGAGCGATTTCCATGAGTTCGGGAACGTACCTAGATTAGGGAAAGGTTCCACGCTTGGTTGGTGTGCGTAGCACAGCAGATATGTCGACCATCAGTACGATGGCGTGGCATGCATGATGCTATGGGTGATTCGAATGACATTCTGGGAACGTACGTAGGTTCGGTCAAGGTTCTGCGCATGGGTGCCATGGGTGGTGTGCATAGAGCGTGGAGGATATGTTGACCCTCAGCTGTACGATACACAATAAACGGAGACGACCTCGACACCACGACGAAATTGTCTGCTGTAGCAGAAGTGATGCTCAGTAGCGATTCTGATGAGGTTCGGGAACGTACCTAAGTTCGGGCGAGGTTCTGCGCTTGGGTGGCGTATAATGTGGAGGATATGTCGACGCTCGATATGACACACGGAGATGACTTCGACGGCATGAGGAAATCGTCTGCTGTGGCAGAAGTGATGCCCTGAGCCATTGTCACAAGGTTCAGGACACATACCAAGGTTTGGGCGAGGGTCCGCACTTGGGTGGCATATGTAGAACGTCAATGATACGTCGATGTTCAATTCAATCAACAGAGACGACCTCGACGGCACGAGGAAATCGTCTGCTGTGGCAGGAGTGATGCCCTGAGCCATTCTCATGAGGTTCAGGACACGTACCAAGGTTCGGGCGCGGTTCCACGCTTGGGTGGCGTACGTAGAACATAGACGACCTCGACAGCACGAGGAAATCGTCCGCTGTGGCAGGAGTGATGCCTTCAGCCATTCTCACGAGGTGCAGGACACATACCAAGGCTCGGGCGCAGTTCCGCGCTTGAGTAGCATACGTAGAACATAGACGATAGGCCAACATTCAATTCAATCAACGGAGACAACCTTGACGGCATGAGGAAATCATCTGCTGTGGCAGGAGTGATGCCCTGAGCCATTGTCACGAGGTTCAGGAAACATACCAAGGTTCAGGCGCGGTTCCGCGCTTCAGTAGCATACGTAGAACGTCCACGATACGTCGATGTTCGATTCAATCAACAGGTCTCAGACGACCTCGATGGCACGAAGACATCGTCTGCTGTGGCAGGAGTGATGCCCTGAGCCATTCTCACGAGGTGCAGGAAACATACCAAGGTTCGGGCGAGGTTCTGCACTTGGGTGGCATATGTAGAACGTAGATGATAGGCCAACGTTCGATTCAATCAACAGAGACGACCTCAACGGCACGAGGAAATCATTCACTGTGGCAGGAATGATGCCTTCAGCCATTCACACGAGGGTCAGGAAACATACCAAGGTTCAGGCGAGGTTCCGCACTTGGGTGGCATATGTAGAACGTCGACGATACGCCGATGTTCGATTCAATCAACGGAGACAACCTCGACAGCATGAGGAAATCATTCGCTGTGGCAGGAGTGATGCCTTCAGCCATTCTCACGAGGTTCAGGAGTCATACCAAGGTTCGGGCGCAGTTCCGCGCTTGACTGGCATACGTAGAACGTAGACGATACGTCGATGTTCGATTCAATCAACGGAGATAACCTCGACGGCATGAGGAAATCATTTGCTGTGGCAGGAGTGATGCCTTCAGCCATTCTCACGAGGTTCAGGAAACATACCAAGGTTTGGGCACAGTTCCGCACTTGACTGGCATACGTAGAATGTAGACGATACATTGATGTTCGATTCAATCAACGGAGATGACCTCGATGGCACGAGGAAATCATTTGCTGTGGCAGGAGTGATGCCTTCAGCCATTCTCACAAGGTTCAGGAAACATACGGTGCAGAGATTCCTTCCTTTCGAAATGCAGTCAGCCCTTTCAGTGTGACAGAGTGCCAAGCAGTGGCAGTCGACGGAACAGCGTGGTGCCAGCGAAGCTGTCCTTTTCCTAGTGTCGTGGTGATCAGGCAAGGATCCAGGAAGGAGTCCCACACGCACAGTGGATCTATTGTTGCGAGCTCAATCATGCATGTACGATGGGCAGGCGCAAGTGAGGGTGTCCTCGTATTGTCGTACAGTGGTATCATGAGGGGCACATTCAACCTCCGTTTCGACCGTACACGACAAGTATGGACTAACTCACATCTGCGATTACTATTATGGTACATTACCGTGAGAGGTGCACGTGACTCCACGACACAATCACTGATCGGGCAAGCACGAACTGCTGTGTTCCCAATTCCCGTACTACGGGCTATCCTACACTATGCTGTCTGTTCATACCGTGTCCGCTTGCGTCGACGAACACAATCTAGTAACGTATGACGTTTACGTCAGTTCAAAGCCTTTCTCCCGCGAGCTTTCCTTATCGCCGTACAATGGCGACATCTACGTTTATCTTGCCGCTGAATCCTTCAGAACACGCTATTTCCTGTGTACGATGAGTTTTCTGGGTGGTTCGCGTGGAATCCAAGCCAACCGTTGAGAGTTAAATTTCCAGAGGTAACGGCATACCGAATTCCATGCCATACATCGAGGAAATTGTCTGCTGTGGCAGGAGTGGTGCCCTGAACCATTCTCACAAGGTTCAGGACACATACCAAGGTTCGGGCACGGTTCCGCACTTGGGTGGCATGTGTAGAACGTAGATGATACGCAGACGTTCGATTCAATCAATGGAGACGACCTTGACAGCACGAGGAAATCATTCACTGTGGCAGGAGTGATGCCTTCAGCCATTCACACGAGGTTCAGGAAACATACCAAGGTTCGGGCGAGGTTCCGCACTTGGGTGGCGTACGTAGACAGTAGACGATACGTTGCCTTTCGATTCGACAGCACAAGCAGATCGTCTGCTATGACAGGAGTGATGCTCTTAGCGATTCTCACGAGGTTCGGGCAACGTACCTAGGTTTGGAGAGGTTCCATGCTTGGCTGGCGTACGTATAACGTAGACGATACGTCGACGAATAGAGCACATATGTACACCACATGGTATGATAATCCTGATGTCGGTTAGCTCGAACCCCATGTTTAATCAGCCACATCTCCCAACAGGGGTCTACACTGAGGTGGACAGAGACAGTGGATGGTAAGACTGGAGGTGCCTAATCTAACCACGGGATGTTTGGCAGGCACGGGCAGCTAGACCATGACAACGCTGAGGGTAGCTCCCCGGACATAAAATTATTAGACACATGGTTTCAAGATTCAGGACACATAGCAATCACGAGCGACCTTGTAATGATACCAATGGCATGTTGGATGTTGACATTCATGTAATCGCAGTGATGACCTATGCTGAGGGGTAGAAAACGGAAGAAGGCTCAATGGAAGTTTCACAAACTTGCACACCAACAAATATTCTATTAGTAGCCCTGCAACATGATCTGGTGGGCAATGTTTATGAACGAACTGTCATTTTAAGAAAATGGAAGCATGTCACCATGGTCTTTCAAATCCAGAATCTCGTCAATCCCGGTAACGATGTCATCGCGTAAATCAGAGTGTAGGTCCTGATATGTCGAGTGAGGTGTAAGCGCACTACATTGATGTGGAATGGATTGAGTTCAGTCTCAATACCCTATTCGAGAGCCGTCGCAGGGATCGGTGGCACTTGGCATTTCTCCTGCATGTGTGCGGTTGGTTGCAACGACGAACCAGTGGTAGAGCATCGCTACCTTGAACCAAGCACCATTGTCCTTGAAATGTTGCCAGTAGATCGACAAATACGCAGAACAGGAGCCGTCAGCCTTACCACCGTATGCACCGCACCCGCACCCGCCTCCCGATGTGTTGCAGACACTGGATATCTGCATTCACACTCGAATGCTTCGAGAAGCCCTGCCTGTCTTGTTGAACAGGGACTATCTTATGGATCTATCAGTGACAACTGGCACAAATCGGAGCACTTTTGACATGCACAATTGAATGGACACACAACCGATGGTCATCTCGAGCAACCTACCCTTGAGCAACTCGAAATGCAGTTTCCTGTCGTCCTCGACGGTCAGGTATCGCTCGGAGAGCTACGTTCTAGAGTCATGGAAGCGATCTATGCAGAGCTGTCCGAACTCGCAGACATGTTAGTATGCACAAAGACTCGCCGGGCTGAAGACTCGCCGGGCTGTAGCCGACAGTTTGTGATTTAGGCTTCCGAACATGTCTGATACCGTAAGGAAACGGACTATCGCAGACTGGATAGTCAAGACTACGAAGTCAGCGGTGAAATTGTGTGCTGTTACGATGTGGGCTCACGATAAGCTATATGTCACAAACGAGGCAGATTCGCGCATGGCATATTACTTGCCTCTACCTGAACCGGTTGACCTGCTTCCTGGCACTGAGGCCTGAGGTTCCAAAACGACCGAAATTACCTGAAGGAACGGTTGACGACCTGTTGTCCGATTTCCTGCGTGGGTAAATTGTGAGAGATCGTCACGTGTAACTCATATGTTATGTTGCGTTAGAAACAATGTCTCTCTCATACTACCAATTCTAAGGTACCAAGGTTGGTCTTTCTATATGCGTTCATATGTTGATATACGTAAATCTTGCCCTTAGGCCCTGCGGACTGTGCTCGCTTGGTTGGGGCCAGCATTTTAAAGCAGAGCTGTTGGATGGTAAAAAGGCATTTTCAGTGTCGTATTGGTTGTGCGTACCCTACTACTTTGGTTCTCCAGTGAACTCAAAACTGCTATAAAGACGCCCTGCGACCACCGTTGTCCCAGCGCGTGCACGGGCGCTCAATCGTGCGTCACAGTCCCAAAGCTGGTGGCGGACTTGCTAGGTCACCAGGAGCCCTTACATTTCCTGAGCTTCAACTCAAGGCAAAACTTGGATCAGCGGTACCATCGGATGAAGTCGAAGTACTAAAATTCGAGGTGAAGTGGGAACCCACGAACGGTGTGTTGGGTGTCATCATCGATCAAGGTGACACCATGGCCAGTTGAGCGCTCACAACTTGATAAAACTAATTTGTATTCTCAAGGAATCGAACAACCTCGATTTTGAGGCGATGCTTCGCATGATTATCAACGCACATGGAAGAGCTATCCTCAATGTATTTCAGTTCCAACTCCAGCGTGGTCCGACTCGCAACGTATTTTCTTCCGAAGGGAAAGTCGTCTTAGACTCTCATGGTTCGTACCTTTGTTTCGCATGTGCGAAGGGTTTATCTGACTTGCGTACGCGGGTATCACGTATTTCGTGTCCATCTTTGTGCGGACAAGGTCGTTCTTGTTTCAGTCGACGTCAGAATTGGTCGCACGCATCTTCGGGACACGGGTGACCTCGCCGCCGCGTCCCGCGGACCACCGTTTGCGATCGTCTCGGATCGTTTGAATAACAATCCGACTATGCTGCTAGAAGTCTTTGTAAGGCTGCGATTTGACAGAAGTCGCAACAATGGTCAAGCCCACACGAAAGTCTGATACGAGATGTCGCGATTTCTATAGACAATCTTGGACCTCATTGAGCAGAAGGCGAATTATCCCGCATTACAAGCTTTCCGGCATCGTAATTTCTCAAAGGAGGGTATGCAGTATATCCTTTCGTCCTTTCCCTTAGCTTTTAACACGCGTTACGTTTCACTCAAGAGATAACAAAGTTGGGACCCCTGGCAAGAGGAACGATGTACATCAAACTTGCTCACTTTCCGTCTCACTATCTGGTCCTCGTGATCATTGAAGAAGATTTTCGCTATTCCCTTATCTCGGTGAAGGTGAAGGTTAGACGTTCCACGTATCCGTGGTGAGAAGCGACCACCTGAAGTTGTCATCGACCCACGTGCGGAAGATCCCAGAGTGGGACAAAAGCGGAAGCGCGATGTTGGTTCATTGACGCACAACGCCCTACGAAGGGACGACAAGTAAGCTCTACAAAAAGATCCTTCGTGATTTCTGTGTCTGATCTGTCTTTAGCTTCAATTTGGAGACACAAACACTTCGAGAACTCTATGCTTATTGTTGGTAAGTAACTTCTCTCCTGGTGGTGGACTGTTTTGACACCATGCGACCTATCCCCAGCGCTCAGTGTCGCCTATACAAAGGTGGAAGCACAGTTCAAGCTGCGTGGTATACCTTACACGCACGTCAGTCTAACGAGTGCCCTCTCAATCATCCACCCTCTTGCATATACAATCTTCCCTAGCAAGTTCCGTTCCCACCCTCTGTGTTCAATCATCCGACATCCTTTCTGGCGCTCCGGCAGCTGAGGCAGCGATGGCGAACATCCGCGTCATGCCACAGAATTGGTGGTCAGACAAAGAAGGCTGAAGTCGTGACGTGTGTCAAGCTCAAATACGTACAATAGCCCGTCGGCAAACGAGCTGCTGCTGGGCGGAGTAGCAATGACATTATTCGTCCATCGAAGAGGATCATCTATGATGCTACAGAAGCGGTTGTGTCTTTCTTGTCCGAGCAGGTGCATACATGCATGAATGAATTCCTCGAAGAATGGGTGAGGGTGAGGTGGAAGCTTCTAGAACATAGTTGCTCAAATGGCGAAAGAAAAGAAATGGCGAGATGTCCGACTCCCTTCGTTTGACCTCCAGACCGTTGAATTCGCTTACTCGGTATTTCCCCTTCGTCCGTCTTCCTTCCGTATACTGTTGACATTTCGCCGCAAAGGATTACACGGTGTTGATCAGCTGTACGGACCAATTATTCCCCGCAGGTAGTTCCTTCGACCTTCGTTTTTCACGTTGCGCACCATCGCCTGCACCCTTGAATCCGAAGGCCCTCACACCGCCCCACACAATCACAACCCTACAACCCTCATCTATGATCTAATCCACACGAAGAAGCTGAACCATATCTACGTCAGATTCTTCGACACGGCTCTCTGGCACCGTGGCTTCATCGACTTGTAGCGCTCCTTCGAGACACGTTGCCTATTGCTCTCGAGCTGGATCACCTGGCGATGGGTGCGAGAGAGGAGCGCGTGCTCGTGTGGTCCAAGAGAGAAAAGCACAACAACTCTGCCGAAGAACCATGGTTTGATACGATAGCGAGATGAATTGGGTGGTGGCGAGTGTTGTATGGCGACCTAAAGTTTGTTCCCCTTTGTCCGTTTCTTTCCCATTTCGTCACCTACGCCACGCAGGCACGCCCTCGATTTGAGACTAATGACCGGGAGCCGCATCGCAATTTTAGATGCGTAATATCCTCTCTTTCAAGGTGTAGTGGCACCTTCTGTGGAATCGGGAGATGGCTTCGGTTCACATCCAAGCGCGAACCTGAAGAGAATCGGTTTAGTGCCCATTCCAGACTTCCGCATGCTTGTTCTTGACGCTGTCCGCGCGACATGTTCACATACGTCCGAGAGTGGAGGAGGACGGATTGCCCCAATTAATGCGGGTGCCGTATGCGAAAGCGGTACAATTGGACCTATGCTTCGCGCGTTGCATGAATGGGTGTTGAGGAGGGGTGGGTGATGCGCTCCGTGCCCTCTGTTTTACTTGTCCCCTCTTCCTTCGGTTTCCTGCGTTTCATAGTTGCACAATGCATGTTTATGCCATAAGTGGACTAGCACCGGGCTATAGTCAACACTCCCATCTAGCAATATTACAACGTGTGACACGGCAAATCCCTGCTGAGTATCATTCGAACACTGTATGATCAATCACAACCACCCCCACTGTCACAATAACAGTGATAAACAATAGAATCGCACACAGCAGTGAGCACGTGAGTGGGAATATATGTAAATGGAAACGATTCATCCATAACACGTAATTGTACAATCTTCGCCCACTCGTCTTAACTGCCTGTCATTCCATACAGGCAGATTCACTCAGACGCAGCTCGTCAACTGGATGATGTCTCCACGCATCCGCCAGTATGGCTTCGAAGTGTGCCCACACACGTGTGAGCAAGCTGGGTGCATCAGTAGTATCACCCAGACAGTACTTTGGCGACTAGAGGGTCATGCATGCCGACGACATGCCCGGAAATCTACACGGCACAGTAAATGTACCCCAGCTTGCCCAGCCCACCCGCTATTAACATCCAAGCTCCCTGAATTTGATGCAAAAAGTTCATTCACCCCGACGAACACCCAACTAATCCAAGCAATTTCTGTGATTCGTCAATCGACCCCAAAACCCATGTCCGATCAGGAGCTCGCGCTAGAGTTGGGTATAAGGGCTGAGGCATTGGATGGGTTGGAAAGTACTGGTGAAATATCGGACGTCATGGATGTAGATGACGGACAGGTCCCTACAGTTCACGAACCCCCAATGGACAACCAGTACGTGGACGTCACAATGGCTAATCAGCCCAACGGGGACGTGCGCGCTGGCACATTAGGAACGCATTCATCCAGGGCTGGCAGTATATTCTCCGCTTCTTCCAGATCATCGCACACTCCCGGCCGCGTCAAGTTCAAGTTGTTATACATCCCAGATCCGACCCGTCAGTGCAACACGCTCCTCGAAGCAAAGAAGGATTTGGGTTTCAGCTTGCGGTCTATACCCACGGCGCTTTCGGACAAACTCATCGCGCTCTTTCCTAATCATGTGTTGATAGATGGGCGTATGACGCAATGGAAGGATGGCTGGACGTTGACGTATGTGACCGAATGGGTGGGTACATTATATATCTGACTACATTATAATTAACCGATCTTCAGTTATGGTTAATGACGTGCGTCAGCAGATTCGACAAGGGCAACAGATTTGAGGTCAACTATATGACATGGAGACGGTTCAAAACCGGCGTCGTCAAATTTGATGCCGAAATTGTAGACTCCCTCCTTTGCCATGATTGTGTTATCGGTGGCATAGACTATACAATCGATTATGGGTAGCTACTTGTATATGGCTTATTATGTGATATTCTGATTACTTTCCCAGGAATCCCCTCTATGAATGGTCGAATGCGTCAGAAATCATCACGTTTTCCAAAAATCTTCGAAGTATTCGTGGGCTCGCGATGTGGCCCCCGACGAAACAGCTGGAGCGCGCGGGATTCAAGTTTCATTTACTGGTCGACCTGACATTGATTAATGATCGCCAACACGCTATACGACCTGCGACATGTCTGCTCCCCCTCAACTCCCCGATCCCAGATGATACAGTGCTGAAGCGATCGCACAGCGACTGTGGGGCCCATGTGATCATGCCAGGCGATGCGAAACGACGAACCTGGAGCTATCTGCGGTCCCAGACCCCTGGAAATGAGCTCTGGCTGTCGCAGGAATATGTCGACACGCTGAGCAGACTAGGGGAGTGGCGGGCCTTCCTTCTAGGTGGTGAAATCATCCATGTGGTCCACACCTACCGTGACCGCTCCAAAGGAGAATGGCATGGTCGGGAGGTTCTATCATATTGGTCTTTGGAAGAACTTAAGTGAGTACCCATCGTCAGTCCTGCATGCTTGAGTCAAACCACTGTACAGAGAGCTAGCACAAGACCCGGAATTCACCCCTGATCATCTGTACAAAGCTGATGAGGGACTGTTGTCGGAGAGGAATCAAGCCGCGGAGGCCTTTTACACCTTCGTGAAGGACACGTGGGCTGAGCTGGTCCGCATGGAGAAGGCGGAAGGAGGGACACTTGTGTCCCTCTCGGTGTTCTGCAGATTCGACATAGGGTTCATCGTGCGAAACAATCAACCATCATATTTCGTCAACGAGGTGGAGCGCTCGCTGACGACAAGCCTGTGGATACAGGCTATGCCAGAGGGCCATCACTCTGTCTTCGCAAACACCTTCAGTAGTAACCTATATAGATGGGTAGACAACTTGAAGAATCCGTATATTTAGTCCGCATTAGACCATTGCTATTCTCAATCCAAGGCATGCGTTTCGGGAGTTGCAATGACGAAAACCAGTAAACTGATTAATACTATCTTCCGACGTTCGTCATGTATTTCCCATATCTCTCGTTGCATATGTAGTATCGATCTATTTTATTTGGCATATTTATGTAAGAAAGCGTTGCATGTAGTGGAAATGGCAAGCCAGTCGCACGTACATGATACGTTCTGAAGCCTCCTACATTGCCCTGTTACAATACATATTTGTTTCTAGTGACCGATGTATATATTCATGACGCAATTTGTCATGGATTTCGCTGGCCCGACGACGGGACCGGCCCAAGATCCAAGCATCACCATCGACTGTATCACAATTGTGCATAATTCGACAAAGTAAACATTGTTCTGAACTCTGATATCTGCGATACATTATAGACTCATTGATTGCGCTGTCTTTCGGGAGCGGACAGCTGGACAGGAATTCGGCGGAGTCCTGAGTGCTACCCACCCTGGCCAAAACGCGCACACTATCCACACACGGTTCCCAGCTGCTGAACCTCACACCAACGCACCTGCCTCTGCCGAATCGCGTGAGAATCGTGCTGAAGCTTGGAACATCATCCATACGATGGCTGCCGATTTTGCTACATTCAATCAACGGCTGTAGAGCTGCAAGCGCCAAAACCATAGCGCGAAATTGTGGTGTTCCGCGGGCGGGCGAAGGCATCATGCTAGCGCGATTTGGTAGTATCAACTGCGCGTTTTCGTCGTTCAGTTCCACAATCCACTTAATATAGTATTTCTGAAGGGTCTAGTAGTAACGATAGATACACCGTAAGGAAATGTTGACAGGATCAGTATGGACGACAGTCCCTGAAGCCTACGAACGACGGCAGACGGTCACAAAAATGGTGACGATGAGTGACCGGCCACACGGATACTATTGGCTCAACCCCGAAGACCTGAGAGCCTTTCCGCCATTTAATTACGAGAGCCCCATGTCTAAGGCAGTAAAGCAGCGTGCACCTCAACATCCACCCAGATCCATGTAGAAGCGCCATTTCACAAGTCTGCTCAAGTCCATATCACCACCACAACGCATGGCACGGCAGCATCGCCGCCGTCGCCACCACCACCACGAGCAGCCTAGCAGGCTCGACTAATCGATATCGCAACCTCCCTAGAACCATGGTGTGCGCCCCGACAACCGAGACAGTCCCCTGAACACACTACAACATCGCTGACAGGCAGGCCTGGTATTTGGTCTGTATTCCTCGATTTCCCTCCCGTGCTATAGGAGCCTGAGATGCTCCTAACGTTCCGCGAATGCCGTGCAGGCGCTACACGGGTGCCGAACCTAAGTACTATGTATGCGAGAGAAGCTTGGAGCACCCCTCATACCATTTCAGGCCATATCCCCATACTCCTGAGCTCGCATTCTGAGGCATACTGAAACGTTACATGTTCCATTCTGCCTAATACACTGGAAATCCATGGAGCCTCGCCCGAACTTAGGTATGCTACTTTTCATCCCGCGGAAATCGATTATCGATCTGGAACATCACTCATACTATGGTATGCGCCGTCGTGATGATGCGCGCCACATTCCATGGACGCCTGCGTGGAATGACACACGAACTTAGGTGTGCGGAAACCTGCGCATTGCGTATGCCAAGGCAGGTGAGTTGATGGTGGCCCGAGGTCGTCTGCATGCTCGTGCTAACACGTGAGATATGCTATACGTTTTTAGCACTCCAACGCAGCGCAGAACGTCGCCCGAAGGTAAGTACGTTCCCAAACCCCATGGGGCTCGTACCCTCCACACGATGCAATGACATCTTCCCCACGTCTCGATAAGCATGGAACCTCTCGGGAGCTTGTGTATTCGGCCTGACCATTCCTTGTGGAAGTGGAAGGTCGTGGGCCCTACTGCAGAACGTCTCCGTGTACGTGCCATGTTGTATACAGTCGTAATCAGGCCAAGGATACTTTCCACTAAGTACGTCAGTACATGACAACCCATCTATCTGCCGTTTAGTTCGCTACAAGGTCGGATCCATTCGTGGATACCAGCCGCCCAGCATTATATAGTAGTGTACCACGTCTTCCTATCTCATCATTTGAGTCTGTCGGCGAGCATGCGAGTGGGCCCACATTTACATGGAAGTTCAGCAGTAACATCCAGATTCCCCACACCACCAGCCCCAATCCACAGTTGTCCAACCCCAACCTTGCTCGCTGCATTCTCTGCGGACACCTGATACAGAGACAACAGGTGAGCAGGTGGATGGTATGGGTGATACCAAGATAGATAAGATGTGGAGGATAACTTGAACCGTGATATGGAATGACGAGAGCGTGACCCAAATGTAGTTATTCCAGGACAGACGTTTGGGAGAGTCTGCGAACATTCTGGTTCTGGCTTGATTAGCGGTTCCATGGGCATTCCGTCTACTAGCGGTGCCGATTCCGTCCCCTCTTCATCATGGCTAAACAGGTATGTCGCCACCGGGTTTGCGCACTGCTGCTGTAATATTCCTTAAAAGCTTCCTTGCGCGCTTCACCATCATGATGTGGTCGAGCAGGTCGAACATGTTGAACAAGGAGTAACGATCGATTTTGATAGGGCTGTATATGCGCCGTTGCAGACGACCATCTACAAAGCACTTCTCGAAGCAACGCATTACTATGTAATAAGGAGTCAGTACCTGGGTGGATGGAACTCTTCTGCAAAGAAGAACAGCAAGTAGGGCATGACTTTTAGTTGACACGTTGACCGCTCACTCATGCACCCAAACAGGGAGAAAGCGGTGAGAGAGGTTACTACGACACAGCCAGAATACCCCCCCAGAAAATGGTTATTCGCCGCAGACAACAGTGGTCAGTACTCATCGGAGTATATCTACTTCTCAACAGTGCCTCTGGTAGTGTACTAAGTCCACCGTTGATGCACTCAGCCTCTTCATCTGCAGTGAACTCCTTTCACTCCTCGTCCTTCTGTATACTCCAGCTCTTAGTCTGTGGCTGGTCCTTCCAGTCCTGGCTGGGAGCCTCCTCAATCCGTAGTAAATCCTTTCGCTCCTGATACCTTGATGTAATGTGCCTCTGCTTCATCTGCCGCAGATCCCTTTGGTCCCAGTCCCTCGATGTATTCTACCTCTTGAAGTTCTTCAGATACGACAAACCTGTTCGGATGATCTCCATGTAGTTCTGATAACTATCTGTTCAACTTATTTAAGATTTGATCGTTCACTAGCTCATCGGAAGTTGATAAATCTAAGATGGTCTGATCGTAACTGATAACAATATGATGTCAATGAAATTATCGCAAGTTTCGCTAATTATTTTGTTACGCAAGGTCCAATTTGGGTCAGTTTCTATGGAAAACAGCCTACAGTTATGGTTTTAAACCAGGATTGAGTAGCTGATGGTTTCGTGGTGAGTCAAACCAGCTGATATGATCTTGTGGTGACAGATCCGGGCCCTCCACATAATATGTAGACTGTCGTCGAGAGTACAATATATGTAGATAAGCTGATTGGTCCTGGACTCCTGGTCCCCATCCTACATACATTCTGCTCTTGACGACGGCAACTCGGAAATGTACGTTGGACAGGGACAGTGGCGGCCTGCCCAATCCGACACATGTGCAAAAAAAATCTCACAATTCTCTATGTAGTTTCACAAAGCTGCTGTAAAATGGTTCATCCCATAACCCTAACTGTTATACCGCACGGCAATCATAGTATGAATTGGGTACTTATCACAGCGAAATATCTATCTGTTTCCAAGGTGAGCTACTGACATATGATACAAATATTTGAATAGCCTATCCGATACTCCCATCATATTGAACATGTACTACAGAATGCAGTCGATCCAAAATCAAGCTAAGCACTTGATTTGATGGTTCTGTACCATAGAGAAGGTAATCTGACCAACCACTCTCTCAGAGTTTCATCCAGGCCTGCGGTAGCACATTGTGAAAGCATGCAAATGAGCGTCCAGACCCGGGTCTCTCTGGTGGAGGACAGGGCGGGAATCCATACAGGTGGTCTTGCAAAACTTTGGTCGGAGTCTCGTCTAACCACAGTAAGTCCTCAAGCCCTCGGGGAATGTCATGAATGCCGGTTTGGTTGACCAGGTGTCCGTCATCTTTGGTAGCCAACTCTTCTCCCCCCTCTTCTCCCCCATCTGCCATTTTCTCCCCCAGCACACATGGATAACAGCAGTACGACCACCAGAAACCAGAGATAGCAATAAGTATCACAGACTCCTGGCGCGGATACATTCGAAAGAGATGATATGCTTGCTTATAGAGTTGATCGCACGCGAGACCCATCGGCTTGATTGCATTGTGCAAGCTCGTGTAAATGTTGTTACAGCGAGCACCGGATGGCTTCAGTTCGGCCAGTAATGAGATGCCATGGTAGATGACCTGCCGATCGAGGTGGGGGATGCAGCTGGTGTTGCCAGGTCGAAGGAAAGAGACTTTGTGAGTGATCGCAAAGTCTGGAATTCGGGACCTGTTGTGGTGGAATGGAACAGAGATACTGCGAATAGAGTCAAGGGTCGTGTCTCCAATGTCAACGTCATCTGGTAATAGTAGCTGCTCCTGCTGTTCCCCATGGCTGGATAGGAGATGGGCAGGTCTGGGGATTGTATATGGCTCGGCTGTGGTATCATACCAGAGGTATGGCTGGGGAGCAACAGACAATGAAGGAAGACTTGCTACAAGATCGGAGAAAATCTGGGACCATGGTTCATACCATGGCGCCTCCAAATTACGAGGGTTCCATTGTCTACTGAAGGCAGACAGCAATGAGAGGAGACACTTGCAGTTCAGCACAGGGGTTGAGGGTATGACCAGGGAGACGAAAATGTACCCGGTCTGACTCAGGCATAGTTTGGACAGGTCACACAATTGACATCTCGGCCTTCTTTCTTATACATGGCGATGAGGTAGCAATTTTGAGGTGAGAAACTGGTTGAATTCGGAACAAAAGCTCGGAGATCTGGCATGTTTGAGGGACACGTCACTGCTGTTGACGCGTTTCCACTGAGAAATTTCAGTTTGATTGTGTGAGAAACTGAAATCAATTCGGGACCATCGCCTATTAGTTATCAAGCAAGCATGTCGACCACGTGATGTTAGTTCAACCTTTCTTACTACCCCGAAATTTGAATCGTTGTGTCACAGACACGAATGAGCTGCGCTCCTCCATGTGAGTCCTCAAGAGTTTGTCATTTCTTGCACTGACATTCTTCCAGGTCTACAACAGAAGTCACTATGATCGCTTCTACTGCTGCTAACAATATAATGTGGCAGCCAATGGGGTTTGATCATGAGGACAGCCTTGACATGAGGCAAAGTATGCCATAAATAGACAATGGAATAAGTTTGAGGGGAGAGTGAAAGAATAACGAGTGAAACCGTGATTGTAACATATACTGACACCCGCAACCAGAAACCAAGACTGGTCCTAGAAAGATCCTGGACCCTTGCAACTGCAACTGGTCCTAAAAAAAAACTGGTCCAAAATAGTCTTTTGACCCCTGTTCCATGGGAATCATGATTAGTCATGGTTAAATGAAATATACTATGAACCCCTGGCTACCTACTGACTCTTGGATCATAAGATTTGGATCACAGGATCAAACAATATGGCCATTTCCCTTGGACAAGTACCTCCAATCTGGCTTTCATCAGGACTGCCTGTCAACAGGTTTGTTGCCATATTTTTCTTTATTCGTGCATGCATGTTAATCTGTCGTTTAAAATCATGCTCCAGTCACAATCCATGATTCTGTTTAGTGATGAATTTGCCAGGGTAATGTTAGATTGATTGCTTCTAAATTATTGGTAGCATATTGTGCCTTATGTAATGTACAAGTCAGATCTTGATTGGACTTCATTTTGGCAGCATGAATCAGCAAGGTGTCACATTTCCTCATCAGCACCAACATTCTGCAAGTAAACTGGTGAATATATGCCAACTTTAGAAGGCCACATCACTTTGCAAAGTCACAACCTTATCTAGGACAACTTTGAGCTTTATGATATTAGTAAGTGTTGCATGTGAAAACAAAGTAAAAAGTAAATGTACTGCAGTGGTAGCAATGGCAACAGCAATTCTGGGAACTTCATGATCAAATACTTCTGGGAAAAGTTTACCAGATGTAGGGCCTGTATAAAAAAAAAAACAACCAAACTGGCGAGTGCGGGTGAGCCAAGTTATTGGTATGTCCCTGAAAAGAGTTTGATGGATGGTCTGTGATGTCATTAAGTGCTTTTTTACCTCTTTGTCAATGCCATTTCTCAGGAACATGCCATGATCATCCAATAAGGCAATGGCAATCTTGGTGTTTTCTTATTTACAGTTGGCTGGATCCCATTTGTAGCATTGATGGATGTGCATATGAGCCTTTTTTCTTAATGTTAATTGCCAGTTGCCCCAGGTCTTCCCATAGCTACATTTGGTGTTAGTTAAGCTTTGCAACATTAAAAAAAAAGATTACCAGTCAAGTGACACTGGATGTTATGACAAGGCCACCAGCCTGAGGCAAGTGCATTTAGTACATCTTGCACACATGATCCAAATCTTACCTTCTGTGATTGTTAGCCCACAAGATCATCTTTCCTGGATGGCTTCTTCCCAAGTAGTCAATGGCTAAAGAGTTGAAATTAGCATGGATGGGAAATGCATTGATGGATGCCGTATCACAGTGTGAGAACTATTTTGCTCATTTGAGTATGTCATGCACCACATGATGATAAAACTGAATTTGCCATGGTTCCACTTCCTCCATTGCAGCTTGGACGGTGGGAGCTGATTGCTTAGGAGTGGATGAATGAGCTACAGTAGCAGGTAAGCAGTGGCATAGAGGATCTGGCCACATGCCAGGAATGAATGACACTCAACTGAGCACTGCTTTGGAGTCGTGGAGGATAGTGATGTCACCAATAGGTAGCAATGACATCCACCAGGTTCAGAGCTGTCCAGAGGTATCAGTCAACTTGAAAGGTATATTACATAGCTGAATGAACACCTTCCAACTCAAAATGTCAAAATGTTGAGGGTCTGTCACTGTCATTCAGTAAGCTAATGGAAGATAGTTTGCATGGTTGGATACTAACCTTTTGAATCTAAATGTTGAGATGGACAGGGACCTATCACTGCCATTCAGTGAATCAATGAGAAATGCTTACACAGCTAGACACTAACCTTCCAAATCGAAACATTGAGATGGGCATGGATTTGTAGCTATTGTCAGCAACTCAATAAAAGATGGTTGCATGGTTGTTCAGTAGAACCTTAACACACTTGGCATGGATATATATATCCTTACCTCTTCTGATTGCAGCCTTAGTGACATGGCCATCATCACTGAATGATGTTTCGTTCATGTCATCAAGAAAAGTGTGAGAAGCAGATATGTTCCTACTTATGGGACAGTCATTAAATGAGAGTTAGCTGTAGGATCTGTAGTGGTCAAATGATGAAGGGACCATGGACTGCTAAGAAGTACACGCATGTTGAGAGTCCTGGGATGGCATTACATGGTTTTTCACACTGATATGATGATCCTGTTGTGACACTTGAGAGGGTGTACCATTCATTATCACACAAGGAGTATGTGTAGGGGCCTGAGTGTTGAGAAGTGAGAGTGAACATTTTCAGATGAGACGAATAATGTGATAAGGGAACAAGTGAAGTTAGGACAGTAGAAGCTGAGATAGACAAATGTTCGCTTAGGAAAGCAGATATAGATAAAGCTTTTAAAGAGACATGAGAAATCAAGGTAGGTCTAGAAGACAGCTCAACAGAGTGAGACTGAGAGAATATGTTGATGTGAGAGCCACAGTTCAAGGCAATGGCAATAACCAGAGATTGAGGATCCCAAACAAACTAGAACTAGAGTTGTTGTGAAGTTGACTTTGAGATTCTGGGAGTCTGAAACCAAACTACTGCCCAAGTACAGCAAGACTTAAGGAGGGCCAGACAGTTGTTTGCTATGGTTCAGTGGTAAGAGCAAGAACATGGCTATTTGTGATGATTCACAAATGAGGGATACTGGTGACAACTTGAGTACATTTGAATAAATGTGCAGGGGCCATCAGATTGACCTCTTCTTCACAGGTAGTGGAATCTACATGTAGGTCTGCAATCTGCTTTGGCTTGATCATCACAGTTTGCACATGCTCGATGTTCAACATTTGTGTAAGCTGACCTCCCTGACCACACCCAGTGTGGGAGGACTTTCTGACAGTAGCCTCAGAAGAGCTACTACTAATGAGGTCATGTCATGTTGCTTCTGTGACATTGCAGAGATGTAGTCAGAAATGGGTCAGAAATGGGTCATATACAAGCCATGTGAGATGTGTCCTGGACCAAAGCATTGGTACTCTCTCCTCTCTCTGCATTGCCTGGAGAGACATGTAAGACTTCTTCTGGGCCAAGGGTATACTTTGGGCCCCACCCTTATCTTCATTGTCACTGTCTTCATAGATAATTCTGTGTTTAGAAGGCATCATTACTGCAATAACAGGAGATATGGTGAGAAACCAAGTACCTTCACTAGCTCGGGACTATTCTTGTACCCTCAGTAAAGCTGCATGCACATTTTTACATATCAACTTCAGTTAGCAACTTGACACTCTATGCATACTCCATTTGGCAGTACACCCACAATCACTGTGACTAGTTGTGATACTGCCCAGCTTGAAAGGGTAAACTGCTAAGTCAGTCATTGTTCAAAGTGATCTAGCAATACATATTAAGGAATAAAAAATAGCAGTACATGGGTACATGCATGTACAAGATAAAAAGACAAGGGAATGAGGGGGAAGAAGAAAACAAACAATGTGAAACAAGTGTGTCAAATGTTTGAGAAGGAAAGAAGCAAGTATAAGTTCAATTGTCCTTAGATGTAGAGAAGCACAAGCATTTTGAGACACAGTTGTTATTGTCAGCATCATTATCAGCTAACAGTCTTTAGATCCCAGTAGAGTTGCTACTGACATCACTGTAACCAGATAATGATCTGAAACTGAAGCCACCCTCATGAATAGGCATGGGCCAAGGCAAGCATGGGGTAGGGGATATGCTGGCCTCCATGTCACTTGTGTTAGGGTGGTAAGAGCTCATTTGGGATAGGTTGACAGGAACAGATAAACTTTATGCTTGTGATTTATGTGAGTGCAATGAAGAAATATTTGACAAGGAAGACTTATGCAGGTGTATAATAGGGGACTTAGATTTGTGAGTAGCAGGTACTGTGGAATATAATACAGAGAAGGATAAAACAACAGGATCATAGCAATCAAGTGGTGAGGGGTATAATTTCCAACAGTCATCGCCAAGCATAGGCAAAGTTTCAACAAAGAGTCTCACCATTTTATCATGAGTCACAGGTTCATCAGGATCAAAAACATCTTTGGTAAGATTCATTGGAAGAATTATTCTTTTATGAAGGGAGTTCAGAAGTGGGACCAATAGTTGGAAGAACAGAGAGATGTGGGAAAGGAACTTGGCTGACTAACCGAGCCATGACTAAATAGAAGTCATATTTGTCAAGTTTGGTCCAAACGTGGCGAAATGTTCATCAAAACCAAGTGCAAGCTCCTTATTTGGCTTGATCTTGTATGGCTTGTCAAAGAGGACACAGATGACAGATCCCAAGTAGCACATAAAAGATTAATTCTAAATTATGTTGCACCTTGTATGAAACAGGCTTTTCAGGATTAGCCAGGACTAGTTTTGCAGCTATTCAAGCCCAAGTGCCCTATATCTAAATCAGTTCTCATTCTGTGCTTGTCGAAAATGTGCTTACAGTTCAATAAAGGGGGCTAGACTTGATAGATGGTCAATTTAGCAAGGGGTCCCTTCCCATAAAGAGAGCAATGTTGTCTTCACAGTCAAGCTCATTGATCAGCATGTAATCAACATTTCTATTGGAGCCAAGGACTGGTACTGACTGAGGGTCTGGGATTGGCTTTGTAACAGTGTCAGACAGGGGAGATGAGGAGAGAGGAGAGCTTGCAGCTGCAGGATTAGGAAGAATATGGGAAGGATCATGTGAACTTGAGAGAGCAGGAGGGGACAGGTTGCAGGCTTTATCAGTCACTTGGGGAGAAGATTATTGATTACAGGAGTGATATATCCCCAGTCAGTAAGGAGTCCTCACAGAGAGAGACTACAATTTGTTAGTAAGGTACTGCTTGTCCAATGGAGAGAGATAGTTGAGGAAGTCAACACAATGGCTTTTCCATGAAGCAAGAAGCAGGTTCATAAGACTGATATCATGGTGTAAGATACCAGCCTTCTTGAGAGCCTCCCTGAGAGCTAACATCGATGATTATCAGTAAAAATAAAGTCAAGTAGGAAGAGGTAATGTACCAAGGATATCAGACAAGATAGGATGCATAGATGGTATATGTCATGCTCGACTTGTCCAATCAACATATGAACCAAGTGCATCAACCGATTAATAGTTTGATTTCAATCTGAGGAATAGGGGCCTACTACCTGCTGTTTGTGAATGAGCTGCAGAACCCCTTTGATCTTTGTCTCATTGAGCATCACCAGTATATGTTTTGAGAATTGGTGCAAAGAATCGATCCAGGAGTCCTTTGTAAACTATTTTCTGTACAGTATACCCGGATGTCAAGTATTGTGTCACTGCTTCTGGTTCAGTTTTTTTACTGGTACGTAAAGAATTCATTCCAATGTGTGTGCTCACTTCTACTGTTAGATGAGCCAACAAGTGAGTGAGTGGTGGAGTGGTATCAGTTCCACAGCCCTCATGATGATGATCAATTTTTTCTTGAAGCTTGATGATGACGCTGACACCATAGCAACTGCTGAATACTTGGCAACCGATTACTGCTTCCTATGTGAAGATCAAGACGCCCCAATTGGTGGTTCAGAGTCAGATGGGCTTTTCCACTCGCCCTTTCTTCTCGAGCTCATTGCAAGAACTCACCTTGTAGTTGCATCATCTGATCTTGTGGAGATTTCGGGTTGGGATATGTGGGCAGTAGCTGGCAGAAAAAATGGAGCAGGGGTTGTAGCCCTTGCAACTGTGGCGGTAAAAATCTTTTCACTTCATTTGTCAAGTACTCATTCAGTTTCTATAACTAGCTTGAATGTGCTGTTACTCTCATTGCCAGGGGAGACATTGACATCAAGAAGGTTCTAGTGGAATGGGCTGGCAGTGCTGAAGGCAAGAACAAGATCAAACTTCCCAAGGTTCTCAATCAGCTTACAGGTCGCGAAACTTCTGCTCCCTACCAATTTTCCTCCACCAATTGGGCCAGTGATACAGTCGCTTACAAGGAATTGATTCAGAGGAGGGGGGTGGATTTTGTCAAGGGTACATTTGCGGCTACCTGAGCTCTCAAGCATCCAAAGAACGGTTCTGCAGATGGGGGTGATCTCATGGATAGTCCTCATACTGCACCCAACCCTCGTGCATTTTTGTGTAAGTCTAAGATTGCAATTTTCTTTTTTTTTCATTGATCATCTGACATATGTTACTGATCTCCTTTAGAACCTTGCTGTACTGTCCACTCTGTCATGTCCGTTTTGCCCACCCACAGTTTTCACCCCTTGTTGTCTGTGTTCTGTAAGACTGGTGTTAAGTTTTGTTCGTTAATTGATGCATGTTGCTGATTCACTTGTTAGCTTGATACCCCAGAGTGCCTTTTTGTCACTTTTGCTGTTCGTCACCGCTGTTTTCTCACCACCATTCATGCTTGCCGTCACATTCATGCTCACCGCTGCCGCCATTTTCCTTTGCACTCTCATTATGTTTCCATTCCAGTTTGTCCCTGCTATTTTTCTCTCTTTCCATTTTGCCATGTATCATTGTGTTGCTGTTCTGTTCTTTCCTTTTTGTCGTCTACACCATTTGCTTTGTTCCCTCACCATCATCACCATTTGCTGTTGCCATTCTTTCCCCACTTGACCCAGTTGCTTTTATTCGTGATCCGACTACTATACCCTTTTCATATTTAATACTACCTTAATGCTCTTTTTTTGTTGTACTGTATTTGGCATGGTAAATGAATGTTATGCCTTTTTACCCTTTTCTTCCTTGCGAAAATGTGTGCCAAGTGAACAAAGTGTGGATCAAGTGAAATGTAAGTGTATACAAGATAAAGACTTAGCTTGTCACACCCTTAGCATGCTTTTTGGACCACACATGCTTTTTTGAATCTTATTTGTGAGAAAAAGTACATATAAGGATAGCCAACTGGAGTGCTAAATTCCTGATGAGGCAGCATGGGAAAACAAAAAGGCTGAGCGTGAAACGAAGTGGCAAGACAAAGCAGCACTTGATACTGAATGGAGGAGGCTGCTTGATACCCATGTGAGGGAGCTGGAAAGCTGGTCAGCAGCTTGTCACGAAATGGAGGAAAGGAACATGCCAAAGAAAGAGTGGTCAAAGAAACTAACAAGATCATTGAAGCCAAAGGGCCAATTGGGGGCACATCCTACAGCATCAAGCTCCGTAGTGACCCTAGATGACACCCTCATGATGGAGAACCTTCAGGATGTTGGGTCAGATGTGTCTGATGGTAATGAGTAGGACATGATGGTGATGAGTAGGACGATAGTGCCACTGCTGCACACTGTGACCAATGTGACATGTGACATAGTCACACTGTGTCAAGGAGTGGTGTCAACCATTAATTCCCCTGGCAACACACAAAACATATTCATACGTCTATTTTCTAATGATCCTGCACATACAATAGTCAGAACTTATTTTTTAGAGTATGATACATCTTGTCCATATTATATATATGTGTATTTACAATAAAAATCTTGGTATATATGAGCAACTCAATCTGGTGTGTCAAGGAGTGGGTCTACACTGTATAGGTAGGAAGAAACAATAAACATAATATTTTCTGTGGATCCAAAGTGCAAAAAACTTACCACATAGATCTTGCTAATGGAATCATACAAGACCACTCTTTTGGTCGCTGGAATGGAGTCACAACTAAAAGGTAAAGGGAAGGGAGAGCAAATGTTCATAGTAGAGCTCAACAAGTTACTTGTGTGTGTCAAACTAGCAATAGTTTACTAAGTAGTGCCAGTGAGCCTGGAGAGGAAATGAGTGGTGGGGATGGAGCAGCCTGTCTTCTATCATATCAGTTGACTTAAATTTTTCCATGAACAATTCAAAACTCTGAGCATGATGGAATCTCTCCCAATGGGACTTGTGATAGTATTCTGAGTCCGAGTCACACCAGAGTGTTCTGACTGAAAGACATCAAAATGCCAACTCAAACATAAACATAAACATATCCTCAGTTAGATAGCAGATCTGGGAGGTCCTTACATATACTTAAGAATATAACACCATTTTGTGGAAGCACTGCCCTGGGTTTGAATTTTGAGTGACTTATGTAAGGTAACAGAGACTTACATAATGTGATATCACAATAATTTTGCGAGATCACTCTGTATCTGAATTGATCATTATTAATCCCTTTGTATTCAATGGGCTGACCACAGTGCATGGCCCAGGTGTGCTGTGCCTTGACAGTGCTTGTGCACAGCAGCACACCACATGTGCTCCTCTTCCCTGCACTAGTTGGTACACTCTTCTAATTTGACTCACTGACAGAACTTTTCTTATAAACTCTGAGTCCCAGTCCTTGTCTCAGGCTATCAAAGGTTTGTTTAATTGCTGCAACCTCAAGTTGATGTTCACTGGTAGACAGCAGGGCACAAACCTCAACTCAGATGAGTCATGGCCCTGCATGCACCTGCTCACTTCTCAGTTCAAGTTTACAAACCCCTATAATCAACCTTCCACTGGTAAGTCGCTGATTTTCTCACCTTCCTTTGTGTGATATGATTGTAGTTAACTCCAATCTTCTTCTGCATTTATTCCGGTACAAGTGGACACTAATCTGTAACTTGAATATGGGGTTTTAGAGATAATGGACACCCTACCTAGCTTTCCTCAATTACAACATGTGGCACATAATGTCTGGTAATCTGGCCTCACCTACCAATAAGTCCCAGGGTTATAAGCCCCCTTGTTTCTCACCTTCTCATCAGGCCACTACCATGGCAAAAAGTTCCTCCAATTCTCAAGTTCATTGAAGCACAGTGGCCAATGCAGGCAAGATGCAGTTCCAAGGGCTACTCAATTTGTTTATTATCCATTATCCATGCCTCTTCTCCCTCGCTGCCTGCTATAGCTAGTGATACATTCAATGATTTTTTGGTCCATAGTTTGATATTGATAAACTCGAACATTCCCAGATTCTTGTCATCTTCAACCTGAGCAACTTCAACCCCAGGAGGCTTTGATTCTCCCTTTGTCACAAGACTTACAACCTGGTCATGTAACCATTGACCATCCCAATCCCACATTCATTAACCTTCCCCCTCCCTTGCCACCTCCCTTGCCATCCCCATTCAATCATGTGGATGTACAGCTAGGAATAAGCCCTTCATCAATGATCCTTATTGATCAAGAGGCATGTAATCAACTTGCTAACAGTAAGCCTGGTTTAGTCTTGTTCACTGATCAACAAAGCAACACAATTTGCAGGACTAGGTTTCCTGGCTCTTCCAAGCAACTGGAAAAAAAGTCTTATATTATGCCTATAACCATTTATTTTCTATGACTGTGCTTCACGTCCCCTGAGTTCATCGTAATATACTGGTTTACCAGGCTGTCATTCTTGCAAAGCAACAATGTGAAGAATCAAGCCCCTTCTAGATGCCAGAAGAAAATGGTAGGTTAACATTTCTGTCAACAACATCAAGATCTCAATCAACATAGACAGTATCATCTGGATGACCAGAAAGCTGGTTTGCAAGAATAGCATTGGGGTATATCTCATGCCCATCTATGATAGAAAGCCTGGAATTCCCAAGCACAACCATGTCTATGTTGACATTCTCATTCCTTAGTCAGAAGAAGATCAGGATGCTTCTGGACATTGTACAGAATGGATATCCAAGAAGTTTCCTCTCAATCCCATACCTCATGTCATCATTGGAAAGCTTTTCTCCTTCACTGGACATGGTCTAAACATCTATTTTTTCTTTTCCCAGATGATTCATCACAGTCCCCTTACAGGAAGACACATAAACATGATGCCCAAAGGAGTACTGGACCCCTTTTGGGAGGAAATTTTTCTTCCTGCCATCAATGAACAGGCTGGTGAAGACTGGATGCCTTATATGTCACAGACATTGGAAGAAGGCAGATGTAAACAAAGGGGCTCTTCAAGCAGTCAGAGAACATATCCACTGTCCAATCAAGCATTCCTAGAGATCCAGGACATAATAAAGTGTCTTATTTCAGAGCACCTCAGGCAGCACATTTTTCAAACTCCAACAATCTCACAGACCCATTTCCTTTGTAGGCAGTAAATTTATCTACCAGACTGTGCCTCGCTGAAGCCATTTGACCTAAATCCTACTTTGGTTGACGTGTTGCTCCCTTGAGCTCCCCTCATGCCTCACATGTGGTCTGTGAGATATACTCGCTCTTTTGGCCCCACCCTTGTTCCTCCACTGCCCCTTGCAGGGGCCTCATCAGTTCCTCCCCATGGCGCACAAATGTGTAAAATTATTTCCCAATTCCATATGTTTTCTGTCCTTCTCCCTTCTTTCTGCTGTTTTCTCATGTGTTTCATCTGTCTCCTTTCATTTACTCCGTGGCGCATTTTCATCAATGCCCAGGGTGGGTACTTGTGCCATATAGCAGTATGTCAAGGGCCTCAGAGTTCATTTTGAAAGCCCCATACGCCCTTGCAACAAGCGGAAGACACAAACAATTGTTCATGTTGCTGGCCATGACCTCAAGCGTTATCATCTCACTACAAAGATTCAACAACTTCTAGCAAACCCTCAGGAGGACCAGCGTGATGCTGTCCATACACCGTCACCTCTGTCCCAAGACTTTAACCTGCTTGATGAAGATTTCCACCCAGGCGATGTTTCTGATTATAATGAGGAACCTGCAGATGCTGACACCTTCATTTATACTAATGACCCACCTCTACCTAAACATCATATCTTTCTAGACCAATCAGCTCACCATTTGTATGCAAGCTGGACAGCACTGATTCCAACCATTGTGTCTCCATATCTAAGTCACGTATCTCAAACCCTGGGCAAGCCCATCCCAGCTTATCCGCGTCTACTATCAGTATGCCATAGTAACGGTTGCACACCTAAGATGACACGCATCCTAAGTTTATTCTTCGATCGTCAGTCACATTCCTTTCCCCACCAATTCTCACTCACGTTCTCCAGATTTTGCGTCCACCGATGTCCTCAGTTGTCAATGTGCCACTCTCCCTCAAGTCCTGGTTCATTTCAGTCTCTTTCCCACCGCTCCTTCCCAACCTAGAATGGCTGTATCGATTGATCTACTCGCCTTCTACCACGCACTTTTTGAACGGTCATGCAATGCCGTCAATGTGCTCTCTTCAGCCCTGCACAATCATTACATTCACCATGGGTTTCGCATTGTAGATGACAAAGTAAGTCTATCTCACTGCATCTTGTGTACGATTTCAATCTGTCATAGTGCAACCCGATTCAAGAGCCCTTCCGCTGCAGTCTCGAACATGCCATACAGTGGTACAACATACTACTTGTTGAAGTGGAACACCACCTGGAAGCCACCCTTCAAGTATCTCGCGATAGGATCTGGGCCTCCAAACAGCCTTCCATTGTTTCCGTCCCTTCTACACCAGCTCCATCTACCCCTTCATTTACCCAATATCCCCCCCTCTCCCTCAACCCCCTTCCTCAACACTCTCTTCCTTCTTGATTCCAGGGCAATGTGCTCAAATCTTGATCGCACACTGCCCCGCATGCTTCGGAGGTTCAACATTTGGCCAGCTGCTCACGGAAGGTGGTGACATCCATGTCACCACTAATGGCAACTTCCATCATTGACACTGATGCTCCGTGGGTGACTCACCTGCCTTCTATGATCTGGCATATTTCCTTCCAAAAAGTGAAGTGGACGCCATGAGCACACTTATTCAAGAACAACGCAAAATGCCCTCAGCTGAAGGTGCCTGACATGGCCCTGGACTTGTGTGAATCCTCCTATGAAGCCACCAATGGCAAGAAGCAGAAGATGTCGATGGAAAGTTTTGACAACACTGGGCTGATGGCTCTCATTTGTCGGCATGACATTCCTCTCTTCTTTGCGAACATAGACTCTCCTGGTGAGCAACAGAAGTATGTGCTTGCACTCCTTGCACAACTCTTCTCGCTTTTTCCCCCAAGCACTAATGTCATGGCTTTGTATGATGTTGGATGCACATTAGATTGCACTCTATCACTGGTGTGTTCTCAACATCACTGGCAAGTCTATGTTTTCACATATCTCACAAGCCTCTCATCAGTATGGTATTTAAAGGGATCTAATCTAATTCAGAGGGGGTTAGACAGAGGTAAGACCTACAAATTCACACCCCAAAGCCGCAAATCTACCATGTCATCAAGTGCGGAATATATATTTCCTAGAGTGTAGTCATCCAAATCACATAGAATTTGCAGATCTTTCATAACATGAGATGTATATATGTACGCATTCCCGCGTATGGCGGGTATGCGAGTAAATAAACGAATGATTGATTGATGATGTCATTAGACAGCCGCATTTGCGTCTGTGGTGGGTATGCGATGTTTCGAGACAATGAATGACTCAGTATTGTGATGTACAATTACAACACAAAGGAGCAACGGGAAATAACATGACATTCAACATCGCATTGCCGCCATGTGTGGGAATGCGTGACAAAAGTGTTAACATTCAATATCGCATTCCCGCTATGTGTGGGAATGCGGACACATATGTGTCAAACATATGTGTGGGAATGCGGACACATATGTGTCAAACATATGTGTCCGCATTCCCACACATAGCGGGAATGCGATATTGAATGTTAACACTTTTGTCACGCATTCCCACACATGGCGGCAATGCGATGTTGAATGTCATGTTATTTCCTGTTGCTCCTTTGTGTTGTAACTGTACATCTTTTTGTCCGCATTCCCACACATGGCAGCAATGCGATATTGAATGTTACTTTATTTCCCATTGCTCGTTTGTGTTGTAATTGTACATCACAATACTGAGTCATTGTCCCGAAACATCGCACACCCGCCACAGACGCAAATGTGGCTATCTAATGACATAATCAATCGTTCATTTATTACTCGCATTCCCGCCATATGCGGGATTGCGTACATCTATATGTGTCATGTTTGAAAGATCCGCAAATTCCATGTGATTTGGATAACCACACTCTATCAAACGACGCCATTTTATGTCATGGGGATCACTGATAGATGGATTTATTATTATTATAGTTTGAACCATCACATACCACATGGTTTATTCTCAGACACACATGGTATCACGTACATATGTATGTCAACTGCACACAAGACATATTATACCACAAATGTCAAAGATGGACATCACACACCGTTTTGAGAAACATATCATATCAGTGCTATCAAGTCGCCTACTCAACTTTCACAGAAATGTGCAAATCCAAACAGACACAATATCTGTATTGTCAGAGATACCAAGGTATATCTGCTACGTCGTCACACTCTCTATCAGGTATATTATATTTAGTGGACAACAATTTGAAGTAGCGACTCAGATATCATATCTGATATTCATCATGACAGATAACCATATTATGGGTTTTTCTCTTTCATGCATGGATTCCCGCAGGTGGTGGGATTTGTGCCTCATATGTTCTGACCATGGCGCATGTACACCATTTTACGCACCATTATTCCAATAATTTGTTGCCTCATCTGTATGTGTCAGTTGTACACAGATGCCCGCATCCCCGACACAGGCGGGGATGCGGCCATGCATGCACATATTTACCACTGACTGATATGATTTTCACATAATACCTCACTTTTTACGTGGGTGAGTCTCGAGTCTTGACTATATACATATTCTATCAATTGCGTGTGGTCCGAATATTTGGTGCTTGTTTTCATACATTCCCGCTCGTGCCAGGTCTGCGACATTTCTGTCTCTTAGCATGTTCACCATGGGTGAAATTCTCACATATGTCTGTCTTCATTGTATGGCCTGAAAGATATTAACAAGCCCACGAGGCATTTCACCCTCGTCGTTGCCTCTTAAGGTTATTTTTTGGGGGGTTGTAAAGTTGAGTAGGTAGTGGATTATCTGAGTCAACGGAAATTATGAGCAAGGTTTTATTTTATTTGAGTATTCAAGTATGTACAACATTCAAATGTAGACTCAAGTAGTCAAATTTATGATCAACAGTACAACAAAGATACCCGAGTGAAATTAAAATCCAGGAAGGGTTGAGGGAAGTTGGGTAACTGGCACATGTTGTGGCAGTCTTGTGTCAATGCAAAGGTGGCAATATTCAAGTAAAACATTATTTTTGTTTGTTTGTAGTAGTAGTCTGAGATCGTCTGAGTCCAGGTAAATTATCAGCATGGTTTCATTTGAGTATTTGCACAAAAATCAGATGTAGACTCGTGTAGTCGAATTTGTAGTCACATTGTAGTGAGACATAAGCAGGTTCAATTGAAGGTTCAAATGGTGGGGACAATGTAAATTCTTGGTTTTATGTAAGGTGTCCATTGGAGATATAAGTACACAGCCAATAAGTACAAAGATTATAGTATGGAAATTTGAAGAGGTGTATATCAAATGTTCAAAGTTCTAAATACTTCAGTCCAAACAACATTGGTAGCTTTTGAATTTTCTTGACCATGAGGAAAATGAATTTTTATGTTTCTGGGATGAGTATAACATGACAAAGCAACATAAAGTTGTCCATGAGAGAAAACAGAAGAGCTCAAATTCAACCCAACATGCTTGACTGTCTGACCTTGTGATTTATTGATTGTCATGGCATAGGCTAGATGAACAGGAAATTGCAGACAACAGAAAGGAATGGGAGAATCTTGAAGGCCAGAGTCAAGGGCCATGCGGGGAATGAAGACCACATTGTTGGCATTATCTCCACCTAACACTCTACACTCCAGAATCCGGCAAGTAGACCTGAGGAGCCTCAAGCGAGTACCATTGCAAAGACCATTCATGGGATCCTGATTGCGCAACAGCATGAGTGGTGCTCTAGTTTTAAGCTCCAGCTTGTGAAGGGGAAATCCAGAGGGGCTAAAGGTATTGAGGACTTTTGGTTGGATGTACTCGTATTGTGGCTCTGTCACAGAGTCTGCACTGAGGTATGTGAGCTTTTCCTGAGGTGCAACAGAGCCTAGAATGGTGGCATTGACTTCATGGACTTGTTCATTCCTGGGACTGAGAATGGTACAATCCAGAAAATATTGATCAGGAAGGTGCTCATCTTGGGTGAGAAGTTGGGAGTAAAGGGCATTGATAAGGGATGCCATAGTGTCACCACAACACATGTGCTTGGGAAGCATCATATCTCCATCTTTTACACCTATCTGCAATAGTTGTTGGGCCCATTCATCAGACTCTGGATCTTGACCTAGACGCATGTTTTGGTGAAGATAATGAATGTTCATTCTTGGCCATAGATTGGAGTGGGTAAGAGTGGCTGGGATGATTTGTTCTCTTGAGCCATGTAAGATAACAGGAAGTGTTTGCCTGAAATCTCCACTGAATAGAATTGTAATTCCTCCAAATGGATGGTTGGGCTGATCCAACAGGTCATGAAGAGTACGATCCACAGTCTCCACAATGAAATGATGCTGAGAGGCTACCTCATCCCAAATGATAAGAGAGGTGTCTTTGAGAAGTTCATGAATGGGATCATTCTTTTTGATGCTACATGTGCTTTGCTCATGACAGGGAATGGGAATTTTGAAATGTGAATGTGCAATGCGACCACCAGGAAGGAGAAGAGCTGCCAGACCAGTAGAGGCCACACAAAGAACAATCATGTCTCTTGCACGAACACCAGCAGCAATAAGTTTGGCCAAATAGGTCTTTCCACATCCACCACCACTGTGCAGAAAGAAAGAAGATCCATGGGAGTTGAGAACACTATCTATGACAGCATCATAAAGAGTGATCTGTTGAGGATTGAGAGTGGGAAGTCCTCTGTCAACTTGTTCTTGTTGTTCTTCTCTGTTGTAATTTCTTTGTTCAAAGATAAGTTGGTTTCCTCTGTGACGGCCCCAGTCATTCTGTGATCTAGGCATGGAAGGGAAGTTTTCCAATCCTTTTCCATGTTTTCTGAGTTCTTGGTCTATGAGATGCAACCCATAGTAATGGATTTGCTCCTGATTGGGCTCAATGATATTAAAGATACGAATGAGTTGACGTGCAAGGTCATCACATAGATGATCCTTTGAGGCTTCCCATAATCAATGAGGATCCACAGGAGAACAATGGACCAGAATGACAATGAACAAATGGTGTAGCTGATAGCCTGTCTTGAAGTGAGCTGCCTCCTCTAAGCATAAAAGCCATTCCCTGTCATCTTGCAAAAGCCCATGTGCACGACAGGCCTCTTTGAAATTCTCATGCAAATGACTCTCAACAGTACAAAGATCTTCATAGGATGTAGTACCTATTAATGAGAAGATATGAATGTTATTTCACAAACTCATAATGATTTATCTCACCTTTGATCACTGTGAGTAGAAGATGCAAGTAAAATGCTTCACCGGCAGAGGGAGAAATAGAGTACATGCGTCCAATGGCCTTGTATCTTTGACAAACCATCCAAACAGCACAACCTTTGTTCCAAACGAAATGCTTGGGAAAATCTTGATAGAGATGATTATGTGCTCCAGCAGCAATGAGGTCAGGGTCTTCATTGGCTTTGAACCATCCAAGTAGTTGAGTGTCCTTGACATTGTTGACCACATTCTCAATCTCTGCTTCAGCTTGGAAAATCACAAACTGATGACCAGGAAGATGGATAGGTAAATGGTAGACAGCTGGCCATTCCATATGCATGGGGAATTCAAAGATGTTGTGACAGGCTTGAGTGGATGATATGTATCTGGCATCAAGATAGGAGTGGATTTCATTCTCCCCTTCAGTTAGGACAGTAGCAGGTGAGTATCCAACTGGCTTTGCTGCTGGGTACCTGAGCTATTTTCTTTCCACTCTTTTGTGTCTTTGGGAAGCATGGACTTGAATCCATTTGCTTCTGCCCAGGCTAAGTATGCATCCCAGTGATGCCACTCTATATGATGCTGCAACGTGGATATGTCTGGGACAAGTGCTACTACATGTGTGCACATCCTAAACATCTGTTAAATGTGAGTTACAAACACTGGATTAAGTCACTTACGAGCAAAGTTTGCATTTATGTAGCTTCTTGCCATTATCGTCAAGGTAAATGGGCGAGAAAAACTCGTCAATGTCGTAGGTACGGTTTTCCCATGCTGGTAGTTCATTGATGCCAACGACCTCGATGTCCTCAAGGAGGCCAGCTGCGTCAGTCATGTCCCATGGTATTGTAGATGTCGGGACTGTTTCAAGTCAATGAGTTAGTAGATAATATAAGAAAGTCATGGTACTCACCATCGTGATCCCCTCAAGTGGTCTGAGTGGCAGATTGGATGTTCTGGCCCTTCTGGCATGCCTTTTCGAGACTATAGATGGAGAGTCAGTGAAATGAAGAAGGATTACGAGTGGAACATACACCATTTGTGTGACCCCACTTCCTTTGGCGGTGAACTCTTATCTCCATCACTTGAATCTTGATTGTGACCATGACATTGATTGTTAGCACACAGGCCAGTCTTGCATTTGTGGTTGGGTAGTGGTGGTGGACTTTTGTCTGTGGGGTGCGTCGGGTCTACTGGGTCGTTGTGGAGGACAGAAATGCTTGCCACATCAGGAGCATGTTGGTGGGAACGAAGCTCAGGTGTGGCTGCATTGTCTTGATCATGTAGTTTAGCCAACAGAGCCCCAGTCCGCTTTGGTTGAGACTTTTCATTTTCCATGCCAAGCTTGTACTATATGGGGATGAGTGGGGTAAGAACAAGCAAAGTGCTATATTTGGCCAAGACCGTGGGTCCGGTGGCTACTTAACTATACAGTTGCAAGCCCAGGCTTAGGCCCAGGCCAAAGGTCAACCAAAATGGAAGCCCGAGCCCAGAGCCCGATAAGGCCTTGAGAAGGGCCAGGCCAGGCTCAGGCTTCAGGGGCCAGGTCAGGCAGGGCTCAGGGCTTGAGCCCAAGCCTTGCACATTACTACTCACAATTGTAGATATCGTAGTTGTGTTCTGCGGGAGAAAATGTCTCCGAGAAGTAGGTACAGGGATGCAGGTCCCTGTTGGAGTCTGCCTGCATCAAGACAGCTCCCAAGGCGATGAGAGAGGTCATGACCTTGAAAGGCTATGAGGGGTCCAGCATGTAGAGGACCAGGTTTAAAAGCAACAAATTCTTGAGGGATTGAAAGGCATATTGCTGTTTGGGGCCCCATTGCCACTCAGACATCTTTTGAGTGAGGGCGTGGAGGGGGCAGGTGATCTTGAAGAAGTTCAGAATGAACTTACGGTAAAAGTTGCAGAAACTGATGAACAATTGGACTTCCCTGACAGAGATGGGGCTCTCCCAGTCACGAATGGCAGAGAGCTTGGTGGGGTCCATCTGGACAACACTGTCCTTGATAACCATCCCGAGGTACTCAACATCTGAGATGTTAAATGAGCACTTTTCAAGCTTTAAGTGTAACTGGTGTTCTTGCATTCTCATGAGGACACGGCAGGTACAATCTTTGTGGAGTGTGAGGTCATTGCTGTGAATTAAAAGATCATCCATGTAGATCATCAGCCATCCTTCCACAATCATGTCACCAAAGATGTGATCCATGAAGGCCTGGAAGGTCAGGGAACCATTGTACATTCCAAAGAACATGATGAGGGGTTTGAAGAGCCCAAAGGGAGTGATGAAGGCGGCCTTCCATTGGTTGCTGTCCTTGATGTGGATGTTGTTGAATCTTCATTGGATATCCATCTTGGTGAAGATAGTGGAGTCCTTGAGACAATCCATTAAATCCGAGATGAGGGGGAGGGGATATGCGTTCTTGACTGTATGCTCATTGAGGTAGCAGTAGTCCTGACAGGGGTGTAGCTTGCTGTCTTTCTTGTTGACAAAGAAAGGGGCCGCCTGAGGGGATTTTGAAGGATGAATGGTCCCCTTCTTCATATGTTCCTCAATAAAGTGGAGGCAAGCGGAGCATTCTGTCAGGTTGAGAGGGTAGGCTTTAGTGCAGCAGGGAGAGAATGTCTCCTTGAGGTCAATGGTATGGTCAAAGTCACACAAGGGTGGGATGAAGGTGTTGGGTGCGAACTCATCCGGATTGCTGTATCCGCGCCCGTTTTGCCTCAGACTCTTTTATTTTATTTTTGATGCTCCTTATTTGTACTTAGCATTGGCTAGACCATGTCATGCAGCCCTTGCAGGGACATTCGGGTGCCTCTTGAACTTTATACCGTACGAAAACCTTCTTCTTTTATCATTATCCTTACTTAGGACAAGTCTGAGGGTATTCCCGAGGACTATAAATTCACTGTATTGACAAAAATACAGTAGCTTTTGCCCGTGCGCATCTGTCTCACATCGTTTTCGGTCGACGTTCATTTTCTCTCGCTCTCCTCATATTTTCTCGATCCAGATCGGACTGCCGTGTCTGCCTTTCTATCCGTTTTAATCCGGATTCGCCCTGGATTCATCCCGGACTACTCAAAAACCATTATTCGTCATTCACCAACTCAGTGTTGTCCCTGGGTCGAACGGAATCGCATTCCTTCACCCTCTTTCTATTTCTTTCAATCCCCCTGAGTATTGCACTATAGCTGGGATATATTACCTTCAGCGCTTGAGCTGTAGGTCTTATACTTCTTGAGATAAGGTGTGGGTAAGTCATCGCCGCCTAAGCTCTCGACAAGTCTTGTTGGTCACTAGTTGCAGTACACTCTTGTGTAACACTATGAGTGTGGTAGTGTTGGCGATTTCTCCCTGTTCCTGGGCATAGAGTGAAATGGGAATAAGCATTGCTCTAGAGGCTCTTTGGGATACAAATACAGGCGAGATGACATGAGAGGGGCTACATGCCAGCATAGGCCCTTGATCTAAAAACCCATTCTGGTCGCAAGCAGAATGCGGTTGACCTGATGTCCTTCTTCATCAAGGTCTTCTTCGAGACACACCTTCAGCATTCTGAGGGCCTCTGCAGAGTTAAGTCCTTGTGCCTTTACATAGGTGGTCAGAGGGTCCCCTGGTAGTGGTTGCACTACCATAGAGCTCTGATTTCCCATGTTCTAGGTATGAATAGTCTGTTGGCGGCACTGCGGCAGTGCATAGTGTGGGGTGGTGTTCCTGGGCGATCCGGATCTTTTCCTGTGGTTGGTGGAGCAACATTCAGGCTGATGGCAAATGAAGCACTTGTTATTCCTCAAGTGCTCAGTGCATTCAGTGGGGGAAAGCCTGATGGAGTCAACGTCCATAGCGTCAGAGTCTCTCGACCAAGAGGGGGTAGAGATGGCAGTGGAGGAGATGTACAAGTGTCGTCCCTTGCATAGCTATTCCATCTTGATGATGGTGTGATAAAATTGGGAGGCCTTAGCCAACCAAGCCTCGGCCATCTCTGGCTTGTCAGGAATGGCTGTCATCATTATGGCGAGACGGGAAGAAATAGCTCACTTTAGGAGGTCCTTGAGTACCCCTTGGTCAGAGAGTCTGCTATGGGCGGATTCAAGTTGGAAAGCAGTCTGGAAGGCATCAAAGTTCCCATTGAAGGGAGGTCCTTCCATTCATATGTCTTGAAAAGTCATGCAGGCTCTGTCCTTTAGGGTGGTGGGTATGAACACTGTGGAGAAGTCTGTGACTAGGTCTTCAAAGATCTTCTTGGGGGTAGTGGTGTCAGGAATAGCGTTCAGCTTCATGTACCAACCTTCAGAAAATACCCACATAATGCAGTCACATTATCACAATGCACACGAGCAGCCCAGACTGACAATATCACCATGCACATGGAGAACCTGTTGCAGGCCCAGAAGGCACTCATATATACGTGGGTGGGCCTGCCTGAGCAGGGGGAGGTATGAATTGTTTTCAACGAGATGGGCCCAGATGGTGTATAGGAGCCCACAAACCTATAGACAAGGGAACCCGCCAAGGGACAGGGTATAGAATCCATATACCCATGTGGACCAGGTGAGCAAACATGAAAGGGCCCACAAGGGCATAGCGGATGTCATCCCAATCACATGATCGGGCCCACAGACAAAGATAGACAGGGTCACATAGAGACAAGTAGGCATATTGGATGGAAACAGATCGTACAAACAGGCCCACATCCAAATACAGACCAGATGGCAGCTGCGGGAGCATTAGGTCGGCGGGCCCAGAAAGATAGTTGAATAGAGCCTAGGAGAGACAAGCAGCCCATATCAATATACGAACCAGGATGTGCGGGCCCGCACTGGCATAATATATGGAATCTCGATAAGATGTGCGGGCCCTTGTGTGCTCGGCGGATGGAAATACAATCAGCTGGGTGGGCCCACATGGGAATGATAGCCAGAACCTTGATTAGATGTGCGGGCTCATGAGTGCTTAGCAAATAGACATGCGATCACATGTGTGAGCCCACGTGAACATAGTATTTGCAACATCGATGAGACATGTGGGCCCACACATGCTGTGCGGATAGAAATTGAATCACATGTGTGGGCCCGCATGGGCATGGTGGATACAACCTGGATGAGATAGGTGGGCCCATGCATGCATTGTGGATGAAAGTTGAATCACATGTGTGGGCCCACAGGGCACAGTGGATGCAACTGGCAGGCCCATGTATGCTCAGTGGGTGGGAATGCAATTACACGTGTGGGCCCATAAGAGCCCATTTGGAAACCCCAAAACTGCAAAGTTCATTGTGAGAATCCCAATGTCTGAGTTTCAATCATTTGTGCCGTGCGGCATTGTCCATACTGAACCTTATCAGGACGACCACTATGCCAATGGACTTTGACTCTGAGACACAGATCAAGTGTCATTGAGCACTGATCCGACAGCGAATTATACACTTCACAACTTTACTCCTCAGCATTACTCTTTGTGCTACTACAGCCTTACTGGAATCAAGCAAGATCACCAAGAAACAGCCTGAACCTTATCATACGTTGGCACTCACTGGGGAAGCATGGCTCATAGAGCTGCTTGTGGGCCATCCAGAATGGATCCGGTGTGAACTAGGAATTCATGCACACATCTTTGCAAAACTTGTATCTGAGCTTCGGGCCATTGGACATGGCAACTCAAAGTTTGTATCGCTTGAAGAACAACTCGCCATCTTCCTCTACTCGAGTGTTACAGGTTTGACAATCAGGCATGTCAGGGAGCGCTTTCAAAGGTCAAATGAGATGATCTCGTGGTGAGTATTATTTCTATTGCCCCAACCCTCTGGCCCTCACTCCGTTCACTAGGTATTTCCGCAAAATGCTTTTTATCTTCTCGTCCCCACCATTCTACAAAAATTTGTCCACATGCCGGCCAATGACAAGATCCACACAAAGATCCATATGAACCCCCGCTTCTGGCCCTTTTTCAAGGGTGCAATCAGTGCTATAGACAGTAGTCACATCAACACAGCACCCCCTGCATCATGCCGAGCAGCATTTTGGAATTGCAAAGGGTTTGTCTCTCAAAATTGTCTTTTTGCGTGTGACTTCGAAATGCTATTCACCTATGCACTAACGGGGTGGGAGGGATCGGCTACAGACAGACGAATCTACCAGGACACGTGCTCAAAGGATTTGTATGTTCTGGATGGGAGATATTTTCTTGGAGATGCTGGTTTTTCACTGTGTCCATAGATGCTCGTCCTGTATCGGGGAGTTCACTATCACCTAGCTGAGTGGCGTTGAGCACAGCTGAGGTATCTACTATGTCAGCGCAAAATCATCATGACGCTGCTAACTACTAGTACAACTTTGATAGGCCAGCAAATAAAGAAGAATTATTCAACCTTCGACACACATCTGAGTCTGCACAAAATGTCATTGAACATATCTTTGGCATACTCAAGCGTCGATTCCGGATTCTTCTACTTTCCCCCGAGTACTGTATGGATGTCCAAGCCCGCATTCCTGCGGCACTTGGCACTATCCATAATTTCATTCGCATCCACGATCTGGAAGACGCTCTTGAAGGGGACAGAGATCACACATTTGAGGATGATATCAGACGGCCTTCCTGGTCGAGCTCACGGGACTCAGAAGTTGGAGGGAACGGAGGGGAAGGGGAGGGTGGGGCCGAAGATGATGAGTGCACACATGTAGCACGTTCATTCCGTGATTGCATCGCTCAAGCTATGTGGGATGATTATCAGTGTATTCTTCACGAGGGGGACAATGTGGACAACGGGGACATCTTTGTTGACGAGGAGACGGACAATGAAGATGGTGGCCTGGAGGATGATGCTGATGTTGGCGAGTAGAATACAATACCACAATGTGTATCAATCTCACATGTTTTTCAATCAAATACTCGTAACGGGGATTGCATACAAGTACAGTACGACAACAGAGCAGTAGTACAAATGACAATACAATCTAGAAAGTGTTAGGGAGTGCAATCAGTGCGGGCTCTCCAGCATTTGACTTGTTTCTCATGCCCTTGACCTCCACTCTTACAAAGTCCAAACGCTCGTCCTTGTCCACGGTCAGTGTATATACCTCCGTGAAGCCTACATTATGTGCGATCATCGCCCAGATGAACACTTTGACATCCTTTGGCAGATCGTTGTCCTGTTCATGCAACATTCGCATTGCCAGTTCCTGACGGGCTGAGGCCTTGTCTTCAGAGGAGGTAGCCGTGTTTGTGAGCGAGGAGGTGAGGAGGTTGAGGGACCCTTGCATCCCAAGCATGAGAGTCTCAGTGGTGTGACTTGGAGACGGCCGAGTAGGGGCAGACTTGCGTGATGGAGGCGCAATGGCAGCAGTTGCCATTGCCACAGTGAGATTCATCTGTTTGGCAGTGGGACCAGTGGATGATGCACTAGAGAAAAGGAGAGGAGATGATGCACTGGAGAAGGGGAGAGCAGACGATGCTGCGATTGATGCCGAGTCATCACCAGTCATGTCCGAGTGTGATCACTTCCCCACGCTGGAGGGGGCAGAGGGACGTGTGGCAGCAGTCAGTATGGGAATGTACGTGGTCACATTGATGGCAGGAATTGCGCATTCCTTGCCCTTTGGGTCTGCAGAAGTGGTGCTGCTGCTGCTCCCCAAGCCACTATTGGTGGCACCATCGATCAGCTGGAGTCCTGGGCTGGCTGTGATACTGGTTTCTGCAGCTCCAATGCGGGTGGACTTGGATGGGGCGAACGCATACTGCCCCCTGGTGCCTGCTTCAGGCATAATTTCACGTAGGTACTTGGTAAACTCCCATCCACCATTTTTGAAAGGGCGAAGTTGAGGGTGTTGCTGTAGAGAAATAAATTGAAGCTGCAGATCAATCCGATAGGATGCATACCTTGGTATACTCCTTCCAAACACTCTCCACATATTCCCCATCAATGCCAGCCCCGTTTTCATCATCATAGTGAACGCCAGACAAATTCCGATAGGTCTCGATCTCCATGTGCATCTTTCGGATCTATTTGGGTGTCAGTAGTGCAAGGCGAGCAAGATCAATATACGTACAGAGGTACTCCACTTGTTCTTGACTGATTGCCCTGTCTTTGCTGCCCCTGACGTCCAGAACTGTGCAAGATGTTCTGCAGCACCATTGAATATCACAGGCTTGAAATTACCATCCTCGCCTTGTGCACGATGAGTATAGAGATAGTTGACAAGCTCCTCCACCTCCTTCGCGTTCCAGGAGGCTTTTTCGGTGGGAGCTTTGGACATCCTAGAGTGCATATAGTGATAAATGACACAGCGAGTCAGTAGAGTTGCTACTGAAGCGAGGGAGATCAGGATACGCCTGGATTCATCGCGATTATCCATCTCTTGGAAAAAAACAAAGTTTGGACTTCAAACTCAGACCCAAGCTCAGCCATGGTGGTGGTTAGAAACAATGCAACATAGTACCAAATTTTGCCAACATCCAAGTTTCCGAACAGGCTCTAAGGGCATAGTAGCTATAACAAGGATAAGACAGGCGGGCCCACAAGTGCTTGGTGGATAGACATGCAATCACACGTGTGAGCCCATATGGGGATGGTTGCTGCAACCAGGATGACACAGGCGGGCCCATGTGTGCTCGGTGGCCGGACATGTGATCACATGTGTGGGCCCGCAAGGGCATGGTGGATACAACCTGGATGAGACAGGCAGGCCCATGCATGCTATGTGGATGAACATGAGATCACACATGTGGGTCCGACCGAGTATGGTAGCAGCAGCCTCGATGACCGGGGTGGGCCCATGTGGGCCTTGTGGGCGGAAGCCAAATCTCATGTGTGGACCCATGCAGGAATGGTAGTTGCAACCTAGATGAGACAGGCGGGCCCATGCACGCCTTGTGGATGGAAATCAAATCACATGTATGGGCCCGATTGGCATGGTGGCCGCAACATTGATGACACAGATGGGCCTCTTTGCGGATGGCAACCAGATCTCACAAGTGTGCCCACATGGGTATGGTGGATGCAACCTCGATGACACAGGCAGGCCCATGCCACTCTGTGCAGGTGGAACTTGAATTACATGTGTGGGCATGGTGGATGCAACCACAATGATATAGGTGGGCCCATGCATTCTTTGCAGATGTGGGCTTGCACAAGCATGGTGGACGCAGCCCGGATGAGACATGCTGTAGGAGTTAGATACTCCCTACAGTTGTAGGATACATTTTCCTTGCTCTTCATCATGTCATATCACCTCCCATCTCATCCGCCATCGACTTCGTGCCAGCCCGGTTTCATTCCTAGCATTTACAGATCATCCGAATCCAATCTGAGTCCAATCTGAGTCAATGTGATCCAATCTGGTTCCATCGTATGTATTCTGCTTCATCTGATTTGACTTGTTCTACTCGATTTGGCCTTATTAAGGTCATTACTATCCTAACACCTTTTCTTTCTTTGTCATCTACAAGGGTTGACACTCCTTCTTAGCATACTCACCCTACATCGATCCTGTACACTTACTTAGGGTCAGATTACCTTTAACAGTCCTGGGTTATGCCCAGGACTATAAAACCATGTTTCTAACACAAAAATATTATCTTTCTGCATTCAGGAGATCTCCTGTTTACTCTCCCATGTGTGAGTGAGCTGGATAGTTTCTCTTTTACCTCGTCCTATCGTTCCTCTGTGTCTCATCTACTCAAACCAATACTCTCATCGCCTCGCCTCCACCCAGATACTTTTACATCGACCGTTTTTCATTCCGGATCGTTCAGCAGCCTCTAGGACTCTTAGACAAACCTGAACCCTTCATTCCTTCAAATATAACCCCCCTTGGGATGAACCTATCACCCCACCTTTCTTCATATCACCTATTATTTGTTTTCTACAACACGGGCCCATGAACACTTTGTGCAGGAAAATCGAATCATGTGTGTGGCCCTGCATCGGCATGGTAGCTGCAACATTAATCCCACAGGCAGGCCCACATGCATGCTTTGCGGATGGCAACAAAATCTCATGTGTGGCCCCACACGGGCATGGTGGATGCAACCAGGATTAGGGTTCTGTGTGGGTACACCCATGGGTATCAGAGCTCATACCCATACCCATACCCACCAAAAACCCATACCCATGCCATGGGTATGGGTTTTCCTGTGGGTATCAAAAACTGTACCCATGGGTTTAGTAGTACCAAGCCTAAACTATAGACTAAACCTTGTTCTAAACATTGTATCTATACTCATTCTGTTATCTTATATCTTATCCTAACTTAGCTAAACCTCACTCACTCATGGTAAGCCATCATCATCATTACCCTCACCTTGCTATGGACCCACTGTACCCATGCAGATCCCTAACCGGGATGAGACAGGCCGGCCCATGCACTCGGTACGAACAAACATGAGATCACCATAACCTCGGTGTGATATACGGGCCCATACAACATGTGGGCCCATATATTCTCAATGGATGGAAATAGGTAGGGTAGATACTACCTATTGCAGGCGACGACGACTCAGCAATGCATGGTTTAATTAATGATCTGTTCCGTCCACTGCCTTCATCCTGAATCCGCTCTAATACTTCACATTTCATCAATATCTCCTGTTGTACAGCCCTCTGCTTTTTTGCTATGCTGGCAAACCTATGCCAAAATCGATTGATTATGTTGAGAATGGGTTTGTCATACTCACCGTTGTAGCGTAGATGCTCGTGCCTGTCTTCAAGATTCTCCCGCACTTCCAGTATGTCTCAAGGACTGTTAACATGGGGTCATATACTATGTAAGAAAAGACACACCTAGAATAATTCCAGCGGGTAGTTCAAATCCCTCATCCGCCTGCAAGCGCTCAGCCTCATTTTCTACCACATTGGGGGCTTTAAAGCAGAGGATAAATGACAAACTTCAGTTTACTTTCTGGCCGAAACAAACTACCTGTGAAACTCACAAAATCTTTGCATCAATTGGACCACCTTCTCCATTTCCTTTATACATTGCACTGGATCACGCCATTGCAAGACCTCCTGCGATAAATCTTCCGTTAAAGGCCAAAATAAGAATTGTGGCAAAGATGAAGGGCAATCGGATGGCACAATCCCTAGTTACTATTCAGCATTCTCTTCGTGACATGAAATGGGTCAATACCCACCTGTAGCCATTGCTTGCATATCCATTTCATTAGAAGTGGAGACCACAATTGAATGGGAAGTTGTTGGAGTGGACATTTGTGTAAACGTGAGGATCATATCAGGGCCACATGATGACTCTGCCTCTGCACGTGTGACAGAAGGTGATGGAAACTTGAGCTCTGTGAGTGGTGTGGTATTGATGTCCACTGGGGCCACTTGGCGCTCAGTACTTGGTAGACACTGAGAAGACGGCATGGTACTTGTAGGTGTTCGAGTTATGTCGGGAGGTGGCAGAAACTTCAGCTGAAAACGAGGCATCCTGTCAGTGCCTCAAGGAGGGCTCAGAGATTTGATTGGAGGGGAAGGAAATTTAAGCTGTGACAGGGGGGTGTTGTCAATGTCTTGAGGAGGCAGAGAATGCTTGACCGGAGGAGAGGGAAGCTTAAGCTGGGACAGAGGGATGTTGTCAACGTTCTGAAAAGGTGTAAGAGAAAAGGTGTAAGATGCTCACGAGGAGGAGGCAGACACTCCAGCTCTGTTGGAGATCGGCTTTTCTGTCCCGTTGACTTGGACAGAATCAAATCTTCACCCTTATGGATATTGGACTGTGCACGATCCACAATGTCGCGACTTGTGCAGGGAGAGTCAGCATCAGTTCTTGGGTGCTTTGTAGGGGGCCGGGGAAAGTGAAGTTGAGAGAGTGGTATGGAGTTGATTGGTCCATCGGGTTCTTTGATGCTGGTATCGACATCTCATCTTCGCTTGGTTGGTGGAGCTGGAAATTTGAGCTGTGATAGTGGAACAAAGTCATTATGGGGTGCGGATGGCGCCCCACTCGTGCTGCCTGTATCAGGTGGAGAGGGAAAGCGGAGCTGTGATGGCTTAGGAAGTAATTTGTCCACAGATGTTGGTGCTGAAGTACCCTGATGATTGTCGAACTTCTTTTTCGGATTCAATCGAGCTCGTGGATGATGATGGCAAGATGAACATTTCCACTGCAAACACGATAATGAGTTCTAGAACTGACTCAGAGCTATATATATGAGCTCTTACCATGACGCACAAATTTGACATGGCGCACACGTGGTGGCATTGATGATTGATGATTGAAGTGGGAGACTGAGTGAGAAGGAAAGGTGGAGACTGATTGCAGACGTCAGATGAGCTTCAGAATTCAAATGAACTTAGTTGTGGCACAAGATCAATGTGGTTTATTGTGACCCGTGGGAATTCCCTTGTTTGTTGAAACTGAAGGTACCACAACACAACTTTTTTCGCTTTTATTTCTCATCTCATCTCCCATCTTCGATTAACTATGAATGCCAAGAACGCAAATGCAATTCTGGAATCCACAAACCAAGCTATCGAATATATCCTCCGGAGAGACATAGCGGCAGGGTATGGAACTAATGAGGATCTGGCGCCGAAGTGGATCCAGGCAGTCTCCCAGATTAACAAAGAAATGGTATGAAATCATTCTGATTGCATTCCGTCCTGTATCTTTAAAGTTTACCAGGCATTGGTAAAACCAGCCATGCCTGATGCCACAGAGATCCTGCAACTTCTGGTTGCGGTCGACGCATTCTGGCCAAAGAATCACAACTGGCCAGACTAGGAAAGCATTTGCAATCCAGATGTAGCCACGTTGGAGAAGCACAAGTGGTGGCCAAAGGCAATTGGAGTCAAAGGGAATGGAGTGGAAGGTCAGTCTTCAAAGTCTGTTCTGGGAAAGCGCAAGGCTGTGGAAGTCATGGTGGAGGAAGGCAAAGCAGAGCAGGAAGAGGATGTGATGGAGATTGATGAGGATGCACAGGCAGAAGCACGTTGCAAGGAGAAGATCGATGGGAAGAAAAAGGTGCAGGACGATAACCCCCACAACAACAGTGAGGATGTTGAACGCGGTGTAGGTGAATGCATGATGATGACAAAAATCCGAAATGCCTCGATGACACAAAGGATGATGCAGTGCGGAAAAATGATGTGCAGAGGAAGAATAAAGCTCTGGACGACGGCGTCAACGGGAGTAATGAAAACCCTGAATATGGTCATCCCAGGCGAAGGAGGATACTTCCGACTCAGGGCGATGATACCCAGCGACTGACTCCCAAATCGATTCTATTACCAGTCAAGTCTACTTCAGTGACACCCAGCAAGAAGGGCACGGCGGCCCAGAATGGCAACTTGTACAACGAACCATGTAGCAAATGTGCTAAGAAAGCAAATCCGTGGTGCTACCGGCTGGTGGACGGAGACAGCACTGCATGCCTGCCTTGCAAGACAGGCAAGCATCACTGCAACTATTCCAACAATTACAAGCTGTGGGGACGTTACGCAGTGCGTGCACAATCCCATACACGGTCTAAGACACCTGCTCTGTCGAAGCCGCCATCACCCTCTCCCATGGCGCATATGAAAGAACAATCTCAGTCAGGTCTTTCATCAAAGAAACTGATTCATATGGCATTATTCAATTTGATGATACATATAACTGATCCTTTCCGTGACAATTGTAGCGGAGGTAGTCATAACCTCAAAACTGATCAAGAAGCCTGTTCCTAGCCGCAAGCAATGCCCCTCCCCCTTGCCCGTCGCTGGACCTTCCCACAATCGTAACAAGTCTATCAATTGCTCCAGTCCCATCCACCCACGCTCTGTCCCTCCTGCTACTGCTGCCACCAACTCTACCACAAGGGCCCTCACACCAGGACGAGCATATTCGTTGACTGGAGTCCCCATGGCTACAAAAGAAGAATTGGATGTACTTAAGGAGGAGCTACATAGTTTCCAGCAAGAATTGGCGCAAATGCAGGACAAATGGGACAAAGGAGTGAAAGCCCTGCTCCGATGGGAGCAGGACTATCAGCTCTTACAAGCAGAGTTGAGGGCAGTAGTGGCTGAACGTTCTTCACTTCAAGAGGAGATCCGCAACTTATGGATAGGCTATGGGTCAATGAGTCGAGTTGTTGAGGGAATGTGACGTCAGGTTAGTGGTACATCCAAGGACCTTAAGAAACACCTTGTGCTCCCCTTTCAGCTTCCACCCATGGCCCCGGGTCCTTCAAGTGTCTCCTCTCCTGGCAGCCCTCATATTCTGGTGCCAGACGCATCCACCACTTCTCCATCCCGCATGCCTCAGACGACCCCACCAGCCATGCCAGACTCTGGCCCACTGTCAATCCTAAACTCTCCCTCTCACATGTCACCCCATTCTCCATTCTCTGCCTGTGCCTCCCCCTGCCCTGCAACGCCCGCTCTTTGTACCATGACCCCTGCGGATCCCGCCGAAGATTTTCCTTTTGCTCCGCTGGCTTCGCTCGATCAATCCGTGTCTGAAACCCATGCATCCTCCCCTTCCCACCTCCAACTCATTCGCCTTCCCTCCCCCTCCAGGCTGTCACTTGTTCGGCTTCCCTCTCCATCCAGGCTCTAACTCATTCATTTACCCTCACGGCCTTCTGCGACATAATTACCCACAAGACCATTTTTTTCCTGAAGGCCACAGGACAGTACGAAGAGAAAAAGGGCAAAGGTTTTCCTAATCAAATGGATATCACTCAGTAAATAATATCAGGACCAAGTCCTCCTGTAGATATCAATTTAAATAGAATTTCATCTGCAGAGTTGGATGTATGTTAATACATAACGAAATGATCAGTTTGGACATTCTACAAATGAGATTCATTTGAGATACCGAAGGTCCACAGATCTATATTAAGGTCTGCAGAGCGGAATCATATGGAATTGATTCCATTCTTGGACCACCAATCGCTGCAGAAATATCTGAGCCATCACATGAACCAACCCACCGATTGCCCATTCCATATATACAGTACATGTAAACACCTTGGTAATTCATATTGAGCAGAAACAAGATAGCAAGATCACCTCTTCTTGTTAGGAGTTGAACCCAATGACTTTGGTTTGCGTCGAACAATCTTCTCTGGTGTGGGAACATTTGAATCTGGGGGCAAAGGTATTTTGCGTGCTCATCTGGAGTGACACTGATGTACCTCTGGAGTGGGTCAATGAGCATCATGTAAACTAACAAACTGGACGGTTTGGGGATTCATACCCTTTTCTGATACATCCGCAGATGATTCCGCAATCATTTGTGATTTATGTCTCTTTGGGGCAGAGGGATCAACAGGACCATCATTGTCTGTGTCATGTCAGACAATGTCATGGCCCATTTGACGAAGGGACTTACTCAGAAGCAAATATTTTCTCTTCTGTGTTTTTGCCACAGATGCTTCAACACTGCCTGCAGCAGCAGACACATCAGAGGTCAAAAGGTTTGTGATCTTGCGCGTCCCTTTTCCCTTGTCCATATTATGCGTTTCCGCAAACTGTTTGAGCCGATATGTAGGTCACATTCGGGCCCTCCAAGACTGGCTCTACCACATTTTTTGTGTTGCCTGAACTTGGCTTTGTTCCATGTGATACAATTTCTACCAGATTCATAGTGAATGTCGCTCAGTCCCATATGTGAAGTAATAGAACAACATACTCTTTGTGGTGAAGTGCGGATGTGGTGTTTCCACTCTCCTACGTGAATTTCTGGATCCTATAGAACTAGTCTTTCTCCTGGGAATATACACTGACACTTCATCTTTACTGTCATTATCACTGTCAAGACCTGATTGGATCACTTGGGCTTCTGTGGAAGTCTGGGGGTCACAATGTTCTCTCCCTGACAGGTGATTGTTATGTGCCTTGTTTCTGCACTCCTAAATGGTGGAATTACTTACATTCAGACGTATCATATTCCTTGGCCTGTTTTGCACGAGGTACAAGTGCCTCTGAATGATTTTCAACATTGCTGTGTGATCCCTCTGCAGATTGGGTGAATGCGGACCTGCTCACTCCACTTGCAGCAACTTCTTGACACATAGACATGTTGCAGGAATGATGTCCCTGTTTGGAGTCAGTCCCAGAGAATTCCTCATCAGATCCCATATTCACTGGGACAATGATAGACCTCTCCTTCTGTTTGTCCGCTCTATGTGGGATGGTGGCCATGCAGGACACATTGTGGACCTCTACCTCCTGGTGTGCAGCGGGTGTCATAGCCCTGCGGATGATCCCCCGATCCTTCATCGCAGTGCCCAACGTATGCTGTTCTCTGCTACACTCCATCCTGTGTGGAATATATTGCTTTGAAGCATTCACATGTATTTCTGGAACATGTGCTCCCTGTTTAATGTTTGTCCCAACGGCATTCCGGACCCTTCCTCATTGAGAATCTTCTCTGGAGCTCAACTGTGACAAATTAGTAATAATTCTGCAAGCGGAGCATCATTCTCCTGTAGAGCTTAAAACTAACCTTCCATGCATTCGTGGCTTGGGTGCCCTCATACAACATGCCCTGCAGGTTGCTCTCGGGTGTGGGAGGTTGAAGGTCATTCAAGGGACCCACATGATCAGTCGACGCATCGTCCATTTCCTCCTCATCTCCACTATTAATTTCTGTGCTTTTGTTCCTTTTGCTTCGCATAGCATGTTTCCCTTTTCCACTGCGGCTTCTTCCATGGCCTTTGGGCAGATCCTTTTCATGGGATGTGTCCTCCCCTTGTTGTCCTACATCCACAGGCATCTCCAGCTCCCCACTGTCATTGAGCCATTGATGGAATCTGAAGACATCATCTGGGTGTGTTTCTTGCCAAGCCCTGATAAATTCCAAAAATGTTGTTGCTTCCGACTTCTGCATATGGCTCAGATTACCCGGAAATTCAAAATCAGGTGGAAGGTACTGCGGCTCAATCATTTGATGTCCAATTGTGGGTAATCGTTTAAATGGGACCGCAGCTTTGTTTTGACCACAAGTGAATCCTGCCAGTATGTGGCACCACAGTTGGTAAATAGTCCTCCCCAGAAGATCATTCTAATAATCTTCCCCTCCGTATCCGTACCACTTGATAGCCCCTGGAACAACCTAGTGGAACAACCTAGTCAATGGGGTGGAACAACCTTGTGGAACAACCTAGTCAATGGGGTGGAACAACCTTGTGGAACAACCTAGTCAATGGGGTGGAACAACCTTGTGGAACAACCTAGTCAATGGGGTGGAACAACCTTGTGGAACAACCTAGTCAATGGGGTGGAACAACCTTGTGGAACAACCTAGCCAATGGGGTGGAACAACCTTGTGGAACAACCTAGTCAATGGGGTGGAACAACCTTGTGGAACAACCTAGCCAATGGGGTGGAACAACCTTGTGGAACAACCTAGCCAATGGGGTGGAACAACCTTGTGGAACAACCTAGCCAATGGGGTGGAACAACCTTGTGGAACAACCTAGCCAATGGGGTGGAACAACCTTGTGGAACAACCTAGTCAATGGGGTGGAACAACCTTGTGGAACAACCTAGCCAATGGGGTGGAACAACCTTGTGGAACAACCTAGCCAATGGGGTGGAACAACCTTGTGGAACAACCTAGCCAATGGGGTGGAACAACCTTGTGGAACAACCTAGCCAATGGGGTGGAACAACCTTGTGGAACAACCTAGCCAATGGGGTGGAACAACCTTGTGGAACAACCTAGCCAATGGGTTGGAACAACCTTAGCCTAAGTGGAACAACCTAGTCAATGGGTTGGAACAACCTTAGCCTAAGTGGAACAACCTAGTCAATAGGGTGGAACAACCTTAGCCTAAGTGGAACAACCTAGTCAATGGGGTGGAACAACCTTAGCCTAAGTGGAACAACCTAGTCAATGGGTTGGAACAACCTTAGCCTAAGTGGAACAACCTAGTCAATGGGTTGGAACAACCTTAGCCTAAGTGGAACAACCTAGTCAATGGGTTGGAACAACCTTAGCCTAAGTGGAACAACCTAGTCAATGGGTTGGAACAACCTTAGCCTAAGTGGAACAACCTAGTCAATGGGTTGGAACAACCTTAGCCTAAGTGGAACAACCTAGTCAATGGGTTGGAACAACCTTAGCCTAAGTGGAACAACCTAGTCAATGGGTTGGAACAACCTTAGCCTAAGTGGAACAACCTAGTCAATGGGTTGGAACAACCTTAGCCTAAGTGGAACAACCTAGTCAATGGGTTGGAACAACCTTAGCCTAAGTGGAACAACCTAGTCAATGGGTTGGAACAACCTTAGCCTAAGTGAAACAACCTAGTCAATGAGGTAGAACAACCTTAGCCTAAGTGGAACAACCTAGTCAATGAGGTGGAACAACCTTAGCCTAAGTGGAACAACCTAGTCAATGGGGTGGAACAACCTTAGCCTAAGTGGAACAACCTAGTCAATGGGGTGGAACAACCTTAGCCTAAGTGGAACAATCTTAGCCTAAGTGGAACAACCTAGTGGAACAACCTAGTCAATGGAGTGGAACAACCTTAGCCTAAGTGGAACAACCTAGTCAATGGGGTGAAATAACCTTAGCCTAAGTGGAACAACCTAGTCAATGGGGTGGAATAACCTTAGCCTAAGTGGAACAACCTAGTCAATAGGGTGGAACAACCTTAGCCTAAGTGGAACAACCTAGTGGAACAACCTAGTCAATGGGGTGGAGCAACCTTAGCCTAAGTGGAACAACCTAGTGGAACAACCTAGTCAATGGAGTGGAACAACCTTAGCCTAAGTGGAACAACCTAGTCAATAGGGTGGAACAACCTTAGCCTAAGTGGAACAACCTAGTAGAACAACCTAGTCAATGGGGTGGAACAACCTTAGCCTAAGTGGAACAACCTAGCCAATAGGGTGGAACAACCTCAGCCTAAGTGGAACAACCTAGTCAATAGGGTGGAACAACCTTAGCCTAAGTGGAACAACCTAGTCAATAGGGTGGAACAACCTTAGCCTAAGTGGAACAACCTAGTCAATGGGGTGGAACAACCTAGTGGAACAACCTAGTCAATGGGTTGAAACAACCTTAGCCTAAGTGGAACAACCTAGTGGAACAACCTAGTCAATGGGGTGGAGCAACCTTAGCCTAAGTGGAACAACCTAGTCAATGGGGTGGAACAACCTACTGGAATAACCCAGTCAATGGAGTAGCACAATTTAGTGGAACAACCTAGTCATTGGGGTGGAATAACCTACTGGAACAACCTATTGGAACAACCTAGTCAATAGAGTAGAACAGCCTACTACAGAAATCTTGTCAATGCAGTGTAACAATCTGATAAAAACAATGTCTGTATTACATAGCCACAAGCACATGTATTTCAAATACTTGGGCATGATGATAAAATGACTGAGATACTAGGCATGAGGCAAAATCCATGTAAGTATATTTGCATTAGTATATGGAATACTTATGGCAATTGATAGACACCAATTCAGCTAAGTTAGTCAACTACTAGTGGAAGCATATGATACATTTCACTTTTACTAATTGATAGCCACTATCATAAATATATGGAATATTTATGCTGAGCTACAATCACTTAGTAGAATAAGTCAACAAGCTAGCTATGGATAGAAGTATATAAACATGTTGACACAGACCAATCTACCACACAGCGGAAACCACAATTAGTCATGGTGAAATAAAATCTACTATGGACCTCTGGTTACCTACAGACCCTTAGATCATAAGATGTGGAGCACAGGATCAAAGGATATGGCCATTTCCAGGTGGCATGTTGATCAGAGAGGGTCTTAACTCGGTTTTTGTGGTAGAAATTCAAATGAAATATCTAACATTCTGAAAATATTGTGGGAAGTACCCATGGATAGGAGCTAAAGACTGGTCCACTAAAGGACAAGTCTTTTATTTTTTCAAAATCAAGGCAACTGGTAACTGGACTGGTCAGCAACTGGATGCAACTGCAACTGCAGTCCAGTTGCTTACCAGTCTAGTCTGGTCTAGTTGCCAGTCTTTTGAGCAGCCCTAGACTGGACATTGGAACACTAGGAGTTAATGTCTGAGAAGGTCAGAGTTGGATT